>OX451740.1:697905871-698505871 GCA_948472305.1 Vicia faba
GGGACATCCGGGAGAGGATACAACTTGGTTAAAGATGACGGACGATCATCACACCTCCAAGTAGCAACCCATGTGTGCCATCAGCTTGGATAATTCTAGTGATCGGGATCTGCCTACCCGTAGCCACTAACCAACCCGACTCATTAATGACTGTAACCGCCTCCGACGCATTTAGTCCCAACTTACATGGCTTTGAACACCTTCATTAAAGGTGACGGCGGATGTTATACAGTTACAAAGTCAAGGGTCACACCTTGATTGATGCTCTTAAATGATACTAAACAAACACTATATAAAGGGGCTCCCCACCAGAGGGATAAGCAAGACATTTTTCTTGGGTAATACGCACTATCAACGTAGCTTCCAAATCCCCACATATACGATAATAATCTACCTTTGAGGCTCTCCCTATTCCTATAGGGAAGTAAACCATTTATTATTCTTACGCAAGAACATTGGCGCCCACCGTGGAGCCTCGATAAAATTATCCTAGGTCACACCTTAAAACATATTCACCATAGTGTTGTCCGAAGGGGACACTCCAGACATGCCACAATTGTTGGTTATGGTGGAAGCCCTCAGACAGCAGAACAGAACTTTACAAGACAATGTAGCCGACTTACAACTCAAAAGCTTGGGAGGCTACTGGAGCAGTAAAGCGGCAAACAAAAAGTAAAGTATTATTTTATCGGGTGATATTTACGTTATCTCATATCGTGTCCGTAAAGATTGGTTATCGATTTTTCGTTCGACAAATCCATTAATGAGTTTGAGGGATAAAATGGGTTGGGTATGAAAGGTAAAAGTTATTAACATGAAAATAAATTCATTCTTTCAAGGAACAACTTATCAAGTATGCATATGATCCACTCCTCACAAACTTAAACCTATATATCAGTTATACTCAACCTATAATACTCATCTATGTCATGACGTGTCAAATACAACACTCATTGTATCACCTCAGTGGCGATCTCTCAACCAACCTCAACAACAGAAAAGTCAACCATGCTACTCGCGTTAATGATCTCTCAGTCAACACAACCAACACAGAGGCATTAATCACATACACCCAAGTGAATGCCAACTCTAAATCTATCTCTAGAATCCAGAAACAAACAGACTATCATCCTAGATAAGAATTCAAGCAGTTTATGTATATAACAACCTAAATCCCTAGCACAGAGCAAAAATCAAGGATAAAAATCCACAAAGATTTGTAAAGCAAATTTTGTATAATGCCATGTGCGCCAAATATACATAAGATCAAAGTAAATACATATACAAACTCAAAAAAATAGAAATACATAGAGAGGAGAAGAGATAAACCATAAATCTTTCGGTTTGTCAGTGTCGGTCAATGAGAAATCCACCTTCAATCATCCATAAGCAAAACCCTAGTGTTTTTTTCTAAGCTAACCTAAGGAAAAATGAGGGTTTATGGAGTTGGGAGAAAAAACTATCCCCAAAACCATAACAAAACAAAATGAAATATAAAGAAATTTTGTCCCGCACGCGTCGCCCGATGACGCTTCCTAAACACAAGGCCCAGGTTGAACCACGTATACAACTGGCCAAAAATATCCACCCTCGCCCGACAAAGGGAAGTTTCACCTGACAACAAAACTCTTTCTCGCCCAACGAGCTTTTGGCGAGCCCAAGTTAGTGGCTACTAGAAATTTCATACATCATTAATGATTTATTTTTGATGATAAAATGTAGTAATCATTGTCCCTTTGAGCTAACCATTTGGTTGCTATTTATGTTTATCAATCATATGCTGTAAACTGACTTGTACAGATAATAAAACAATTTTTAAGGCAAAAAACTGCAGCATGAGTCGACACATACCCACATGGGTCGATTCATTCTAGTGAAAAAATAGGGTATGAGTCGACACACAGCCTTATACATCGACTCATACTATTGTCCAGGCCCCAAAACAGAAGGATGAAAGGTGCATAAGTCGACACAAAACACGTATGTATCGACACAAACAGGCGCATGAGTTGACACATCCTATTATGCATCGACTCATACTGAGTTGATTTGGTTTTACAGGGGCAAGGAAAGTTATGTGTCGATGCATAGCAGCATGTGTCGACACATAATAGTTCAAAATGAAATTTTTCCTTCTTTTTACACTATTTTTACATTTCTTTCATTGTTATTCGATATGATTGTAATATTTAAGTTTCCACCTCATCCCCATTTATAAATTGTACCCCCACTCCCCTAATGATGTAATAGCTTAGGATTTTAATTTCTTCAATTTACCGCTTTAATATAAATTTTTAGTAATTAGGGTGTGTATGATAAGATAAAATCAACCGCTAGAAAACCCTAATCTCAAAGACAAAAATGCATGCAATCAAACACACTTCACACACTTACACCTCTAGGGTAACCTCGCTTGTTGCCTCGGAAAATAGTCATGTCCCTCAAATATGGGCGTTTTAGCAAAGACCCTCGATAAAAAGAGATTGTAGTCCCTCGATGTCTCTCGATGTTGCCTTCGGTAAATGATCTAGTCTCTTACGGAAATTGCTAAAACGTCTCATAAGTTGCCTTTTATGACTATACGATTGACCCATGCCCATCCCTTCACATCTAATGATGTGGCTTCTTGCCAATAAATGGTAAAGTAGCAATATCTAAGGGAAGAGGAAAAGAATAAAGACCTTTTGAGTAGGTAGGACGCTCGTAGTTGCTTGCTCACAAACTAAAACCAATTCCGCGCTCACACTTTCAAAACACCTTCAAAGACAAATATCTCTTTGAACTATTTTCAAAACCAACACTTTGTATACATTCTTATAGAGACGAGAATCATTACAAAGTTTGTCGAAACAAAGGAGTTTTCAAAATACTTTCAAAAACCCACCACAAACACATTACAAACAAAGAATTTTTCTAAGTGATCTAGCAAGCAACTAAGAGCCCGTAGATAACTACGGATGAAAAGGGTGCTAACACATTCCATTTTCATAACCTACCCCCAAACCCAAGAAAATATCTCGAAAGGTCTTTCTTGTTCTTTTCACCCTTTCCTTTATTGGATAACAGAACAGTCGGTGGCGACACTTGTTATCCGCAACAATTGCGATAAAACTCAAAACACCCAAGTCAGTTCTCCCACCATATGACAGAACTGGAAACTCTGCTGGGGATAATTACTTAAAAGTGGGGTTACATTAGAACTATATCACCTTTAAATGCTTTCATTGTTTTACTTGCTTGCTTTACATTATGGGTCCTTGTTTGGGTTTGTATTGATACTATACCCGGATCGAGGAACATTATTAGGTAAGTAGTAATAGATCGTGGAGACTATGCGGGGGTATACCGACATGGTTGAAGCGATGGATACATTAGTGTAACACATTTGTTGGTACCGGTAGCCCTTGAGTCTAATCAAGGAGAATACGGGGCCGCTATGTGGTGTCATGAAGCACTAACTGACCTTAGAACCTTTAATTGAACAACTTGGCCATTAGGATGTAGTGAGATAGCCGGATTTGGTGCAGTCTGAAGCTGGTTGATACTTGATACTATGCTCATTGAGATCAGACTTTCAAGATATTTCGGTCGCCAATAAATAGGCTTGCGCTGAAACAATGCCCGATGAAGAAAGATCGATGATATTGAGATTCCCTAGAACCCGATTACTTTCTAGGATAGGTTGAACCAACTAAACTTCAAGAGGGTACTTACCTATGAACATCATGCAAGCCTAAACCTAAGGACTTGTTTGCTTTGTGTTTATATGTTTGTTTATACATAACATCATGACATCATACCATAGCATTTTTCACTAACCATTTCAAGGACCTAGATATTTATCTTGGTCTTGTTTTGTAGGACATGGCTCCCACTCGTAGGAATACTGTCCAAATCAACCTCATCAAAATGCCTCCTCAACTTAAGGAATTGGCATCAAGGGT
Source organism: Vicia faba (assembly GCA_948472305.1). Lineage (NCBI taxonomy): Eukaryota > Viridiplantae > Streptophyta > Magnoliopsida > Fabales > Fabaceae > Vicia > Vicia faba. The sequence continues at coordinate 697,909,816 of OX451740.1, forward strand.
CCCCAATGATTCTCCCTTCACCAAGAAATACAGTTGTCTCATCAACTTGGTTACAACAAGCTTTGAAGAGGATATGGTAAAAGTTCTATTCTAGTTCTTTGACCCTAAACACCATTGCTCTACCTTTCCTGATTACTAACTTGTGCCTACTATGGAAGAATTCTCTCAACTCTTGGGAATTCCTATTCTTGATCGACCACCATTCAACGGTATTGAAAGAGACCCGAGACTTGAAGATATTGCTCGAGCTCTACATTTACCTCGGTCCGACATTGTGGGAAATTGGGAAACAAGAAGTGGTGTCAAAGGGTTTCTAGCCAAGTTTTTGTTTGAGAGGGCTCAATATTTTTGGGATGCTCTGGATTTACAAGCCTTCAAAGAATTGTTGGCTCTTCTCATCTTTGGGATGGTCCTATTTCCCAATCCTGACAAACTCATAGATGTGAACACAGTCAAAAAATTTCTATCTCGCAATCCGGTGCCTACTTTACTTAGGGATATCTTGCATTCTCTTCACTCTCGCACCATGAAGAGAAGAGGACTTCTCATGTGTTGCACTCCTCTATTGACTCGGTGGTTTATTTCGCACCTACCTCGATCTGTTGTGAAGAGCGAGCAAGGCTTAAGATGGTCTAGTAGGTTAATGTCGCTCATACGTTCTGATATTTATTGGTGTTCTCGATCCATGGAGCACATTACTATTATTGACTGTTGTGGGGAATTCCCTAATTACCATCTACTTGGAATTAGGGGAGGTACCACCTACAATCCTTGTTTGGCTTTTCAACAGTTTCGATATGCTATGAGGGATGGCCCTCGTGATGCACTTGTCCAAGGAACTGCATTCGACTACAAGAACGATGTCCAAGGTTATCGTCAAAGATTCATACGAGCTTGGGGCATGGTTAACAAGGTTGATAGCAAGACGTTGGGGCATAAGAACTCAATTCCATTGGAGCCTTATCTCAAGTGGGTGCGAACTCGCGCCCAAATCCTCGTGATTCCTTATGAAGCCATCCTACCTATCATTATGGATCCTGTTACCGAAGGAGATGTTCCATATATTGTCCTTTATCCTGATATGCCTACTTCTCTTGAATATTTGTAAAGAGCTTGGGTTCAGCTAAAAGGGGAGCGAGACACCTTTGAAGCCCAGTTTTATGCAAGCGATAAGAAGATATTAGAGCCCACGAGACAATTTCATGAGGAGAGGAGCTTGAATGCCTATATCGCTCCAAAGAGGAAGCATCCATAGGAAATTTGAGCCATTGTTATTGTGTTTTAGTTCATTTTGTTTCTTTTATTTCAATGTAAGCCCAAGAGGGATGTTGTAATCAATTCGAACTTATTAATACAATTAATGTTTGTTATATTTTGTCTAAACAAATTTAAATCTTCTAAGTCCTTGAAATAATTTGCATACACATTTTCATGCATCATAATATAAACGGGTTTTCCACAATAGGTTTCCTTATCTTTCTACTGTTTATTTCAGTAAGATGGATATCGAATAAACAGTGAAGGACTTGCAGAAATAGAACTCCCTGTTCCAAGAGACCTTGCTGACCCTGGCTAAGGGGCAACAAGAGCTGATGACTTTGCTGGTAGCCAAGAAGAAACCCAAAACGAAGTCCCTCATCAACATGGGTAAAAGGTTCAAAGGGAAGGTTCATCAGGTACAGATAGTCGAAGAGTTATCTGAGGAGGACGAAAATAAAGACGAAGAGGCAAGGAGCACCCATGCTAGGGGTGCTAATGATCAAGCTTCCGAAGATGAAGACTACTTTGTTGAACAATATCCTTCGGCTGAGGATAAATATAAGCACTTGGAGGATAAACTAAAGGTTTTGAAATTCAAGTCGTGTCTGGTTTGGATTATGGTGAGTTGGGCTTAGTACCTGGGGTCGTCATTCCCCATAAGTTTAAAATACCGGTCTTTTCCAAGTATGACGAGGTTTCCTGCACGAAACTTCATCTAAAGTCTTACGTGCATAAGATACAACCGCACACTACCGACAAAAAGCTCTGGGACCATTTCTTCCAAGAGAGTCTGGCTGGGACTCAACTAGAATGGTGTTGTACCCCAAAATTTTCCCTCCCTTTTTACTCAACACATGCCCATTGAGGTCCCTAACTTGCCCAAGGATGACCAAGAATTGACCAGACAAATTCTCCTCCTAAGGAAATGAACCCCCAACTAGGGTTTCAATTTTCATCAAGATGGTTGAGTTCCAAAGGTCTCAAATGCTTTCCATGGCCTTAATATGCCTTCAAGATTATCCATGCCAAATTTCATGCCTTGCACAACAATTTTGCTCAGTCAATTGCTCAAATGCTTGAGAATCAACTGTGCTAGGTCAAAAGTCAATTGTGGCCCATGTACAGTCAAACGTCAATATTTTTGGTCAACATAAACATTTTGAAGTGATACACATCATTTTATCAAGGGTTGATCATGATTCCGCAAGAAATACTCCTAACTCATCAAACGTCAAAAATGGCAAATTAGGGTTTCTATAGGAAAAGTCAACCAAACTTTGACCAGGCATAACTTTCTCATACTTTATCATAAATTTTCCCACCAAAGCTCATTTTGAAGATAATCCAATTCACTAAAACTTCTTGTGATCGGTGGATCTGGAACTGACTGTTTAACGCTGGTTCGCGAAATGTCGCGGAAACAAGAGTCGCCACCGTCTTTTATTTTCTCCAAATGGAAAGGACAAAAGCACAGAAAAATTCCTTATAGAGATTGCTCTCGGTTCGGGAGGTAGATTATAGAAAGGGAAGGTGTTAGCACCCTTTCTATCCATGGTTATCCATGGGCTCTTAGATACTTGCTCATTTGTGTTTTCAAAATGGTTTGTTTGCTTTTCAACTGTGGGTTTTTAAAAAGTTTCTTTGAAAATTTCAGTTCGACTCTTGTATCGGTCCTCAAGAGTGTTTGAAAAATTGCTTTCGAAAGCTTTTTGAAAAGGTGTCGGTGTGAAAAGTATTTTTTGAATTTGTTTTGAAATTAGAGCAAGTATCTACGAGAACCTACCTACCCTAAGGAATTCGTCTGTGTAAATGTCCTTAAAGTAGTGCCATCCCACCATTGAGAGGTAGGTAGCACCACCATTGGAGGTGTTCGGGTCAATTCGAAGGTTCGGGACATGGTGATCACCGGAGCAATGGGAAGACACCTTAGAAGCTACCCTCATGCCAGGTTCCCGGATCATGAGGACTTACTAAGACATCCTCTACTCGACGACCACCTTTCGAGGCAAGGCAACAGTGAGGCGTACCCTAGGGGTGGTGTGTGCGATTTGTGTGTCAGATTCATTTATTTTTGTCTTTTGTCATGTTATTGGTGATCTAGCGTTTGTTATTTTTATTTTTGTCCATACATTCTTTCATGCCTTGATTTAACAGTTAAAATATTTGCGAGAAGTAAAAAATCTAAAGCTATTACAAAAGGCGCGGGTCCACATCGCCAAAATTAAACCAGGACCCGATAAGGAAATAAAGATAAAGTGCGACAAATAATTTACAAGGCCTTGGGAGAGATACAGAAATGTTAAACGAAATAAGATAAATGCGCGAATTAAATGAGAATTAAACGAGGGCGTTGGACCCTTTTTGCAAAATTAAATTAAACGATGAATTAATTAAAATTAAAAGGAAAAGAAATTGTCTTTTTGGTATTTTTTGGTATTTTGTAATTTTAATGGAAAAGAATTAAGTGAAATAAATGCTAACCCTAATTCTACAATTTTAATTTATTAAAAAGAAGATTAAAGTTTTACCCTAAAATTAACCCTAATTAATTTACATGCATTTTAATTACAAAAATAAATATTTAATGTTTTAATTATTTATGAAAGAAAAATAAAAAAAAGATGAAAATTAATTAACCCTAATTCTATGTTTTTTAGATTTTTATTAAAAGAATTAAAATTAAAACCTAAATTTAAAACTAATCAATTAAAGTTATTTATTCACAAAAAATACTAAAATAAAAATATTTATTAGTTTTTTATCTTTTTTTTCTGATTTTTTTGTGTGTTTTTTATATTTATGAAAACACTAAATTAATTAAACAAACAATAATTAAAAGAAAACAAAAATTATGAAAAATAAAGAAGATGAAGAAAATTGGCAAACCAAAGGGGGGTCTGCCCCTAATTTGAGGTGTTTCTTTTAGCAATCTGGCCCCAGATTCTGAGGCCCTTTTGACTTTTTCCAGGAAGCGTGTGATGCATTGACTAGGGTCCAATATACTCTCCAATTCATGGCCTTTGATCTGATGCTCTGGGACACGTGGACGTTGGATTTTGAAGATGCATGATACGCTCCAGCCTTGAAACTGCATGGGAATATTGATTGCAAAATAATATGGGAATAATGAAGACCTGGGGCTCGAACCCAGGTCATGAACGTTATCAATAACTGTACCTACCACTGAACCAATTCACGCGCTTTTAACATATAATAACGAATAAATATTATAAAATAAAATTGGTCAGTAGCTTAAAAAACGCGCGCAGAATTTGAACGATCCAACCAGCGCCTTCCACCTCATCGTCCTCTTCGTTGGGTTTATTTTTTCCTGAAACAAGAACAAACTAGCAACGGTTTTCAAACGTTGCCATAGATGCCATATAAGAAAATAGAGAATAGGCCATAAGGCCTCATAAATTGAGCGCGAGGGTGGCTTTGTCTTCGTCCAAGTGCGCTGATCATGACCATGGCATCGTGGTAGGCTAATTTTACACTATCTGAAAACGCCCAATTCACAGTTCTGCAAACCCTAGAATTTGATAATGGTGAAATCGTATATAGCATGCAAAAACTCAATCAAGATAGATGGTTAGCTTCAGAATCACACAAGGAATATGAATCAAATATTAAAAAGTGCTAAATGTGCATGAATTGAGATGCACGATTATGAAAAAATTTCGGTACAAATGAGATTGTTCTCACGTTTCTGGGCACAAAAGCTTGTGGTTTTGGATGCAACTCCCTTCTATGAAGCCTTAGCAAGTTAATGAAATCAAAATCGTGCCTTGAATCACCCTAGAACTAGGTTTTCAGTTTTGAGTTTTCTTGCAAAAATTTCAAGTTTGTGAATGGAGTTTCTGCGCAGCTTAATGGTTAATGGCATTAGGGTTGTGTTCCTTGTATATGTAGTAATGATTTAGGTCAAAAATCTGATCAAAAGAATCCAAGATTTGATTGTTCAATATTTGATTTTCAAGCATTATTTTTTCAATCTTTTTCATGCAATTTGATACCAAATCATGCCAAAACTTTCCAAAAATGATCATGCACGAATCTTGAATGTCCAATGAGAGTATTTTCTGCACAAAGAGATTTGATTTCATTAGTTTTGTATTTTTCATGTATTTTATTTAATTAAATGATTTATTAATAATAAAAAATCCAAATAAATAAATAAAAATGGAGAAAAACTTCCCTTTGGGCCTAATGGTCGTGCACATGCTTGGGATAATGAATTATGGAAGAAAAATAGGCCCATTAGCAATTTTAGGTCATTTGAATCAATGTTGACTTTTCAAAATATCCAAAAATTTCCCAACTTCCACAAGGCATAACTTGCTCAATTTTTAAGCTTTGCTCATGTTCTAGGACATTTTGGAAAGGCCTTTGAGTCCTCTAAACAATGCCTTTGGTCCCATGTCATTTTGATTTACCAATCTCAAGTTATGGCCTTTGACTTAAAGTCTCTTTTTGTTGACTTTTGAAAATGACCTATAATGTTGAAATTGATAACTTTTTGTGAGAGCATTTCTTGGACTTGGAATATGAAGATGAGTTGTAGGAAATTTCTTTCTCTTCAAAATGAGCTTTGGATGGAATTTTTCTGATCATCCATGTGAAAGTTATGCCCTGGTTAATTTACAGTTGACTTTTTCAACTGTCCAAATAAGGAAACTTTTGCATCTTGATGATTTTTGAGCCAAGCTTTGAGAATCATGATCAAGCATTGATCAAATGATGTTTGTGGCTTCAAAATGAGATGTTGACCAAAAATTTGAACTTTTGACTGTCAAATGACCATTTTGCCCCTGCAGTTGACTGTAGTGCAATTAGGGTTTTGACTGTGCAATTTTATGCTGAAAGTCTTGAAACTTGATATGAGGATGTTTGACCATATTTGTAGGCATGTGGGACTTTATTTGACCTTTGGAAACTTCATTTTCTTGATCAGAACAAAAACCCTAATTTTGACTGTTTAGGAGGCTCTTGCACTGTGCAACCCTTGGGGAACTTTTGAAGCTTTGACTTGGCAATTTCTTGAAGAATATGGGAGGGCAAATTTTGGGGTACAACAGTTGCCCCTGTTCAATCTTCTTAGACCTGAGGATGCAGATTGGCTGACGTGCCTTTCGTAATCCGAGGGTAGAAGATGATTGAACACTAGAGTGCCCAGAAATTTGCGCTCACATAGTAGCAGTGTGATGGAAATGGGCTTATAGATGCCATTTAGAGATTGGTGAATAGGATGATGGGCTTATAGATGCCATCTGGATGTTGATCGCGTAAGAGATTCCTTAGCGAGAACCTGCATGCCTGCAAAAGAAAAATGAGTACCTGACATGTTGCAGGAGCTGGTCTTCAGATGCTTTGTATAGATGTGTCCTGACTGGTTACAGGAGCTGAGTATGGAGCTTCAAACGGTGATGAATGAACCAGGGGTAGTTACTACCTCAACAGGAACGGTGAGAGAATCTTAGGCAATTATAATCTCAAAAGCGGACGTTTGAGAAGTACCTGGAATGGAATTATCGTCTCGGCAGCATTGGGGAGAGAACCATAGGAAATTATAATCTCAAAAGCGGACGTTTGAGAAAAACTTGGGATGGAATTATCATCTCCGCACCGTTGGGGAGAGAACCATAGGAAATTATAATCTCAAAAGCGGACGTTTGAGAAAAACCTGTGATAACTTCTACTGAGTCTTCATCAGAAAAATCTGTTTGGGGTTGATTTAGCTGGACTAGAGAAGGCCTTGACCTGGATAAGAAATTTTTGGAGTTGATTTAAATGGACCAGATAAGGTCTTGAAATGTCTTCAACAGATACACCCTGGCATGATACAGGAATCGGATCTGGTAATGTAAGGTTGGTGAGTTGTCTCTACTGACAGGTTATCCTCATGGACGAGTGGTCTTTAACGACGAGTGTCTATAACGACGAGTGTCTATAACGACGGGTGTCTATAACGACGAGTGTCTATAACGACGAGTGTCTATGACGACGAGTGTCTATAACGACGAGTGTCTATAACGACGAGTGTCTATGACGAAGAGTGTCTATAACGACGGGTGTCTATGACGACGAGTGTCTATAACGACGAGTGTCTATGACGATGAGTGTTTATAACGACGAGTGTCTATGACGACGAGTGTCTATAACGACGAGTGTCTATAACGACGAGTGTCTATGACGACGAGTGTCTATAACGACGAGTGTCTATAACGACGAGTGTCTATGATGACGAGTGTCTATGACGACGAATGTCTATAACGACAAGTGTCTATGACGACGAGTGTCTATGACGACGAGTGTCTATGACGACGAGTGTCTATGACGACGAGTGTCTATGACGACGAGTGTCTATGATGACGAGTGTCTATAACGACGAGTGTCTATGACGACGAGTGTCTATGACGACGAGTGTCTATGACGACGAGTGTCTATAACGACGAGTGTCTATGACGACGAGTGTCTATGACGACGAGTGTCTATGACGACGAGTGTCTATGACGACGAGTGTCTATGACAACGAGTGTCTATGATGACGAGTGTCTATAACGACGGGTTGTATCAGAGAAATCTTTAGGCATTGATTTAACTGGATTTGTATTCTTTTGACTGGATTTGTCTACTTTGACATAGCTGATCATTTAACTGTATCCTTCCTGAAAGGTAAAGGTCAGTCATATGCAATGCATGGTATGGATCAAACGGTGATATTCTTAGCATAAATGAGATTATGTGACATGATGCATGTGTCATGTTTATGATAATGTAATGTTTTTGAATGTTTCTCCGTCTAGAGAAAAAAGTCCTTGACGAATGCCGGGAAGTTCGCTGAATCCTGGGTTGATCTTGAAGAGTGGGGTTCTTCGTTTCCGCTGGGGGATGATAATTGCAAGAATAAACTGGTAGGAGAAGATGACTCCGTTGGGGAATAAACTTAGCGAAGGGATTGCTCTGCGGGGAGATAAATCTGTGGGGAGAGAGAAGTACTTCGTTGAGTTGATGGTAACTTGCTGGGGATACCTTTGTTGTGTTGGAAGTGTTGATAGACTTCGCTGGGGATAAGAAGACTGTGTCGACGACGATCTTTCCGTGGCTTTTAGCTGAGGATAACCCAGTTATAAGCTCTGGTGGAGAAATAAACTTTGAATAAAACCGGGGAGACGCGTTCGCTCTGCAGGGAGTGAAGGTATCTTGGTCGCATTCTTCAGCTGAACTTACCTTGGCACCTCGGTGGACAGGGCAACCGGATCATTTAGACAACTCATTATTGCCCCAGTTGCTGTTGGAGAAGAAGGTACCTGTAAAGGTGCTTGATGACTGCCGTTTGACAAATCTTCTTCTGGTAGGCCAGTGACGAGATGACGGAACATAGTCGTACGCTTTTGATCCCTAACTTTTGCCTGGACCGCCCTTTCTGGTTTTTCAGTCCACCGGGATACCCATTTTTGCCCAAGCCGCCTTTTCAGGTTTTCGACTTGCCGGGTGTACAAATTTTTCATTTCATCCCTTATTTTTGCCTAGGTACGTCGACCTAGCGGGTTTTTGATTATGCGTAGTATTTTTTCGACTATGTCCGTTCTCAGAAAGTAGGGAGTTGCCCCTGTTAGAAGTGTTTTGTCATGCTACCAGAAGATGTCTGATCATGTAAGATTCGTAGCTGGAATTCAGGTCCAATGCCCCAAGTGATTCAGACAGAGATTTGCCCCTGGCTGTTTAGCCTTTTGAGAGATTCTCCGGATCTTGACTTAATTGCCCCCAGATGATGGACAATAATCACGTCAGCCCCTTGATTGGAAGTGCTTTTGTTCACTAGGTATTCATCGTGCGAATTTCCCTGCTGTTCAAACAAAAAGTCATATGCAAACAAAGTTATGTTAAAAATGCAAAGCCTATGTCTGTCTTGAAGATTTTGAAAATGCATTCTTTTCATAAAACAAGTGATTGTTTGTAAAACGTGATGTCAACTCCGTATTTACCGCAGCCTTAAGGAGTCAGGATACCTTTCGTAACAGTATGCTTTCGAACTAACCCATGCTTCAGCTAGGACTTTTAAGGGTTATAACGTGGCCTGGTTCACGGTTTAAGAAACAAAGGATAAAGGCTCAAATTTTATTTGTACCCACCCGCTCTTCGTGATGTTCTTCAAACCTAAACTCAGCTGATCATACGTTAGACCTTGTTTGAGTCTTTGCTCTGATTTTCCGGTGATGATTCAGATGTTGATAACTTATTTTGAATAGGCAGTCATTTCCTTTTTTTGTCGAGGGTTTGTAGGACCTCTTTCTTCTTTGATTTTGTTATCCCTACTTTTTTTTTGCCTGAGCTGTTTCCTTTTTTGGAATTACAGTCAGCGGGATGCCCCAGTTTCGTAAGTCTCCTTCGTAGGTTTTGACTTATGGATTTTTGATTTTGGTAATGACTGCCTGTCTTTATTGATTATTCGGAACCATCACTGTCTTTCTTCGTTTTGTAAGGACTTCTTTGGTGCCATTTGTTATGCACTTGGATCAACTGAGAGACTACCCTGCCCCAGGTTATGATTAAGGGTTTTAAATTTCGAAAAGAAAAACTCCTACTTCTTTGGCTCAAAGGGGTTGACGAGGGATTATCTTCCTTATAACTCCAGTGTTTAGGAATTGAAACAATGCCTGTACCTCATCAGCAGGGTCCGTTCAAAAGCATACTGTAAAGATAGCGGTATCGTTTTCGTCATCCTCCCTCAAGAGGCTTAGAATTTCTTAATCAAGAGTCGACATCAGAAAAAACATGAAAACAATTTGCATTTAGTGAATACGAAATAATTACTTCAAAACAGACATGTGAAATGCATTAATGAAATAACCAAGTTTGACATGAAATAAATGTTTGAACAATCAAAAGAAAATTACAAATTGAACATTCGAATGAACAAAAAATCCAATCCTAGCCATATTTTGGCAAGGGAGCGGTGATCACATTGGGAGTCTCTGGAGAGTCGAGCTGGACTTCCTTTGCGTCAATCAGATCTTGAACCCTGTTTCTCAAAGTCCAACAGTCATCTGTAGCATGCCCCGGGCTGTCGGAGTGATAGGCGCAACGAGCATTGGGATTGTACCTTGAAGGTGTCCTGTTAGGATTCTTCGGGGGATCCATGAGAGTTACCAACTTGGTTTCCAGCAGCTGTGGCAATATCTGTGACAAGGTCATGCCGAGGGGAGTAAATTGCCTCTTAGGTCTTTCTTCCCTTTGTTGATGGTGACGCTGAGGAGCACCGGCCGGCTTTGCAATAGCTACTGCGTTGACTACACCAGATTCTCTGTTGGATGATTTCTTCTCAGTGTTCGAGGAATCACCATTGTGTATTTTCCCTGACTTGATGCCAGCTTCTATTCTTTCCCCGGTCAAGACTAAATCTGTAAATCCAACGGCAGAATTCCCAATCAGGTGGTTGAAGAATGGACCAGACAGGGTCCCTAAGAACATATCGACGAGCTCGCGGTCGGTTAGAGGTGGCTGTACCCTTCCAGCAAGGTCCCTCCACTTTTGAGCATATTCTTTGAAACCTTCGCCTGCACCCATAGACATTCCTTGAAGTTGAGTGCGCGTGGGAGCAAGGTCGGCGTTGTACTGGTACTGCTTGTAGAAAGCAGTGGCCAATTCCTCCCAGCTGCGGATGTTGGCTCCATTCAGTTGATAGAACCAGTCAAGCTGAGTCCCTGAAAGACTCTCCTGAAAAAAGTGGATCCATAAGTTCCTGTCGGCTGTGTAGGGCTGGATCCTCCTCATGTATGACCTGAGATGCAGCTTTGGACAGGATGCCCCGTCGTACTTTGCAAAGGCAGGTGCCTTGAATTTGTGCGGGATCACTACCCCAGAAGACAGACCTAGATCCTCGAAGTCCAGGCCAGTCACTTTTTGTATCTCCATAGCACTTAGCCGGTCTTCCAACTGTTTGTACCTATCCTCAGCCGGAGGGTACTGCTCGTCATTGAAATCTGTCTCATTGTCAGAGACCACTGGACTGGGAACCCTTTCCTCTTGATGACTGCATTTCCCCACAGATGGAGTTGTCCTCTCAGCTTCATCCTGCAGTGTGTTCCCAGATCTGCGTCTAGGGCTGAACAAAACAGTCCTCTTCTTCTTCTTTTTCAAGAGCAACGTCTTCAGATCTTGTTGCCCCTGGGTCAAATTCATGATCAGCTCTTGGAACTGGGCGTTCTGAGCCTGGAGGGCCTTGATAGTGTGCTCGGTTGAGGATTCAGGATTCATGACGAGACTGCTGAAATAAACAGCGAAGAAGGTAAGCAACCTGCAGAGAATGGGTACCTGTTATGCAATGATATGTATGATGTGCATGCAATGATTTCAAGGACCTCGCAGGATAAACAAGAAAATTTGTTAGCGCTTGGATCCGGTAGCTTGATTGAAAGAAACTTCATATTTGTTGAGATTCTCTCTCCCAAGGGTCAAAGGCTCACCATATCCAGTGGGTCATAGCCCCTGACAACTTTGTCTATGGGAAAATAAATCCTCTTTGCCCCTTGTTGGACATTTGGTTCATCATGACCTGCATCACAAGCCCTTGAGATCCTTGAAATGGGTTAGTATGTATGCAATGGTATGATGTTATGCTATGCATGAGGTAATGTAGGTAAACCCTGTTATGAGTCCCAATTAAGGAATGCAAACCAAAACCTGCAAGAAACTTAGTAAACCCTGTCATGAGTCCCAATTGAGGACTATAAACAAAACCTGCAAGCACACTCAGTAAACCTGCCATGAGTCCTAATTAAGGACTATGGACAAAATCCTACAAAAAACTTAGTAAACCCTGCTATGAGTCCCAATTAAGGACTATAAGCAAACCCTGCAAGTAGTTCCTGTGTTAGATAACAAGCATGCAAATAGTCAAGTACGAAGGCACACAAGTCACACAAGAGAAGCCCTTAGGGTTTAAGGCCAGTATGAGGTCTGGGTATTACCCTCTTGAAGTTGGTGGGCTCAACCTGTCCTATTAGAAGTAACCGGGTTCTAAGGGTCCCAATATCATGGGATTGCTTTCATTGTTCATCGTTTCGATTTAGCCACTGAACTGGCGACCGAAATATTCCAGGAAAGCAACCCTCAATTGGGTGTAGTATCGAGTATCAACCAACCTCGGACTGCACCAAAGTCAGTTATCTCACTACCCTAAAGAGGCCAAGATAGTTCAATTAAGGTTCCTAAGGTCTGTTGATGCTTCACGACACCACGCGGAGGCCCCGTACTCTCCTTGACTGAACTCAAGGGTTACCGGTACACACCAAAGTGCCACATCAACGTAGCAGACTGTTTCAACCATGTCGGTATACCCCGCACAGTTCCCTCACAACCTTGTTGCTACTTTCTAAGAAGGTATCCCCCAGATCCGGGTTAGGATCTATAGAACTCCCAAGCAACCCACAATTTAAAGCACACAAGAAAAACAATTGAAAACACAGTTATGAACTAGCCCTAAGGTACACCTCACTTTAAGTTTCTCCCCAGCAGAGTCGCCAGTTCTGTGATCGGTGGATCTGGAACTGACTGTTTAACGCTGGTTCGCGAAATGTCGCGGAAGCAAGAGTCACCACCGTCTTTTATTTTCTCCAAATGGAAAGGACAAAAGCACAGAAAAATTCCTTATAGAGATTGCTCTCGGTTCGGGAGGTAGATTATAGAAAGGGAAGGTGTTAGCACCCTTTCTATCCATGGTTATCCATGGGCTCTTAGATACTTGCTCATTTGTGTTTTCAAAATGGTTTGTTTGCTTTTCAACTGTGGGTTTTTAAAAAGTTTCTTTGAAAATTTCAGTTCGACTCTTGTATCGGTCCTCAAGAGTGTTTGAAAAATTGCTTTCGAAAGCTTTTTGAAAAGGTGTCGGTGTGAAAAGTATTTTTTGAATTTGTTTTGAAATTTGAGCAAGTATCTACGAGAACCTACCTACCCTAAGGAATTCGTCTGTGTAAATGTCCTTAAAGTAGTGCCATCCCACCATTGAGAGGTAGGTAGCACCACCATTGGAGGTGTTCGGGTCAATTCGAAGGTTCGGGACATGGTGATCACCGGAGCAATGGGAAGACACCTTAGAAGCTACCCTCATGCCAGGTTCCCGGATCATGAGGACTTACTAAGACATCCTCTACTCGACGACCACCTTTCGAGGCAAGGCAACAGTGAGGCGTACCCTAGGGGTGGTGTGTGCGATTTGTGTGTCAGATTCATTTATTTTTGTCTTTTGTCATGTTATTGGTGATCTAGCGTTTGTTCTTTTTATTTTTGTCCATACATTCTTTCATGCCTTGATTTAACAGTTAAAATATTTGCGAGAAGTAAAAAATCTAAAGCTATTACAAAAGGCGCGGGTCCACATCGCCAAAATTAAACCAGGACCCGATAAGGAAATAAAGATAAAGTGCGACAAATAATTTACAAGGCCTTGGGAGAGATACAGAAATGTTAAACGAAATAAGATAAATGCGCGAATTAAATGAGAATTAAACGAGGGCGTTGGACCCTTTTTGCAAAATTAAATTAAACGATGAATTAATTAAAATTAAAAGGAAAAGAAATTGTCTTTTTGGTATTTTTTGGTATTTTGTAATTTTAATGGAAAAGAATTAAGTGAAATAAATGCTAACCCTAATTCTACAATTTTAATTTATTAAAAAGAAGATTAAAGTTTTACCCTAAAATTAACCCTAATTAATTTACATGCATTTTAATTACAAAAATAAATATTTAATGTTTTAATTATTTATGAAAGAAAAATAAAAAAAAGATGAAAATTAATTAACCCTAATTCTATGTTTTTTAGATTTTTATTAAAAGAATTAAAATTAAAACCTAAATTTAAAACTAATCAATTAAAGTTATTTATTCACAAAAAATACTAAAATAAAAATATTTATTAGTTTTTTTATCTTTTTTTCTGATTTTTTTGTGTGTTTTTTATATTTATGAAAACACTAAATTAATTAAACAAACAATAATTAAAAGAAAACAAAAATTATGAAAAATAAAGAAGATGAAGAAAATTGGCAAACCAAAGGGGGGTCTGCCCCTAATTTGAGGTGTTTCTTTTAGCAATCTGGCCCAAGATTCTGAGGCCCTTTTGACTTTTTCCAGGCAGCGTGTGATGCATTGACTAGGGTCCAATATACTCTCCAATTCATGGCCTTTGATCTGATGCTCTGGGACACGTGGACGTTGGATTTTGAAGATGCATGATACGCTCCAGCCTTGAAACTGCATGGGAATATTGATTGCAAAATAATATGGGAATAATGAAGACCTGGGGCTCGAACCCAGGTCATGAACGTTATCAATAACTGTACCTACCACTGAACCAATTCACGCGCTTTTAACATAATAACGAATAAATATTATAAAATAAAATTGGTCAGTAGCTTAAAAAACGCGCGCAGAATTTGAACGATCCAACCAGCGCCTTCCACCTCATCGTCCTCTTCGTTGGGTTTATTTTTTCCTGAAACAAGAACAAACTAGCAACGGTTTTCAAACGTTGCCATAGATGCCATATAAGAAAATAGCGAATAGGCCATAAGGCCTCATAAATTGAGCGCGAGGGTGGCTTTGTCTTCGTCCAAGTGCGCTGATCATGACCATGGCATCGTGGTAGGCTAATTTTACACTATCTGAAAACGCCCAATTCACAGTTCTGTAAACCCTAGAATTTGATAATGGTGAAATCGTATATAGCATGCAAAAACTCAATCAAGATAGATGGTTAGCTTCAGAATCACACAAGGAATATGAATCAAATATTAAAAAGTGCTAAATGTGCATGAATTGAGATGCACGATTATGAAAAATTTTCGGTACAGATGAGATTGTTCTCACGTTTCTGGGCACAAAAGCTTGTGGTTTTGGATGCAACTCCCTTCTATGAAGCCTTAGCAAGTTAATGAAATCAAAATCGTGCCTTGAATCACCCTAGAACTAGGTTTTCAGTTTTGAGTTTTCTTGCAAAAATTTCAAGTTTGTGAATGGAGTTTCTGCGCAGCTTAATGGTTAATGGCATTAGGGTTGTGTTCCTTGTATATGTAGTAATGATTTAGGTCAAAAATCTGATCAAAAGAATCCAAGATTTGATTGTTCAATATTTGATTTTCAAGCATTATTTTTTCAATCTTTTTCATGCAATTTGATACCAAATCATGCCAAAACTTTCCAAAAATGATCATGCACGAATCTTGAATGTCCAATGAGAGTATTTTCTGCACAAAGAGATTTGATTTCATTAGTTTTGTATTTTTCATGTATTTTATTTAATTAAATGATTTATTAATAATAAAAAATCCAAATAAATAAATAAAAATGGAGAAAAACTTCCCTTTGGGCCTAATGGTCGTGCACATGCTTGGGATAATGAATTATGGAAGAAAAATAGGCCCATTAGCAATTTTAGGTCATTTGAATCAATGTTGACTTTTCAAAATATCCAAAAATTTCCCAACTTCCACAAGGCATAACTTGCTCAATTTTTAAGCTTTGCTCATGTTCTTGGACATTTTGGAAAGGCCGTTGAGTCCTCTAAACAATGCCTTTGGTCCCATGTCATTTTGATTTACCAATCTCAAGTTATGGCCTTTGACTTAAAGTCTCTTTTTGTTGACTTTTGAAAATGACCTATAATGTTGAAATTGATAACTTTTTGTGAGAGCATTTCTTGGACTTGGAATATGAAGATGAGTTGTAGGAAATTTCTTTCTCTTCAAAATGAGCTTTGGATGGAATTTTTCTGATCATCCATGTGAAAGTTATGCCCTGGTCAATTTACAGTTGACTTTTTCAACTGTCCAAATAAGGAAACTTTTGCATCTTGATGATTTTTGAGCCAAGCTTTGAGAATCATGATCAAGCATTGATCAAATGATGTTTGTGGCTTCAAAATGAGATGTTGACCAAAAATTTGAACTTTTGACTGTCAAATGACCATTTTGCCCCTGTAGTTGACTGTAGTGCAATTAGGGTTTTGACTGTGCAATTTTATGCTGAAAGTCTTGAAACTTGATATGAGGATGTTTGACCATATTTGTAGGCATGTGGGACTTGATTGGACCTTTGGAAACTTCATTTTCTTGATCAGAACAAAAACCCTAATTTTGACTGTTCAGGAGGCTCTTGCACTGTGCAACCCTTGGGGAACTTTTGAAGCTTTGACTTGGCAATTTCTTGAAGAATATGGGAGGGCAAATTTTGGGGTACAACACTTCTCTTCAGCCCACAAGTTCAAGAGATTCACCATTTAAAAGATATGAGCTCAGACATTACAGGTCATTTTCAGAAAGTCAACAAAATACACTTTTTGTCAAGACCTTTTACATCAAGATAAAATCTTCAAATTCAAAATTTATCAAAAGAGAGGTTGAAGTAGACATCTTGGGCTTTCTAAAAATTAAAGGATCATAATAATGAGATAAAAATTGAGCAAGTTATGGCTTTCCAAAGTTGGGAAATTTTTTGAAATTTCTAGAATGGTGCATTGAGCAAATTTGAATTTTTGATTCAATGGCCTAACTTTTTATGGTTAAAATATCTTCATAAGTTTATAGAGGACCCATAATATTATTTTTGCATGGCCTTGCATTTTCTACCTATTTTTTACATATTTATTTTAATTTATTTCAAATAAATATAAAATAAATGGTACAAAATAATTGGAAATGGGCTTAGGAATTTGGGCTGATGCTTTGGCTTGCTTAGAGGCCTAGGGATTCATGCACAAATGACCAGATTCACTAAATATAAAAAAATGGCATGAAAGCTTCATTTTGGTAACTTTTCAAATTAGTGATTATAGCTTTAAACCATGGCATTATGGGCTAATCTTTTCCATTCAATTGTGTCTCCCCCATCTACACTATAAGTACAGCACTCTAGCAGGTCAAATTCACGCAGACAGAGATTGGAGAATTGCTGCACATTTTACACAAAAAACTCAAAAATTGTCAAACTCGAATTTCAAGTTCCAGCTTGTTTTAGTCCAAAACAAAGGCTTAATCACGTTCCTGGAAGTCCCCTGGAATGTTTCCAACCGTTACCAAGTCTTAAAACAGCCTAAAGCGCATCATCAACACCTTATAGTTTGTGCCCTTTTTTCAATCTTGATTTGTTTGATTTATGAAATATAAGCACATTTTAATCATGCATTATTGACTGCTCTTGTGTTTGCAATCTATCTGTATGGTTGGATTTGGGTTTTGATGCAGGGATCGAGTACCACTATTTTTAGGGTTCCGAGCTTAGAATTGGAGTTTCTAGAAATAGCCAAAATTAGGCCTAGCCAAGGGTCTCTTTATGCTCAGGAGGTTGAGGCTATTTCATCCATGGCCTCAACATTAATTTATCATGCGTATTGTTTTTTTGGGGTTACAGGTGCTATAGTGACAGGCAAAAACCGTCACTATAGGTTTAAGTCTAAAACGACGGATGAGGGAAGAAGATGAATGTGTGGCAGCCCCTCATTGGGCAATCATTGCTTTTGACCTTTCAGAAAAGTGAACACGTGTTCAGCCTCAGAAGGTAGCTAATGAATGGATGATAACTGTTTGCTTACGTGAACAACACACTTCTATCCTTGAAATGAAACGCTCAGATCTTCATGGATAGATTATGATGCAATCTGTACTTCTAAAACTCTGACGGCAGGTTGATCAGTAGTTCACAGAAAATAACTAAGTTCTGAAGGTTAAGATATGTAAATAAAACAATTTATTCTGGGCAAAGCTTCATGCTGAGATGTTTTAGAATGAGGTTAAACCTATCTTCAGAAAGAGGTTTTGTAAAGACATCAGCCCATTGATGGGTCTGTGTCAATGAATTTTAAGTTAAGAATCCCTTTCTGAATATAGTCCCTAATAAAATAATTTTTTATTTCTATATGCTTAGCCCTTGAATGCAGAATAGGATTTTTACTGAGACAAATAACAGAGGTATTGTCATAGAGGATAGGGATGTTACTCTCAAATATATTGAAGTCTTCAAGTTAAATTTTCATCCAGAGCATTTGCGTACTACATCCAGCAGCTGCTATGTATTCAACTTCTGTCGTTGATAGTGCTATTGTGGATTGTCTCTTGCTGGACCATGAGATCAGATTTTCTCCCAGAAACTGGCAGCTTCCAGAAGTGCTTTTACGTTCTACTCTGTCTCTAGAAAAGTCAGCATCACAGTATCCTACTAAGCTGTAATCACTTGATTTTCTATAAAACAAACCCAGATTAGCAGTACCTTTCAGATGCTTGAAAATTCGCTTAACTGCTATTAAGTGAGATTCTCTAGGATCTGATTGGAATCTAGCACAAATGCAAACACTGAATAGAATGTCAAGCCTTGAAGCCGTCAGATAGAGAAGAGAACCAATCATACCTCTGTAGACTTTCTGTTCTACCTTTTTACTTACCTCTTCCTTTTCCAGAATGCACGTGGGATGCATTGGAATCTTTGAGGGCTTACATTCTGAGAGATCAAATTTCTTCAGAAGTTCTCTGACATATTTGCTTTGATGAATGTAAGTTCCTTCTGGAGTTTGATTTATCTGAATGCCTAGAAAGAATTTGAGTTCCCCCATCAGGCTCATCTCAAACTCTGCCTGCATACATTTAGCAAACTCTCTTCCCAGAGAGGTTTTAGTAGATCCAAATATGATGTCATCAACATAAATCTGACATACTAACATGTCATTCTTAACTGTCTTACAGAACAAGGTTGTGTCCACTTTCCCTCTGGTGAATTCCTTTTCTAACAGGAAGTTACTTAGTCTTTCATACCAAGCTCTGGGAGCTTATTTCAGACCATAGAGTGACTTCTTTAGTTTGAAAACATATTCTGGATTTTTGGAACTCTCAAAACCAGGAGGTTGGTGCACATATACCTCTTCATCTATATAGCCATTTAAGAATGCACTTTTGACATCCATCTGATATAGAGTGATGCCTTTATTAACATCAAATGATATTAAAAGTCTGATAAATTCTAACCCGGCGACTGGAGCAAAGGTTTCTGTATAGTCTATCCCCTCTTGCTGACTATAACCTTGTGCTACCAGTCGTGCTTTGTTTCTAATGACTTCACCTTGCTCGTTCAGTTTTTTTCTGAACACCCATTTTGTACCAATGACGTTGAATCCTTTTGGTTTGGGAACCAGATCCCATACGTCATTTCTGGTGAATTGATTTAGTTCCTCTTGCATTGCCAGAATCCAGTCATTGTCCAGAAGTGCTTCATCAATTTTGTTGGTTCAATCAGAGATACCAATCCCATGAGAGATTCTTTAGAGTTTCTGAATGTTGATCTTGTTCTTATTGGATCTTCCTTATTTCCCAGTATTGTATCTTCTGGGTGATCAATGCTGCTTCTGGATAGTCTTTTATAGAGTTGATCAACAGAAGGTGCTGGATTGCTTGCAACGACTCTTTCCACTATTGAGGGAGTTTCTCTGTTGAGAACCTCTATTGAGTTGTCTTCAGTACCTGTGAGTTCAACTTTCACATCTGCAAGGAGTTCATTATGCTTTGACTTTTGAGAGTCAAGCTTATCATCAAACCTAACACTGATTGACTCTTCAACAATCTGTGTTTCTGTATTGTATACTTTGTACCCTCTCGAGCGTTCAGAGTATCCTAACATAATACACTTTTGTGCTTTAGAGTCAAACTTGTTCAAATTATTTATTGTACTCAGAATAAAACATGTGCATCTAAATGGGTGAAAATAAGAAATGTTGGGCTTTCTGTTCTTCCACAATTCATATGGAGTCTTTTCCAGAATAGGTCTTATGGAGATTCTATTCTGAATGTAACACGTTGTGTTAATTGCCTCTGCCCAGAGGATCTTAGCAACATTAGTCTCGTTGATCATGGTTCTGGCCATTTCTTGCAATGTTCTGTTCTTTCGTTCTACAACTCCATTTTGCTGGGGAGTTCTAGGACAAGAGAAATCATGCAGAATGCCTTTTTCATTAAAGAATAATTCAAAATCTTTATTTTCAAATTCTCCACCATGATCACTTCCGACTTTGACAATTCTAAGATCCTTTTCATTCTGAACTTGGTTGCAGAAGGTAACAAACACAGAGTGTGACTCGTCCTTGTGTCTTAAGAACTTTACCCATGTCCATCTGCTATAGTCATCTATGATTACTAACCCATACTTCTTGCCACTGACTGAAGCAGTTTTTACTGGTCCAAATAAGTCAATATGCAGAAGTTCTAATGGCTTAGAGGTGGAAACAACATTTTTGGATTTGAAAGCAGGTTTTGCAAATTTGCCTTTCTGACATGCTTCACACAGAGCATCTGAATTGAACTTCAAGTTAGGAAGTCCTCTGATCAGATTGAGTTTGTTAATCTGAGATATTCTTCTCATACTAACATGTCTCAATCTTCTGTTCCAGATCCATTGCTCGTTGTTAATAGACAGTAGACATTTTACATTCTGACTCTTTAGTTCAGAAAGTTTTATTTTATAAATGTTGTTTTTCCTCTTTCCATTAAATAGGATAGTCCTATCTTTCTGACTAACAGCTTTGCATGAATTTTGATTGAAGATTATATCATAACCATTATCACTTAATTGACTTATGGATAACAGGTTATGCATTAATCCATCAACTAATAAAACATTACTTATAGAGGGAAGATTTCCATTACCTACTGTTCCAGAGCCAATGATCTTTCCTCTCTGATTGCCTCCAAAGCCCATGTGGCCTCCAGGCTTAAGTTCCAGGCTTTGGAACATATGCCTTCTTCTCGTCATGTGTTGTGAGCAGCCAGAGTCCAGGTACCATGATTGGTGTCTTAGCCTTGCTGCTAAAGATACCAGCCACATGTATGATCTTATCCTTAGGTACCCACATTTTCTTGGGTCCTGATTTGTTAGTTTTACCAAAATTCTGATTGAATATTGGTTTGACAGAATAATCACTACTTGTGTATTTTATGTCATGTGTGTGCCCATATATAAAATGTGAATTTAGTGGTGTGCGTTTTATAACTAAATCCATGACATTTTTTGGTGTAGGTACCTTACCTTGATATCCTATCCCTTTTCTGCCATTTCTGCTAACTCCATAGATCATTGAAGCCATCTTGCTCTTGTCTATGTTTTTAGCTAGAAACTTCTGGAAGCTGTGATCATACTCTTTGATGATCTCATCAGCATTGCTGAGAGTTTCAGAGATTGTTTCCTTCTGAGAGTTTTGCAACTGGTTTTCTAATTTTGAATTTTTTCTCTTAACTCAGAACTCTCCAATCTGAGATTCTCAGTCTTATCAGAGTCAGAGGCAAGATTCCTTTTCAGGTTTCTGAATTTGACTCTGATCTGCTGATACCTTTCCAGAATTTCATTTAAACTTTCAGCAATTTCAGCCTTAGTAAAGTTTATGGTAAAGTCAGAGAATATCTCTTCAGTGTCTGATTCTGAGTCTGAACCATAAGCTTCACTGTCTTCTGATACATTTGCCATGAGAGATATGTTTGCTCTTTCATCATCCGATTCTGAGTCAGCTTCAGATGTGTCAGAATCATCCCATGTAGCCATGAGGCTTTTCTTCTTTTCCTTGAGAAACTTCTTTTTGGGCTTTTCTTTCTGAAGCTTTGGGCAGTCACTTTTGTAGTGTCCTAGCTCATTACATTCATAGCAGATGATGTCCTTGTTGTTTGACTTTCTGTACCCTGAAGAACCTTCAGATCTTCGGTGTCCAGAGGAGGACTCAGACTTTCTATATATGGGGGAGGATTCATTCTGATTTTCTGATCTTCTGGGATTTCTGAACTTCCTTTATCTCTGCTTCCATAGTTGGTTCACCCTTCTGGAGAGGATAGATAGTTCATCTTCTTCTGATGAGGATCCATCAGAGGTTTCTTCCACAGCCTGCAAAACTTTGGAGTCATATTTTCTGTTAGATTTTAAAGTTAATGGCTTACCTTGATTTTGAGGTTCATCTTCTTCTAGATCTATCTCGTGACTTCTGAGGGAGCTTACAAGTTCCTCCAGAGAGATTTTGTTGATATCTTTGGCTAGCTTAAGTGCTGTGACCATTGACCTCCATTGTTTGGGAAAGCTTCTGATGATCTTCTTAACGTGATCAGCAGTAGAATACCCTTTGTCAAGAACCTTTAGTCCAGCAACAAGAATTTGGAATCTCGAAAACATAGTTTCTATTGATTCACTATCTTCCATCTTGAATGCCTCATACTTCTGAATGAGCGCAAGGGCCTTGGTTTCTTTGACTTGAATGTTGCCTTCATGCGTCATTCTCAGAGAGTCAAACATATTCTTGGCAGTTTCTTTGTTTGATATTTTCTCATATTCTGAATATGAGATGGCGCTGAGGAGAATTGTTCTGGCCTTGTGGTGGTTTCTGAATTCACGCTTTTGCTGATCATACATCATTTTCCTGTCTATCTTCTGACCACATCCATCCACAGGATGCGTATATCCATCAGTCACCATGTCCCACAGATCAACATCATAGGCCAGAAAGAAACTCAATTCTGTCTTTCTAGTAGTCAAAGTTTTCTCCATCAAAGACTGGAGGTTTACCACTGAATCTGTCATTGTCTTCATTGTTGTCATTGCTGATGTTTTGGCTTGGTCCCACCATAGTGTTTTTCTGATGCTTGGATCTTGTACTGACACGGTTAAGTGTTTAAGCTCAGAACCAGGCGCTCTGATGCCAATTGAAGATGTGAAAAACACAACAAGGGGGGTTGAATTGAAAACTTGGATCAAAAAAACTTAATGACACAATATTTTTATCCTGGTTCATTTGATCTCAAACTACTCCAGTCCACTCGTCAAGGTGATTTCGCCTCTCTCCAACGAGGTCTTAATCCACTAATCTCAACAAGATTACAAAAGCTACTTTAACAATTGTTAAAGTCTTCATGAGTACAACCATAATCCGGTTAATATCAAGGATCTCTTTTTCAATATGATTATACAATATGTGTTGTTGTTTTTCTAACAAAAACGGTTTATCACAACTGTGATAGATTACACAGGTTTATAGCTTAGAATAAAGAGTGAAATTGCTTGCAGCTTGAATATGCGTGAGTGGTGATCTTAGCAAAATCGTTGTGTGTACATGCGTGCTTCATTTTGAAAGCTGACTTGTTTATATAGGCAGTGTAATGACGTTGATCATAAAGCATGTTTAATGTCATTAACACACTTTACTTTTTGGAGAAGATCCTGTCTGAAGGAAGTCGTTGGAATTGATACTATCTTGAATGTTCAGTAATGCTTCAGAATCTTTTCTCCTTACTGCCGATGATGCTTCAGAATATTGATGACTTGGTTTGATATGTTCTTGTTCAGAATCAGAGTTTACTTTAATTAAGCGCAGGTTCTGGTCATCAATCTTCAGCGTATGATCTGATTGCTTCAGCGTGTAACACTTATGGCTTATCTTTTGATGCTGATCTGATCAGAACACCTGCATACATAAAACATATTTTTTTTAAGGTGCATATTTATTCTTTGTATTTATTTATTCTTTGTATTTGTTATCATCAAAACTCTAACCAAGGGTTGTAGAATCAAACTATGTTCTAACACTATGGTTTTTGATGGAGCCTCCAATGCACTCGACAATGGTATCGGTGTTGTAATCATATCTCCCGAGGGTTGTCATAATCCTTTCACTGCCAGATTATGTTTCAACTGCACCAACAATATGGCTGAGTATGAAGCATGCATCATGGGTATCAAAGCTGCTATTGACCTAAGGATCAAGTTCTTGAGCGCTTTTGGGGATTCAGCCTTGGTAATGATTCAAATCAAAGGGGAGTGGGACACGAAGCACCCTA
This sequence comes from Vicia faba, assembly GCA_948472305.1. Taxonomy (NCBI): domain Eukaryota; kingdom Viridiplantae; phylum Streptophyta; class Magnoliopsida; order Fabales; family Fabaceae; genus Vicia; species Vicia faba. The sequence continues at coordinate 697,933,923 of OX451740.1, forward strand.
ACCTCATCCCTTACAAATAACATGTGTTGACGTTGCTTCCACACTTTGAAGAAGTCACCTTTGAACATTTTCCACGAGAAGAGAATCAATTAGCGGACGCGCTAGCTACTATGTCATCCATGTTCAAGGTCATATGGGACAACGAAGCTCCTCAGATCACTATTGAGAGATTGGATGAACCAGCTTACTACTATGAGATCGATACTGAAGGGGTAATGGACAAACCTTGGTTCCATCAAATGAAAAGGTATCTCGAGACTCAAGAATATCCTGAGGGAGCATCTGACAATGATAAGAAGTTTCTGAGAAGGTTCTCTATAAAGTTCTTCCTCAGTAATGGAATCCTCTACAAGCGCAACCATGACTCTACTTTACTTTGGTGTGTAGACAAGAGTGAAGCAGAGAGGATTATGGCATATTTACATGAAGGTACCTTTGGAACCCATTCTAGTGGACACACCATGGCTAAAAAGATCCTACGGGCAGGATATTACTGGTCCACCATGGAAGCAGACTGTTACCAGCATTCCTGAACTTGTCACAAATGCCAGATCTATGCTGATAAAGTGCATGTACATATGGTTCCCTTGAACGTCTTGACGGCTCCCTGGCCCTTTGTAATGTGGGCCATTGACATGATCAGATAGATTAGACCTACTCCTTCCAATGGGCATCGCTTCATCCTAGTGGCTATTGATTACTTCATGAAGTGGGTTGAGGCTGCCTCTTTTTCTACTGTTACCAAGAATGTTGTGGCACGGTCATCAAGCATAACCTTATCTATTGGTATGGTGTTCCGAAAAGAATCATCACAGATAATGGTACAAATCTCAACAATACAATGATCACTGAACTCTATAAATAATTCAAGATCCAGCATCAAAATTCTCCCCTTACCAGCCGAAGATGAATGGCACTATGGAGGCTGCTAACAAGAACATTAAGAAAATCATATAGAAGATGACGGTAACATACAAAAACTGGCATGAGATGTTACCATTTGCTCTTCATTGTTACGGCACCTCAGCACGAACGTCAATAGGGGCAACACCTTATTCTATTGTGTATGGTATTGAGTCTGTCCTACCTATTGAGGTCCAGATCCCTTCTTTGAGAATCATGAAGGATGCATGTTTGAATGAAGAGGATTGGATATAGACTCGACTTGATAAACTGAATCTGATTGATGAGAAAAGGCTTGCTACTGTTTGTCATGGTTAGATATACCAAAAGCGAATGATCAAGGCTTTCAACAAAAAGGTCAGACGTCAGGTATATCAAGTGGGTGATCTAGTAATCAAGCACATCATACTTCCACAAGGTGATCCAAGGGGTAAATGGACTCCCACGTACGAAGGACCATTTGTAATCAAAAGCATATTTTCCGGTGGAGCCATGATTCTAACTGCCATGGATGGTGACGACCTTCCTCACCCTATCAATGCAGACATAGTGAAAAGATACTACGCATAAATAAAGACCCGCTAGGTTGATTGGCCTAGGCAAAAATAAGGGCATCCCAGTGAACCAAAAGGGTTCGGGAAAAAGTTAGGGATAATTACAAAAAAAATTATACACCCGACAAGTCGAAAACCTGAAAAGGCTTGGGAAAAAAAGGGTATCCCGGTGGACCGAACACCCGAAAGGGAGGTCCAGGCAAAAGTTAGGGATTTAGAGCGTACAACTATGTCTGATTGGTTTACCTTACGACCGGACTTCAGTATCAACTATCAAGCTCAAACGGTACCAATCAATCCAGTCAGCTTTGGACAAGTAGCAAAGTGATGAGACACTCAAAGACATAAGGGCAACAACAAAATTGAAACTTAATAGGATTATTACACATAGCTGTTTTCTCTTTGTAAACTATTTTGTATAGTTTTCATTTTCACGACGGCATTCTCTACTATAATGTCAGTCTTTTTGTACAAAAATGCCTGTTATAGGCAAACTTCAAAGTCAATGCAAATCATTTCTTTGAAAGTACAAAACTGTTTATTTTCTATTTTACTATTTTGTTTTGCAAAAACGTCCAGTGATTATTTTTGACTTATGCATTTGAATATGATTACTGTTTACAAATACTTGCATAAGAAACAGAAAGACAATTGCCGATGACTTTAAGAAATGGGGCAAAGTCTAAAAAAGGCCATTTATAGTCCTGACAGTTACTCTTTCCAGCAGGTACAGGGGCATAAATGTCTTGAGACAAAGCCACCACTGCATCCTTGGCATACGACCCAGTGATGTATATGTTCCCCACAGAGTGGAAACAACCAAAGTTGTGATCTCTTCTTCCCCAAGCAGGAATTACCTCCCCCGGTAAAGTTCCCTCAGAGAGGTTACCTCAAAGATCCCCAGCTGAGTTTTACAAATCTCAACAATTTATAAAGCCTTATCCCTTGGTAGAGTTCATTTCTCTAGATGTGGAAGTTTATCCCCCAACAAAGTTTTTTTCTCTACACCAGTAAAATCTTCCAACAGAGCATCTTTCCCCCCTGCAGAGTCATTATCAAGTAGGAGTCAAAGATCCCCGGCAGAATATCCTCAAACAGAAATAGGAAATCCCCAGCAAATCATATCCATTTATCATCCCCAGCAAAAATGAAAGAATCACATTCCTTATCTACCAAATAGTAGTCCAGAATTCAGCTTCCCAGTCTTCTCTAGCAACAATCAGGGATTTACTTTCCCAGACTAGGAGATATCACGACAACATTCCATATTCATACATCATGGCATACGCATACACATCGCATGCAGCATAATCTCATTTATTTTGAGAACATCATTACACAATGCATTTCATACATCATGACATTGCATACGACTAACTATTTACCTTTTCAGGAAAGATCAAATCAACATACACCGTTGACTACTTACATGACCTGGTAGTCTTCTCAAAGGCTACGTCTGACGAAGGACTACTTCAGCATTTTCCTCAGAAAAATGTTCTCAAGATACCTCCTCTGGTTCAGTTAGATCGATACTAAGATCTTCCTGATTTCTATTCCAGTTGAAGATGATTCAAGACCTTTTTCTGGTTCAGTTAAATCAACACTAAGATTTTTCTGATTACCATTCCAATCAAAGTTAATCCAAGAACTTTTTCTGGTTCAGTTAAATCGACACTAAGATTTTTCTGATTTCCATTCCAGTCATAGCTAATTCAAGACCTTCTCTGGTTCAGTTAAATCCATACTAATATTTTTCTGATTTCTATTCCAGTTGAAGACAACTCAAGACCTTTTTCTGGTTCAGTTAAATCGACACTAAGATTTTCCTGATTTCTATTCCAGTTAAAGATAATTCAAGACCTTTCTTTGGTTCAGTTAAATTGACCCTAAGATTTTTCTGATTCTTATCCAGTCAAAGATAACTTAAGACCTCTGCTGGTTCAGTTTAAATCGACCAATGGTTTATTCCGATTCTTTTCTGGTAGATACTTTCTCTGGTTCAATTAAATTGACACTGAGATTTTTCTGATTTCTATTCCAGTTGAAGTTAATTCAAGACCTTTCTCTGGTTCAGTCAAATCGACCCTAATATTTTTTTTATTCTTATCCAGTCAAATTTAAATCAAGACCTCTGTTGGTTCAGTTTAAATTGACCATTGATTTATTACTGATTCTTTTCTGGTAGATACTTTCTCTGGTTCAGTTAAATCGACCCTAAGATTTTCTGATTCTTATCCAGTTAAAGATGCTATAAATCCTGGAGTCTGACCAGATAGTAGTTTATTAGTTACTATGAAGCCTGGACCCGACCAGATGATAGTATAACCTATGCCTGGACTCGACCAGATAACGGTATACCTCAGATTCAAGTTTAAGCCTAGACCCGACCAAATAACAACTTAATTTTTTCAAACCGCTGAAGCCTGGATACGACCAGATAACAATTCAATGGCTACAATTACTGCGAAGCCTGGAACCGACCAGATAGCAGTTAATTTCATATTCCCCAATAAGTCGTTGTGAAGCCTGGAATATGACTAGATAGCAGTCAGTCTTATTGTCCTCAATAAGTCACCGTGAAGCCTAGATCCCGACCAGATAACAACTCGCTTTCAAGAGATAACTCCCCAATAGAGTAATGGACAACCGAAGCTCCTAGACTCTATTTCTCTAAAACATTCCCCGGCAGACTCCTCCTCAGACAGCAGGAACAAGAATCCCCATAAAGAGAATTCTTATGAAGTTAGCATCTACTTTGGATGGCATCTCTAAACCTATCTCCGGAGACTCTCCATCATCTTCTGTGGATGGCATCTTTAATCCCATCTCCGATAGTCTTCTATTATCTTTTCCAAATGGCATCTGTAAGCCCATTCCCGATATTATTCACCAACAATATCACTTCAGACGAGTGCAAATTTCTGGGCACTCTAATGTTCAATCATCTTCTACCTTCAGATAACGAAAGGCAGACAAGCCAATCTATATCCTCAGGTCCAAGAAGATTGAACAGGGGCAACTGTTGTACACCAAAGTTTTCCCTCTCTTTTTACTCAACACATGCTCATTGAGGTCCCCAACTTGCCCAAGGATGACCAAGAATTGACCAGACAAATTCTCCTCCTAAGGCAATGAACCCCCAACCAAGGTCTCAATTTTCATCAAGATGGTTGAGTTCCAAAGGTCTCAAATGCTTTCCATGGCCTTAACATGTATTCAAGATTATCCATTCCAAATTTCATGCCTTGCACAACAAGTTTGCTCACTCAATTGCTCAAATGCTTGAGAATCAATTGTGTTAGGTCAAAAGTCAACTGGGGCCCATGTACAGTCAAACTTCAAGATTTTTGGTCGAAATCAAAATTTTGAAGTGATACCCATCATTTGATCAAGGGTTGATCATGATTCCTCAAGAAATACCCCTAACTCATCAAAAGTAAAAAATGGAAAATTAAGGTTTCTATAGGAAAAGTCAACCAAACTTTGACTAGACATAACTTCTCATACTTTATCAAAAATTTTCCCACCAAAGATAATTTTGAAGAGAATCCAATTCCCACAACTTCTCTTCATCCCACAAGTTCAAGAGATTCACCATTTGAAAGATATGAGCTCAGACATTACAGGTCATTTTCAGAAAGTCAACAAATGACACTTTTTTCCAAGACCTTTTACATCAAGATAAAATCGTCAAATGCAAAATTAATCAAAAGATGGATTGAAGTAGACATATTGAGCTTTCCAAAAAGTACAAGATCATAATCATGAGATAAAAATTGAGCAAGTTATGGCTTGCCCAAGTTGGGAAAATTTGGAAATTTCAAGAATGGTGCATTGAGCAAATTTGAATTTTTGAGTCAATCGCCTAACTTTTTAAGGTTCAAATATCTTCCTAAGTTTATAGAGGATCTTTAATCTTATTTTTGCATGGCCTTGCATTTTCTACCTATTTTTTACATATTTATTTTAATTTATTTCAAATAAATATAAAATAAATGGTACAAAATAATTGGAAATGGGCTTAGGCATTTGGGCTGATGCTTTGGCTTGGTTAGAGGCCCAAGGATTCGTGCACAAATGACCAGATTCACCGAACATCAAAAAATGGCATGAAAGCTTCATTCTGGTAACTTTTCAAATTGGTGATTATAGCTTTAAACCATGGCATTATGGGCTGATCTTTTCAATTCAATTGTGTCTCCTCCATCTACACTATAAGTACATCACTCTAGCAGGTCAAATTCACGCACACATAGCTTGGAGAATTGCTTCACATTTTACACAAAAAACTCAAAAATTGTCAAACTCGAATTTCAAGTTCCTGCTTGTTTTAGTCCAAAACAAAGGCTCAAACACGTTCCTGGAAGTCCCCTGGAACGTTTCCAACCGTCACCAAGTCCTAAAACAGCCTAAAGCGCATCATCAACAACTTACAGTTTGCGCCCTTTTTTTCAATCTTGATTTGTTTGATTTATGTAATATAAGCACATTTTAATCATGCATTACTGACTACTCTTGTGTTTGCAAGCAATCTGTATGGTTGGATTTGGGTTTTGTGTAGGGATCGAGTACCACCATTTTTAGGGTTCCAAGCTTAGAATTGGGGTTTCTGGAAATATCCCAAATTAGGCCTAGCCAAAGGTCTCTTTGTGCTCAGGAGGTTGAGGCCAATTCATCCATGGCCTCTCCATGAATTTATCATGCGTATTGTTTTTTTTTGGGTTACAGGTGCTATAGTGCAGACAAAAACTATCACTATAGGTCCAAGTCTTAAACGACGGATGAGGGAAGAAGATGAATGCATGGGAGCCCCTCATTGGGAAATACAAATCCACGCGCGTGTTTTTTATTTTATTTTTATAATCATTGTTTTCTTTGCATTATATTCTTTTGTTGTGTTTGTTATAACAACTTGAACATCCAGCTCCGTTGGCAAGAAGTGCGCGTATGAAGAAGAGGACCTGGGTACGAGCCCAGGTCCAGCATTTTGGTTTTTCTAACATTTCCCTTATAGATCCAGTGTTCCTTACTGCCAGGAGTCCACCATACTCCTCAGATCTACTCCAGCAGATCCCTGTGAGAGCTACATCCAACGCCCCTAAGATATCACTTCATGGTGGACCTTCAAGGGCCAGTAGCATAGGATTCCAACAGCAAGTTGGGCTCTCCATTGGGCCCAACATTTTTTTAACAGCACACCCCTATTTTATTTTTGATACCAGACCCATATCTTTTGTTTTTATTATTTCTCTTTTAGTTTCTTTTTTTTTACTTCTAACAAATGATTAAAAAAATAGATTTAGGTTTTCTAAAATTATTTTAATTAATTATTAATTATTTTAATTTTATTTTATCAACTTATAATCAATTAGACTTAGGTTCATTTTAATTTAAATTATTTTCTTAATAAAAATACAAAAAAAAAATGAGAATTAGGATTTATTTCATTCAACATTTATTTACTTAATTAAAATTAAATTTAGAAATAATTGTTCTCTTAACAAAACCAAAAAAGATTTTTTGTTTACTTAGAACCTTTTTTTAGGTTTTTTTGACGTAATATTTATTTCCCGCGCGTTTATTTTTGTTCGAGCATTTTATGTAAATATTGTAATTGTCTATGGATGTAATAGTTTTAGATTTAAAATTCCGCACTTTATTTCATGCACTCTTTTATGTAACTATCCCAAAGCCGTGTAATAGTTTAGGATTTATTTTTCTGCATTTTATTTCCCGCACATTTACTGCTTTATTATTTTGCTATATTACTGTTAGTAAATAGGCGTGTATGGAAAGACTGCAAATTAAAATGTTAGCTAACCTAATAAAAAGACAGAAATAACTTAATCTCAACACATATGCACATATGCACCTCTAGGGTATCCCCACTTTCGTTGCCTTCGGTAAAAAAATCATGTCCCTCGAGAATGCGGACGCTTTAGCAAAGACCCATATATCAAAAGATCATAGTCCCTTGGTGACCCTTACAGTGTTGCCTTTCGATAAATGATCTCGTCCCTTAAATAAAAGTTGCTAAAGCGTCTCCGTATGTTGCCTTTATGACTGTAAAACGTCCCTTCGTATGTCCCTCAACATCCAACGATAAGGCTACCTACTCACTAATAGTAGGATAGCATTGTCTAAAGGAAAAGAGGAAAAGAACAACCCTTTTCGAGCAACAAAGCAGATAGCTGTTAGAAGTTTTCTCAAACATTTTGCACTTACACAAAAACTGTTTTTCAAAAACAATTTCAAAAAACTTTGTATACTTTCTCCACTATCCCGAGAAACATTACAAAGTTCTCCGTACTAATGCATTTTCAAAACATTTTCAAACACACAAAGCACAAAGGTATTTCAAAATGAGCAAACCTCTAAGAGCCCGTGGAAAACCACGGACGGAAAGGGTGCTAACACCTTCCCTTTCCATAATCTACCCCCTTACTCAAAACATCTCGAAAAGGTATTTTTCTATTCTTTTCACCCTTTCCTTTGTTGGATAAAAGAAAAGTCGGTGGCGACTCTTTCTTATCGCACATTTGCAAATACAAAATGCAAACCAATATTAAACAGTCGGTTTTGCCACCGTATCTCAAATGGTTCTATCAATTGTAGGGTTCCCGCATCCATACATGGGAAGATCTAGCCACTGCTTTTTATTATCAGTATCAATACAATGCCGATTTGGCACCAACCAGAGAGCAACTTCAAGGTATGACAATGGGTACTAATGAGGGGTTTAAAGAGTACGCACAAAAATGGAGGGATCTTGCTGGTAGGGTCCAACCACCACTAATTGACATAGAACTAGTTGACATGTTTATGGGTACATTAATTGGCCCATTTTTCAACCTATTAATTGGGAGTTCTTTGTCTAGTTTCACCGAGTTAATATTAACTGGCGAAAGGGTAGAAAGTGGAATTAAGAGTGGGAAAATTCCCATGACATCTACTTCCGCATCCAACATTTTAAATAAGACCTTCACTAGAAAGAAGGAAACAAATGTTGTATATGGGGGGAGGGCTCGTACCAAGAAGGATCCCCAATCCTCTGTTAATGATGTGTTAATCTCTAAACCTCCATCTGCTCAAAGAAATCATCCAACAATCAATGATCTGAAGTTCCTCGAAGATAGTTCATGAGAATAAGCATGTCATTGCCCCAAGCCTTACAACATCTGTTGAAGGCCAACTTAATGACATTACACAATCCACCTTTAAATCATGACATTTCATCACCTAAGTACAATCCAAATGCCAAGTGCGCGTATCATTCCAACAACCCTGGGCATGAAAATGATCAATGTTGGGCTCTGAAGAATAAGATTCAAGATCTAATAGATAATAAAACAATTGAATTTGATCCACCTGCTACTCCAAATGTGATAATCGCACCAATGTCGAACTATGGCAAAGGTTTTAATGCAATTGATGATACTACTTTTGTTTCCTCCATTGAGGATTTAGCGACTCCTTTAACTACTGTGAAGGATAATTTACTAAGAGTCGGGGTGTTCCCTGACTGTTTTAAATATTGTGTCTAATGTGATCAATAAGTAAATGGGTGCAAGAGGCTGAAGGAAGGTGTGGAATGCTTGATAAATAGCCGCGAGATTCTGTTTGAGAAGATTCCTACCATCAAAAGTTTAACCAATAAAGCTGAAGACCTGTCCATAATAACCATCTCCAACAAGCCTCTTAGCATCCCCTAAAAGGATCCTATTAGAATTTCAAATGAACCAACCATTTCTCCTTTAATAATCACTGCCGATGGGCCTATTCCCTACTCCTCTAACAAAGCGGTTCCATGGAACTATGTTGCCGAGGTTTATTATCATGGGATAAAACAAGATTCTTGGATCAACTAAAACAAAGCTGATGTTACTAATATTGCATGTTCTAGTAAAGTAACAAGAACATGGGGGATCTTTTCCCCTGATACTTCACCACCCACTACTACAACAACTCCCTTCCGCATAACCAATGACAAGTCTAGTGCCAACACTAGAGGAAAAGAGAAAGAAGGTGAGCCTGTTGGGATAGAGGCACCTACCAAAGATACTGATGCTGAAGAACCCTCCACACGAGAGATGGAGGAAATTCTTAAAATCATAAAGAAGAGTGACTTCAAAATAGTTGAGCAATTGGGGCAAACCCCCTCCAAAATCTTCATGATGTCATTGTTACTCTATTCGGATGCTCATGCCCAGGCTCTAATTTAGTTCTTCAAGAAAGCCCATGTGCCCCAAGAAACCACAGTTGACCAGTTCGAGAACCGTGTAGCAAGTTTAATGGCTGACAATGGATTAGGGTTCTCCGACGCCGATTTGACTCCTATAGGAAGGAACCATAACAAAGCCTTGCATGTATCTATTGAATGCAAGAGAACCACCCTGGAACATGTCTTAATTGATACTGGCTCATCTCTAAATGTGTTACCCAAAGGTGCTTTGGACTGGCTAGATTGTGAAGGACTGGTATTAAAGCAAAGCGATATTGTTGTGAGGGCTTTAGATGGGTCTAAAAGGATGGTTCATGGAAAGGTAGATCTCCCAATTAAAGTTGGATCACAGATTTTCAAGTCTACCTTCTACATAATGGACATCCATCCCACTTACTCTAATTTACTTGGGCGCCCTTGGATACATGGAGCAGGGGCAGTAACATCCACCCTTCATCAAAAGTTAAAATACCCAGTCAAGGGGAAGATTGTCACTGTTTATGGTGAAGAGGAATTCATGTTGAGCCACCTCATTTCCTTGAAGTATATGGAAATGGATGGTGAGTTTATAGAAACTCCGTGCCAGGTTTTCGAAGTTGTTCCTCCTATGATTGTCGTACCAAAATCTCCTCTGACATACCAAAAGCTAATAAAGTTATGCCAAGAATGGTTTCACTTAAGGATGCCCGTGCCGTAGTCGAAGATGAAAGTTGTACTACCTGGGGGCAACTCCCCGAGATTCCATTTAAAGTGGGTATCCTGGTGAGCTGAAAACCCGAAAGGGCGGTCCAGACAAAAGTTAAGGATTAAAGTGTAGGACTATGTCCCATGGGATCTTTACATCCAACTTCATTACTAAAGTCCAAAGTTCAAATGGCCCAAGATCAATCTGATATACTCCTATTCAATGGCAAGGGATAATGTTCAAAGACATAGGGGCAATAGTAGGGTTCGAACACAATGAGATCACTTCTGCATGGCTTTTTTTTCATTTTGTTTCGACGATTTCCTCTTACTAGGATCTCAGTTTCTTTGTACAAAAACGCCTATTCATGGGCAAAACATCAATGCAAATATACTTTGAAGTGCAAACTTTCTTTTTTTTTCTATTTTGAGTGAAAAAGTGTCCAATGACTAAAATTGAATGAACATATGCATATGACATGATTAAACTTTTAACAAATGTATGTTTAAAAATAGTGACAAGGATATCCTTTAATGCATTTGAGATATCCCCAGAGTTATTTCAATAACATTATTTGGATTCATAAAATCCCCAGCCAGAGATTCAATCTCCGGAAGATCCTCTCCCCAACTGAGTTGGTCTTAAAAGGAAGCCTTATGGAATTCTTCCTAAAAAATATCCTCCCCAGCAGTTTGTCAAATATCCTCTTCAATAGGGTTTATTTCCCCAACAAACTACAGACTCCCCAGCATTTTTTCAAATATCCTCTTCAACAGGGTTTATTTCCCCAACAAAATAAAGATTCCCCAACTTGAGTTTGCCTCTCAGACTATTACAAATCAAGGGACCGCAACCCCTAATCCCTAGTTAAAGTCACCAACAGAGTCGTTACTATCCCCGAAAGTGATTGTGAAGCCTAGAACCCGACCAGATAACAGTTGACTCCATTCCTCTAAAGTGAGTTACTGTGAATCCTGGACCTGGCCAGATACATTTCAACTTCATATATTCAAGAAAATTACTGGAAGATTGGACCTGACCAGATAACAGTTAATCTCATTTGCAAGTTACTAAAGCCTAGACCCTACCAGATAAAAGTTTAACTTCTCAAATTACTTAATCTTGGACCTGACCAATCAACAGTTTAAGCCTGGACCCAACCAGATACCAATTAACCTCAAGTATAAATTGCTGAAGCCTGGACCCGACCAATTAACAATTTAAAATTATGAAGCCTGGACCCGACTAGATAACAATTCTAATTTTTGAAGCCTGGACCCGACCAGATAACAGTAAATCTCAAATTTAGTTGCTAATGCCTGGACCCGACCAAATATTAGTTTAACTTCTTCAACTGCAGAGCCTGGACCTGACCAGTTAACAATTGAGTTACTAAAACCTGGACCCGACCAGATAATAGTTAATCTCAAGTTCAAATTGCTAAAGATTGGACCCGATTGGATAACAGTAAATTTCAATTTCATGTGGCTAGAGCCTGGACCCGACCAGATAGTAACTTAACTTCTCCATCTACTGCAAATCCTAGACCCTACCAGTTAACAGTTCGAGTTGTTGAAACCTGGACCCGACCAGATAACAGTTTAATTCTTACAAATCACTAATAAAACTCCTCTTCCTTAGTAGAGCTTGCCACTATCCCAACGAGTTACTGCATAGCATGGAATCCGACCAGATAACAGTTAACTTGTTTATTCCCATAAAGTTATTGTGAAGCCTGGATTCCGACCAGATAACAGATGACTTTAAAGAAACAATCCCTACCAGAGCAATGGACAACTAAAACTCTTGAATTCTACTTCCCAAGCAGAAATCAACACTCTCCATAGAGTCTTCTAAAGCAAAGTCAATGTTCCCCAGCGGAGTTCTCCTCAAACAAGAAAAGCAGGAATCCCCAGCGGAAACATCCTAAACAAAGTTCGAAGATACACGTACTCTTCATCTCCAGCAGTATTCTAGGATTTAACTTCCCAAAGCTCCCCAGCATTTTGTTAAGAATTTATTTTCCTAGACAAAGATACTTCAATAAGCATATCATATTCATACATCATATCATATACATGACAAATGCATATATCATAATCTCATTTATTTTGAGAACATCATCACGCCATGCATACTTCTGCATGCAATTAACCCTCTTCCTTGCAGGAAAAGTCAGTCAAAACAAAGGACCTCTTTTGATTAGGATTATTTCCCTAGTGAAGTCACCAAACAACAGACCTCTTCAGTCACTCTGGATGGAATCTGTAAGCCCATCTTTGGCAAACTCTTCATCACTTCTCCAAATGGCATCCTTAAGTTCATTCCCGACACAATCAACTAACACATAGTCAAGTGCAAATTTCTGGGCACTCTAGTGTTCAATCACCTTCCACCTTCAAGTCATGAATGGTGGATCCTCAAATCTAACTCTTCAGGTTTAAGAATATTGAACAGGGGCAAGCCTCATCCATTTTCTAAATCCACATGGGACGACCAGGTCCCAAAGAACTTCAAATCATCGTTGCTAGTAAATTACAATGACAAAACTGATCCTCGGGAGCATGTTATTGCCATCAATAATCAAATGGCAATAAGAGGCCCTACTGACTCGCTGAAGTGTAAGCTGGTGGTTGGCACCTTTGAAGATGTAGCTCTAAGATGATATATGAGCCTACCTCGGTTATCCATAGGAAGTTACTCATATTTGACAAAGAAGTTGGTTCAACACTTCTCAGCCAAAAGACACTAAAAGGTGTCGACGACCACCTTGTTCAACATCTGACAAGGTCAGGCGGAACCTCTGTAGAAATATCTATGCCAATTCAATAAAGAGACCATAAAGGTCTTTCATCCCAATCAAGAGCTATTTGTTAGAGCTTTTCAACATGGTCTCCGTGCCGGATAGTTCAACGAGTCCATGACACAGAAGTCGACATCAAACATGGATGAGATCATCACCCGAGCTGGGTGTTATATAAAGGGAGAGGAAAGTAATCAAGAGAAATGATCCAGGGATAACTCTGAGAAAACTACAACCCGAGAGGAAGGATCGAGAAGGAGGAAAGACTCTTCCCGGGCTGCCCCAAGGGACAGACCCCAGGAGCACGTATCTTAAAGGCTAAACCAATGACCCTTTGATCCAAATGAATATTTGACGCCTCTGAACACCAGGAGAGGACATATCTTCCAAGAAGTTGGACATCTGAACCTAATCCTAGAGGCGTATCGTCCAAAATGGGTCAATTCCATGATGGGAAAAGATGTCGGGGCTTGGTGTAGTTATCACATGCTCCAATGATACCACATTGATGATTGTCATCAATTAAAAAAATAAATTGAGGTGTGGATACATAGGGGAAATCTCTTGAATTATGTGAAGGATAGCAAAACCCCGGCCAGGAAAAGAGATATCTAGAGAGAGGATACAGACTATAACACCCCAATTCTACCCGACAATTATTATAAAAATCAGTTATCAGATTTCGGAAACCAAATCAGGATGCTAAAATTTTAACTTAAAACAATGGCATTTAACACAGATATATAACATTGTAAACTAGGAGGAACCAACAAAAACATAAATTAATCTTTTAAAACCAACAACTCTCATAACTACGCAGCGACATCATAAAATTCGACTTAAAAGAATGTAACATCTTTATCCAACTGAAACAACTCCAAATAACAAGTACTTAATGAAAATCAACTTAAAATTCAACAATTGAAGTAATAACAACGATAAAGCAACAAGCGTTCATTCCCCCGAGTGTTACGTATCAGAGCAACGACACCGACTCAAACTAATGAAGGTAAGTAACCTTCACTTTGGATTACCTGCATGTTACCAACATATGGGTAACATTCAAACAGAAGGGTGATATATCGGACAATATAATAGAATGCATGATAAATAATATATCAAAAACAGTCCATACAAAATCACCACTTCGCAGCTCTTTAACAACATTAACACTATTAATTCATCCATGCAACAACTCAGTATGCAACATGGTATGCGACTTGTTTTTATGCAAAGCTATCTAAGTGTGAATTTTGGTTAAAGGAGATTAGTTTCCTTGGTCATGTTATCTCAGATAGTGGCATTGTTGTAGATCCATATAAAGTAGATGCTGTGTTGCAATGGGAAACTCCAAAGTTGGCTATCGAGATTAGAAGCTTATTAGGATTAGTTGGTTATTGTAGAAGGTTTATCGAAGGTTTTTCTATGTTGGCACTTTCGTTGACTAAGTTGACTTGTAAGGGTAGAGCTTATGTGTGGGATATTCAGTGTGAAGAAAGTTTTGCATAATTGAAGAAGATATTGACGTCGGTTCAGATTTTGGCATTACCTAATCCAGGAGAACCTTTTATTGTATATTGTGATACTTCTAAGATGGGTTTAGGATGTGCGCTTATGCATAATGAAAAGGTAGTTGCTTATGTGTCAAGGAAGCTGAGGACTCATGAAAAGAACTATCCTACACATGATTTAGAGCTTGCTGCAATTGTTTTTGTGTTTAAGATTTGGATACATTATCTTTATGGTTCTATATTTGAAGTATATAGGGAGCATAAGAGTTTAAAGTATTTATTTGATCAGAAATAATTGAACATGAGACAACGAAGATGGTTGGAGTTGTTAAAGGATTATGATTTTGGTTTGAATTATCATCGAGGAAAGGAAAATGTGGTGGTTGTTGCGTTAAGTCGAAAGACTTTACATATGTCAGCAATGATGGTTAAAGAATTGTAATTAATTGAACAGTTCAGAGATATGATCTTAGTTTGAGAGGTTACACCGCAGAGTGTTATATTAGGGATGTTGAAGATTAATAATGAATTCCTGGACAATATCAAAGAAGCTCAGAAGTTAGATGTGAAATTGGTAGACTCGATGGTTGGGATTGATCAGTTTGAGAATAGTGATTTTAAGTTAGATGCGCAAGGTGTGTTGAGATTATGTAATCGAATTTGTATTCCTGATGATGCGGAGATGAAGAAAGTGATTCTCGAGGAAAGTCATAGAAGCAAGTTGAGCATTCATCTGGGAGCTAGCAAGATGTATCAAGATTTGAAGGATTTGTTTTGGTGGCCTGGGACGAAGATTGATGTGGCTCGGTTTGTGTATGCATGTTTGACTTATCAGAAGTCGAAAGTTGAACATCAGAAGCCCGCAGGGTTGATGCAACCGTTAGAAGTTCCAGAATGGAAACAGGATAGCATTTCGATGGACTTTTTAACAGGTTTACCTAATACTTCGAGAGGACATGATTCGATTTGGGTGATTGTTGGTAGGCTTACGAAGTCGGATCATTTTATTCCTATTAACATCGGTTTTCCAGTGTTGAAGCTGGCAGAGATTTACACTAGTGTAATTGTAAAGCTGCATGGTGTTCCTTTGTGCATTGTGTCAGATAGAGATCCGAGGTTTACTTCATATTTTTGGAAGATTTTGCAAGAGGCATTGGGTTCTAAGTTGAGGTTTAGTTCGGCGTATCATCCTCAGACGGATGGTCAGACTAAAAGGATTATTCAATCGTTAGAATATTTGTTGAGATCATGTGTTCTTGAGCAGGGCAATTCGTGGGATACTTATCTTCCATTAGTAGAGTTCACTTATAATAAAAAAGGCCATGAGTCAGAACGAAACACCTCATAAGGTAAGAACTAAGGTTTTGTGTCATCTTCTGACGGCCTATGGTCTTAACCTTGTTGACATCTTCAGTAAGATTGAGATGGTCGTAGAGGAAGTGGAGTCCATCGAAATTGTTAGACCAGAACTTAAACTCCCCGGACGCTTGATTTTCTCCAGGATATTTCATCAGAGAAGTTATCTCTAAGTTAGCCCAATAATTATCGCCACTCATAAGAGTCTTCAATTTCTTCAAAGTGCCTTGCTGAACCTCCTCTTGAATAGTTGGAACATATGTCTGGGGCTCGACCATACTTGAGGTAACTTTAGTACCCGCCAACTTCCACCTCTTCAAAGATCGGATTTCCAACCCGGCAAGGTCCGACTTGACCACCGATGATCCACCTGCCTCTTTATGGGAAGCCCTGGCTTCCAGCATCAGCTTATTTTGCTCGGCTACAGAAATATTTGTCATCTTATCTGGAAGGAAATAAAAAATGTAGTATGAGCATAATCAAAAAGCTTTGCGCGATTGCTAAACCCGGAAGTAAAATCTATTACCAAGAAAATTCGGGATATGTTTCTCTATTAAGGGCAACAATTCTTTAACCTTCATCATTCGGAAGGAGTCGAGCACGGTTAGAGCATGAACCTCTAACTCGCTCAGCTTTTCAAAAGTGAAATTGGATATAGGGGAAGGATCCCGAGTCCATTAGAAAGGAAAGTGTGGGTTCCCATCTAAAGCATGCAAAACCAGGCGGCATCTCGACCCACACCTTACCTTTAGGATCCGTTCCTTGAAACCCTTGTAGTTGGAGGTACACACTTGGAGAAAGCTCCTATGGGGAGACCGCTGATCTGGACCAAGAAAGCTTCTCGGCCCCTTTTACATCAATGAAAGAAAATAACAAACCCATTATAGGGATGGTATTCATTGTCTCACAAACTATTTCAAAGGCCTTTATAAATCCCCAACTGTTAGGGAAAAGTTGTGAAGGTGCGACATTCATCAGTTGAGGAGACACTCATCAGGAATCAAAGCTTGACGATCTCTGTGTCATCAAGCACACTATTCTTATAGCCCATAACTTCAAGGTCAAAAGGGGAAAACATTTCCATCAGAAATTTTATATAATCTGAGGAGGAAGAATTAGAGTCAGAATCACTCAAGAAGTGAAGGTACAATAATAAACCTCCTTTGTGATTCGATTAAACTCCTTCTAACTTAATGCACTCTTAACCCCTCGCATGCATTAATCCCATAACTCCCTCCTTTCCTCAACACTTTAGGGTTTCACGATATTTCCCTCATCATCATATTCTCTTATTTCAACCATTATCTAAAGATAAAAAAAAGGCGGAAAATAAGATGAGGGAAAAAGAGCGATACCTAAAGTTGATGAATGCTTGCGGATGTATATGCGTTCTCTAGAGATTGAAATGTTTTATAAAATGTTGAGATGAAAAAGGAAAGTTGGAAAGAGGGTCTTAAATAGGACCCAATTAATAGTGTGTCGGGAAAGGGAATGTCGCCCAATGAATGAAAAATCATCATTACTCTATGAGAGAGAAGACACATGACCCTTCATTTTATGACACGTATGTGTTATACCCAAAATATTATCCCCTAAGATTCCTCTATCATCTCATATCAACTCAATCATATCAAGATTACACTTGGGTTTGGTTCTTTTCCCTATCTCTAGGTTTGCTCATAAGGGATCACCAAGCACTTTGATTTGTATATTGTGATCATATATGTCTTGTGTTTATTAACTTTTACCTAAAAAATACAATGAATGTTTTCTCTAAAGGGTGATATTATACATGAGGGAACAACACATATCATCAGGTTGATTCATAGGTTCATGAGTTTATTTCCATGCCTTCTTCAACAAAGATTCATTGAGATTCAAGCTTCATCATTGATAGTGCTTTAAAGTAATATCATGAAAAGGTCTACTATGATTCATCATGCCTCAATTTTCCAAAGGAAATCAAAAGATGCAAGAATTGATTGAAGAAGTTTGACCTAATTGGACAAGTTCTTTATTCCTTGATAACAAGTGCATAACTCTCTCAATTCTTAATATTGGGAAGTAGTTATTGTTACAATACGTTCTCATTATCATCCATAATAACATCTCTTCACATAGAAAATGTATTTATACAAGAAAGATTGTCAAAATTGAAAGGGGTGCCCAAGCCATTTTGATGCTCTAGGAGTTAGGGTTTTGAACTTCTAAGGGCTATATCTTGTCCATCTTTTGAGATTTTTGAGTGATTCCAAAGACATGCTTCTCCTTAAAGGGTTATCAAAAAATCACTTTAAAAGTTTCAAGCAAATTTTGTGTGAAAGATCACTAATGATTGAGAAAGATTACAAGTCCTCTAGATAGGCCATCAAATTCCCTTATGTGACTTCAAAAAGTCATAACTTGATACATTTTTATCTTCTTGAGCCCATTCAATTTACACAATGATCTTAAGAGTGTAAAATTCAACTTTTCTTTTATGTGCAAAACTTGAAAATGGTTAGAAGATGCCTTAAAAGCTCAAAAGATTATAGATCACCTTATGAGTTTTTATCAAATTTAAAGGATCATAACATTCCAAATATTTGGAATTTTTTAGTGATACAAGTTTTACAATATTCTTCAAGGAGTCCACTTCAAGCTAGTATCATTGATCAAATAATTTTTTTGCAAGAAAACCTTGTTTTGAGCCAAAACATTATAGGTCATTTTTGAAGAAAAACTTAGAATTTTTCTAAGTATAAAAGTTAGCAATTTCTTTCCTGATTTTGACCAAGCACAACTTCTAGCTCAAGCATCCAAATGATATCTTTCTTGGAACATTATGAAGAATGTTACCTCACCTTTCCAATGCAGCAAGAATTAAGTCCTAAGGTTCCCTGGATCGTGCACACCATGAGTTCAAAGTCAGCTACTTGAAGTTGAGTTTTCCTTCCAAGTCAGAATTTGAAATCCGTATTTTTCCCTCTAAACACAAATTTTTCATGCGTTTTTGCTTCTAATCATGTTTAGAAACTTTCCAAAAGCATTTAGCATCATGAAACATGTGTTTTGGCTAAGTTTTGATGCTAAGCAAGTCACATATTGCTCATGTTTCAGATTCACAGGAATTCACTCAATTATTCTCCCATTTGCATGCTTAAGCATTGCACCATCCTTTCCTATAAATAAGATGCACATTCCACCTATTTCCATAAGCTTTTGATATCCAATTGACCCCTATTTAGATTCCACACGAACTCTAAATTTGAATTTCTGATTTCTTTCATTCTCACCTCAAAACACTAAAATCTCCATTCAGTTAGCTTCATTGAACTTCTCTGAAGCTAACCATACTCTTACCTTCAAGAATCGTAACCTATTTTGAGCTACAGAAGTCCAGTTTTAAGAAAATTTCTACTACTTTGTTCAGGTAGATTTCTTAGTCAAATCAATCCAACTAAAAGACTAACCTACTCTCCCCATCCTTCTAGTTCTCGTGCTTCTTACAATTTGTGATTTTATTGAGATTTGAGTGAGATATTCTAGAATTTCATGCTCACTATAATATCTGATTTTTCTCAATTCAAGCCTTACTCATTTTATATAAATTTGGCATGAGAGTACCATTAGAATCATCATGAAGAGACGAATTTAATGGTACCGGTTTGGTTGGCTAATTTTACAGTTTGAAGAACCTCAATCTAGGGCATCCGGAGATTGAAGCCGACCTACGTGTCACGCTTCAATCAATGATGGCATGACATGTAATTTTTTTGAATCATATCCAGTGTGTTTGCTTTATCATACACGCGCTTTGAGATCCCTTGGATCTGATTACTTCCATTAGCCAGACTCCATCCAACACGCTAGAATTTTAGTTGTTTTTAATTATTAAAAGGTGATCCGGTGCAATTTATAAAGCTGACCATGATATGCACAACGTGCCTGATCCTTTGGATATAATTACTGGCGCATTTTGACTCTCATTCAATGGTCCACATTTTTTGAAAACATTATTTTATTTTCTGTTTTTTTACATCAAACTTCAAAAAATCATAGAAAATACATTTACGACTCAAAAGTTATGAAACATATTCACCAAAATATTTTTAAATATTCTCTTTCTGATTTTTATTTTTTCATGATTTTATTTCAAGATTTGATATTTTTATGATTTTTATTTGTTTTGACTTATTTTTAATTGTTTAAAAATACTTCTTGGTATTTTTAAATTCTAAAAAATTTCATCAAGATCATTTCTTTATTTCTGACTTTCTGAAATTTTTTCTAGAATTTTATTTTGATTTTTAGTATTTTTGATCTTTTTTCACTTATTTGAGTGATTTTAATTAGTTTAAAAATACTTTTCCGTTTTAAAAAATTACCAAAAAAATTGTAAAAATACTTGAGATCATCTCTGACTTTTCTAGGTTTTCTTTTCATTTTAATTTGATACTTTGAATATAGTTTGCTATATTGCCTTTTATTTTCATTTAAAGAACACTTAAAAAAAATCTCAATTTATTTTGTTTATTAAATACAATTTTATTTTTGAATATATTTTGGCTATGTGATTTTTGATCATGAGCTTCATTAACATCATTGGATCTTGGGTGTTGAGTTTAACTCCACCAAAATGGATGAATGATTTTAATGATAGTTTGATTAAAATATTTGATTCAAATATTTTCCCTCCCTCTTCATCTTATCCCTTTCTCATTTGTGCTACATGTTGTTACAGGATGATCTATATATCATTTCTCCAAACATATGGTACATAGATTGCTATTGACCGACCTCAAAATAGGTGCGACTTCTTTATAAATCCACTTACGATTGCTTAACATAGCGCTAAATTCTATCCCGATTCGAGAAATGATCATTCGTGGCCCAAACTTATATTTTCAAGCCCAAGTATGTTTAATTTAAAACCTTTGATCCTATAACCTTGAGGTTCATTATTAGAAGGCTTTGGTCTTATCAATCCTCTAATAAACCTTCATAAAATTTTGGCTAAGTGAATCATTTAAACATCGTTGATCATTTGTTGTTGCCTCGAGAATTTGAAATGAATGATATACTTGACAAAAAGCACATGAAACTTGTTGTTGAGAGGATTTGATTTTATCAATCTTCTAATGAGTTTTCAAATGCAAGTTTCAAGATGGTCATTCAACTAACCTCTAATTTCTAACTCATTAACAATGACTTTTATTTTATGCTTTTACTTTACGTCTTTACTTTTACGCATCATTTATTTTAGAATTTTTATTTTATGATATTTTCATCTTTGCTCACTTGAGCATTTATCTTTATGTCATTTTGTTTTTCTCACTCGAGCTTTTAATTTTTCTTTTATAATATACTTAATAACCAACTTGAACAATAAAAAAAACATTAAGGTTACTTGGACTATTTGGTTACTGTCCTTAGCATGATGGAGTTATGGATTTCTTGGACTTAGGATTAAAAACCTTGGCTACCCTTGAGACCTTGTGACTTCTATTGTCATTTTGTCTGGAGTTCTTGGGGTTTACCCCGAGACATTGGGTAATTTTTTTCTTTGTGTGCAGGCTATTTTGATTATATGCTTTGTCTGTGATTGGGAATTCACCGGTATACAACCGTTACTCTTCCCAATTTTTGTAAAGACTTAATGCATTTAAAGTTTAGTATTCTTAAGAGGTTTATTATCTTTGCTTGTTTGGTTTTAATCCAAAGGATGAGAATTCTACATTGACTCATTATGTCAAGTGTTGGCTTCTTGTTGGTTAAATGGTTCTTTTCCCTAGCTTATACCTTATGCTTTAGGATAGTCCCTTCATCTCTTCCCATCTTCTTTAATTTCAAAAATCTTCTTCCTCCTTTTCAAAACTATTCTTGTTTTCTAAACTTGAATTGCTTTCATAATAAACTTGGACCTACATCCATGCATTTTCAAAAGCATTTTCTTAATCAAACGTTAACCAACTTAATTATACTTTGACATTTTTGTGAGAAGACTAAAAGTCAATAAATCTCATTTAAACCATTTTGCCACTTTGGATTTGTATTTTAAAATTTTCTCAAAAGATTAGACTCCTATCAATCCTTGTAGTGATGTGAACTACTATACTTTTACGATATATAATGAAGTGATATATTTTCCACTTGGGTGTTGAGTGAGGCTTTGTTGATTTTAAAATCCAAGTTATATCCTCCACTTTGAGATGACGTAAATTATCCTTTCTCATAATAGTGGGTAGTAAGCATGTTCTTCCACTCGGATATGACAATGATGGTACGTAAGCACTAAAGGTTCGCAACCGCGGCGGGTGAAAAATTGTAAAAATACTTCTTTTCCCATCTTCCCCATCTATTTTATACAACATTTATAGCCAAAATACACAAATTTCCAAAGAGGTTCTTGCGGAGTACCGTAGATGTTTAGGGTGTTAATACCTTCCCTTTGCATAACCAACCACCGTACCTAGATTCTCTCCCCCTCTTTTTTGGGTTATTCACTGCTTTCCCATTTCCTTTGGAAACAATAAAGAGGAGTGGTGATTTTTATTTGATTTGTGCGAGTTAAATTAATCCAATGGCTTACTCTCAACATTTCTACCACTACATAGAAATGAAGACTTCAACGGGGAATAGAAGATTAACACCCAAGAAGATGCAAAAAGGAAATGGTAGGCTCTTCGAGGAAAAGAATTATTTAGACAGAACGTCCGTGAACTCTACTTAGATCCTAACATAAAGGTTCCAGTGAAGTTTAAAGTTCCGGAATTTGAGAGGTATAAGGAAACTCTTGTCCTCGTGACCACCTAGTGATGTATATCAGAAATATGTCTACCCATACTGATGATCATCATTTTCTTATTCATTTCTTCTGAGATAGTTTAACGGGTGCCACTTTCAAGTGGTATATGAGTTTGAACAGTAGCAATATCTGCACCTTCAATGATCTAAGGGAAGCCTTCATCAAACAATATAAGTACAATATGTTCATGGTGCCTGACCGTGACCAATTGAGGGTGATGGCTCAAAGAGACAAGGAGTCATTCAAAGAATATGCGCAGCGTTGGTGCGAGATAGCTGCCCAGGTGGTACCACCTATGGGAGAACAAGAAATGACCAAGGTCTTCTTGAAAACCCTAGGATTATTTTGTTATGAAAGGATGGTTGCTAGTGCACCGATCGATTTCACTGAGATGGTGAGAATGGGTGTTCGTCTAGAAGAAGCTGTTAAGGAAGGATGCTTGATGAAAGATGAAGGGACAAAGAAGTCGTCATACAGGTTTTCTTGAAAGAAATAAAGTGAAACGAATGCTGTCATTGGGGAGAGGAAGATTATACCACCTAGAAGACATCATCGGTACTAACAACAGGTTGCTTATGTAAATCTAGTTGTCAATGTAGCTCCAACTACTGTTGCCTATCAGAGACCACCTCCTCATGGAAATCAAGGGCAAGGTCAGAAGAGAGAAGCTTTTGACTCTATTCCAATGAGCTATGCAAAGTTATTCCCATATTTGATTAAGAAGAAGTTGGTTCAGATCAGGCCCCCCCTGCTATACCTTCACGTTTACCCTGGTATTATAAGGAAGATCAGGCATGTGCTTTTCATCAAGGATCCCCAAGGCACAACATCGAAAATTGTTATGCTTTGAAATCTGAAGTACAAAAGATGGTGAGATATGGCCTCCTATCCTTTAAAGATGTTGGTCCTAACGTGAAAGATAATCCTTTTCCTAAACATGGAGGAGAAAATGCTGTAAATATGGTTTCTGGTTATCCTAGGGACTTCCGAATTTTTGATATCAACCTGGTTAGAGGGGATATGGTGAAGATGCATGATGACCTCTGAATTCAGTTACTATACGCACTATCATGCTGGTTGTAATATTTGCAGTAGAGATATCCAGGGATGTGATAAAATAAAAGTTGATCTTCAAGAAATGATGAACGAAGGTATCATTCATATAATCAGGCCAAGTGCAGAGTACGATGAAGATGTGAATCTGGTCTATGGATGTCCTGGTGAATTCCAAATTTTTTATGTGAATTATATGAATGATGATTTGGTGTAGCTGCACGCTACATTCAGTCATATGGATGGACAATAAGAACACCATTATGGGTATTTCCATATTTGTTGCAGGGATTCTCGTGGTTGCTCCATCGTGAGAAAGAGTGGTCAATTGTTGTTAGATAATGGTACTATCAGGGTCTCAGGCAATAGAGATGATTACGATGGGGTTAATATGATTGAAGATTGCTCAGGAGAGACCATGTCAAATGATGAATATGTTTCTGCAGATGAGTTCTTTTCTGCTTTCCTCCAACAATTATTTGGTGATGTCTAAGTATTATGAAGAAGGGGTGAATTTTATTGTTCCATGTTTTGGTGTTCCCATCCCTATGGAGATTAAGTACCATAGCAAGCCAGCTATTGCTCCAATGGTTATTTTCCTGCCTGGTCATGTCCCCTATAAATCAGACAAAGTTGTGCCATATAAATACAACACGACTATTCTAGAAGGAGGTGTGGAAATTCCTATCCAACCTTTATCTAATGTCAAGAATATTGTTGAAGCCAGCCGAGTGGCCCGCAATGGTCAAGTTTTCCCCCCTGTCATTCGAGGGAGTGTTAATTCTGATAAAAGGGTTGTTGAAACTACTGAACCAAATAAAACAGTGGGAGAATCTAGTGGCACTACTTTGGAAAAGGATGTGGACGACTTGTTAAAGATTATCAAAATGAGTGACTACAAGAGTGTGGATCAGTTGTTGCAAACTCCATCTAAGATATCTATTCTAGCCTTACTAATGAATTCTTCTACCCATAGGGAATCTTTGATGAGAGTGTTGGATCAAGATTTTGTGGAAAGTGTTATGTCTCTGGACCAATTCACCAGTGTTGTGGGGAATATTACATCTTGTAATAACCTGAGTTTCTGTGATAACGAATTGCCCGATGAAGGAAGGAACCATAACCTAGCTCTCAATATCTCTATGAATTGTAAGAATGACTCGTTGTCCAATGTGCTGATTGACAATGGGTCTTCTTTGAATGTCATACCAAGAAGTACACTTATGAAGCTAAAGTACCAGGAAACTCCCATGCGCCTGAGTGGCATAATAGTGAAAGCTTTTGATGGCTCAAGGAAGTCTGTCATTGGAGAAGTATATTTTCATATTCACATAGGTCCACACATATTTTAGATTACTTCCCAGGTTATGGATATAGTTCCTACCTACAATTGTTTATTAGGACGGCCATGGATCTACGAAGCAGGAGCTGTTAGTTCAACTTTGCACCAGAAGCTGAAATTTGTTCATGAAGGAAAGGTGGTCATCCTGAATGAAGAGCATGCTTTAATAATATCTCATTTTTCCTATTTTAGTGTTATGGAAGCTAATGAAGCTGCTGTTGGAACTCAGTTCCAAGCTTTATCTATTGATAATGTAAGGAAAAATGAGAATTCTATAGCCTCGTTTAAGGATGCTCAATAGGTAGTGCATAATGGCCCTAGCAAGGCGTGGGGGTAAATTGTTGTTCCACCTATGAATAAGAATAGAGTTGTTTTGGGTTTCTCTGTGAAGAATACTAAAGGTGAAATCGTGAAGCCAGAGTCTGCTTTGGGAAAATACCAAGACATCTTTCATGGTGGAGGTTATCTTCATCCAACTACTCCTAAGATCAATGATATTCTAGAAGGTGAATCAGATCAAGAGATGCAGAACTACATGACTCATGGAGTCAGAGTCCAAAATTGTATCACTATTGATGTTCCTTCTTGCATTCACATTTCAAAATTAATTAAAAAACCTGTTGAGTACAATGACCCTGCACCCTCTCCCAACTTTGAATATCCTACGTATGTGGCAGAAGAAGAAGAATATGATGAAATCCCAGAAGAGGTTTCAAATTTTCTTGAGCGCGAGGAAAGTACCATTTATCCGTAAAAAGAGTCGTTGGAAACAATCAATTTGGGTTCAGAAGAAGATCCAAAAGAAGTCAAGATTGGAGCATTACTTCATCCTGATGTAAAAAGTAGATTGATTGAATTATTGAAAGAGTATGTGGATATATTTTCTTGATCTCATCAAGACATGCCGGAGTTGGATACTGATATTGTGGAACATCATTTACCGCTAAAGCCAGAATGCCCACCAATCAAGCAGAAGTTGCGAAGAACTCACCTTGATTTGGCAGTGAAAATTAAAGAAGAAGTTCTAAAGCAGATTAATGCTGGTTTTCTTGCGACATCAGTGTACCCTCAGTGGATCGCCAATATTATCCCAGTACCAAAGAAAGACGGAAAAGTTTGCATGTGAGTTGATTATAGAGATTTAAACAAATCTATTCCAAAAGATGGCTTTCCATTGCCACATATTGATATGTTGGTTGACAGTACAACAAAATTCAAAGTATTCTCGTTCATGGACGGATTTTTCAGATACAACCAAATCAGAATGGCTCTTGAGGACATGGAAAAAACAACGTTTATCACACCCTGGGGAACATTGTATTACAGAGTGATGCTCTTCGGGTTGAAGAACGCTGGTGGAACGTACCAGAGGGCTATCACAACCTTATTCCATGATTTAATGCACAAGGAAATTCAGGTATATGTTGATGATATGATTGCCAAACCCCATACTGAAGAAGGGCATATAAAATATTTGTTGAAATTGTTTCAGCATTTGGGGAAGTATTGTTTCCGCTTGAATCCAAATAAATTCACCTTGGGTGTTCGATCAGGAAAATTGTTAGGTTTCATTGTCATCCAAAAAGGAATTGAAGGTGATCCTAATAAAGTTAAGGAAATTAAATAAATTCCCGCACCAAGAATTGAAAAGCAAGTTAGAGGCTTCCCTAGACGATTGAATTACATTTCCAGATTTATCTCCCATATGACTGCAACGTGTGAACCGATCTTCAAGCTGTTAAAGAAAGATCAAGGTTGTGTGTAGATAGATGATTTCCAAAGGGAATTTGAAAGAATTAAAGAGTATCTACTTGAACCTCCTATCTTGCTCCCTCTTGTTGAAGGAATACCATTGATTATGTATCTGACTATGTTAGATAATTCTATGGGTTGTATTTTGGGACAACAAGATGAAACAGAAAGAAAAGAATATGACATTTATTATCTCAGCAAGAATTTCACTGACTGTAAGTCACGATATTCTATGCTAGAAAAAATATGTTGTGCTTTGGCCTGGGCGGCAAAGTGGTTGCGACAATATATGTTGAAACATACCACTTGGTTGATTTCTAAAATGGATCCAATTAAGTATATTTTTGAAAAGCCTGCTCTTGCTGGAAGAATTTCCCATTGGCAGATGATGTTGTCTGAATATAATATCAAATATCATACTCAGAAGGCTATAAAAAGCAGTGTGTTGGTAGAATATCTTTCTCACCAACCAGTTGATGATTATCAGTCTGTTAAATATGATTTTCCTGATGAGGATGTGATGTTTTTGAAAGTAAAGGATTGTGATGAACCTTTGTCTAGGGAAGGTCCTGATCCTGAATCTTGGTGGGGTATGGTGTTTGATGGAGCTGTAAATGCTTATGGGAAAGGAATTGGTTCCATGATTATCACTCCTCATGGATCGCATATCCCTTTTACTACAAGATTGGCATTTGATTGTACCAATAATATGGCAGAGTATGAAGCTTGTATCATGGGTCTCGAAGAGGTTATAGATCTCAGAATTAAAGTTCTAGATGTATATGGAAATTCAGCTTTGGAATTAAATCAGATTAAAGGAGAATGTGATACTCGTCACATTAGCTTGATTCCCTACAAAGACTATTCTAGAAGATTATTACCCTTCTTTAATAAAGTTGAATTCCATCATATTCCCAGAGATGAGTATCAGAGGGAAGATGCTTTAGCCACTTTGACTTCTACGTATCAAGTAAGTACTTTAACGACGTGCCTCGAATCACAGTTTGATGTTTGGATAGACCAACTCATGTGTTTGCAATAGAGGGAATGTCAGACGAAAAACCTTGGTATCATGATATCATTCATTTTCTCCAGACTCAGAAATACACGGATAGTGCATCAAACAAAGATAGAAAGACATGGAGAAGGTTGGCATGTAGCTTTTTCCTCAATGTATATGTGCTATACAAAATAAATTATGACATGGTCTTGCTCAGATGCGTGGATAGACACGAAGCAGACATGTTGATACATGAAATCCATGAAGGTTCCTTTGGTACTCATGCCAATGGACATTCGATGGCAAAGAAGATGCTTAGGGCAGGTTACTATTGGCTGAAAATGGAATCTGACTATTACAAATTTGCAAAGAAGTGCCATAAGTGTCATATTTATGCTGACAAAATTCATGTGTCTCCGACGCTTCTCAATGTTATTTCTTCCCCGTGGCCTTTCTCTATGTGGGGTATTAACATGATTGGAATGATTGAACCCAAGGCATCGAATGGACATCGTTTCATCTTGGCGGCAATAGACTACTTCACCAAATGGGTGGAAGCAGCTTCATATGCTAATGTCACTAAGCAGGTGGTAGTACGCTTTATCAAGAACAACCTTATATGTCGGTATGGTATGCCAAGCAGGTTTATCACTAACAATGGCTCGAATCTAAATAACAAGATGATGACAGAACTTTGTGAAGAATTCAAGATTGTCCATCACAATTCATCTCCTTACAGGCAAAAGATGAATGGGGATGTTGAAGCTTCTAATAAAAACATTAAGAAGATCATCCAGAAGATGGTTGTTACCTATAAAGATTGGCATGAGATGCTCCCTTTTGCTTTGCATGGTTACCGTGTATCTGTCTGCACTTCGACAGGGGCAACCACGTTCTCTCTTGTGTATAGTATGGAAGCAGTTCTCCTCGTTGAGATTGAGATTCCCTCTTTACATGTGATCATGGAAACCAAATTGTCATAGGCTGAATGGGTCCAGAACAGGTTTGACCAATTGAATTTGATAGAAGAAAAGAGAATGACGACCATATGTCATGGTCATTTATACTAGAAGAGAATGAAGAAAGCTTTTGATAAGAAGGTCAAGCCTCGTGAATTCAGAGAAGGCGACCTCGTACTCAGAAAAATCATGTCTTTTAACACTGATTCTAGGGGCAAATGGACTCCCAATTTTGAATACCCATATGTTGTCAAGAAAGCCTTCTCTGGTGGTGCACTGTGAAGGGGTGAAAAACACAAGAAGGGGGGGTTGAATTGTAAAACTGAAATCTAAAGCAATTGACAAGATATTTTTATCCTGGTTCGTTTGATCTCAAACTACTCCAGTCCACCCGTCAAGGTGATTTCGTCTCTCTCCAACGAGGTCTTAATTCACTATATTCAACTGAATATTACAGACTGCTTTAACAACTGCTAAAGCCTTCTTGATTCAAACCACAACCCGGTTTGTCAAGGTAACACTTTCTTACAAAGAGATATTACAATGTGTTTGGATGTTTTCTACAAAACTTTATCACAACTGTGATGTATACACAAAATGAAGCTTAGAAACTAGATTGCTAAACAGAAATGGAATATCAGAGTTTGTAGTTTAGCAAAACTGGTAGAACGAAGATTATGGTTCAGCTTTGTGCGTGTAGATATTTGGAGAGCATTAGCCATTATAATCTTCAAAGCCTTGTTTATATAGCACTTGAGAAGATGAACGTTGAATGCAATATTCTTGGTTCAATGCTAATAACAAGCTTTCCTTTTTTGAGCAGATCTTGTCTGGAATGAGGCCGTTGGAATTTATTAGCGTTCAATGCACAGTACCGTTGCTTCTTCAATGCACGTTCTGGCTTGGCTCATTCTGATTCTGCTTCGCTGCTGATGAACTATTGTGTTTCTGTATCAGAGTGTTTGAGCGCAGTCTTGTTCATCAAGCTTCAGCATGTACATGAGTTGATCATCTGATCTTGACGTTCTGATGTGGCAACTTCTGATGCTGATGTATGAGATCAAATTCTGATGCTGAATAAACGTGATCTTGCTTATGTCAATCAGAGTATCTGCAAGTCAGAACATAATAATTTTAGGCAGCAGATAGTTCAAACATGAAACTTATGAATACTATATCTTTTCACTTTGTTATCATCAAAACTTAAATATAGGGTAGTAGATTCAAACATTGTTCTAACAATCTCCCCCTTTTTGATGATGACAAAAACTAGATATTTTAAATGAAAAATAACGTGAAAAGGTATCTGGAAAAAGTATCAGAGTAAGAGGTAAAAGAATAAGGAGTAAAGGAAATACTCCCCCTGAGTTTATTACTTCCCTTTGATTATACGTGTTCTTCAGGATCAGATCTTTTTCTTTCTTTGAACATCAGATTATCAGAATCTTTGACTTTAGAGAGCAGAGCTTCAGAGCTTTTCCTGTCAGAGCTTTGCTTTGGATCAGAGTGTTAGGTCGATCAGAACTTCATATTGATCAGAGCAACATTGATCAGAGCTTCTACATTTTGATCAGAGCTTCTAGTCTTCAGAGTGTCCAGGAGCTTCCTTGTGCCTGTAGACTTTAAACAAAACAGAAAAACATTTCAAGTAATAGAGTTAGAATGTTTGAGAGTTTCTGTCTAGTTAGCCCGTTATTGATTTAAATATCATTCTTGTTCTCCCCCTTTTTGTCAGCAATCAAAAAGTGTTGGTGATGTGCTAAAACAATTAAGATCGGAAAAACAAATTATATTAAGATAGTTCAGAATCAGAGCAAGAAAATATTACAAAAACTTAATCAAAACAGTACGTCAGAAAATGAAGAAAACATGAAAAAGGTCATGCATGAAAAAGATTTAAGGTTGAGGAGGCAAGCGTGTGAACAGGCGCTCCAGCATCGCTTGAATCTTTTCAGAAGTTTCATTCTGTTTATGAACCATGCTGACAACAGTGTCAATCTTGCTGTCCTGCACATCCATTCTTGCTTTTATTTTCTGATCATTGTCGTCCATCCGCTGCTGTAGACGCAAGTCATTCAGCCTTAGTTCTTCCAGAGTCTGCCTGTCCAAGGCAGCTTGAGAAGCATCAGAAGGAGGAGGCTTCTCAGAACTTTCAGCAGCATCTTCTGCTTGACTTTCAGCCTGAATGGTCTTGTCTTCTTCTGATGGTTGCACCTGTGCAGCTTGCTGTTTCTCAAACCAAGGTTCACTGTCCAGAGGGAGCACGTCTTCCTGAGGCAGCTGACTTTCAACTTCCTTCAGCAGCTTGCTGAAGTTCTGTTGAGCCTGCTCATAGTTGACGTCCTGCAACTTGAGGGCTTCAGCACGTACCCAAGATCTGAACTGTGACCAGAGCTGATCAGAAGCAGCTGGGTCAATCATCCCAGGACAGACTTGCTTCAAAGAAGCAATCCATTGCAGCACACCTGTTTCAAAATTCAAAATACCAGAGCCAACATCTGGTTGCTTTGGTTTTGGGATGGCAATTTTGTGTCTTAGATCAGCAAGACGTTCAAGACTTGTTAGGTCAATGAAAGTCCTGCTGGGGTTTTCAGCGGTTTTCTGAGAGGCTGTTTGTTTTGGAGGAGGGGTATCAGAGTCAGATATCTCGATTGGGGTAGGTGGTGTTTTGGGAGTTTTTGGAGGTGTTGATTCTTCTGAAGATGGTAACTGGGGCATGATAATAGTGGTTCCACATGGCAACTGGATTGCCAGCGGTGAAGGTTGAGGTGAGTGAGGGTCAGATTTATGAGGAGAAGGGGTTTCAGAATGGTGAAACTCTGTTTGTGGTGAAGGTGGATTTATTTCTGGTTGGGGAGAGGGAGGTGGAATCTCTGATTGCTCAGGGATCAGAGGTTCTTCTGAGAGTGGTTGTTGTTGTATTTCTGGTTCTGGTTGTTGTTGTTGTTCTGGTTGTGGAGGAGGAATGTTTTGTGGTTCAGAGGTTGGTTTAGCAGAGGCATGTTCACGCTCAATATCAGCCAGCACTTGGTCAAGTGCTGTTGTTGTTGAAATTGTTGGTTGTTTGGGGATTTTGGTTCTGGGTCTTCTGAGTAGTAAGGCCTCAGAAGGGTCTTCTGGTATGGTTTCATCAATGGTAGGGATTGGGATTGATATTCTATGGGAGGTTTGAGGAGCAGCAGATGCTGGAATAGTAAAAGATTTTGAAATAGGGGCAGCAGATGAAATACCTCTTTTCTTTGGAGTCTCATGAGATGATCCTTCTGATGGCGCTTTCCTCTTCTTTGTCTTCTTCAAAGTCACTTCTGCTTGGGGTTGACTCAGATCTTTGATCTTCAGCTTTGAACCTGTATCTTCTGCCTTGTACGCATCTGGGTACCTGAGAAACATCTCTGGTTTGGATTCCATTTCAGAAAATACCGGAAAATCACTCAGAGGCACTCTTCTGCTGGAGATATCAGCAGTTGAAGTAGCTCTGGGTTCCTTCTGAATATTTTCTATCAGCTTCATCTTTTTCAGATTCTTAGCGTTCAACGGTTTCCCAATTGTTGGTTCAATAGTGCTCAGCTCCTGAGCTTCTATCAGATGTTCAATCAGCCTATTCTCTGTCAGAATATCTGATATAAGCCTTCCAAACGGTATCCAGTCCCTCTTGGTTCTTTCTTCTTCCCTTGTTTCTTTTACACTGGTCTTGAGATGGTTGAACAAGAAGTGAGCCAAATTGATCTTAATCTTCTGATCAATAAAGTAGATCAGAAACTGCTGATCCACGTTTATATAATCAGGAGAACTTGTTGGTTTCCTGTGGTTGAGGCATCCCAGAATAATTTTATCCCATACTCTGCAGTGATCCTTCAGATCCTTAATCTTGCTGCTGGGCATTCCAAGAGTGAAAATCCTGTTGGCTACCACACCTACATCAGTGCATCTTTCAGCCATGTCCACACAACGGACTCCACCACCACTTTGACCGATTAGCCTAGCAATGAGATCTTCAGAAATCACAATCTTCTTCCCCATGACAGAGGAGATGAATAGATGTTTTGAAACCTTGGCGTGAATCCAAAATTCCTTGACCAGCGCTGGGAATGTTGGTCCAACCAGCCTATCGAAATACTTCTCCCACTTTTGAGCCCTAATTTCTTCAGTTAGGTCAAAACCATTTTCCTTTAAGCTTTCGAAGTCAATGATTGACTCAGAAAGCACTTCAAGGTTCTTCACCGGTGTGAGGAGAGTTCTGAGGGGCACCTGATATTGTTCAGAGGTTACTTTCTTCTGATTGCCTGCAGAAATGCTGGAGGATGCCATTGTTCACACTAAAAAACTTTGAGAATGAATTGAGAAAAAAAATTTGCAAAGGATGAACTCAGAAATATGTAGAAAAAGCTTGAGTGTTAATGAGAAAGCGTAAAGAATAAGAATGAGAGATTAATGTGCTTAAATAGAGTTTTCAAAATTATTTTGAAAAGGTAAACGTTTTTAAGAGAGAGAAAAATAATGATTGCCATTTAAAAAGCGTGATTACTTTTCATTAAATGCTTGCTGATTTTGGGGGATTTGAGAAAGATACTTAAAAACGGTTACCAGACATGTGTCTCAATGCACCCAATCAGCGCTTTGCCTTCTCAGAAGCGTGCACGCGTTCTGCTTCAGAGATATGCTGATGATTGGATGACACTTGTTTGATGTAGTGATCAGCACGTCTGTCTTTGAGATTAGACTCTCAGATCTTTAGACTTGCATCTGATACAATCTGCATGTTCTATCTTTCTGAAAGAAGATTGATCAGAAGTTCACAGTAATATAATTACATTCTGAAGATAAATATATGGAATTAAAACATTTTCATTCTGGGCATACTTTCATGCTGAGATGTTTCAGAATGAAATTAAACCTATCTTCTGAAAGGGGTTTAGTAAAGATATCAGCCCATTGATGGTCTGTATCTATAAATTTTAAGTTCAAAATACCTTTCTGAATATAGTCCCTAATGAAATGATGTTTTATTTCTATATGCTTAGCCCTAGAATGTAAAATAGGATTCTTACTTAAGCAAATTGCAGAAGTATTATCACAAAGTATAGGAATGTTACTCTCAAAAATCTGGAAGTCTTCAAGCTGACTTTTCATCCAGAGCATTTGTGTGCTACATCCTGCTGCTGCTATGTACTCAGCTTCTGCTGTTGACAGAGCAATTGTTGATTGCCTTTTGCTGGACCAAGAGATCAGATTTTCTCCCAGAAACTGGCAGCTTCCAGAAGTACTTTTACGTTCCACTCTGTCTCCAGCAAAATCAGCATCACAGTAGCCTACTAAGCTGTAATCACTAGATTTTCTATAAAACAGACCCAGATTAGTAGTACCTTTCAGATACTTGAAAATTCGCTTAACAGCTGTTAAGTGAGATTCTCTAGGATCTGATTGGAATCTAGCACAAATACAAACACTGAATAATATGTCAGGTCTTGAAGCAGTCAGATAGAGGAGAGAACCAATCATACCTCTGTAGACTTTCTGTTCTACACTTTTGCTTACCTCTTCTCTTTCCAGAATGCACGTGGGATGCATTGGAATCTTTGATGGCTTACATTCTGAGAGGTCAAATTTCTTCAGAAGATCTCTGATGTATTTGCTCTGATGAATGTAAGTTCCTTCTGGAGTTTGATTGATCTGAATTCCTAGAAAGAATTTCAGTTCCCCCATGAGGCTCATCTCAAATTCTGCCTGCATACACTTAGCAAATTTTCTTCCAAGAGAAGGATTAGTAGAACCAAAAATTATATCATCAACATAAATTTGACAGACTAAGATGTCACTCTTAACTGTTTTACAGAATAGAGTAGTGTCCACTTTCCCTCTGGTGAATTCATTTTCAAGCAGAAAGTTACTTAGCCTTTCATACCAAGCTCTGGGAGCTTGTTTCAGACCATACAGTGACTTCTTTAGTTTGAAAACATGTTCTGGATGTTTTGTATTTTCAAAACCTGGGGGTTGGTGAACATAAACTTCTTCTTCTATATAACCATTTAAGAATGCACTTTTGACATCCATCTGATACAGAGTGATGCCTCTATTAACAGCAAATGAAATTAAAAGTCTGATAGATTCTAACCTGGCGACTGGGGCAAAGGTTTCTATATAGTCTATCCCCTCTTGCTGACTATAACCTTGTGCAACCAGTCGTGCCTTGTTTCTGATGACTTCACCTTGTTCATTTAGCTTGTTTCTGAACACCCATCTTGTTCCAATGACGTTGAATCCTTTTGGTCTGGGAACGAGATCCCATACGTCGTTTCTGGTGAATTGATTCAGCTCTTCTTGCATTGCCAGAATCCAGTCATTATCCAGAAGTGCTTCATCAATAGAAGAAGGTTCAATCAGAGATACAAGTCCCATAAGAGTTTCTTCAGAGTTTCTGAAGCTTGCTCTTGTTCTGATTGGATCTTCCTTTCTTCCTAGGATAGTCTCTTCTGGGTGATCCAAGCTGCTTCTGGGTAATCTCTTCTGAGGTTGATCAGCAGCTGTTGAAGGATTTCTAGCAGTGCTCCTTTCAGACGTTGAAGGAATGTCTGTGTTGAGAGCTTCTGATGACTTGTCTTCAGAACCTGCAAATTCAATTTCTATACCTGCAAAAGTTTCATTCTGCTTTGACTTTTCAGAGTCAAGCTTATCATCAAAACGAACACTGATTGATTCTTCCACAATCTGTGTTTCTGTATTGTATACTCTGTACCCTCTTGAGCGTTCAGAGTATCCTAACATAATACACTTCTGTGCCTTAGAGTCAAACTTGTTCAAATAATTCTTTGTGTTCAATATAAAGCAAGTACATCCAAATGGATGAAAATATGAAATGTTGGGCTTTCTGTTCTTCCACAATTCATATGGAGTCTTTTCCAGAATAGGTCTTATTGAGATTCTATTCTGAATGTAGCACGCTGTGTTTATTGCCTCTGCCCAGAAAGTCTTAGCAACGTTTGTCTCATTGATCATGGTTCTGGCCATTTCTTGCAATGTTCTGTTCTTTCGTTCTACAACTCCATTTTGTTGGGGAGTTCTAGGACAAGAGAAATCATGCAGAATGCCTCTGTCATTAAAGAATGACTCAAAGTCTTTATTTTCAAATTCTCCACCATGATCACTTCTGACTTTAACGATTCTAAGATCTTTTTCATTCTGAACTTGGTTACAGAAGGTAACAAACACAGAGTGTGACTCGTCCTTGTGTCTCAAGAACTTTACCCATGTCCATCTGCTATAGTCATCTACGAATACTAACCCATACTTCTTACCACTGAGTGAAGCAGTTTTAACTGGTCCAAATAAGTCAATGTGCAGAAGTTCTAATGGCTTAGAGGTGGAAACAACATTTTTGGATTTAAAAGAGGGTTTTGCAAATTTGCCTTTCTGACATGCTTCACACAGAGCATCTGAATTGAACTTCAAATTAGGAAGTCCTCTGACCAGATTGAGTTTGTTAATCTGAGATATTCTTCTCATACTAACATGCCCCAATCTTCTGTGCCAGATCCACTGCTCGTTGTTAAAAGACAGAAGACATTTTACATTCTGACTCTTTAGTTCAGAAAGTTTGATTTTGTAAATGTTGTTTTTCCTCTTTCCATTAAACAGGATAGTCCCATCTTTCTGACTAACAGCTTTACATGATTTTTGATTAAAGATTATATCATACCCGTTATCACTTAATTGACTTATGGATAACAGATTATGCATCAATCCATCTACTAGCAGAACATTATTAATAGAGGGAAGATTTCCGTTACCTACAGTTCCAGAGCCAATTATCTTTCCCCTCTGATTGCCTCCAAAGCCAACGTGGCCTCCAGGCTTAAGTTCCAGGCTTTGGAACATATGCCTTCTTCCCGTCATGTGTCGTGAGCAGCCAGAGTCCAGGTACCATGACTGGTGTTTCTGACTTGCTGCTAAAGATATCTGCAACATGTATTATTTTATCCTTAGGTATCCAGATTTTCTTGGGTCCTGACTTGTTAGTTTTACCAAAACTCTGGTTGAATTTTGGTTTCACAGAGTGCTTACTGCTAGTATATTTGATGTCATGTGTGTGACCATACACAAAGTGTGAATTTAGAGGAGTGTGTTTAATGGTTAAGTCCATGACATTCTTTGGTGTAGGAACTTTACCTTGGTATCCTATACCTTTCCTGCCGTTTCTGCTAACTCCATAGATCATTGAAGCCATTCTGCTTCTATCTATGCTTTTAGCTAGGAACTTCTGGAAACTGTGATCATACTCCTTGATGATCTCATCAGCGTTGCTGGGAGTTTCAGAAATTGGTTCCTTCTGAGAGTTTTGTAAAGTGTTTTCTAATTTTGAAATTTTATCTCTCAGCTCAGAATTTTCCAATTTGAGACTCTCAGACTTATTAGAGTCAGATTCAAGATTCCTTTTCAGGTCTCTGAATTTAGCTCTAATCTGCTGATAACGTTCCAGAATTTCATTGAGGCTTTCAGCAAGTTCAGCCTTTGTAAAGTTAACAGCGAAGTTAGGAAATACCTTTTCTGTGTCTGATTCTGAGTCTGATTCAGAAGCTTCACTATCTTCTGAAATGTTTGCCACGAGAGCTATGTTTGCCCTTTCATCATCTGATTCTGAGTCAGCTTCAGACGAGTCAGAGTCATCCCATGTAGCCATGAGACTTTTCTTCTTCTCTCTTCCAAACTTCTTTTTGGGCTTTTCCCTCTGAAGCTTTGGGCAGTCACTCTTGTAGTGTCCTTGCTCATTGCACTCGTAGCAGATGATGTCTTTGGTGTTTGGCTTCTTGCTACTGGAGGAGCCTTCAGATCTTCTATATCCAGAGGAAGACTCGTTCTGATCAGATCTTCTGGGATTCCTGAACTTCCTTTGTCTTTGCTTCCACAGTTGATTTACTCTTCTGGAGAGAAGGGAAAGTTCGTCTTCTTCTGATGAGGATCCATCAGATGTTTCTTCAACTGCCTGCAAAACTTTAGACTCAGATTTTCTGTTAGATTTTAATGCTAAAGGCTTACCTTGCTTCTGAGGCTCATCAGCTTCTAGATCTATCTCATGACTTCTGAGGGAGCTTATAAGTTCCTCCAGAGTGATTTTGTTGAGATCTTTAGCTAGCTTCAGAGCAGTAACCATAGGCCTCCACTGCTTGGGTAAACTTCTGATTATTTTCTTGACATGGTCAGCAGTAGAGTATCCTTTGTCCAGAACTTTGAGACCAGCTACCAGAATCTGGAATCTAGAGAACATAGTTTCAATGGATTCAGATTCTTCCATTTTGAACGCCTCATACTTCTGAGTGAGCGCCAGAGCTTTTGTTTCTTTGACTTGAACGTTGCCCTCATGCGTCATTCTGAGAGAATCAAAGATGTTCTTTGCTGTGTCTCTGTTGGAGATCTTTTCATACTCAGTATAGGAGATGGCACTGAGGAGGATGGTTCTGGCCTTATGGTGATTCTTGAAATCACGCTTTTGTTGATCAGTCATTGATTTTCTATCAATCTTCTGACCACTTGCATTCACAGGGTGCGTGTATCCATCTGTCACCATATCCCACAGATCAGCATCATGTGCTAGAAAGAAGCTTTCAATTCTGTCTTTCCAGTAATCAAAGTTTTCTCCATCAAAGACTGGAGGTTTGCCACTGAATCTGTCTCTGTCCTCGTTATTGTCATTGCTGAAGTGAGAATTGTTTCCTGCCATTGTGTTTTTCTGACGCTGGATCTTGTACTGACACGGTTAAGTGTTTTAGCTCAGAACCAGGCGCTCTGATGCCAATTGAAGGGGTGAAAAACACAAGAAGGGGGGGTTGAATTGTAAAACTGAAATCTAAAGCAATTGACAAGATATTTTTATCCTGGTTCGTTTGATCTCAAACTACTCCAGTCCACCCGTCAAGGTGATTTCGCCTCTCTCCAACGAGGTCTTAATTCACTATATTCAACTGAATATTACAGACTGCTTTAACAACTGCTAAAGCCTTCTTGATTCAAACCACAACCCGGTTTGTCAAGGTAACACTTTCTTACAAAGAGATATTACAATGTGTTTGGATGTTTTCTACAAAACTTTATCACAACTGTGATGTATACACAAAATGAAGCTTAGAAACTAGATTGCTAAACAGAAATGGAATATCAGAGTTTGTAGTTTAGCAAAACTGGTAGAACGAAGATTATGGTTCAGCTTTGTGCGTGTAGAGATTTGGAGAGCATTAGCCATTATAATCTTCAAAGCCTTGTTTATATAGCACTTGAGAAGATGAACGTTGAATGCAATATTCTTGGTTCAATGCTAATAACAAGCTTTCCTTTTTTGAGCAGATCTTGTCTGGAATGAGGCCGTTGGAATTTATTAGCGTTCAATGCACAGTACCGTTGCTTCTTCAATGCACGTTCTGGCTTGGCTCATTCTGATTCTGCTTCGCTGCTGATGAACTATTGTGTTTCTGTATCAGAGTGTTTGAGCGCAGTCTTGTTCATCAAGCTTCAGCATGTACCTGAGTTGATCATCTGATCTTGACGTTCTGATGTGGCAACTTCTGATGCTGATGTATGAGATCAAATTCTGATGCTGAATAAACGTGATCTTGCTTATGTCAATCAGAGTATCTGCAAGTCAGAACATAATAATTTTAGGCAGCAGATAGTTCAAACATGAAACTTATGAATACTATATCTTTTCACTTTGTTATCATCAAAACTTAAATATAGGGTAGTAGATTCAAACATTGTTCTAACACACTGATTCTTGAAACTATGGATGGCGAGGAGTTCCCACGTCCTATGAATGCTAATGCAATCAAGAAATACATTGCCTAAAGAAATAAAAGAATAACTCACTAAGTCAAAAACCCGAAAGGAGGCTTAGGTAAAAAATAGCGTCTCGGTAGGCTGAAAACATGAAAGAGCGGTCTAGGAAAAAATAACAGACACAAACAAAATAAAATTTCTCGCTAGGATGAAAACCCGCAAGACAACCTAGGAAAAATTTAGGGATTTCTTGGGAAGTAACTGCGTCAGACAAGACTTGACCATTGAAGAAACAATCTTCTCGGATCCTCACCACACATCAACATAAGTTGCTGCTCAGGAATTCAAAGTTGTTAGGGAGAATAGTGGTCATTGTATTTCAATGTATATTTTCCAAAATATTACCATTTTCCAAACTTTGTAATCATCCATGGGGTCTCGCCATTCGCAGACTACCATTCTATTAATAAAGTTCAAGCTTTTATCCAATTCTTTATAATTCTTATTTTATTCTATTTGCAAAGATTTCATTTATTATAGATAGTAATTTTCAAAACAAAGAGATTTAATAATAAAATTGTTTTTGAAAATAATTTACAAATTAATTTTTACTTTAGATTTTGTGATTCAAGAAAAACAAAAAAAATAGTGATTCCGAGGATGGATGAGCGCTGAAGTTTTGAAAATATATATTCCCCAGGAAAGTTATCCCAGGTCACTCTTGCTGATATGCGCATGATCTTCTGGTCTTTCTCAAATAGTTGGAGTTCGTACCAATTGATGTATGGTGCGGAGTTTGGGTTTGTAATCCCATTTTCCCAGTCAAGTCTTGGGTCAGATTGTTTCTCCAGGTTGATTATTTTGGTTTCGGGTTTGCATGGTCTGAAGCCTCTATCCCATATTCCCCAATAAAGTCTTTGTTTATATGATGAAAGTTCCTTCTCCCTTTGTGTGTTGATGAAGAATCATTTGCAAAGCATCACTCTTCTAAATAATGGCATTATTGTTATTGTTTGTTTCCCAGACAACTAGACAAGGTAAATATCTTTTCTAAGAAGTGTTGAGGCAGTTGTCAACTTTTTGGGTTTTCTCTCGCCGAGTTTTGGGTTTTATTTAAATTCCCCTTAATTTTGATTTCTTGTTGTATTGTTTAACTTCG
The DNA here is from genome assembly GCA_948472305.1 of Vicia faba. Classification (NCBI taxonomy): domain Eukaryota; kingdom Viridiplantae; phylum Streptophyta; class Magnoliopsida; order Fabales; family Fabaceae; genus Vicia; species Vicia faba. The sequence goes on from OX451740.1 coordinate 697,974,772, forward strand.
TAGATCCCCAAGTGAATCTGAGATAATGTTTCTCTCTGAAAGTTGTTATCCCCATGTGGTTTCTCAATTTCTCCCTAGAGAAATTTCTATAATCATCACTCTTGGTATTGAAGAATGTATTTTGGGCTCCACTAGATGATGTGGTGTTGAACTCCCCAATGAAGTCAACACAATATCCCCAATTGATGTCTCGACGATGTAGTTTCCATCTTCCCTAGCGAAGTCAGTATTATAATCTCCAGTGGAAGTCTAAATGTTGAGACATTGTTTTCCCCATTGAAGTCTGTGTGATATTCCTCGGTGAAGCTTGGAGGAGGATGTTATATCCCTGTATCTGTACTGATTTATTGTTTTGATTACTTTCGGATTATGTTTCTTCCCAGTGGAGTTAAGACGTGAAATAGGATTTTGTTTCCTCAGTTGGTGCTTACTTTCTTATGAAATTTTCTTCCTGGATGTGATTTAGTCGAGTATTGAATTTACCCAAGCTGGTTTTGTCTAGTTATTCCCAGTGTTGTATGTCTGTTTTGTCAACATGTACATGATAACATTCATACATCATACATATATAATGCATAGATGAATTAAAATTCATTGCTCATTTGCATTCATTGATATTTTGTTGGCATACCCTATTTTGCAGAGTTATGTTACCCTCACTCCAATAGAGTGTCAACCTTAAGCATAAAGTGTATATTCTTTCAATTTCCCCACTGAGTTATCCCTCGTGGAAGAATTATGCTTTAGCCTTCCTCTTCAGCCCATTATCTGAATGGAACCTAGTCCCCTTTTGAGTTTATTTCTCATTAGGTGCTGTCTTGGTTGACTATTTCACTCCAGTTTATTTCTGGTTTGAGATTATGGTCCTTGGCGATGTTATTATCATGTTTTCTGCAAACTTTGAGCCCTGGTTCGAGCATGTGCATTTATTTTGCACGAGAAGACTTTATTTCCTCAACAGGAATGTGTTAGCAATTCCCCAAAGAAGCCAAGATTCATTTCCCAGTAGCATTATTGCATTTCTTTCTCATAACAACAAGTGGTAGTCTCTTTATTTGAGCAACTTGGTCTTCCCCAATAAGTTTGTTTGTTCCTCGAGAAGATTCATTTTTGTTACTCCAATGGATGGTAGTCTCGTCATTATGGGAGATAGTTCATTGTTGAGATGTTTGTTACTCCAATGGATGGTAGTCTTGTCATTATGGGAGATAGTTCATTGTTGAGATGTTTGTTAGTTCAATGAATGGTAGTCTCGTTATTATGGGAGATAGTTCGTTGTTGATATTTGTACTCCAATGGATGGTAGTCTCGTCATTATGGGAGATAATTCATTGTTGAGATGTTTGTTACTCCAATGAATGGTAGTCTCATCATTTTGGGAGATAGTTTTTTGTTGAGATTTGTTACTTCGATGAATGGTAGTCTTGTCATTATGGGAGATAGTTTGTTGTTAAGATTTGTTACTCCTATGAATGGTAGTCTCGTCATTATGGGAGATAGTTCGTTGTTGAGATGTTTGTTACTCCAATGAATGGTAGTCTCGTCATTATGGGAGATAGTTTGTTGTTGAGATTTGTACTTTGATGAATGGTAGTCTTGTCATTATGGGAGATAGTTTGTTGTTGAGATTTGTTACTCCTATGAATGATAGTCTCGTCATTATCGGAGGCAGTTCATTGTTGAGATGTTTGTTACTCCAATGGATGGTAGTCTCGTCATTATGGGAGATAGTTTGTTGTTGATATGTTTGTTACTCCAATGAATGGTAGTCTCGTTATTATGGGAGATAGTTTGTTGTTGAGTGTGATCGGTGGATCTGGAACTGACTGTTTAACGCTGCTTCACGAAATGTCGCGGTAAGCAAGAGTCGCCACCGTCTTTTATTTTCTCCAAATGGAAAGGACAAAAGCACAGAAAAATTCCTTATAGAGATTGCTCTCGGTTCGGGAGGTAGATTATAGAAAGGGAAGGTGTTAGCACCCTTTCTATCCATGGTTATCCATGGGCTCTTAGATACTTGCTCATTGTGTTTTCAAAAATGGTTTGCTTGCTTTTCAACTGTGGGTTTTTAAAAAGTTTCTTTGAAAATTTCAGTACGACTCTTGTATCGGTCCTCAAGAGTGTTTGAAAAATTGCTTTCGAAATCTTTTTGAAAAGGTGTCGGTGTGAAAAGTATTTTTGATTTGTTTTTGAAATTAGAGCAAGTATCTAGAGTCGTCTACCTACCCTAAGGAATTCGTCTGTGTAAATGTCCTTAAAGTAGTGCCATCCCACCATTGAGAGGTAGGTAGCACCACCGTTGGAGGTGTTCGGGTCAATTCGAGGTTCGGGACATGGTGATCACCAGAGCAATGGGAAGACACCTTAGAAGCTACCCTCATGCCAGGTTCCCGGATCATGAGGACTTACTAAGACATCCTCTACTCGACGATCACCTTTCGAGGCAAGGCAACAGTGAGGCGTACCCTAGGGGTGGTGTGTGATTTGTGTGTCAGATTCATTTATTTTTGTCTTGTCATGTCAAAGTGATCTATGCGTTTGTTTTTATTTTGCCATTCATTCTTTCATGCATTTATTTAACAGTTAAGAAAGTGCGGAAAGGTAAAATTCTAAACTATTACAAAGGCGCGGGTCCACATCGCCAAAATTAAAGTCCAGGACCTGATTTGACAGAAAATAAAGAAATAAAGTAAAGTGCGAGAAATTTAATTTACACGGCTTCGGGAGAGTTACATGAATAATTAAAAGAAAAAGAAATACATATGCGAATTGAATTAAAATTAGAAACGAGGGCGTTGGACCCTTTTTTAACGAAATTAAATTATTATTAATCAAATTAAAGAAAAAGAAATTATTTTTGGTTTTTTTGTATTTATGAGAATTTAATGAGATTAATTGAAATTAAAATACTAACCCTAATTCTAATTGTTTTTTTTAGTTTATTAAGAAAGTATTAAAGTTAAACCTAAATTAACCTAATTATTTACATGCAATTTTAATTTAAAAAATAATGGGAAATATTTAATTATTTAGAGAAAAGAAAAGAAAAGGGATAAAAAATTAATATCAACCCTAATTCTATCAATTTTAAATTTATTAAAAAAACATTAAGATTAACCCTAGATTAAAACTAATTAATTAATGAATTTTATTTACAAAAAATACTAATTAAATAAATATATTTAATTTTGTCCTTTCTGATTTTTTTATTGTTTTTTATGTTTTTTATGAAAAATAATTAAATTAAAGAATTGAATTAAAAAAAGGAATAATTGAATCAAAATAAAAAAACAAAATAAAATAGAAAAGATGTTGCAAACCTAGGGGGGTCTGTCCCCAATTGAGAGGTTAAATCAGCATTTTAGGCCCATTAATCCTTGGCCTCTGTTGACTTCTATGCCAGCGTGTGGGACGGTTGACTTGTGTTTACCATGCTCTCCAGATCTGGGCCCTTGGATTGATGAGATTGGCCAGATGGCGTGTGGGATGGAGAGTTGCATGGTAGGCGCCTTGTGTTGAATCTGCATGGGATAACAATTAAAGGAAAAATAATATGAAAGGGGTGAGGACCTGGGGCTCGAACCCAGGTCTTGATGAATACCAATGCTATGCCTTGCCAAACGCGCTGCTTTGCTTCTTTGTATTTTATACAATCAATAAACATAATAAAATAAACAACATTAATGCTTTCTTTTCCGCGCGAAAATTTAAACCAACCAATTACTGATGGCCACTTCATGATCTTCTTCGTGGTTTTGTTTCTTCCTGAAAATACAAAAGAGTTTAGCGGGGGTTTTGAACCCCCCCAAAACAAGCCATATCTGAAAATAGCGAATAGGCCATATGGCCTCATAAATTAGGCGCGAGGGTGGTTTCCAAATCGTCCAAGCACGCTGAGATCATTCCTGGCATTATGGTGTTCTAATTTTACCCTATTCAAAAACGCCCAATTTGGAAGTTCTGCAACCCTAAATTATTTCCATGGTGAATCTTCTATCTTGGCACGAAAACTTAATCAAAGCACGCAGTTAGTTTCAGAAGCAATCAATTAGTAAGAATCCATAAGTAAAATGCCATGAGAATGCCTGAAAATCAAAATACGATTATGCATATTATATAAAAAAGTTTGATTTCTGTATACCGATTCAAAGGGCTATGCGTATGGAAAGCTATCCAGTTAGACTCAGTGATGTCCTAGGAAGGGAATGGAATGAATTTCTTGCCCTGAAAAGCCTTGCAAGTGTGTTTTCAGTTTTGGAATTTCCTCTAAAAAACTCAAACTTGGTTCTCTATCTATGGCGCAGCTTCCAGGTCATGGACACGAGGGTTTGCTTTGTACTTATGTATGGAAGGATTAGGTCAAAGAATTTGATCAAAAAAATCCATGAATTGAAGGATTCAATATTTGATTTTTATGCCATGATTTTCCAAATCTTTTTTCATGCTTTTTGGCTTCAATCACCTCCAATCACCTTTGATTCTTTCCTAACTTGATTTGCACGAAATATTGAGTATTTATCATGCATAAAAAGATTGAAAAACCTAGGTTTAGCATTTTTTATATATTTTAATTAATTAGATGAATTTCTAGCATTTAAAAATTCAAATAAATAAATAAAAAATGATAAAAACTTCCCTTTGGGCCAAATAGTCGTGCACATGTCTTGGATGATGAATTGTGGAAGAAAAAGAGGCCCATTAGCAATTTTAGGTCATTTGAAGCAATGTTGACTTTTCAAAATATCCAAAAATTTCCCAACTTCTACAAGGCATAACTTGCTCAATTTTTAAGCTTTGCTCATGTTCTTGGACATTTTGGAAAGGCCTTTGAGTCCTCTAACCAATGTATTTGGTCCCATGTCATTTTGATTTACCAATCTCAAGTTATGGCCTTTGACTTAAAGTCCCTTTTTGTTGACTTTTGAAAATGACCTATAATGTTGAAATTGATAACTTTTTGTGAGAGCATTTCTTGGACTTGAAGTATTAAGAGGAGTTGTAGGAAATGTCTTTCTATTCAAAATGAGCTTTGGATGGAATTTTTCTGATAATCCATGTGGAAGTTATGCCCTGGTCAATTTACAGTTGACTTTCTCAACTGTCCAAATATGGAAACTTTTGCATCTTGATGATTTTTGAGCCAAGCTTTGAGAATCATGATCAAGCATTGATCAAATGATGTTTGTGGCTTCAAAATGAGATGTTGACCAAAAATTTGAACTTTTGACTGTCAAATGACCATTTTGCCCCTACAGTTGACTGTAGTGTAATTAGGGTTTTTGACTGTGCAATTTTGTGCTGTAAGTCTTGAAACTTGGTGTGAGGGTGCTTGACCATGTTTATAGGCATGTGGGACTTGATTTGACCCTTGGAAACTTCATTTACTTTGTCAGAACCAAAACCCTAAGTTTGACTGTTAGGAGGCCCTTGAACTGTGCAACTCTTGGAGAGATTTTGAAGCTTTGACTTGGCAAATTTTGAAGAATATGGGAGGGCAAATTTTGGGGTAAAACAGTTGCCCCTGTTCAATCTTCTTAGACCTGAGGATGCAGATTGGCTGGCGTGCCTTTCGTAATCCGAGGGTGGAAGATGATTGAACACTAGAGTGCCCAGAAATTTGTGCTCACATAGTAGTGTGATGTAGGGAATGGGCTTACAGATGCCATTTGGAGATTGATGGATAGGATGATGGGCTTATAGATTCCATGCTAAGAGATGAAGGATGGTGGATGGGCTTATAGATTCCATCTGGATATCGATCGCGTAAGAGATTCCTTAGCGAGAACCTGCGTACCTGCAAAAGAAAAATGAGTACCTGACATGTTGTAGGAGCTGGTCTTCAGATGCTTTGCGTAGATGTGTCCTGACTGGTTACAGGAGCTGGATCTGGAGCTTCAATCGGTGATGAATGAACCAGGGATGGTTACTACCTCAACAGGAACGGTGAGAGAACCTTGGATGACTTTAACCTCAACAGCAATCGTTGAGTGAATCTTGGATAACTTCACTTCAACAACAATCATTGAGCGAATCTTGGGATTACCACCTCCACAGTATCGGGGAGAGAACCATAGGCGACTACAACCTCAACAGCAATCATTGAGAAAATCTTGGATAATCTTCACTTCAACAGCAATCATTGAGCGAAACTTGGGATTACCACCTCCGCAGGATCAGGGAGAGAACCATGGATAACTTCTACTAAGTCTTTATCAGGAAAATCTGTTTGGGGTCGATTTAACTGGACTAGAGAAGGCCTTGGACTGGATAAGAAATCTTTGGAGTCGATTTAACTGAACCGGTCTAGGTCTTGAATGTCTTCAACTGGATAAGAAACAGGGAGATCTTTGGAGTCGATCTGACTGAACCAGAGAAGGCCTTTGACTGGATAAGAAACAGAGAAATCTTTGGAGTCGATTTAACTGAACCGGTCTAGGTCTTGAATTTCTTCAACTGGACAAGAAACAGGGAGATCTTTGGAGTCGATCTGACTGAACCAGAGAAGGCCTTTGACTGGATAAGAAACAGAGAAATCTTTGGAGTCGATTTAACTGAACCGGTCTAGGTCTTGAATGTCTTCAACTGGACAAGAAACAGGGAGATCTTTGGAGTCGATCTGACTGAACCAGAGAAGGCCTTTGACTGGATAAGAAACAGAGAAATCTTTGGAGTCGATTTAACTGAACCGGTCTAGGTCTTGAATGTCTTCAACTGGACAAGAAACAGGGAGATCTTTGGAGTCGATCTGACTGAACCAGAGAAGGCCTTTGACTGGATAAGAAACAGAGAAATCTTTGGAGTCGATTTAACTGAACCGGTCTAGGTCTTGAAATATGGCCGAGAACTTAACTAAATCTTTTCCTGAAAGGTAAAGGTCAGTCATATGCAATGCATGATATAGATCAAGCAATGATGTTCTCAACATAAATGAGATTTGTAAGATATGATGCGTATATGCATGCTATAATGATGTATGTGATGTTTAAGAATGTATGTTTGTCGTCTTAGGAAAGTAAATCCTTGACGGGTGCCGGGAAGTCACTCCTGGGCTGATGCTGAAGAATAAGCTTTTACTTCCACTGGGGATGATAGTTGCAAGAATACCGGTAGGAGAAGATAACTCCGTTGGGGAATAAACTTGGCGAATGGAATATTCTGCGGGGAGAAAAGTACTCTAGCGATCTTGCTGGGAAGCTATACTCTGTGGGGAGAGAGATACTTTGTTGAGTTCTTGATGATAACTTGCTGGGGATACCTTTGTTGTGTTGGAAGTGTTAATAAACTTCGCTGGGGATAAGAGGACTGCGTTGACGACGATCTTTCCGTGGCTTTTAGCTGAGGATAACCCAGTTATATCCTGGTAAGGACATAACTCTTTGAATAAAGCCGGACGACGCGTTCGTGCTCTGTGAGGATAAGCTTCCAGAATCTACTGGGGATAAGCTTACTGCTTGAGGGAGATGGATTCCACTTTCCTGGGGACACTGGTTTGGCCTCCTGGGGAAGTTTTGAACTGTACCGGGGAAGTGACTCCTTTGCATGTTGATAGAATGCTGGGGACCAATCTTAAATCAAGACTGCCGGGGATGCTTGTTAAGAATATATGTATATATGCTGTTGGGGAATGTTGAGATCTGCTGGAGGGTACCCAACTTCCTTAAGTTTGATAGTAGCTTTGCTTGAGGAGAGTGTACTGACTTGCTGGCTCACTCTCTGGGGAATTAAGACATCTGGTTATGTTTTTCAGCTGAACCTACCTTGGTACTTTGGAGGACAGAACAATTAGATTGTTTAGACAACTCTTTATTGCCCCTGTTTCAGAGGTGGGAGAGGAAGACCTGTGAGGTGCTGATAGTTGTTGATAGACAAACCTTCTTCTGGTAGGCAGGTGACAGGATGACAGGACATAGTCGTACGTTTTAATCCCTAACTTTCGCCTGGACCGCCCTTTCGGGTTTTCAGTCCACCGGGATACCCATTTTTGCCCAAGCCGCCTTTTCAGGTTTTCGACTTGCCGGGTGTACAAATTTTTTTCATTTCATCCCTTATTTTTGCCCGAACCCTTTTGGTTCGCCGGGAAGCCCTTATTTTTGTCTAGGTGTGTCAACCTAGCGGGTCTTTGATTTTGCGTAGTATTTTTTTTCGACTATGTCCACGCTTTCGGAATGTAGGGAGTTGCCCCTGTTAGAAGTGTTTTGTCATGCTACCAGAAGGTGTTTGATCAGGTCAGATTCGTCGTTGGAATGCCCCAAGTGACTCAGGCGGAGATTTGTCCCCAGGCTATTTGGCCTTTGAGAGATTCTCCGAATCTTGATTGGACTGCCCCAGATAATGGACCATGGTCATGTCTGCCCCTTGATTGGAAGTACTTCTGTTCATTAGGCATTCGTCGTGCGAATTTCTATGCTGTTCAAACAAAAAGTCATATGCAAGCAAAGTTATGTTAAAAATGCAAAGCTTATGTCTATCTTGCAGATTTTGAAAATGCATTCTTTTTTTCATAAAACAAATGATTGTTTGTAAAACGTGATGTCAACTCGTTATTTTATTGCGAGCCTTAAGGAGTCAGGATACCTTTCGTAACAGTATGCTTTCGAACTAACCCATGCTTCAGCTAGGACTTTTAAGGGTTATAACGTGGCTTGGTTCACGGTTTAAGAAACAAAGGATAAAGGCTCAAATTTTATTTGTACCCACCCGCTCTTCGTGATGTTCTCCAAACCTAAACTCAGTTGATCATACGTTAGACCTTGTTTGAGTCTTTGCTCTGATTTTCCGGTGATGATTCGGATGTTGATAACTTATTTTGAATAGGCAGTCATTCCTTTTTTGTTGAGGGTTTGTAAGACCTCTTTCTTTTTGATTTTGCTATCCCTGAATTTTGCCTGAACTGTTTCTTTTGTGATTACAGTCAGCGGGATGCCCCCGTTTTGTAAGTCTCCTTCATAGGTTTTGACTTAATGGGCTTTTTTATTTTGAGAGATATAATGACTGCCTGTCCTTCTTGATTATTCGGAACCATCACTGTCTTTCTTTGTTTTGTAAGGACTTCTTTGGCGCCATTCGTTGCGCATTTGGATCAACTGAGAGAACTACCCTGCCCCAGGTTATGATAAAGGGTTTTAATTTTCGAAAAGAAAAAACTCCTACTTCTTTGGCTCAGAGGGGTTGACGAGGGATTATCTTCCTTATAACTTCAGTGTTTAGGGATTGAAATAATGCCTGTACCTCATCAGCGGGGTCTGTTCAAAAGCATACTGTAAAGATCGTGGTATCGTTTTCGTCATCCTCCCTTAAGAGGCTTAGGATTATTAATTGAGAGTTGATCATCAGAAAAAATATGAAAATAATTTGCGTATAGTGAATACGAATATATTGTTTCAGAACAGACATATGCGATGCATTAATAACATGAGTAAATGTTTTAACAAAAGAAAATTGCAACTTGAACATTCGAATGAACAAAAATTTCTCAATCCTAGCCATGTTTTGGCAAGGGAGCAATGATCACGTTGGGAGTCTCGGGTACTTCAAACTGAATCTCCCCGGCGTCGATCATGTCTTGAATCTTGTTCTTGAGAGGCCATCAGTTGTCTGTAGTATGCCCCGGGCTATCAGAATGGTAGGCACACCTCTCATTAGGATGGTAGTTCGGAGCCGAAGTGTTCGGATTCCGAAGAGGAGCCCTTAAGGTGATCAGCCCTGCCTTCAACATTTGTTGTAGTGCTTGATCCAGCGACATGTTGATCTTGGTGAACTGTCGTTTGGGCTTGTCTGGTTTGCTCTGATCAGTCTGTTGTTCTGGGCGAGGTCGTTGTTGGACCTGTGAAGTAGTGGCAGCTTGGAGAGGCCCAAACCTTTGACTTCTTGGAAGTTGATTAATGACCGGGTCCCTGACTTGGGCTGGTTGCTTTATGTCTTGATGAAGCCGACTGATCATGGCCCTCAGCTCTCCTTGCTCCTGAGCTAAACCTTGAATGAGGGCCCTTTGCCCCAGCATCTGGGTTTTCAATGTGTCTACCTCAGCTTGTAGACGTTTCAGTTGTTCGTCCTTGTCATCTTCAGGACTCTTTCTGATCAGATTCCCCATGAGGAGTGTCCTCAACTCTTCCTGCCCCTTGGATAGGCCTAGGAAAATTTCCTTGAACTGATTCTCTTGAGTGTGAAGGTCCTGGTTATCTTGTTGGGAAGCCATTGCTGAAATAAACAGCGAGAAAGGTAAGTGACCTGCAACAAAGGTACCTGCAATGCAATGATATGTATGATATGCATGTAATGTTTTCAAGGACCTCGCGGGGTAAACAAGAAAATTTGTTAGCATTTGGATCCGGTGGCTTGATTGAAAGAAACTTCATATTTGTTGAGAGTCTTTCTTCCAAGGGTCAAAGGCTCACCATATCAAGTGGGTCATAGCCTCTGACAACTTTGGCTAGAGGAAAATAAATCCTCTTTGCTCCTTGCTAGATGTTTGATTCATCATGACCTGCATCACAAGCCCTTGAGATCCTTGAAATGGGTTAGGATGTATGCAATGATATGATGTCATGATGCATGGGGTAATATGAATAAACCCTGTTATGAGCCCTTATTAAGGACTATAAACAGAAACCTGCAAGAAACTCAAGTAAAACCTGTCATGAGTCCCAATTAAGGACTAAAAACAAAACCTGCAAGAAACTCGGTAAACCCTGTTATGAGTCCTAATTAAGGACTGCAAACCAAAACCTGTAAGAAACTTAGTATACCCTGTTATGATTCCCTATTAAGGACTATAAACAAAACCTGCAAGAAACTCGGTAAACCCTGTTATGAGTCCCAATTAAGGACTACAGACAAAACCTGCAAGTAGTTCATGTGTCAGGTAACAAGCATGCAAGTAGTCAAGTACGAAGGCACGCAAGTCACACAAGAGAAGCCCTTAGAGTTTAAGGCCATCATGAGGTCTGGGTATTACCCTCTTGAAGTTGGTGGGTTCAACCTGTCCTATCAGAAGTAACCGGGTTCTAAGGGTCCCAATATCACGGGATTGCTTTCATTGTTCATCGTTTCAATTTAGCCACTGAACTGGCGACCGAAATATTCCAGGAAAGCAACCCTCAATTGAGTGTAGTATCGAGTATCAACCAACCTCGGACTGCACCAAATTCAGTTATCTCACTACCCTAAAGAGGCCAAGATGGTTCAATTAAGGTTCCTAAGGTCGGTTGGTGCTTAATGACTCCTCAGAAGACCCATATTCTCCTCGTTGCGACACAAGGGATATCGGTACAGACCAAGGCGCCACACCAACGTAGCCACTGCTTCACCCATGTCAGTCTACGCCGGACAGGTCCCTCACAGTTTATGCTACCTAACAGGGTATCCCCCAGATCCGGGTTAGGATCTATAGAACTCCCAAAACAGGCCCACAATTTAAAGCAAACAATTCAGACAATTGAAAACATAAGTGATCTTAGTCCTAAGGTACACCTCACTTTATAAGAGTCCCCAGCAGAGTCGCCAGTTCTGTGATCGGTGGATCTGGAACTAACTGTTTAACGCTGGTTCGCAAAATGTCGCGGTAAGCAAGAGTCGCCACCGTCTTTTATTTTCTCCAAATGGAAAGGACAAAAGCACAGAAAAATTTCTTATAGAGATTGCTCTCGGTTCGGGAGGTAGATTATAGAAAGGGAAGGTGTTAGCACCCTTTCTATCCATGGTTATCCATGGGCTCTTAGATACTTGCTCATTATGTTTTCAAAAATGGTTTGCTTGCTTTTCAACTGTGGGTTTTTAAAAAGTTTCTTTGAAAATTTCAGTTCGACTCTTGTATCGGTCCTCAAGAGTGTTTGAAAAATTGCTTTCGAAAGCTTTTTGAAAAGGTGTCGGTGTGAAAAGTATTTTTGATTTGTTTTTGAAATTAGAGCAAGTATCTAGAGTCGTCTACCTACCCTAAGGAATTCGTCTGTGTAAATGTCCTTAAAGTAGTGCCATCCCACCATTGAGAGGTAGGTAGCACCACCGTTGGAGGTGTTCGGGTCAATTCGAGGTTCGGGACATGGTGATCACCAGAGCAATGGGAAGACACCTTAGAAGCTACCCTCATGCCAGGTTCCCGGATCATGAGGACTTACTAAGACATCCTCTACTCGACGATCACCTTTCGAGGCAAGGCAACAGTGAGGCGTACCCTAGGGGTGGTGTGTGATTTGTGTGTCAGATTCATTTATTTTTGTCTTGTCATGTCAAAGTGATCTATGCGTTTGTTTTTATTTTGCCATTCATTCTTTCATGCATTTATTTAACAGTTAAGAAAGTGCGGAAAGGTAAAATTCTAAACTATTACAAAGGCGCGGGTCCACATCGCCAAAATTAAAGTCCAGGACCTGATTTGACAGAAAATAAAGAAATAAAGTAAAGTGCGAGAAATTTAATTTACACGGCTTCGGGAGAGTTACATGAATAATTAAAAGAAAAAGAAATACATATGCGAATTGAATTAAAATTAGAAACGAGGGCGTTAGACCCTTTTTTAACGAAATTAAATTATTATTAATCAAATTAAAGAAAAAGAAATTATTTTTGGTTTTTTTGTATTTATGAGAATTTAATGAGATTAATTGAAATTAAAATACTAACCCTAATTCTAATTGTTTTTTTTAGTTTATTAAGAAAGTATTAAAGTTAAACCTAAATTAACCTAATTATTTACATGCAATTTTAATTTAAAAAATAATGGGAAATATTTAATTATTTAGAGAAAAGAAAAGAAAAGGGATAAAAAATTAATATAAACCCTAATTCTATCAATTTTAAATTTATTAAAAAAACATTAAGATTAACCCTAGATTAAAACTAATTAATTAATGAATTTTATTTACAAAAAATACTAATTAAATAAATATATTTAATTTTGTCCTTTCTGATTTTTTTATTGTTTTTTATGTTTTTTATGAAAAATAATTAAATTAAAGAATTGAATTAAAAAAAGGAATAATTGAATCAAAATAAAAAAACAAAATAAAATAGAAAAGATGTTGCAAACCTAAGGGGGTCTGTCCCCAATTGAGAGGTTAAATCAGCATTTTAGGCCCATTAATCCTTGGCCTCTGTTGACTTCTATGCCAGCGTGTGGGACGGTTGACTTGTGTTTACCATGCTCTCCAGATCTGGGCCCTTGGATTGATGAGATTGGCCAGATGGCGTGTTGGATGGAGAGTTGCATGGTAGGCGCCTTGTGTTGAATCTGCATGGGATAACAATTAAAGGAAAAATAATATGAAAGGGGTGAGGACCTGGGGCTCGAACCCAGGTCTTGATGAATACCAATGCTATGCCTTGCCAAACGCGCTGCTTTGCTTCTTTGTATTTTATACAATCAATAAACATAATAAAATAAACAACGTTAATGCTTTCTTTTCCGCGCGAAAATCTGAACCAACCAATTACTGATGGCCACTTCATCATCTTCTTCGTGGTTTTGTTTCTTCCTGAAAATACAAAAGAGTTTAGCGGGGGTTTTGAACCCCCCCAAAACAAGCCATATCTGAAAATAGCGAATAGGCCATATGGCCTCATAAATTAGGTGCGAGGGTGGTTTCCAAATCGTCCAAGCACACTGAGATCATTCCTGGCATTATGGTGTTCTAATTTTACCCTATTCAAAAACGCCCAATTTGGAAGTTCTGCAACCCTAAATTATTTCCATGGTGAATCTTCTATCTTGGCACGAAAACTTAATCAAAGCACGCAGTTAGTTTCAGAAGCAATCAATTAGTAAGAATCCATAAGTAAAATGCCATGAGAATGCCTGAAAATCAAAATACGATTATGCATATTATATAAAAAAGTTTGATTTCTGTATACCGATTCAAAGGGCTATGCGTATGGAAAGCTATCCAATTAGACTCAGTGATGTCCTAGGAAGGTAATTGAATGAATTTCTTGCCCTGAAAAGCCTTGCAAGTGTGTTTTCAGTTTTGGAATTTCCTCTAAAAAACTCAAACTTGGTTCTCTATCTATGGCGCAGCTTCCAGGTCATGGGCACGAGGGTTTGCTTTGTACTTATGTATGGAAGGATTAGGTCAAAGAATTTGATCAAAAAAATCCATGAATTGAAGGATTCAATATTTGATTTTTATGCCATGATTTTCCAAATCTTTTTTCATGCTTTTTGGTTTCAATCACCTCCAATCACCTTTGATTCTTTCCTAACTTGATTTGCACGAAATATTGAGTATTTATCATGCATAAAAAGATTGAAAAACCTAGGTTTAGCATTTTTTATATATTTTAATTAATTAGATGAATTTCTAGCTTTTAAAAATTCAAATAAATAAAATAAAAATGATAAAAACTTCCCTTTGGGCCAAATAGTCGTGCACATGTCTTGGATGATGAATTGTGGAAGAAAAAGAGGCCCATTAGCAATTTTAGGTCATTTGAAGCAATGTTGACTTTTCAAAATATCCAAAAATTTCCCAACTTCTACAAGGCATAACTTGCTCAATTTTTAAGCTTTGCTCATGTTCTTGGACATTTTGGAAAGGTCTTTGAGTCCTATAACCAATGTCTTTGGTCCCATGTCATTTTGATTTACCAATCTTAAGTTATGGTCTTTGACTTAAAGTCCCTTTTTGTTGACTTTTGAAAATGACCTATAATGTTGAAATTGATAACTTTTTGTGAGAGCATTTATTGGACTTGAAGTATGAAGAGGAGTTGTAGGAAATGTCTTTCTCTTCAAAATGAGATTTGGATGGAAATTTTCTGATAATCCATGTGGAAGTTATGCCCTGGTCAATTTACAGTTGACTTTCTCAACTGTCCAAATATGGAAACTTTTGCATCTTGATGATTTTTGAGCCAAGCTTTGAGAATCATGATCAATCATTGATCAAATGATGTTTGTGGCTTCAAAATGAGATGTTTACCAAAAATTTGAACTTTTGACTGTCAAATGACCATTTTGCCCCTACAGTTGACTGTAGTGTAATTAGGGTTTTTGACTATGCAATTTTGTGCTGTATGTCTTGAAACTTGGTATGAGGGTGCTTGACCATGTTTATAGGCATGTGGGACTTGATTTGACCCTTGGAAACTTCATTTACTTTGTCAGAACCAAAATCCTAATTTTGACTGTTAGGAGGCCCTTGAACTGTGCAACTCTTAGAGAGATTTTGAAGCTTTGACTTGGCAAATTTTGAAGAATATGGGAGGGAAAATTTTGGGGTACAACATTGAGATTTTTACTTCGATGAATGGTAGTCTTGTCATTATATGAGATAGTTCGTTGTTGATATATTTGTACTCCGATGAATGGTAGTCTCATCATTATGGGAGATAGTTTGTTGTTGAGATATTTGTTACTCCGATGAATGGTAGTCTCATCATTATGGAAGATAGTTTGTTGTTGAGATGTTTGTTACTCTGATGGATGGTAGTCTCGTTATTATGGGAGATAGTTCACCGTTGAGATTCATTTTGCTCTAAAGAAGTTCATATGTTTCCAGTCATAAGTACATATGCTAATAATTTGTTACCTACCATAATATTGGTTTTTACCGGTATTATCTTACCATTTCTTTTCCCTATGAGTCGACGTTACTTTTTTTCTATCTTCTCAGTGAGTGGATAGTTTGTAGTTATCTGTCGATCGTTGTCATCCTTTAATTTTTCCTAAATATTTGAATTGATGATGCTTTATCTCCTCCTTGGGCTTTACCCAAATAGAGTTGGGTCTTTTGTTCACCAGTGATTTATTTTCCTGGTCGAATTTTCTTTTGATCCTTTATTTTTATTTTCTGCTTCCCCAATGTTGTCCTGTGTCACCTTTGGATTTGTTTGTTTGCATGCACAATCATATGCATTGCATAGTATCTTAGTGCCAAAAATAGGGTTTGTTCTATATTTAAGTATATTCAATCGCATTGACACAAAGATTTTAACCTTCATATCTCCGGATAGAAGACACTTAAATAAGGGCAGTTGTTATACCCTAATTTTTCCTCCTAAGATTCCTCTATCATCTCATATCAACTCAATCATATCAAGATTACACTTGGGTTTAGTTCTTCTCCCTATCTCTAGGTTTGCTCATGAGGGATCACCAAGCACTTTGGTTTGTGTATTGTGATCATATATGTCTTTTGTTGATTAACTTTTAACTAACAAATACAATGAATGTTTGCTCTAAATGATGATATTATAGGTGGGGGAACAACACATATAATCAGTTTGATTCATAGGTTCATGAGTTTGTTTCCATGCCTTCTTCAACAAAGATTCATTAAGATTCAAGCTTCATCATTGAGAGTGCTTTAAATTAATATCATGATAAGGTCTACCATGATTCATTATGCCTCAATTTTCCAAAGGAAGTCAAAAGATGCAAGAATTGATTGGAGAAGTTTGACCTAATTGAACAAGTTTTGGATTCCTTGATCAAAAGTGAATAATTCTCTTAATTATTAATATTGGGAAGTGGCTATTGTTACTATAGGATCGCATTATCATCCATAATAACATCTCTTCACATAGCAAAGGTATTTGTACAAGAAAGATTGTCAAAATTGAAAGGGGCTCCCAAGCCATTTTGATGCTCTATGAGTTAGGGTTTTGAACTTCTAAGGGCTATATCTTGTCCATATTTTGAGATTTTTGAGTGATTCCAAATACATGCTTCTCCTTAAATGGTTATCAACAAATAACTTCAAAAGTTTCAAGAAAATTTTGTGTGAAAGATCACTAATGATTGAGAAAGATTACAAGTCCTCTAGATAGGCCATCAAATTCCCTTATGTGACTTCAAAATGTCATAACTTGATCAATTTGTATCTCCTTGAGCCCATTCATTTTCCACAATGATCTTAAGAGTGTAAAATTCAACTTTTATTTTATGTGAAAAACTTGAAAATGGTTATAATATGCCTTAAAAGCTCAAAAGATTATAGGCCACCTTATGGATTTTCATCAAATTCAAAGGATCATAACTTGCCCAATATTTGGAATTTTTGAGTGATACAAGTTTCACAATACTCTTCAAGGAGTCCACTTCAAGCTAGCATCATTGATCAAAGAAATGTTTAGGAAGAAGACCTTGTTTGGAGTCAAAACATTATAGGTCATTTTTGAAGAAAAACTTAGAATTTTTCTAAGTATAAAAGTCATAACTTTTTTCCTGATTTTGACAAAGCACAACTTCTAGCTCAAGCATCCAAATGATCTCTTTCTTGGAAAATTATCAAGAATGTTACCTCACCTTTACAATGCATCAAGAATCAAGTCCTAAGGTTCCCTAAATCATGCACACCATGAGTTCAAAGTCAGCTACTAAACACAAAGTTTTCACGCGTTTTTGCTTCTAATCATGTTTAGAAACTTTCTAAAAGCATTTAGCGTCATGAAACATATGTTTTGGCTGAGTTTTGATGCTAAGCAAGTCACACATTGCTCATGTTTCAGATTCACATGAATTTACTAAATTACTCTCCCATTCGCACGCTTAAGCATTGCCTCATCCTCTCCTATAAATAAGATGCACATTCCACCTACTTCCATAAGCTTTTGATATTCAATTGACCCCTGTTCTGATTGCACACGAACTTTGAATTTGAATTTATGATTTCTTTCATTCTCACCTCAAAACACTAAAATCTGCATTCAGTTAGCTTTATTGATCTTCTCTGAAGCTAACCATACTCTTACCTTCAAGAACCGTAACCTATTTTAAGTTACATAAGTCCAGTTTCAGAGAAACTTTCTGCTACTTCGTTCAGGTATATTTCTTATTCAAATCAATCCAAATAAAAGACTAATCTACTCTCCCTATCCTTCTGATTTTCGTGCTTCTTACAATTTGTGAATTCATTGAGATTTGAGTGAGATATTCCAGAATTTCGTGCTCGCTATTATTTATGTTTTTCTCAACTCAAGCCTTACTCAGTTTATATAAATTTGGCGCGAGGGTACCATTAGAATCATCTTGAAGAGACAAATCTAATGGTACCAGTTTGGTTGGCTAATTTTACAGTTTGAGGAACCTCAATCTAGGGCGTGAGAAGGTTGAAGAAGACCTACATGTCGCGCTTCAACCAATGGTGACATATAATTTTTTTGAATCATATCCAGTGTGTTTTCTTTATCATACGCGCGCTTTGAGAGTCCTTGGATCCGACTACTTCCATTAGTCAGACTCCATCCAATGCACTAGAATTTTAGTTGTTTTAAATTATTAAAAGATGATTCGGTGCAATTTTCAAAGCTGACCATGATATGCACAGCGTGCCTGATCCTCTGGATCTGATTACTGGCGCGTTTTAACTCTCATCCAATGGTCCATATTTTTTAAAACATTATTTTATTTTCTGATTTTTACATCAAACTTCAAAAAATCATAGAAAATTCATTTATGACTCAAAAATTATGAAAAAATTCACAAAAATATATTTAAATATTCTCTTCCTAATTTTTATTTTTTTTCATGATTTTATTTTCAGATTTGATATTTTTATAATTTTTTCTTTGTTTTAACTTATTTTTAATTGTTTAAAAATACTTCTTGGTATTTTTAAATTCTATAAAAATTTATCAAGATCATTTTCTTTATTTCTGACTTTCTGAAGAAAAAAAATTTGAATTTGAATTTTATTTTTACTATTTTTTTTTATCTTTTTTCACTTATTTGAGTGATTTTAATTAGTTTAAAAATACTTTTCTGTTTTAAAAAATTACCAAAAAAGTTTGTAAAAATACTTGAGGTCATCTCTGACTTTTCTATGTTTTCTTTTAATTTTTATTTGATACTTTGAATATATTTTTCTATTTTGCCTTTTATTTTCATTTAAAGAACAATTTAAAAAAAATCTCATTTTATTTTGTGTATTAAATTCAATTTTATTTTTGAATATATTCTGGCTATGTGATTTTTGATCACGAGCTTCATTAACATCATTGGATCTTGGGTGTTGAGTTTAACTCCACCAAAATGGATGAATGATTTTAATAATAATTTGATAAATATCTTTGATTCAAATATTTTCCCTCCCTCTTCATCTTATCCCTTTCTCATTTGTGCTACATATTGTTAGAGGATGATCTATATATCATTTCTCCGAACATATGGTACATAGATTATTATTGATCAACCTCAAAATAGGTGCGACTTCTATACAAGTCCACTTACGATTGCTTAACATAGCGCTAAATTTTGTTGCGGTTCGAGAAATGATCATTCGTGGCCTAAACTTATGTTTGCAAGCCCAAGTATGTTTAATTTGAAACCTTTGATCCAATAACCTTGAGGTTCATTGTTAGGAGGATTTGGTCTTATCAATCCTCTAATGAACCTTCATAAAATTTGGGCTAAGTGAATCATTTAAACATCGTTGATCATTTGTTGTTGCCTCGAGAATTTGAAATGAATGATATACTTCACAAAAAGCACATAAAACTTGTTGTTGAGAGGCTTTGATTTTATCAATCTTCTAATGAGTTTTCAAATTCAAGTTTCAAGATGGTCATTCAACTAACCTCTAATTTATAACTCATTAACAATTGACTTTTATTTCATGCTTTTACTTTACGTCTTTACTTTTACGCACCATTTATTTTAGCATTTTTATTTCATACTATTTTCATCTTTGCTCACTTGTGCATTTATCTTTTTGTCATTTTGTTTTTTTTTCTCACTTGAGCTTTTCATTTTTCTTTTTGAAGATACTTAATAACCAACTTGAACAATAAAAAACTTTAAGGTTACTTGGACTATTTGGTTACTATCCTTGGCATGATGGAGTTATGGACTTCTTGGACTTATGATTAGAAACCATAGCTACCCTTGAGACCTTGTGACTTCTATTGTTATTTTGTCTGGAGTTCTTGGGGTTTACCCCGAGACATTGGGTTATTTTTTTTCTTTGTGTGCAGGTTATTCTGATTATATGCTTTGTCTGTGATTGAGAACTCATTTGTATACAGCCGTTACTCTGCCCAATTTTTGTGAAGACTTAATAAATTTGATGTCTGGTATTCTTAAGAGGTTTATTATCATTGCTTGTTTGGTTTCAATCCAAAGGATAGGAATTCTACATTGACTCATTGTGTCAAGTGTTGGCTTCTTGTTGGTTAGACGATTCTTTTCTCTAGATTTTACCTTATGCTTTAGGATAGTCCCTTCATCTCCTCCCATCTTCTTTAATTTCAAAAATATTCTCCCTCCTTTTCAAAACTATCCTTGTTTTCTAAACTTAAATTGCTTTCATAATAAACTTGGACCCACATCCATGCATTTTCAAAAGCATTTTCTTAATCAAAATTTAGTCAACTTAATCATTGTTGTACCCCAAAATTTGCCCTCTCATTTATTAAGACTTTTCTCACAAGACTTCTTTGACTCAAAACAAGATTAGGGTTTGGTCCGCTCAAGACATCTCATCTTGCACTAATAACCCAAAATTAGGGTTTGAGTTTGCACAAGGATTTTTGGACCACCAATGCTTCATGTGACTTTCATATATCATTTTGGACCCCTAAGATTGCTTATGATAAGTTTCAGGCCTTGGACCACATTTTTGATCAGTCAATTGGACAGTTGACCTAAAAATCAGCTGTATTGGGGGAAAAGTCAACCATGGCCAATTTACAGTCAAACTTCATAATTTTTTATCCACATCAACATTTTAGACTCATATATACCATTTGATCAAGTTTGGATTACAACTCCTCAAGAAATTTGATCAAATCTTCAAAAGGGCAAAATGGTCAAAATTAGGGTTTTGATTGAGAAAAGGCAATTTCTGATTTTTAAATTAGAAAATAACCAATTGAGTTCAAGCATGATTTCAAGGATTCAATGGAATCATCTTGAATTATTACATGGTTCAAAACATCTCAAGTTCATTGGATTGACAGATGAAATTAGCAGTCAACTGATCAAAAGTCAACTGTACATTGAAAAGTCAAACTTTGACTTTTTGGTCAAAATCAAGTGCCAAGGGTCATAATTCATCAACATATGTCTAAATGTTAAACTTGTTCATCAAGAAAACCAAATTTGAAAATTAGGGTTTTGAATTTGAAAATTTTCATAACTTAGAATTTTTCTAAGTATAAAAATTTTCTTATTTTTTCTCAACTTTACACCACTTTTTCACCATGATGCATTTTAATTCAAGGAAACTTCCCAACATGAAAGTTATAGACCTCCATGAAATATACAACTTTTCTTCATAAACGTTTCTCTAAAGATGCTTGGATCTCAAGTTATAAATTTGTGAATACATGGTCATGAACTTCTTAACTTAGTTAAATTTTGCCCTAATTTAGGCAGGTTTTGGACCCAACTTCATGGCAAGTTTTTAGCTAGTTCCAAGAGGTATATCAAAATGAATTTCAAATATGGATTATATAGCACATTGCAAGCTTTCCAAAATGTCCAAGAACTCTCCAAGATCATTTTTTAGTAGGGAGAATCGAAGAGAGGAAGTTGGCATTTCCTCACTTTTTGTTCAAGCCATTTTCATGAAGAACCAAGTTGCAAAGCAAACCTATGCTGGATATTTCATGCTTTACAGGTCCTAAAATTGCTACATACTCCTTAATTAAATGAATACTCAGTTGACAAAGCCTCTATCCAGGCTTTTGAACCTTTATCCAATTGATAATTCCACTTATGGCAAAAGGTTCCATTACCATTTTCATAAAGGGAAACTTTTGTAAACTTTGTAATCTTGAGCATTGAACCTGTCCCCTTGATGTATACAAACCACACAGGTCTCAAGCAAGTTGTTCTAAATCATGCCAACCCTAAGCAAGCTGGTACAAGCATGTGAAGCTTTGGTCTTGTCACTTTGCTTCAAGTACAAGAAAGTTGGCAAAAAGGCTAGCATTGGCAGATCTGTGGGGAAGCTGACTTTAGATCATTTCTATACTAATATACAAACAATATGCAACACATAACACGCTTGTCAAGGACCTGAAACTCTCTCAAGCTGAAAAACACCCAAAACCTGTCCAAAACTGCAGATTCTGCATAAGCATCCCCATATTCCATTTGGCTCGTGCGTTTTGAGTTTGGATCATTCAAACACATTACATACTTGATACCTAGTCAATACAAACCATCATCCCTGTTCTGTAACCTCTATTTCACTACCTGCCATTGTTAACTTTGAAGCTTGCAGTTGGACTTGGTCAGGGAGTTTTAGCCATTTTCAGAGCAAGGTAAGAGTTGGAATAGATTCAGGGAAGCTCAAGGAAGCTCAAGCAATCATCAGGCCTCCATTAAAGTCCCTACATTTCCATACACGATTCCAGCTGAAGGAGGTAATTTTTCAAACTCTATCTCCTTATACAGGCAACCTCAGGCCACGATCTGTGAATAAAAAATGTAGTTCTCATCATAACGAAGTTGTACATATCATTATCTTGCATTTATATTACTTGTGCTAAGAGAATTTGGAGTTTGAAATCTCTGAAAATTTTAGGTCAGGATTTAGGGATTTCAAAATTCTCTTTGATCTTTGATAGTTAGATTTACATAATTTATATGGTTGGAATCGTGAGTTCAAATGCTACATTTTTCATGTTATAAGTTTTCATTTTTATGCAAGCATGAGGAAGTTACAGGTTGACCGACCATGGCGTGAGGAAGAGAAGGCAGGATAGGGACGAAGCTTGTTTTGGGCTTTTTGGCTTCCTGGGCCTTTTTTGATTTTGCTAACATCACCACTGTTTTGCTTTCTCACCCCCTGCTAACTCTTTTCATATTTTATTTTATTTTCATTTTTATATTTAATTTATTTAATTATTTTCTTTAATGATAAAAATCCTAAAAAATAATTTAATTATTTTTACACTTTTATTTTATTTTTTTATTATTTCTCATATAAAAAAATAGTTTATTTTGATAAAATATAATTTATTTTCTTAATAAACTTATAAATATAATTAAATATACTTAATATTTTTTATTTTACATTTCATACTTACAAATACCTATTTTTTGCATATATTTAATTTTTAATATTTATATACAATATTATTTATTATTTTCATACAAAAAATGCACAAAATAATAATATAGAAACATTATTTTCTTTTAAATAAAAATAGGGTTTAATCCCTTCCAAAAAATTAAATCTTTTTCTTATATATTTTTAGGTAAATTAAATTTTCTTTTATACAAAAGCAAGACATAAAACATCTTGTCTCACTTGCACGTTGCATTACATTTTAAATATTGTATTATATTTATCTTAATTCGCGCAAGTTCGATTTGGTTGTAATAATATATTTAGCTTTATATTTGTGCAAATCCCCGTTCAAACTTGTATTCCCCCCTCCCATAAAATTGTTGTAATAGCTTAGTATATTTACATTACGCAATTTATCGCTTTATATACCATGATTAGTAATTAGGGCTTGTATGACAAGAACAAAACAAAGCAAAATAGAAAACCCTAAATACAAGACAAAATCAAAAGCATGAAAAATGATACACCTTGCACACAAGCACCCTTAGGGTTTCTCCCACTTGGTTGCCTAAAACAAAATGGCCATGTTACGCATGCGAAGTATCTTAGCAAAACAAAACAAATTTAATATCATAGCCCTTCGATGACGCTATTCAAAAGTTTCCAAAACAAAATGATCTCGGTCCCTCAAAAATGCTAAGATACTTTGCAACATTGCTATCATGGTTATACGATGACCCACGCACGTCCCGTTTACATCCAAAGATAGGATTGCTTACCAAATCAATGGTAAGTCAACAATGTCAAAGGAATAGAAAATGCATAAGAAAGACATTTGAGTAGGTAGATAGCTTCTAGTTACTTGCTCCATTTCAAACAACAATCCTTGCTATTTTCAAAAACAAACACACATTTCAAAAACATCTTACAAACATTGAAAACATTTTCAAAAGACAAACATCTTTGTATACATTCTTACGAATGAGAATCATTACAAAGATTACCTAAACGAATGGTCTCTTTTACAAAATACTTTCAAAACCACACCAAACACCATTTCAAACAAACCAAAGCAAGTGATCTAAGCAAGTAATAAGAGCCCATGGAAAACCATGGATGAAAAGGGTGTTAATACCTTCCCTTTTCATAATCTACCCCCCAAACTCAAGAAACAATCTCAAAGGTCTTTCCTGTGCTTTTTCACCTTCCCTTTTGGATAGAATAAAAGTCATCGGCGACTCTTGCTAACCGCAATATTTGCAATCAAATGCAAAACAATCAAGTCAGTTCTCCCACCATATCACAGAACTAGCGACTCTGCTGGGGAAAATTATAAAAGTGGGGTTACCTTAGGGTTTAGATCACATTTATTTGCTTTCTTTGTTTGACTTGTTTGCTTTACATTATGTTTCTTTGTTTGGGTTCGAATCCTCTACCCGGATTTGGGAAACATTATAGGTAAATAGCAATACGTTGTGGAAACTGTGCGGGGTATACAGACATGGTCTAAGCAATAGCTATGTTAGTGTTACATATTTGTGGGTACCTGTAGCCTTTGAGTTAATAAAAGAGAATACGGAGCCGCTGAGTGATGTCATGAAGCACTAATGAACTTCTAGAACCCTTTACTTGACCAACTTGGCCTTTAGGATGTAGTGAGATGACCGGCTTTGGTGGAGTCCGAAGTTGGTAGATACCCGATACTACACTCATTGAGGGTTGGTTTGTTGGGATATTTCGGTCGTCATTAAAGAGGCTTGAGCTGAAACAATGACCAAGGAAACAATCCAGTGATATTGAGCTCCTTAGAACCCGGTTACTATTATTAGGACAGGTTGAGCCAACTAAACTTCAAGAGGGTACTTACCTATAAAACCCTATGCAAGCCTAAACTAAGAACTTGTTTGTTTTGCTTGTATATACATACTTGTGCATAACATCATGGACATCATGGACATCATGAACATCATATGAATTCACTAACCATTTCAAGGATTTTGGAGATTCATCTTTGTTCTTGTTTTGTAGGATATGGATTCACTTTGCAGGAAAACTATCCAAATCAACCTTGTAAGAATTCCTCCACAACTCAAGGAGCTAGCTTCAAGGATCCCTGAGAACTCTCCATTCACCGAGAGGCATGGTCATCTACTAAACTTGGTCACCTCCAACACAGAGGAGGATATGATGAAGGTTCTCTTCCAGTTCTTTGACCCTTTGCATCATTGCTTCACATTTCCTGACTATCAACTTGTTCCCACTTTGGAAGAATTCTCTCAACTTCTGAGGATTCCTATTCTAAATCAACTACCCTTCAACGGTACGGAAAGAGATCCAAAGCCAGAAGAGATTGCTCAAGCCCTGCACTTGCACTCATTTAATGTTACAACTCATTGGGAAACTAGTAGTGGTGTCAAAGGCTTCTTGGCAAAGTTTCTGTTTGAGAAAGCCCAAAGCTGTTGGAATTCCCTAGATTTGCAAGCTTTTGAGGAGATTGTGGCTCTTCTCATCTATGGGATGGTCTTGTTCACCAATCCTGACCAACTCATAGATGTGAGCGCTGTCAAAATCTTCATGTCTTGCAACCCGATGCCTACATTGCTTGGGGATATCCTACACTCTTTTCACACTCGTACAATGAGGAAAAAAGGTGTTCTTATGTGTTGCACTTCTCTCCTGGCAAGATGGCTTATTTCTCATCTTCCCCAATCAGTCTTAAAGAATGATCAAGGTTTGAGGTGGTCACAAAGATTAATGACGCTTAAACATTCAGATATTCATTGGTGCTCTCGATCCAAAGAGAATGTTATCATTGTTGACTGTTGTGGGGAATTCCCTAATGTCCATCTCCTTGGAATTAGGGGAGTTATCACCTACAACCCATGCTTAGCTCTAAGACAGTTTGGTTATGCCCGAAGGGATCGCCCACATGATATGCTGATTCAGGGTTTGGTTTTCGACTACGACAATAACGATCAAGGTCTTCGCTAGAGATTCATTCGAGCTTGGAGGATGCTAAAAAAGGTAGATAGAAAGACTTTGGGACACAAGAATTCCATCCCTCTTGAGCCTTAACTCAAGTGGGTACGAACCCGCGCTCAAAGTCTTGTGATGCCTTATCCTTCCATTCTCCCAGTGATTATTGAGCCTGTTAAGGAGGGAGAAGTTCCATACACTATCCTACATCCTGACATGCCCACATCACTTGAAGACCTACAAAGGGATTGGATACAGCTCAAAGGAGAGAGTGATACTTTCGAAGCCCAATTCTACGCGAGCGAGAAGAAGGTTTTGGAACTCACTCGGCTACTTCATGAGGAGAAGACTCTAAATACCTACATTGCACCAAAGAGGATGCACAATGTCTTTTTATCTTAGAATTTTGTATTATTTTTCCCAAGGGGCATTGATGTACTCAAATTCTATCTTATTAATATAACGTGTGTTTCTTCTTGTTTAAAAACAAATTTGAATTTTTTAAATCCTTGAAAGCATTACATGTATACATATCATTCATCATAAACATAAACAGTTCTTTGCAACAAGTTTCCTCATCTCTCTACTATTTATTTCAGTAAGATGGATCTCGAACAGACGGTCAAAGATCTCCAAGCTCAAAACACACAATTTCAACAGTTGCTCATGACCTTAGCCAAGGGGCAAGAAGAGCTGAACACTCTGCTAGCAAAAGAGAAGAAAAAGAAAGAGAAGAAACCAACCGGTATGGTAATCATGGGAAGAAGGTTTCAAGGACAAGCTAGAAGGATCTTGGATTTTCCAGCAACATCTGATGAAGGGGAAAGAATGGGAAAAGAAACGGCAGTTCCATCAGACTCTAAAGAAGAGGAGGAAGAGGAAGACTACTCTGGAGAACAATACCCTCCGGATGATGATAAGTACAAACACCTTGAAGAGCGTTTAAGCGCTATGGAAATCCAGAGAGTACCGGGTCTAGATTTTGAAGAGTTCGGGCTGGTGTCAGGAATTGTGATCCCACCAAAGTTTAAAGTTCCATTATTTGCAAAATATGACGGAGTGTCGTGTCCTAAAATGCACCTCCGATCATATGTCAGGAAGATTCAGCCACATTCTACTGATAAAGACTTATGGGTCCACTTTTTCCAAGACAGTTTATCAGGAATGCAACTCGATTGGTTTTACCAATTGGAAAGGGCCGACATCCATAATTGGGAAGACCTAGACGTAGCTTTTTATAAATAATACCAGTACAATACCGATTTGGCGCCTACCCGTACTCAACATCAGAGTATGGCTATGGCTTCCAATGAGGGCTTCAAAGATTACACGCAAAAGTGGAGAGATCTATCCGGAAAAGTGCAACCCCCTCTGTCCGAAAGGGAGTTGGTGGATATGTTCTTGGGAACTCTATCCGACCCTTTCTTCAATCATCTGATTGGGAGTTCCTCTGCAGGGTTTACTAAATTGATTTTAACTAGTGAGAGGGTGGAAGCTGGTATAAGAAGTGTGAAGATTCAGAAAGATTCGTTTGCCTCTACAGCTGTGAAAAAACCCTTCACTAGAAAGAAGGAGGTATCTGCTGTCTATTCACAAGGAAATCAAGGAAGAACTGAACACCGACCAGTGGTGGGGGCCGTTATGATCCCAAAGCCCGCATCCGACCAGCCAAGAAATAACCAGCCAAGGGTGGAAAGGCCAGTCTGGCAATTCACCAGGATTAATATAACTCTAGCCCAGGTTCTACCACATCTTCTGAAATTGAATCTGGCAACTTTAAAAGAGGCCCCAAAGAATCCCAATACTGCATCCCCTCATTATCACCCAAATGCGAGATGCGCATACCATTCTGAAAGTCCAGGGCACGACACTAACAACTATTGGACTCTGAAGAACAAAATTCAAGACATTATTGTTGCAAAGGAGGTTGAGTTTGATGCACCTGAGAAACCAAATGTCATTTCTGCTCCGATGCCTAGGCATGGTCACAATGCCAATGATGTCGAGGAAGATTTATTTGTTGCCACCATGGATGAACTGTTGACTCCGCTCCCGATCATTAAGTTGAATTTGTTGAAAGCTGGTATATTCCCAGGTTGTGATAAAGACTGCCATGTTTGCCTATCCTCATCATTTGATTGCCCTCTATTAAAAATAGGTATCCAATGCCTGATTGATAACCAAGAAATTCTATTTGAGAATGCTCCTGTTTTACCCGTTCCTGTTAAAGACATTTCAATCATAACGATCTTCGCCAATCCTTCCAGGGTCCCTAAAAGGCTCGTTAGGATTACATCTGCTCCAAAGACGACTCCACTTAAGATTACAATGCCCGGGCCGGTCCCGTACGAATCAGATAAAACAGTACCATGGAATTACGATGGAGAAATCTACTACCATGGTGTTAAACAAGATGAACTGACTGCCGAAGAAGAGAGCTTCGAAGAAGACAATTCCGACATTAGAAATATTTATGGAACTAGCAAGATTACCCGTAGTGGTAGAATCTTCTCTCCAGAGATTGCCCCTCTAAAGGCAGTCTTTGAACCCGTGGTCATTCCGAAGATTACCTCTGTACCAGTGATTATACCTGCAAGCGTACCTACCAACAAAGACGACACAATTCCTGTCCCTACCAGTACCTCTATTGCTGAGAATAAAGGAAAAAGCATTCAAGAAGAACCTATCCGGACGAAGGCTGAATCACTAGCTATCCCCGAAACATCCAAGAAGGAAATGAAGGAAATCATAAGGATAATAAAGAAGAGTGATTATGATGTGGTTGAACAGTTGGGGCAAACCCCTTCCAAGATTTCCATGCTAGCATTGTTGTTGTGCTCTGAGGCACATGCGAAAGCTCTGGTAAAATTTACGAAGACATCTCATGTGCCACAAGAGACGTCTGCCGACCAGTTCCAAGACTGTGTGGCCAGTTTGATAGCTGATAGTGGCCTGGGTTTCTCTGATGCTGATTTGAGGCCCAAAGGAAGAAAACACAACGAGGCAATACATCTCTCTATGGAGTATAGAGGAATAACCCTATCCCATGTCTTGGTAGACACTGGTTCATCTTTGAACGTCTTACCAAATAAAGCTCTTGACAGATTGGATTGCGAAGGGCTGACATTGAAACCAAGTAACATAATTGTGAGAGCATTTGATGGCTCAAAGAGGATGGTCCACGAGGAGGTGGATATCCTGATAAAGGTGGGAACTCATACTTTCAATTCAACCTTCTATGTGATGGACATTCGTCCCTCTTATTCATGTCTGTTAGGACGGCCTTGGATCCACAATGCCGGTGTTGTCACCTCCACATTACACTAGATGCTGAAATACCCGATCCAAGGAAAGATCATAACTGTCCACGGGGAGGAGGAGTACATGATTGGTCATCTGAATTTTTTCCGATATGTGGAGTTGGAAGGCGAGTTCATTGAAACTCCTTTTCAACATTTTGAAGAGGTCTCTCAAGAAGTAGCAGCAACCAAGGCAGTATCCTCGATTCCCAAGATCACAAGACCTCCGCTTCGGATGTAATCACTAAAGGACGCCAAGGAAGTAATAGGTGAGGGTGGATGCACCATTTGGGGGAAGCTTCCAAACATTCCGTATAAATCATACAAGTTTGGCTTGGGGTTTACTTCAACTGCTCATAAGGCGGTGCGCCGTGCCCGTGCTGGGGGGCCACCTTTGAAGATTAACAACCAAGGGGTCAATGCAGTAGAAGACAATGAAGAGGATGACAGCTTGAAAGATTGGATATTTCCTACTGTCAACGGAGGACTTCACAACTGGGAAGCCAGAGACTTTGTCTTAATAACTTTCATCTCTCAGTAATTTATCTTTTACATTTCTGTTGGACTTGTAATATTCACGAACAATTCGAACTTTAAAAACCTTGTGTCTTACCCAAGGCATAATGGTCCATTTGTAAGGGTTTTTATTTCATCTTCATATGACATTCAATGATTCATGGATGCTTTTTCACATATAAACCTTTTGTGTTCATTGTCTTTCTTTTACATTTTATTGTTTAAAGATGGTTATACCCTTACACACACCCACACTCACAAATGCAAGTACCACTCTATTCCGGATCCCATGGGTAACGATACTGCTATAGCCTTCAGTGACTCTGAAGATCTGATCTACCAAGCCGAATGTTGTACCCCAAAATTTGCCCTCCCATATTCTTCAAAGTGTATCAAGAATCATCCTGAAATGGTTCAAGACTTCTCAAAGATTGCACAGTCCAACTGCCTCCTAAGCCAGTCAAAATTAGGGTTTTGGTTCTTGCAAAGAATTTGAGGTTTTCAATGGCTCAATCAAGTCTCATAGGCTCATATACATTGTCAAACACCTACATGTCAAGTCTCAAGTGTCACAACATCAAATTGCACAGTCAAAAAGCCCATTTGCTTCACAATCAACTAAGGGGCAAAATGGCCATTTTACAGTCAAAAGTCATAATTTTTGGTCAACATCTTATTTTGAGCACACAATCATCATTTGATCAAGTCTTGATCATGATTCCACAAGCATGGTTCAAAAATCATCAAAGATGCAAAAGTTGCTATTTTTGGACAGCTAAAAAGTCAACTGTAACTTGACCAAGGCATAACTTTTTCATGTTTCATCAGAAAAATCTCATCCAATTCTCATTTTGAAGGGGATGACATTTCCTACAACTCATCTTCACATTCCAAGTCCAAGAAATGCTCTCACAAAAAGTTATCAATTTCTACATTATAGGTCAATTTCAAAAGTCAACAAAAATGCACTTTAAGTCAAAGACCATAACTTGAGATTGGTAAATCCAAATGACATGGGACCAAAGGAATTGGTTAGAGGACTTCAAGACCTTTCCAAAATGTCCAAGAACATGTTCATATGATCAAAATTGAGCAAGATATGCATTGGATAAGTTGGGAAAGTTTTGTGAATTTGCAAAAGTCAACTTTGCTCAAAACACATCATTTTTGCTAATGGGCCTCAAATTTCTTCTTGAAACTTTGTCCAAGGCCTATGCATGACCCATTGAGATTAGATTGAATTATTTTCTTATTTTTATTAATTATTTGGATTTTTAATTGATTATTAATTCATTTAATTCATTTAAATGTAGGAAAATATGAAGATATGGTTTTCAAATCTTTTCATGAAGCAAATGTGACCAATATGAGCTGGAGATTTCGTGTGCCAATCAAAGAGACAAGAATATCCAATTTTGGCAAGTTTTGGCAATCAAAAAGATGTAAAACTATTTGATTAAAAATCAAATATGTAAACCATAATTCCATGGATTCTTGGCCAAGATTGTAACCTAAATCCATTATACTATATATGATGAACCTAACCCTAATGCCTCACACGTACAAATTACTGCAGAAACACCATAGACAATATTGAAAAATCAAGAAAAAACTCAAAACTGTTTTTGGCCTTCCAGCACGATTCAAAGCTTTCTCTTGATTCTAATACATTGCTAGCATACTCAGAAACAATTTGCAATCGAAACCAAGTGTTTAACCTCAAGGAAACATCCAGAACAATTTCACGGTTTGAATAATTTTGCCATAATCGTAACTCATATTTTATGCATCATTATCATGTTATAATCATTGCTTTTCATTGCTCTAACCTTTCTGAAGCTTTTGGTATTGGTTAATTGCCTTATGATGCCCAGAATCCCAAACCACCATTGATGAAATTTAGGGTTTCGAAGCTCTCAAATTGGGGCTTTACAACCCAAGAAAAATTAAGCTTCGTGGTGCCCATGGTTGTATTCGTGAGCACCAGACGAAGCTAAAACAACCCTCACGAACAATTTATAATAATCACACGCCTATTCGCTATTTTCTCTTGATGCAGGTTGTGGGGGTTAAAAACCCCCGCTATCTCTTTGTCTTTTTCACAGGTAAACAAGGAAGATGATGAGTTGTACGTATATGGTTGGGTAATTCAAACTTACGCGCGTGATTTTGTTTTATGCAGCATGTGGATTTGTTTCTTAATAATATATTTGTTGTGTATAATACTAACAAAGTGTGCAAAGTGGTTGAGTGGTTGGCCAGGTGTTTAGCAAGCGTTGGGACCTGGGTTCGATTCCCAGGTCCACCCAAATGCTTGTTCATATTTTTTCTAATGTGTTCCTATACAGACTTCCAAATAGTGAACACCATATACCTCACGCTTCAGCTTGCCAAGTGGACACAAAGCTCAATCCAATGGCTATGAGATGCTGGACACCATGCTCCAAGTCAACATGCACGTGGACAATTACAAAAGTCAGAAGGGCTTGGCTTAATGGGCCAGAAATTCCAGGCTTAACCTCCATTTGGGCCAGCATACCTCCCTGGTTAATTGCTTGTTTATTTTCTTTTAACTAATTATTTTAATAATTGTTATTACTATTATTTAATTAATTAACAAATTAATATTTTTCATAATAAATTCAGAGAATAAAAAATGTAAATATTTTCATTAATTATTATTATTCTTATTTATTAATTTATTTTGTAAATAAATTCTAATTAATCAACTTTGTTTAAATTAGGTCTAATTTTAACTTTTTACAATAAATAAAACAAATTTAGAATTAGGGTTTCTTTTGACTTTTAATTTCTTATTTTTATTTTTATTAAAGACTTAAAAAACACAAAAAAACATTTTTCTTATAATTAATTAATTAATTAGTTTAGGGTTAATATTTAATTAAATTCAAAGGACCAAAATTTCTTTATTTCTCAAAAGGGTCAAAACCCTAAAGACGTCCTGATTAAATTTCTTTTCGCGCATTATCATTATTTTTTTATTATATTGATGTAACTGTTTCCGAGTATGTAATAGTTAATTAGGCTTTTATCGCTTTCTTTTACTTTTCGCATTTATTTTCCAAACGGGTTTGCTTTTGGCGATGTATAGACCCGCGCCTTGTAATAGCGTAGATTCAACTTTCCGCAATTTATTTTCCGCACTCTTAACTGTTAAAATGCATGAAAGACTTGTATGACAAATAAAACCAATCCGTAGCTCACAAATGACATGTTTAAAGATAAATATAAACTGAAACAACACACATGCACATGCCACTCCTAGGGTACGCCTCACTGGTTGCCTCGAACGTGGTCGTCAAGTATAGGGTGTTTTAGAGGTCGCCCTCCTGTCTAAAGATCCAGTTGCCTCGAAACGGTTGCCTCGGATAAAAAAAGGATCTAGGACATTAGGTTTACCACTAAGGCGTCCTACTATTGCTTTGGTGACCACATTGTCCCTAATAATCGAATTGACCTGAATACCTCCAACGACGGTGCTACCTATCTCTCAATGGTGGGATAGCACTCTCTAAAAGACTCTTACACAGCCTAATTCCTTAGAGTAGGTAGATTTCTCCTGGGTACTTGCTCTCTCAAACAAACAAAAACATCTTTTTCACACCTACACTTTCAAAAGGTTTTCAAACAAATATTTCATACACTCTT
Source organism: Vicia faba (assembly GCA_948472305.1). Classification (NCBI taxonomy): domain Eukaryota; kingdom Viridiplantae; phylum Streptophyta; class Magnoliopsida; order Fabales; family Fabaceae; genus Vicia; species Vicia faba. The sequence continues at coordinate 698,008,184 of OX451740.1, forward strand.
GAGGACAGATGCAAGAGTTACTTAGAAATTTTTCAAACGAAACTTTTTCAAAACCCACATACACTTGAAAAGCAAACAATTTTTGAAAACATAAAAGCAAGTACCTAAGAGCCCGTGGATAACCACGGATAGAAAGGGTGCTAACACCTTCCCTTTCTATAAATCTACCTCCCGAACCGAGAAACATTCTCAAAGAAGGAATTTTGCTGTGTTTTTGTCCTTTCCATGTTGGAGAACATAAAAGACGGTGGCGACTCTTGCTTACCGCGACATTTCGTGAACCAGCTTAAAAAAAAGTCAGTTCTATTTCCACCGATCACAGAACTGGCGACTCTGCTGGGGATTTAATAAGTGAGGTGTACCTTAGGATTAGACCACTCTTGTTTTCAATTGCTTGCTTTTCTTACTTTTATATTTATGGGCTTTGCATCGGAGTTTCATAGATCCTAACCCGGATCTGGGGAATACCCTTTAGGTAGCATAAGCTGTGAGGGACCTGTCCGGCGTAGACCGACACAGGTGAAGCAGTGGCTACGTTGGTGTGACACCTTGGTCTGTACCGATATCCCTTGTGTTGCAACGAGGAGAATATGGGTCTTCTGAGGAGTCATTAAGCACCAACCGACCTTAGAACCCTAAATTGACCCAACTTGGCCATAGAATAGTAGCAGTATGCTACACTCATTGAGGCTAAACTCTCGCGATGGTTCTGGCCGCAAGAAAAGATTGCGACGCTGGAGTTATGACCGATTGAGGGTAGTCGATGATATTGAGATCCTCTAGAACCCGGTTACTTTTGATAGGACAAGTCTTAACCAACAAAACTGAAAGAGGGTAGTACCTGAATTTCATGCTGGCCTAAACTCTAAGGGCTGTCTCGTGTGACTTGTGTGCCTTCATACTTGAACTACTTGCATACTTGTTATCTAACAACACGAGTTCCTTGCAGGTTTTGTTTACAGTCCTTAACTGGGACTCATTATAGGGCCTACTTACATCACTCCATGCATAGCATAACATCATACCATTGCATACATCCTGCATAAGGACTAACCCCTTTTCAAGGATCTCAAGGGTCTGTGATGCAGGTCATGACGAACCAAATGTCTAGCAAGGGGCAAAGGGGATTTATTTTCCTCTAGCCAAGGTTAATGAATTGAGTGGGGGGCTATGACCCACTCGATATGGTGAGCCTTGACTCTTGAAGAAGGACTCTCAACAATATGCAGTTCCTTCAATCAAGCTACCAGATTCTAACAATTTTTCTTATTTACCCCGCGAGATCCTTGAAAACATTGCATGCATACATACATGTCATTGCATTACAGGTACCCTTTTGACAGGTCACTTATCTTCTTCGCTGTTTATTTCAGCAATCATCATGAATCCTGAATCATCCAATGAACAAGCTATCAAGGCCCTCCAGGCCCAGAACGCCCAGTTCCAAGAGTTGGTGATGAGCCTAGCCCAGGGTCAACAGGAGTTGAAGACTCTGATACAGAAGAAGAAGAAGAAGAGGATTGTTTTGTTTAATCCTAGACGTAGATCTGGGAATGGATCACAAAATGAGGCTGATCTGGCTACTTCCTCTGTAGGGAAGGACAGTCCCCAAGAGAGAAGGGTTCCTAGTCCCGTGGTCTCCGACAACGAGACGGATTTCAATGATGAACAGTATCCTCCTGCTGAGGATAAGTACAAACAGCTCGAAGACCGACTAAGTGCTATGGAGATTCAACATGTGCCCAGGTTAGATTTTGGAGATCTAGGTTTATCTTCTAGGGTGGTGATTCCCCACAAGATCAAAGTACCTGCTTTTGCAAAGTACGACGGGGCTTCCTGTCCTAAGCTGCATCTCAGATCCTATGTAAGGAAGATCCAACCTTACACTGTTGACAAGAACCTATGGATCCATTTCTTCCAGGATAGCCTTTCAGGGGCTCAACTCGAATGGTTCTATCAGCTGGATGGAACCAGTATTCGTAACTGGGAGGACTTGGCTACTGCATTCTACAAGCAGTATCAGTATAATTCCGACCTCGCTCCTACGCGTACCCAACTCCAGGGTATGTCACTTGGGACGGGTGAAGGATTCAAAGAGTATGCGCAAAAGTGGAGAGACCTTGCTAGAAGGGTGCAACCACCTCTGACTGACCGTGAGCTTGTGGATATGTTCTTGGGGACCCTGTCTGGTCCGTTCCTCAACAATCTGATTGGGAATTCTTCTGCTGGGTTTACAGATTTGATCTTGACTGGGGAGAGAATTGAAGCTGGTGTCAAGGCTGGGAAGATTCAAGAGGCCACACCTTCCGATACTCACAAAAAGCCTTACACTGGGAAGAAAGAGTCCAATGCGGCGTACAGTCAAAAGAGTCGTCGTGACCAACATGCAGGGGCAGTCATGATCTCCGGTTCTGCACCACGCCGATAACAGCAAAAGGGAAATCAGCGAAGGCCGGACGAGCCTAAAAGACAATTCACCAACATCAACATGCCATTGTCACAAGCATTGCAGCACATGTTGAAAATGAATCTGATTGCGGTGATTAACCCTCCTGCAAATCTCAAGACCTCTTCTCCAAACTACAACCCAGATGCGAGGTGTGCTTATCATTCCGGTAGCCCGGGGCACGATACTGAGGATTGTTGGGCACTGAAATAAAAGATCCAGAATATGATCGACGCTAAGGAGATCGAGTTCGAGCCTGCTGAGACTCCTAATGTGATCACTGCTCCCTTGCCAAAACATGGCTAGGATTGAAAAAACTTTTGTTCATTCGAATGTTCAAGTTGTATTTTTCTTTGATTGTTCAAACATTTTATTCATGTCAAACTATCTTATTTCATTAATGCATTACACGTGTCTGTTTTGAAGTAATTGTGTTTACTATGCTTAAAATTGCTTTCATTTTTTGATGTTCAACTCTCGGTTAATAATTCTAAGTCTCTTGAGGGAGGATGACGAAAACGATACCATGATCGACAATATGCTTTTGAATAAACCCCGCTGATGAAGTACATGCATTGTTTCAAATCCTAAACACTGGAGTTATAAGGAAGATAATCCCTCGTCAACCCCTTTGAGCCAAAGAATTAGGAGTTTTTTCTTTTCGAAAATTAAAACCCTTAATCATAACCTGGGGCAGGGTAGTTCTCTCAGTTGATCCTGGTGCACAATGAATGGCATCAAAGGAGTCCTTTCAAAGCAAGAGACAGTGATGGTTCCGAATAATCATAAAGACAGGCAATCATCATTTTGCAAAAATAAAAGCCCAATAAGTCAAAACCTATGAAGGAGACTTACAAAACTGGGGCATCCCGCTGACTGTAATCACAAAAGAAACAGTTCGGGCAAAAACAAGGATAACGAAATAAAAAGAAAAGAAAGAGGTCCTACAAACCCTCACCAAAAAAGAAATGACTGCCTATTCAAAATAAATTGTCAGTATCTGAACCATCACTGGAATATCAGGACAAAGACTCAAACAAGGTCTAACGCACAATCAACTGAGTTTAGGTTTGAAGAACATCACGAAGAACGGGTGGGTACAAATGAAATTTGAGCCTTTATCCTTTGTTTCTTAAATCGTGAACCAGGCCACGTTATAACCCTTAAAAGTCCTAGCTGAAGCATGGGTTAGTTTGAAAGCATACTGCTACAAAGGTATCCTGACTCCTTAAGGCTTGCGGTAAAATAACGAGTTGACATCATAGTTTACAAAAAATTCACTTGTTTTTATAAAAAACTGCATTTTCAAAAAAAAAACTTCAAGACAGACATAAGCTCTGCATTTTTAATATAACATTGCTTGCATATGACTATTTGTTTGAACAGCATAGAAGTTCACACGACGAATGTCTAATGAACAAAAGCACCTCCAATCAAGGGGCATGGCATGATCATTGTCCATCATCTGGGGCAGTCCAGTCAAGATTCAGAGAATCTCTCAAATGCCAAATAGCCAGGGGCAAATCTCTACCTGAGTCACTTGGGGCATTAGACAAGAATTCCAGCAACGAATCTTGGACGATCAAATGAAGATCTTCTGGCGGTATGGCAACACAACGCCACTGACAGTGACAACTCCCTACATCCTGAGAGCATGGACATAGTCGAAAAAGTACTACGCACAATCAAAGACCCGCTAGGTTGACACACCTAGGCAAAAATAAGGGCTTCCCGGCGAACCAAAAGGGTTCGGGCAAAATAAGGGATGAAAATGAAAAATTGTACACCCGGCAAGTCGAAAACCTGAAAAGGCGGCTTGGGCAAAAATGGGTATCCCGGTGGACTGAAAACCCGAAAGGGCAGTCCAAGCAAAAGTTAGGGATCAAAAGCGTACGACTATGTCCTGTTACTTATCTACCAGAAGAAGAGTTGTCAATCGGCGGTTATCGAGCACCTCCACAGGTATCTTCTCCCACAGAAGTTAGGGCAATAGAAATGGTCCAAACTGCACACGCTGCTCTGTCCACAAGGTACAAGGTAGATTCGGCTGAAGAATGTAACCAAGATACCTTCACTCCCCGCAGAGTAAGACAAGGGCCAACAATACTCTCCCCAAGCAGAATTGGTCTCCCAATCAGCCCAAAAAGGCACAATATCCCTAGCAAGTCAGCAACACTCTCCCCAGGCAGAGTTAGTCTACTGTCAGCCTTAAGGAATTTGGGTACCCCCAGAAAATCTCAACATTTCCTAGTAGAGTATGCAAATGTTCCTCAGCAAGCGTCCCCAGCAGTCTTAATATAAGATTGTTCCCCGGCGGAATACAGACACCCCGGTGGAGCCATTCCCCAGTGCAGTCTAAAAGTTTCCCCAGGAGAGTTGAATTATCCTCCCCAGTAGGTTCTGGAAGCTTATCCCCAGAAGATTCTGGAAGGTTATCACCTGCAGAGTATCAACGCGTCTCTCCCCGACCATATTCAAAGGTTATTCCCCACCAGAGCCTATAACTGGGTTATCCTCAGCTAATTACCACGGAAAGATCGTCCTCGGCGAAGTTCTTCCTATCCCCCAGCAGAATTCATCAAATCTTCCAACAGAGCTTATCAACGGAATCCCCAGCGGAGTTATCATCAAAATCTCAGCGAAGTATCTCTTCCCACAGAGTAATTCCCTGCAGAGTAATCTCTCCCACAAGTTTATTCCCCAACGGAGTCATCTTCTCCTACCGGTTTATTCTTGCAACCATCTTCCCCAGCGGAAGCGAAGAACTCTACTCTTCAACATCAGCCCAAGATTTGATTTCCCGACATTCGTCAAGGATTTATTTTCCTAGACGAAAAATACATTCATAGACATTTCACATTTCATACATCCTGTTTACATACATGATAAAGTGCATACAACACTATCTCATTTTTGAACATCATGACATCATGCATCTCATACATCATGACATTGCATACAACTAATGTTTTGCCTTTTCAGGAAAAGGTCAATCCAAAGATGATTACTATCAACTGTCGCAGTTCCAGATTCGATACATGTATCTAGCCAGGGCATATCTGTGAAGCAATTGATTGTAGATTTGATACCTGTATCCGGCCAGGGCATATCTGCATGAAGAGTTTAGAGATTCGACACCTGTATCCAGCCAGGGCATATCTGTAGACGACCAATTCCAGATTCGACACATGTATCTAGCCAGGGCATATCTGTGAGTAACTGATTGTGGATTCGATACCTGTATCCGGCCAGGGCATATCTGCATGAAGAGTTTAGAGATTCGACACCTGTATCCAGCCAGGGCATATCTGTAGACGACCAATTCCAGATTCGACACCTGTATCTAGCCAGGGCATATCTGTGAGTGACTGATTGTGGATTCGATACCTATATCCGGCCAGGGCATATCTTCATGAAGAGTTTAGAGATTTGACACCTGTATCCAGCCAGGGCATATCTGTAGACGACCAATTCCAGATTCGACACCTGTATCTAGCCAGGGCATATCTGTGAGTGACTGATTATGGATTTGATACCTGTATCCGGCCAGGGCATATCTGCATGAAGAGTTTAGAGATTTGACACCTGTATCCAGCCAGGGCATATCTGTAGACGACTAATTCCAGATTCGATACCTGTATCTAGCCAGGGCATATCTGTGAGTGATTGGTTGTGGATTTGATACCTGTATCTAGCCAGGGCATATCTGCATGAAGAGTTTAGAGATTCGATACCTGTATCCAGCCAGGGCATATCTGTAGACGACTAATTCCAGATTCGATACCTGTATCTAGCCAGGGCATATCTGCATGAAGAGTTTGAAGATCAACCCTTGTAACAGGCCAGGAAATTATCTTTCTTTCTCAAGTACGCAAGTTCTCGCCAAGGAATCTCTTACGCGATCGACACCCCCGATGGCATCTATAAGCCCATCCTTCTATCCATTACACTTCCAAATGGCATCTATAAGCCCATTCCCGACAAGATTCTGTCACATCTCCAGATGGCATCTATAATCCCATCCTCCTATCCATCCTATCTCCAAATAGCATCTGTAAGCCCATTCCCGACATCACATTGCTGATACTCCACTATGTGAGTGCAAATTTCTGGGCACTTTAGTGTTCAATCATCTTCCACTTTCGGATCACGAAAGGCACGCTAGCCAATCTACATCCTCATGTATAAGAAGATTGAACAGGGGCAACTGTTGTACCCCAAAATTTACCCTCCTATATTCTTCAAAGTGTATCAAGAATCATCCTCAAATGGTTCAAGACTTCTCAAAGATTGCACAGTCCAACTGCCTCCTAAGCCAGTCAAAATTAGGGTTTTGGTTCTTGCAAATAATTTGAGGTTTTCAATGGCTCAATCAAGTCTCATAGGCTCATATACATTGTCAAACACCTACATGTCAAGTCTCAAGTCTCATAGCATCAAATTGCATAGTCAAAAAGCCCATTTGCTTCACAATCAACTGTAGGGGCAAAATGGTCATTTTACAGTCAAAAGTCATAATTTTTGGTCAACATCTTATTTTGAGCACACAATCATCATTTGATCAAGTCTTGATCATGATTCCACAAGCATGGTTCAAAAATCATCAAAGATGCAAAAGTTGCTATTTTTGGATAGCTGAAAAGTCAACTGTAACTTGACCAAGGCATAACAGTTTCATGGTTCATCAGAAAAATCCCATCCAATGCTCATTTTGAAGGGGATGACATTTCCTACAACTCATATTCACATTCCAAGTCCAAGAAATGCTCTCACAAAAAGTTATCAATTTCTACATTATAGGTCAATTTCAAAAGTCAACAAAAATGCACTTTAAGTCAAAGACAATAACTTGAGATTGGTAAATCCAAATGACATGGGACCAAAGGCATTGGTTAGAGGACTTCAAGACCTTTCCAAAATGTCCAAGAACATGTTCATATGATCAAAATTGAGCAAGATATGCATTGGAGAAGTTGGGAAATTTTTGTGAATTTGCAAAAGTCAACTTTGCTCAAAACACATCATTTTTGCTAATGGGCCTCAAATTTCTTCTTGAAACTTTGTCCAAGGCCTATGCACGACCCATTGAGATTAAATTGAATTATTTTATTTTTTTTATTAATTATTTGGATTTTTAATTGATTATTAATTCATTTAATTCATTTAAATGTAGGAAAATATGAAGATATGGTTTTCAAATCTTTTCATGAAGCAAATGTGACCAATATGAGCTGGAGATTTCGTGTGCCAATCAAAGAGACAAGAATATCCAATTTTGGCATGTCTTAGCAATCTAAAAGATGCAAAAATATTTGATTAAAAATCAAATATGTAAACCATAATTCCATGGATTCTTGGCCAAGATTGTAACCTAAATCCATTATACTATATATGTTGAACCTAACCCTAATGCCTCACACGTACAAATTGCTGCAGAAACACCATAGACAATATTGAAAAATCAAGAAAAAACTCAAAACTGTTTTTGGCCTTCCAGCACGATTCGAAGCTTTCTCTTGATTCTAATACATTGCTAGCATACTCAGAAACAATTTGCAATCGAAACCAAGTGTTTAACCTCAAGGAAACGTCCAGAACAGTTTCACGGTTTGAATAATTTTGCCATAATCGTAACTCACATCTTATGCATCATTATCATGTTATAATCATTGCTTTTCATTGCTCTAACCTTTCTGAAGCTTTTGGTATTGGTTAATTGCCTTATGATGCCCAGTATCCCAAACCACCATTGATGAAATTTAGGGTTTCGAAGCTCTCAAATTGGGGCTTTATAGCCCAAGAAAAATTAAGCTTCGTGGTGCCCATGGTTGTATTCGTGAGCACCAGACGAAGCTAAAACAACCCTCGCGAACAATTTATGATAATCACACGCCTATTCGCTATTTTCTCTTGATGCAGGTTGTGGGGGTTAAAAACCCCCGCTATCTCTTTGTCTTTTTCACAGGTAAACGAGGAAGATGATGAGCTGTACGTATATGGTTGGGTAATTCAAACTTACGCGCGTGATTTTGTTTTATGCAGCATGTGGATTTGTTTCTTAATAATATATTTGTTGTGTATAATACTAACAAAGCGTGCAAAGTGGTTGAGTGGTTGGCCAGGTGTTCAGCAAGCGTTGGGACCTGGGTTCGATTCCCAGGTCCACCCAAACGATTGCTCATATTTTTTCTAATGTGTTCCTATACAGGCTTCCAAATAGTGAACACCATATACCTCACGCTTCAGCTTGCCAAGTGGACACAAAGCTCAATCCAATGGCTATGAGATGTTGGACACCATGCTCCAAGTCAACATGCACGTGGACAATTACGAAAGTCAGAAGGGCTTGGCTTAATGGGCCAGAAATTCCAAGCTTAACCTCCATCTGGGCCAGCATACCCCCCTGGTTAATTGCTTGTTTATTTTCTTTTAACTAATTATTTTAATAATTGTTATTACTATTATTTAATTAATTAACAAATTAATATTTTTCATAATAAATTCAGAGAATACAAAATGTAAATATTTTCATTAATTATTATTATTCTTATTTATTAATTTATTTTGTAAATAAATTCTAATTAATCAACTTAGTTTAAATTAGGTCTAATTTTAACTTTTTACAATAAATAAAACAAATTTAGAATTAGGGTTTCTTTTGACTTTTAATTTCTTATTTTTATTTTTATTAAAGGCTTAAAAAACACAAAAAAACATTTTTATTTTAATTAATTAATTAATTAGTTTAGGGTTAATATTTAATTAAATGCAAAGGACCAAAATTTCTTTATTTCTCAAAAGGGTCAAAACCCTAAAGACGTCCTGATTAAATTTCTTTTCGCGCATTATCATTATTTTTTTATTATATTGATGTAACTGTTTCCGAGTATGTAATAGTTAATTAGGCTTCCAAAAAATTAAATCTTTTTCATATATTTTTTTAGGTAAATTAAATTTTCTTTTATACAAAAGCAATACATAAAACATCTTGTCTCACTTGCACATTGCATTACATTTTAAATATTGTATTATATTTATCTTAATTCGCGCAAGTTCGATTTGGTTTTAATAATATATTTAGCTTTATATTTATGCAAATCCCCGTTCAAACTTGTATTCCCCCCTCCCATAAAATTGTTGTAATAGCTTAGTATATTTACATTACGTAATTTATCGCTTTATATACCATGATTAGTAATTAGGGCTTGTATGACAAGAACAAAACAAAGCAAAATAGAAAACCCTAAATACAAGACAAAATCAAGCGCATGAAAAATGATACACCTTGCACACAAGCACCCTTAGGGTTTCTCCCACTTGGTTTCCTAAAACAAAATGGTCATGTTACGCATGCGATGTATCTTGGCAAAACAAAACAAATTTAAGATCATAGCCCCTCGATGACGCTATTCAAAAGTTGCCTAAACAAAATGATCTTGGTCCCTCAAAAATGCTAAGATACTTTGCAACATTGCTATCATGGTTATACGATGACCCACGCCCATCCCGTTTACATCCAAAGATAGGGTTGCTTACCAAATCAATGGTAAGTCAACAATGTCAAAGGAATAGAAAATGCATAAGAAATACATTTGAGTAGGTAGATAGCTTCTAGTTACTTGTTGTTGTACCCCAAAATTTGCCCTCCCATATTCTTCAAGATTTGCCAAGATCAAGCTTCAAAATCTCTCAAGGGTTGCACAGTCCAAATGCCTCATAACACAGTCAAAATTAGGGTTTTGGTTCTGGCAAAGAAATTGAGGTTTCCAAGGGTCCAATAAAGTCCCACATGCCTATAAACATTGTCAAGCATCCATATGTCAAGTTTCAAGACTCACAACATCAAATTGCACAGTCAAAAACCCTAAATGCTTCACAGTCAACTGCAGGGGCAAAATGGTCATTTGACACTCAAAAGTCAAAATTTTTGGTCAACATCTTATTTTGAAGCCACAAACATCATTTGATCAATTCTTGATCATGATTCTCAAGGCATGGCTCAAAAAGTCTCAAGATGCAAAAGTTTCCATTTTTGGACAGCTGAAAAAGTCAACTGCAAATTGACCAGGGCATAACTTCTTCATGGTTTATCAGAAAAATCCCATCCAAAGCTCATTTTTAAGAGAATGACATTTCCTACAACTCATCTTCACACTTCAAGTCCAAGAAATGCTCTCACAAAAAGTTAATAATTTCAACATTATAGGTCATTTTCAAAAGTCAACAAAAAGGCACTTTAAGTCAAAGACCATAACTTGAGATTGGTAAATCAAAATGACATGGGACCAAAGGCATTGGTTAGAGGACTTAAATAAATTTCCAAAATGTCCAAGAACATGTCCTGTTACTTATCTACCAGAAGAAGAGTTGTCAATCGGCGGTTATCGAGCACCTCCACAGGTATCTTCTCCCACAGAAGTTAGGGCAATAGAAATGGTCCAAACTGCACACGCTGCTCTGTCCACAAGGTACAAGGTAGATTCGGCTGAAGAATGTAACCAAGATACCTTCACTCCCCGCAGAGTAAGACAAGGGCCAACAATACTCTCCCCAAGCAGAATTGGTCTCCCAATCAGCCCAAAAAGGCACAATATCCCTAGCAAGTCAGCAACACTCTCCCCAGGCAGAGTTAGTCTACTGTCAGCCTTAAGGAATTTGGGTACCCCCAGAAAATCTCAACATTTCCTAGTAGAGTATGCAAATGTTCCTCAGCAAGCGTCCCCAGCAGTCTTAATATAAGATTGTTCCCCGGCGGAATACAGACACCCCGGTGGAGCCATTCCCCAGTGCAGTCTAAAAGTTTCCCCAGGAGAGTTGAATTATCCTCCCCAGTAGGTTCTGGAAGCTTATCCCCAGAAGATTCTGGAAGGTTATCACCTGCAGAGTATCAACGCGTCTCTCCCCGACCATATTCAAAGGTTATTCCCCACCAGAGCCTATAACTGGGTTATCCTCAGCTAATTACCACGGAAAGATCGTCCTCGGCGAAGTTCTTCCTATCCCCCAGCAGAATTCATCAAATCTTCCAACAGAGCTTATCAACGGAATCCCCAGCGGAGTTATCATCAAAATCTCAGCGAAGTATCTCTTCCCACAGAGTAATTCCCTGCAGAGTAATCTCTCCCACAAGTTTATTCCCCAACGGAGTCATCTTCTCCTACCGGTTTATTCTTGCAACCATCTTCCCCAGCGGAAGCGAAGAACTCTACTCTTCAACATCAGCCCAAGATTTGATTTCCCGACATTCGTCAAGGATTTATTTTCCTAGACGAAAAATACATTCATAGACATTTCACATTTCATACATCCTGTTTACATACATGATAAAGTGCATACAACACTATCTCATTTTTGAACATCATGACATCATGCATCTCATACATCATGACATTGCATACAACTAATGTTTTGCCTTTTCAGGAAAAGGTCAATCCAAAGATGATTACTATCAACTGTCGCAGTTCCAGATTCGATACATGTATCTAGCCAGGGCATATCTGTGAAGCGATTGATTGTAGATTTGATACCTGTATCCGGCCAGGGCATATCTGCATGAAGAGTTTAGAGATTCGACACCTGTATCCAGCCAGGGCATATCTGTAGACGACCAATTCCAGATTCGACACATGTATCTAGCCAGGGCATATCTGTGAGTAACTGATTGTGGATTCGATACCTGTATCCGGCCAGGGCATATCTGCATGAAGAGTTTAGAGATTCGACACCTGTATCCAGCCAGGGCATATCTGTAGACGACCAATTCCAGATTCGACACCTGTATCTAGCCAGGGCATATCTGTGAGTGACTGATTGTGGATTCGATACCTATATCCGGCCAGGGCATATCTTCATGAAGAGTTTAGAGATTTGACACCTGTATCCAGCCAGGGCATATCTGTAGACGACCAATTCCAGATTCGACACCTGTATCTAGCCAGGGCATATCTGTGAGTGACTGATTATGGATTTGATACCTGTATCCGGCCAGGGCATATCTGCATGAAGAGTTTAGAGATTTGACACCTGTATCCAGCCAGGGCATATCTGTAGACGACTAATTCCAGATTCGATACCTGTATCTAGCCAGGGCATATCTGTGAGTGATTGGTTGTGGATTTGATACCTGTATCTAGCCAGGGCATATCTGCATGAAGAGTTTAGAGATTCGATACCTGTATCCAGCCAGGGCATATCTGTAGACGACTAATTCCAGATTCGATACCTGTATCTAGCCAGGGCATATCTGCATGAAGAGTTTGAAGATCAACCCTTGTAACAGGCCAGGAAATTATCTTTCTTTCTCAAGTACGCAAGTTCTCGCCAAGGAATCTCTTACGCGATCGACACCCCCGATGGCATCTATAAGCCCATCCTTCTATCCATTACACTTCCAAATGGCATCTATAAGCCCATTCCCGACAAGATTCTGTCACATCTCCAGATGGCATCTATAATCCCATCCTCCTATCCATCCTATCTCCAAATAGCATCTGTAAGCCCATTCCCGACATCACATTGCTGATACTCCACTATGTGAGTGCAAATTTCTGGGCACTTTAGTGTTCAATCATCTTCCACTTTCGGATCACGAAAGGCACGCTAGCCAATCTACATCCTCATGTATAAGAAGATTGAACAGGGGCAACTGTTGTACCCCAAAATTTACCCTCCTATATTCTTCAAAGTGTATCAAGAATCATCCTCAAATGGTTCAAGACTTCTCAAAGATTGCACAGTCCAACTGCCTCCTAAGCCAGTCAAAATTAGGGTTTTGGTTCTTGCAAATAATTTGAGGTTTTCAATGGCTCAATCAAGTCTCATAGGCTCATATACATTGTCAAACACCTACATGTCAAGTCTCAAGTCTCATAGCATCAAATTGCATAGTCAAAAAGCCCATTTGCTTCACAATCAACTGTAGGGGCAAAATGGTCATTTTACAGTCAAAAGTCATAATTTTTGGTCAACATCTTATTTTGAGCACACAATCATCATTTGATCAAGTCTTGATCATGATTCCACAAGCATGGTTCAAAAATCATCAAAGATGCAAAAGTTGCTATTTTTGGATAGCTGAAAAGTCAACTGTAACTTGACCAAGGCATAACAGTTTCATGGTTCATCAGAAAAATCCCATCCAATGCTCATTTTGAAGGGGATGACATTTCCTACAACTCATATTCACATTCCAAGTCCAAGAAATGCTCTCACAAAAAGTTATCAATTTCTACATTATAGGTCAATTTCAAAAGTCAACAAAAATGCACTTTAAGTCAAAGACAATAACTTGAGATTGGTAAATCCAAATGACATGGGACCAAAGGCATTGGTTAGAGGACTTCAAGACCTTTCCAAAATGTCCAAGAACATGTTCATATGATCAAAATTGAGCAAGATATGCATTGGAGAAGTTGGGAAATTTTTGTGAATTTGCAAAAGTCAACTTTGCTCAAAACACATCATTTTTGCTAATGGGCCTCAAATTTCTTCTTGAAACTTTGTCCAAGGCCTATGCACGACCCATTGAGATTAAATTGAATTATTTTATTTTTTTTATTAATTATTTGGATTTTTAATTGATTATTAATTCATTTAATTCATTTAAATGTAGGAAAATATGAAGATATGGTTTTCAAATCTTTTCATGAAGCAAATGTGACCAATATGAGCTGGAGATTTCGTGTGCCAATCAAAGAGACAAGAATATCCAATTTTGGCATGTCTTAGCAATCTAAAAGATGCAAAAATATTTGATTAAAAATCAAATATGTAAACCATAATTCCATGGATTCTTGGCCAAGATTGTAACCTAAATCCATTATACTATATATGTTGAACCTAACCCTAATGCCTCACACGTACAAATTGCTGCAGAAACACCATAGACAATATTGAAAAATCAAGAAAAAACTCAAAACTGTTTTTGGCCTTCCAGCACGATTCGAAGCTTTCTCTTGATTCTAATACATTGCTAGCATACTCAGAAACAATTTGCAATCGAAACCAAGTGTTTAACCTCAAGGAAACGTCCAGAACAGTTTCACGGTTTGAATAATTTTGCCATAATCGTAACTCACATCTTATGCATCATTATCATGTTATAATCATTGCTTTTCATTGCTCTAACCTTTCTGAAGCTTTTGGTATTGGTTAATTGCCTTATGATGCCCAGTATCCCAAACCACCATTGATGAAATTTAGGGTTTCGAAGCTCTCAAATTGGGGCTTTATAGCCCAAGAAAAATTAAGCTTCGTGGTGCCCATGGTTGTATTCGTGAGCACCAGACGAAGCTAAAACAACCCTCGCGAACAATTTATGATAATCACACGCCTATTCGCTATTTTCTCTTGATGCAGGTTGTGGGGGTTAAAAACCCCCGCTATCTCTTTGTCTTTTTCACAAGTAAACGAGGAAGATGATGAGCTGTACGTATATGGTTGGGTAATTCAAACTTACGCGCGTGATTTTGTTTTATGCAGCATGTGGATTTGTTTCTTAATAATATATTTGTTGTGTATAATACTAACAAAGCGTGCAAAGTGGTTGAGTGGTTGGCCAGGTGTTCAGCAAGCGTTGGGACCTGGGTTCGATTCCCAGGTCCACCCAAACGATTGCTCATATTTTTTCTAATGTGTTCCTATACAGGCTTCCAAATAGTGAACACCATATACCTCACGCTTCAGCTTGCCAAGTGGACACAAAGCTCAATCCAATGGCTATGAGATGTTGGACACCATGCTCCAAGTCAACATGCACGTGGACAATTACGAAAGTCAGAAGGGCTTGGCTTAATGGGCCAGAAATTCCAAGCTTAACCTCCATCTGGGCCAGCATACCCCCCTGGTTAATTGCTTGTTTATTTTCTTTTAACTAATTATTTTAATAATTGTTATTACTATTATTTAATTAATTAACAAATTAATATTTTTCATAATAAATTCAGAGAATACAAAATGTAAATATTTTCATTAATTATTATTATTCTTATTTATTAATTTATTTTGTAAATAAATTCTAATTAATCAACTTAGTTTAAATTAGGTCTAATTTTAACTTTTTACAATAAATAAAACAAATTTAGAATTAGGGTTTCTTTTGACTTTTAATTTCTTATTTTTATTTTTATTAAAGGCTTAAAAAACACAAAAAAACATTTTTATTTTAATTAATTAATTAATTAGTTTAGGGTTAATATTTAATTAAATGCAAAGGACCAAAATTTCTTTATTTCTCAAAAGGGTCAAAACCCTAAAGACGTCCTGATTAAATTTCTTTTCGCGCATTATCATTATTTTTTTATTATATTGATGTAACTGTTTCCGAGTATGTAATAGTTAATTAGGCTTTTATCGCTTTCTTTTACTTTTCGCATTTATTTTCCAAACGGGTTTGCTTTTGGCGATGTATAGACCTGCACCTTGTAATAGCGTAGATTCAACTTTCCGCAATTTATTTTCCGCACTCTTAACTGTTAAAATGCATGAAAGACTTGTATGACAAATAAAACCAATTTGTAGCTCACAAATGACATGTTCAAAGATAAATATAAACTGAAACAACACACATGCACATGCCACTCCTAGGGTACGCCTCACTGGTTGCCTCGAACGTGTCAAGTATAGGGTGTTTTAGAGGTCGCCCTCCTGTCTAAAGATCCAGTTGCCTCGAAACGGTTGCCTCGGATAAAAAAAGGATCTAGGACATTAGGTTTACCACTAAGGCGTCCTACTATTGGTTTGGTGACCACATTGCCCTAATAATCGAATTGACCCGAATACCTCCAACGACGGTGCTACCTACCTCTCAATGGTGGGATAGCACTATCTAAAGGACTCTTACACAACCTAATTCCTTAGAGTAGGTAGATTTCTCCTAGGTACTTGCTCTCTCAAACAAACAAAAACATCTTTTTCACACCTACACTTTCAAAAGGTTTTCAAACAAATATTTCATACACTCTTGAGGACAGATACAATAGTTACTTAGAAATTTTTCAAACGAAACTTTTTCAAAACCCACATACACTTGAAAAGCAAACAATTTTTGAAAACATAAGAGAAAGTACCTAAGAGCCCGTAGATAACCACAGATAGAAAGGGTGCTAACACCTTCCCTTTCTATAAATCTACCTCCCGAACCGAGAAACATTCTCAAAGAAGGAATTTTGCTGTGCTTTTGTCCTTTCCATGTTGGAGAACATAAAAGACGGTGGCGACTCTTGCTTACCGCGACATTTCTTGAACCAGCTTAAAAAACAATCAGTTCTATTTCCATCGATCACACCGAATACAAAGGGGAGGAAGATTGTGAGGTGCCAGGGGAATTGGCCAGACTACTACAACAAGAGGAAAGAGCTATTCAGCCTCATGAGGAGCTGTTGGATACAATCAATTTGGGTACCGAGGAAGATAAAAAGGAAATTAAAGTGGGTGCCAATTAGAGTCGAGTGTCAAGGAACGTCTAATTCAACTATTGCATGATTATGTTGAGATCTTTGCCTGGTCATACGAAGACATGCCGGGACTTGATACAAACATCGTGGTACATTGTCTACCCACAAGAGAAGACTGTCCACCAGTAAAACAAAAAGTCATCCGCATGAGACCTAACATGTCAGAGAAGATCAAAGCAGAAGTCATGAAACAATTCAATGCTGGATTTCTGGCTGTTACTTCCTATCCTCAATGGGTTGCCAACATTGTTCCCGTGCCTAAAAAGGACGGCAAAGTAAGAATGTGCATGGATTATAGAGATTTAAACAGGGCCATCCCTAAATATGATTTTCCACTTCCACACATCGACATCCTGGTTGATAATACGGCCCAGCACAAAGTATTTTCCTTCATGGACGGATTCTCAGGCTATAACCAGATCAAAATGGCACCTGAGGACATGGAGAAAACTACGTTTTTCACACAGTGGGGCATGTTCTGCTACAAAGTGATGTCATTCGGACTAAAGAATCCCAGGGCAACCTATCAACGCGCCATGGTAGCTTTGTTTCATGATATGATACATCATGAGATAGAGGTCTACGTAGATTACATGATAGCCCGATCACAAACTGAAGAGGAGCACCTTGATCACTTGCAAAAGTTGTTTGTGAGGTTGAAGGAGTACAAGCTAAGATTGAATCCAAACAAGTGCACATTCGGAGTCCGGTCCGGTAAACTCTTAGGTTTCATTGTCAGCAACAAAGGCATCGAGGTTGATCTTGCCAAGGTCAAAGCAATACAAGAAATGCCTGCTCCTCGTACTAAGAAGGAAGTCAGAGGATTCTTGGGACGCCTGAACTATATTGCCAGATTCATTTCTCACCTAATGTCTACTTGTGAACCAATCTTCAAACTGTTGAAGAAAGATCAGGTAGTCAGATGGAATGATGAATGTCAGATTTCTTTTGACAAAATCAAAGAGTATTTACAAGATCCTCCTGTCTTGATGCCACCAGTCGAGGGAAGACCACTGATCATGTATCTGACCGTTTTAGAGAACTCAATGGGGTGTGTATTGGGGCAGCATGACGAGTCTGGCAGAAAAGAGCACGCTATTTACTACCTAAGCAAAAAGTTTACCGACTGTGAAACCATATATTCACTGCTCGAGAAAACTTGCTGCACTCTGGTATGGGCTGCTCGCCGGCTAAGACAGTATATGTTGACTCATACCACTTTGCTGATATCTAAGATGGATCTGATAAAGTACATCTTTGAGAAGCCTGCCCTATCTGGAAGAATAGCTAGATGGCAGATGATCTTAACAGAACATGACATACAGTACACTACTCAAAAAGCTATAAAAGGCAGTGTGCTAGCTGATCATCTTTCCCATCAAGCTGTAGAAGATTATCAGTCCATGAAGTTTGAATTCCCAGAAGAAGACATCATGACATTAGACAACTGTGAAGAAATCAGGCCATATGACGGACCTGAACAAGGATCCCGATGGACTCTGTTCTTTGATGGGGCATCCAATGCACTTTGTAATGGTATCAGCGCTGTACTCATATCTCCGGAAGGGTGTCATACTCCCTTTACTTCCAGACTTTGATTCAACTGTACGAACAACATGGCGGAATACGAAGCATGCATCTTTAGTCTCAAGGCTGCCATAGACTTGGGAATTAAATCTTTAGTTGTATTTGGAGATTCAGCTTTGGTCATCAGTCAGATCAAAGGATAATGGGACACTAATCACCCAAACCTTATCCCTTACAAAGAACATGTTTTTACATTGTTACCACATTTCAAGAAGATTACCTTCGAGCATTTCCCGCGAGAAGAAAATCAGCTAGCAGATGCTCTAGCCACAATGTCATTTATGTTTAAACTTAATTGGGATAAGGAGGCTCCCCAGATCACCATTGAACGAATGGACGAACCAGCACACTGTCACGAGATTAATACTGAAGAAGTAGTGGACCAGCCTTGGTTTCATGAAGTCAAAAGGTATCTCGAGGCTCAAGAATATACAGAAGGAGCTTCAATCAATGATAAAAAGTTCCTCAGGAGGTTCTCCGCTAAGTTCTTCCTAAGTAATGGCATCATGTACAAATGTAATCATGATTCTATTTTGCTCTGTTGTATGGATAAGGTTGAAGCTGAAAAGATCATGGTTGAATTACATGAAGGTACCTTTAGCACTGTGATACCGTGGCCAAAACCGGGATCGTGGTTTCCATATTTCGTTAAGGAAATTTTGCTGGTTTGCGTTTTGCGTTTGTTTTCGCAAAATGTCACGGTAAGCAAGAGTCGCCATCGACTTTTATTTTATCCAACAAGAAAAGGAAAAAAGCACAGAAAAATTCCTTTTTTGAGATATTTCTGAGTACGGGGGGTAGATTATAGAAAGGGAAGGTATTAGCACCCTTTCTATCCGTAGTTATCTACGGGCTCTTACGTACTTGCTCATCATTTTCAAAATTGTTTTCTTTGTGTTTGTGGGTTTTGAAAAGTTTTTGTTTTAACTTTGAGTTAACTCTTGCTACTGTCTTCAAGAGTGTAATGAAGTGTTTTTGAAAACTTGTTTGTAAAAGAGTGTAAGTGTGAAAAACTTTGTTTGGATTGAGCAAGTACTTAAGAGCTAATCTACCTACTCGAAAAAAGAATCGTTTTATGTTCGTTTCCTTTAGACAATGTTATCCCACTATTAGTGAGTAGATAGCACCATCGTTGGAGTTTAAGGGTCAATTCGAAAGGGACGTACAGTCACTAAAGCAATGTTAGGACGTCTTAGTAGTAACCCTAATGTCTTAGATCATTCATCCGAGGCAACAATATCTGAGGCAACCTTTCCGAGGCAACTTGATCCTTGGACAAAAGGGCGACCACTAAAACATCCTATAATCAATGACCGTTTACCGAAGGCAACCAAGCGGGAGTGTAACCTAGGAGTGCGCATGTGCGAGTGATTCAATTTCAGTTTATTTATCTTTGCACATTTTAGGTGATCTAACTGTTTTAAAATTAGACATACATTCTTGTCATGCAAACCCTAATTATTCACACATCTAACAGTTAATAGTTTGTGGAATTTTAAATGCGGAAATTAAAACTACGCTATTACAAGGCTTCAGGTATTTACATAGCCAAAAACAAACCCTTTGAAAATAAAAGCGGTAAATGTAAATAAACGTCCTAATTTATAACTATTACAAACTGTGAGCAGATACAATAATTGGGTAAAAATAAAATAGAGCACGCGATTAAAATTAGATCGACGAGAAATTAGGGTTTTGACCCTCCTACTCAAAAGAAAAATGTTTTTGTTGTTTTTAATATTTTTAAAGAAAAGAATTAAGTTATTCTAAATTAAAATTAATTAGTTAGTAAAAATAATTACAAGACCTATTTTTGGTTTTGGGTTATTTTAGGAAAAAAAAAACAAAATACAATTAAGTTAGTAATGAAACCTATTTATTCTAATTAATTTTAATCAATTGCAAAATAAATTAAAGTTATCTAATTTAAACAAACCTAATTAAATTAATTAATTTATTGCTAAAAATAATATTCTAATTTTAATTGGACATAAAAATATTTTTGGTGATTTTTTGATAAAAAAGAAAATTAATTTGGTTAGTAATTAAATTTAATAAATTAAACTAATTAAATGAAAAAAAATAAAAAGAAAGAATAAGAGATGGGCCTGAAACAACATTGTTGGAGGGTGCAAATAGCAGGAATCTAGGCCCATTAGTTGTGAGATCCGTTTGACCTTTGTGATCCCGTGCGTATGCGTTTGACTTGGCCTATGGTGTTCCTTCTTGGATGGCCATCAGATTTGGCCATCCAGCCATTTGGCATACCAGATCCTGAGGGAGTATGATGGGCCTTGGAGTTATGCACGCACTGAATTCCCTGAAAGAAAATAGAAAAATAGCAAATGCTGGAGGCAGGGGTCGAACCCCTGACCTCCAGCCTCCTAATTCCTTAAGCGCCTATCTGGCAACCACTGCACCACTTTGTCTCACTGTACATATAATGAAACAATAATAATAATATGCAAAAAACGAATTTCAGTGGAAAACAAAAGAAAATGCGCGCTGCACATTTGAACGGGCCAGCAGGGGAGTGACAACTCATCGTCTCCTTCCTCTCTCTGTCGCTAAAGGTTCGATAACCTATACCTACGGACAAACGTCCGTTGCTACAGACCTGTGTTTTCTCAAAATCTTCCACAGGACATGGAAATAACATTTAATGCCATGGTTGTGTTCGTCTCGTCCTCCTGAACATGATAGTACCACTTACGAAGGCCAATTTTCCCTGTAATCAAAAACCCTAAAACAAAGCTACGAAACCTAGCAATGGTGATTTCTTGTATAGGTCATATAAATGAAATTAAATAATGTAGGAAGCTTGCAAATGCCTCATAGATCAAGAATATGTGACTAATTCATGTTAACAATGCCTATATTGTGAGATACGAATTCAAGAACAGGGGCATGTCGTGATGGACTTACAATACGTTTTGGGACTGGAATGGACTTGTTTTTAATTGCTTTAGCTTGCAGAGACTCCCAGGAAGTGATTGGCATCGTTCAAAGGTCCTGAAACTGCCTATAAATGGGATTTCAATCTACCACTTTTCTTGACTTTTTTTCAGATTTTGTTCTTGCTCATACGCCTGTCTCTAGCCTATTTTTAGGTCTGCACGCACTCTATATGTACCAAGCAATGCATTAGGGTTGATAACTGCATCCAAATCTTTCTCCTTCAATGATTTTTAATTTGATTTGATTCACTTTCAATATCATTCCAAAAATAGCTTTTTTTCAATCTTTTTGTCCACTCTAATGCCTTGCACGAGGTTGAATGTTTGCTAGCTGAATAATAAAGCCTGAAACAAGCAAAAAATCTTTGGTTTTCAATATTTTTGATTTTATATGATTTGTTTTGATTTAAATTGAATTATTTCAAATAAAAATCAAAATAAATAATAAAAACAAGATATGGACAAGTGGCAAAGGCTAGAGCTCGTGGGCTATGTTGCCAACTCAAAACAAGTGAAAAAGATTGGGCCCATTTGGCAAAATTTGAAGTTTTAGGGATAGTTGACTTTTGGAAATTTTGCAAAAAAGGTCAACTTCACCAATGCATAACTTCCTAAATTTTGACTCTTTGGAGGTGTTCTTTAACTTTTTAGAAAGATTGAGATGTCCTCTAATCAACCCTTTTGGTCTCATCTAAATTTTATATTCCATGCTCATGTATGAAGCTTTGACAAAAAAGGTGTTTTTGTTGACTTTTCAAAATGACCTATAATGTCCAAATTCATAACTTCTTGTGAGTGCACATTTTGAACTTGGGAGCTGAGGATGGATTTTAGGGAACTGCATCCTATTAAAAATGATCTTTGGATGGATCATTTATCATAAAGTATGAGAAATTTATGCTTGGTCAAAGTTGATTTGACTTTTCCTACAAAACCCTAATTTAGCAACTTTTGAGTCTTGATGAATTATGAGTAATCCTTGATGAATCATGATCAACCCTTGATAAAATGATGAAATATCCTTCAAAATGAGAATGTTGACCAAAAATCTTGAAGTTTGACATGTAGACCACAGTTGATTTTTGCCCTAGTACAGTCGATTTTTAGGCTTTTGAGCAATTGACTGAGCAAACTTTCTCTGCAAGGCTTGAAACTTGACATGGATGATCTTGAGAACATATTAGGACAATGTTGAGCATTTGGGGTCACTTGGACTTAAGTATCTTGATGCAACATGAAACCCTAATTTGAGGTAGACTGCCTTAGGAGAGAGTTTGTCTGGCCAACCCTTGGACTACTTTGAGCAACTTGGAGATCTTTCTTGACATGTTTTGAGAAATATGGGAGGGCAAATTTTGTGGTACAACAGGCACTCACTCTAGTGGGCATACGATGGCAAAGAAAATTCTACGGGCAGGCTACTATTGGTCTACCATGGAAGCAGACTGCTATCAACACTCCCGGACCTATCATAAGTGTCAAATCTATGCAGACAAGGTGCACGTGCCTCCGGTTCCTCTAAATGTCTTAACAGCTCCTTGGCCCTTCGCTATGTGGGGAATCGATATGATTGGGGAGATCAAGCCTACAGCCTCCAATGGACACTGCTTAATTCTAGTGGCCATTGACTATTTCACAAAATGGGTCGAAGCAGCTTCCTTCGCCTCCGTTACCAAGAATGTTGTTTCCCGCTTCATAAGGGAAAATCTTATTTGCCAGTACGGTATCCCAGAATGGATCATCACTGATAACGGTACAAACCTTAAGAATACTATGATCACCGCCTTGTGCGAGCAGTTCAAGATTCAACATCACAATTCATCCCCCTATCAGCCAAAGATGAATGGTGAAGTCGAAGCTGCTAATAAAAACATTAAAAAGATCATACAAAAAATGACAGTCACCTACAAGGACTGGAATGAAATGCTACCGTTTGCTCTCCACAGGTACCGTACCACGGCTCGCACATCGACTGGGGCAACACCCTATTCTTTGGTTTATGGCATGGAGGCTGTCTTGCCTATCGAGGTTCAAATCCCCTCCTTGAGAATTATGAAGGATGCAGGTTTGAGTGGGGATGATTGGATCCAGATCCGGCTTGATCAACTGAACTTAATTGATGAAAAGAGACTTACTGCTGTTTTCCATGGTTAGATGTATCAAAAACGGATAATCAAGGCTTTCAACAAGAAAGTATGACGCCAAGTATATCAAGTTGGAGATCTGGTGATCAAGCGCATCATCTTGCCACAAAGTGATCCCAGGGGCAAATGGACTCCTACCTATGAGGGACCATTTGTAATCAAGAACATCTTCTCCGATGGGGAAATGATCTTAGCCACCATGGACGGCGACGACCTGCCACACCCTACAAACGCTGACATAGTCAAAAGATACTACGCATAAGAGACCCGCTAGGTTGACACACCTAGGCAAAACAAGGGCATCCTGACGAACCAAAAGGTTCGGGCAAAAATTAGGGATAAAATAAAAAAATCTGTACACCCTGCAAGTTGAAAATCCGAAAGGGCGACTTGGGCAAAAAAGGGTTTCCCGATGGATTGAAAACCCGAAAGGGAGGTCCAGGAAAAAGTTAGGGAATTAAAGCATATGATTATGTCTCGGCGGATCATTTTGAGGACAATCTCTTCACTGAGAAACTCAGGGCTTCTGATCAATTCAATCATCTTTGGACGAAGCAACAGATAGACAAGATATTCAAAGATACAGAGGCTATAGCAGAATGGGAACCCCATGGGATTATCGCACATAACTATCTTTATTTGTATAAATTTTTCTTATTTTCATGACACCATCCTCTTACTAGGATGTCTGTCTCTTTTGTACAAAATACTTATTCAAAGTGATTACAAAGATATCTCTTTAAAGTACAAAAAACCATTTGTCCTTTTCTTTTTACACTTGTGTTTTATTTGCAAAAACGTCCAATGATTCATTAATGAACATATGCATTTGAACATAATTACTGTTTACAAATAAACAAAATGAAAAAGAACAGTTACTGACAAGTTGAAAGAATAGGAAAATGTCTTTAGGCTATTCCATGAGCAATTCCTACAGTACGTCTTTAAGATCCCCAGCGGAGCTGAAACTTCAAACTATTAATCCCCAATGGAAACCACCCAATTTCTTCAAATTCCCCAGCAAGTTGTCTTGAAGCCTAAAAATCAACCGAATAACGGCTAACTTCTGTCTCTCCCTAACCTAGGATAATTCCCCGGTAGAGTGGCAGACGACCGAAACTCCTGAACTTTTTCCAAACAGGAATAAGCTTTTTTCCCTACAGAGTTTTCATTGCTCCCCAACAGAACGAGGACTCCCATTATTAACTCCCAGTAGAAGTCATCAAAATTCTTTGGATTCCCCAAGCAGATTCCTCAAGCAGTATATGGCATTACTCTCATAATGGAATTTTTTGTCAACTTCAAGACATGAAGAATCCACATATCCTCGGCAGCAGTCAAGGATTTATTTTCCTCAACAATACAGCAAATCAGCTTACATGCGTATACATTACATCCACATATCATAAACATTGATAAAACACTTATATTGCATCATACATTTCATGCAACATAACTTTGTGTTTCAGCTAACATTTTACCCTTTTCAGGATAAGATTAACATCTACCGTTAAACAACGTGCAATCATGATACAACACAGATACGCTCCAGAGACGGATGACATTCTGATACTCATTTAGTTTTCAAATTCAGATACTATTCATATATGCTTCAGAAATGGTTGCCATTATGTTACTTATTCAGATCCATCTTCAGATACAGTACAGATGCACTCCAGACACGGTTGCCATTCTGTTACTCATTTAGATTCAGCTTTCAGATACAGTTCAGATACACTCCAGACACGGTTTCCATTCTGTTACTCATTCCGATTTCCAAAGTTTATATGCGCTCCAGACACGGATTCCATTCTGATACTTATTCAGACTTCAAGTACAGATACAACTCAGATACGCTCCAGACACGGACATCATTCTGATACTCATTCTTTCAGCTTGCAAGTTGCAATTCAATAAACATCCTTGGATGGCATCTACAAGCCCATCTCCTCAACAAGATTCTATCACCTCTCCAAATGGCATCTTTAAGCCCATTTCCTCAACTACACTTTGTCGAGTGCAAATTTATGGGCACTCTAGTGTCCAATCATCTTTTACCTTCGAGTCACGAACGACAAAGCTCACCAATCTAACTCTTCAGGTTCAAGAAGATTGAACAGGGGAATCTGTTGTACCCCAAAATTTTCCCTCTCATTTGTTAATACTTTTCTCACAAGACTTCTTTGACTAAAAACAAGATTAGGGTTTGGTCAGCTCAAGATATCTCATCTTGCACTGATAACCCAAAATTAGGGTTTGAGTTTGCACAAGGATTTTTGGACCACCAATGCTTCATGTGACTTTCATACATCATTTTGGACCCCTAAGATTGCTCATGATAAGTTTCAGGCCTTGAACCATATTTTTGATCAGTCAATTGGACAGTTGACCTAAAAATCAGTTGTATTGGGGAAAAAGTCAACCATGGCCAATTTACAGTCAAACTTCATAATTTTTTATCCACATCAACATTTTAGACTCAAATATACCATTTGATCAAGTTTGGATTACAACTCCTCAAGAAATTTGATCAAATCATCAAAAGGGCAAAATGGTCAAAATTAAGGTTTTGACTGAGAAAGGGCAATTTCTGATTTTTAACTTAGCAAATGACCAATTGAGTTCAAGCATGCTTTAAAGGATTAAATGGAATCATATTGACTTAATTACATGGTTCAAAACATCTCAAGTTCATTGGATTGACAGATGAAATTTGCAGTCAACTGATCAAAAGTCAACTGTACACTAAAAAGTCAAACTTTGACTTTTTGGTCAAAATCAAGTGCCAAGGGTCATAATTCATCAAGATATGTCAAAATGTGAAACTTGTTCATCAAGAAAACCAAATTTGAAAATTAGGGTTTTGAATTTGAAAATTTTCATAACTTAGAATTTTTCTAAGTATAAATATTTTCTAATTTTTTCTCAATTTTACACCACTTTTTCACCATGATGAATTTTGATTCAAGGAAACTTCCCAACATGAAAGTTGTAGACCTCCATGAAATATACAACTTTTCTTCACAAACATTTCCATAAAGATGCTTGGATCTCAAGTTATAAATTTGTGAATACATGGTCATGAACTTCTTAACTTAGTGAAATTTTGCCCTAATTTAGGCAGGTTTTGGACCCAACTTCATGGCAAGTTTTTAGCTAGTTCCAAGAGGTATCTCAAAATTCATTTCAAAGATGGATTTTATAGAACATTGCAAGATTTCCAAAATGTCCAAGAACTCTCCAAGATCATTTTTGAGTAGGGAGAATCGAAGAGAGGAAGTTGGCATTTCCTCACTTTTTGTTCAAGCCATTTTCATGAAGAACCAAGTTGCAAATCAAACCTATGATGGCTATTTCATGCTTTACAGGTCCTAAAATTTCTACACACTCCTTAATTAAATGCATACTCAGTTGACAAAGCCTCTATCCATGCTTTTGAACCTTTATCCAATTGATAATTCCACTTATGGCAAAAAGTTTCCATTGCCATTTTCATAAAGGGCAACTTTTGCAAACTTTGTAATCTTGAGCATTGAACCTGTCCCCTTGATGCATACAAACCACACAGGTCTCAAGCAAGTTGTACTAACTCATACCAACCCTAAGCAAGCTGGTACAAGCATGTGAAGCTTTGGTCTTGTCACTTTGCTTCAAGTACAAGAAAGTTGGCAAAAAGGCTAGCATTGGCAGATCTGTGGGGAAGCTGACTTTAGATCATTTCTATACTAATATACAAACAATATGAAACACATAACACACTTGGGAAGGACCTGAAACTCTCTCAAGCTGAAAAACACCCAAAACCTGTCCAAAATTGCATATTCTGCATAAGCATCCCCATATTTCATTTGGCTCGTGCGTTTTGAGTTTGGATCATTCAAACACATTACATACTTGATACCTAGTCAATCCAAACCATCATCCCTGTTCTGTAACCTCTGTTTCACTACCTGCCATTGTAAACTTTGAAGCTTGCAGTTGGACTTGGTCAGGGAGTTCTAGCCATTTTCAGAGCAAGGTAAGAGTTGGAATAGATTCAGGGAAGCTCAAGGAAGCTCAAGCAATCATCAAGCCTCCATTAAAGTCCCTACATTTCCATACATGATTCCAGTTGAAGGAGGTAATTTTTCAAACTCTATCTCCTTATACAGACAACCTCAGGCCACGATCTGTCAATAAAAAATGTAGTTCTCATCACGATAAAGTTGTACATATCATTATCTTGCATTTATATTACTTGTGCTAAGAGAATTTGGAGTTTGAAATCTCTGAAAATTTTAGGTCAGGATTTAGGGATTTCAAAATTCTCTTTGATCTTTGATAGTTAGATTACATAATTTATATGGTTGGAATCGTGAGTTCAAATGCTACATTTTTCATGTTATAAGTTTTCATTTTTATGCAAGCATGAGGAAGTTACAGGTTGACCGGCCATGGCGTGAGGAAGAGAAGGCAGGACAGGGACGAAGCTTGTTTTGGGCTTTTTGGCTTCCTGGGCCTTTTTTGATTTTGCTAACATCACCATTGTTTTGCTTTCTCACCCCCTGCTAACTCTTTTCATATTTTATTTTTTTTTTCATTTTTATATTTAATTTATTTAATTATTTTCTTTAATGATAAAAATCCTAAAAAAAAATTAATTATTTTTACACTTTTATTTTATTTTTTTTATTATTTCTCACATAAAAAAATAGTTTATTTTGATAAAATATAATTTATTTTCTTAATAAACTTATAAATATAATTAAATATACTTAATATTTTTATTTTACATTTCATACTTACAAATACCTATTTTTTTGCATATATTTAATTTTTAATATTTACATACACTATTATTTATTATTTTCATACAAAAAAATGCACAAAATAATCATATAGAAACATTATTTTCTTTTAAATAAAAAATAGGGTTTAATCCCTTCCAAAAAATTAAATCTTTTTCATATATTTTTTTAGGTAAATTAAATTTTCTTTTATACAAAAGCAATACATAAAACATCTTGTCTCACTTGCACATTGCATTACATTTTAAATATTGTATTATATTTATCTTAATTCGCGCAAGTTCGATTTGGTTTTAATAATATATTTAGCTTTATATTTATGCAAATCCCCGTTCAAACTTGTATTCCCCCCTCCCATAAAATTGTTGTAATAGCTTAGTATATTTACATTACGTAATTTATCGCTTTATATACCATGATTAGTAATTAGGGCTTGTATGACAAGAACAAAACAAAGCAAAATAGAAAACCCTAAATACAAGACAAAATCAAGCGCATGAAAAATGATACACCTTGCACACAAGCACCCTTAGGGTTTCTCCCACTTGGTTTCCTAAAACAAAATGGCCATGTTACGCATGCGATGTATCTTGGCAAAACAAAACAAATTTAAGATCATAGCCCCTCGATGACGCTATTCAAAAGTTGCCTAAACAAAATGATCTTGGTCCCTCAAAAATGCTAAGATACTTTGCAACATTGCTATCATGGTTATACGATGACCCACGCCCATCCCGTTTACATCCAAAGATAGGGTTGCTTACCAAATCAATGGTAAGTCAACAATGTCAAAGGAATAGAAAATGCATAAGAAATACATTTGAGTAGGTAGATAGCTTCTAGTTACTTGTTGTTGTACCCCAAAATTTGCCCTCCCATATTCTTCAAGATTTGCCAAGATCAAGCTTCAAAATCTCTCAAGGGTTGCACAGTCCAAATGCCTCATAACACAGTCAAAATTAGGGTTTTGGTTCTGGCAAAGAAATTGAGGTTTCCAAGGGTCCAATAAAGTCCCACATGCCTATAAACATTGTCAAGCATCCATATGTCAAGTTTCAAGACTCACAACATCAAATTGCACAGTCAAAAACCCTAAATGCTTCACAGTCAACTGCAGGGGCAAAATGGTCATTTGACACTCAAAAGTCAAAATTTTTGGTCAACATCTTATTTTGAAGCCACAAACATCATTTGATCAATTCTTGATCATGATTCTCAAGGCATGGCTCAAAAAGTCTCAAGATGCAAAAGTTTCCATTTTTGGACAGCTGAAAAAGTCAACTGCAAATTGACCAGGGCATAACTTCTTCATGGTTTATCAGAAAAATCCCATCCAAAGCTCATTTTTAAGAGAATGACATTTCCTACAACTCATCTTCACACTTCAAGTCCAAGAAATGCTCTCACAAAAAGTTAATAATTTCAACATTATAGGTCATTTTCAAAAGTCAACAAAAAGGCACTTTAAGTCAAAGACCATAACTTGAGATTGGTAAATCAAAATGACATGGGACCAAAGGCATTGGTTAGAGGACTTAAATAAATTTCCAAAATGTCCAAGAACATGATCAAATCTTCAAAATTGAGCAAGATATGCCTTGTAGAAGTTGGGAAAGTTTTGGAAATTTTGAAAAGTCAACTTTGCACAAAAGGCTTCAAAAATGCTAATGGGCCTCAATTTCTTTCATGAATCATTACCCAAAGTCTATGCACGACCCATTGACCTTAAAGGGATTTATTTTATTATTTTTGATTAATTATTTGAATTTTTATTATTATTAATTCATTTAATTAAATTTAAATATGAAAAAATATCAAATAACACCTTTCAAATTTTTTTGTGCAGAGAATTCACTCATTATGTGCTAAGGATTTCGTTTCACATTCAAAAAGGCAATATCTTTCACAATTGGAAAGAGATTCATGGCAAAAAGATTGAAAAAGATTGGATTTTATATGATTGGAAATCAAATATCAAAATCATAAATGGATGGAATTTGGGCTTGTTTTCTTGACCTAATTCTATTCACTGACTTATGCACAAGTTAACCTAAGGCATTAGACACAAAAGCTGCGCATGAAACAAAGAATAAAAATTGTATTTTTTCACAAAAAGTTGGAAACTGTTTTCATACCTAGAGCACAATTCAAAGCTCCAAACGCATTCCAATATATTGCAAAAGCGTCCAGGAATCGATTACAATCAAATCCAGGCCTCCATACCCAAAGAAGTGGTAGAACGACATCACACTTTTCCTGAACTTGTTCATTATCGTGTTTCAATTTACATGCATTTTTCATATGTTCTAAATGTTGATTTACACTAATATGGATGTTCTGAAGCTAATGGTACCCTTGAATTGAACTAAGAATGCCTGTATCAAAAGTTGCCATTAACGTTCTCTAGGGTTTCAGAAGCTTGGAATTAGGGGTTTACACATATGGAAAAATTGGACAACCAAACCTATTCCATTGAAATCAGGACATCCAGACGAATGGAATCTACACCTCGCGCCTTTTTTATATTCAAGCATCGTCTAATCGCTATTATCTATTGTGCTATTTAGTGGGGGTTTAAAACCCCCGCTATTCGTTTTTATTACAGGCAGAAAGATGAAGACGAAGATGGCGTGTCAAGACATGACTGGGGGATTTGAATACTGGCCCGCGAATTTTCGTGTACACCACTAACGAACGTTTTTGCATATTATGTTTTTTAGTTATCCAAATAACAAATATACGCGTTAGTTCAGTTGGAAGTTGAGTTGTCATGCAGGTACTGGGACCTGGGTTCGATTCCCAGGTCCCCCCATATACTCAATAATTTTTGTTATAACGTGATCATGTGCAGTTTCCTTCAAAACGTCCTACCATACGTCCTAATACCCAGACTTGCCACATATGCATGATGATCCATCTGAAGGCTATGAATGGAGGTCCACCATGTACCTCAGTCAACCACTCCACATGCACGCAGCAGAAAGTCAAGCAGGCCTTTGATTCAGTGGGCCAAAATGCTTCAATAGACCTCCAAATTGGGCCAGATACCCCCCTTTGTTTGTATTCTATTCTTCTTTCTAATTTTCTTCTTTCTTTTCAATTCTTTTTTTAATTTGTTTTAATTATTTTAGTTAAGGCACAAAAATAATTTTTATAATATAAAAACCAGAAATCAAAAATTGTAATATATTTAATTATTATTATTTCACCATTAATTTATTTTGTAAATAAATATTAATAATTTAGTAAATTAGGTTTTCAATTTTAACACTTTTTCTTAAATAAATAAAATATGTAGAAATTAGGGTTTCTAACCTTTTTATCTTTTTTCTTAATAAATAATTTTTTTTCTTCTTACTATCATTATTATTAATTATTAATTAATTTTCTAAATAAACACGTACATTAAATATTTAGTAAATTAGGTTAAACTTGAATATTTTTTTATTAATAATTAAAAACAACTTAGAATTAGGGTTTCTTTTAATTTTATTTTTTATTTTTTTCATTAAATACAAAAAAAAACATAAAAACATTTCTTTTCTTAATTTAATAATTAATCAGCTTTTTAATTTAATTTAATTTCAAAAGGGTCCAACGCCCTCGAACATTCGATTCTAATTTCTTTTCGCGCATTTATTCTTATTTATTTTCTTGTGAATATTACGTAATTGTTCAAGCCATGTAATAATGATTAGGAATTTATTTATTTTCCGCGTTTTTTACCAAACGGGTCTTTGTTAATTTGGCGATGTATAGACCCGCGCCTTGTAATAGCGTAGGACTTTACTTTCCGCACTCTAATTTCCGCACTCTTAAAACTGCTAAACTTTGCATGAAAGAATGTATGGCCTAAATTAAAAACAAGCGTAGATCACCATGATACATGTACAAGATAAAACATAACTGAAACAACACACAAATTCACACAACACTCTTAGGGTACGCCTCACTGTTGCCTTGCCCTCGAAACGTGGTCGTCGAGTATAGGACGTTTTAGTAAGTCCTTATGTCCATGACCCATGGCATAAGGGTAGCTTCTAAGGTGTCCTACTGTTGCTCTGGTGACCACACTGTCCCTACAAACGAATTGACCCGAACACCTCCAACGGTGGTGCTACCTACCTCTCAATGGTGGGATGGCACTACCTTAAGGACTTCTACACAGCCTAATTCCTTAGGGTAGGTAGATGACTCATAGATACTTGCTCTAAAAAACAAATCAAAATTCTTTTCACACCGACACTTTCAAAAAAAAGCTTTCAAAACAATTTTTCAAACACTCTTGAGGACTGATACAAGAGTCGATCTGAAATCTTTAAATGAAACTTTTTCAAACCCACTCACACTTTAAAAAGCAAACAAAACATTTTGAAAACACAAATGAGCAAGTATCTAAGAGCCCATGGATAACCATGGATAGAAAGGGTGCTAACACCTTCCCTTTCTATAAATCTACCTCCCGAACCGAGAAACTATCTCATAAGGAATTTTGCTGTGCTTTTGTCCTGTCCATGTTGGAGAAAATAAAAGACGGTGGCGACTCTTGCTTCTGCGACATTTCGCGATCCAGCTTTAAACAGTCAGTTCCAGATCCACCGATCACAGAACTGGCGACTCTGCTGGGGAAACTTATAAAGTGAGGTGTACCTTAGGACTAAGATCACTTGTGTTTTCAATTGTTGTGCTTGTTTGCTTTAAATTGTGGGTACTGCCTTGGGAGTTCTATAGATCCTAACCCGGATCTGGGGATACCTTCTTAGAAAGTAGCAACAAGGCTGTGAGGGAACTGTTCGGGGTATACCGACATGGTTGAAGCAGTCTGCTACGTTGATGTGGCACTTTGGTGTGTACCGGTAACCCTTGAGTTCAGTCAAGGAGAGTACGGGGCCTCCGCGTGGTATCGTGAAGCATCAACTGACCTTAGGAACCTTAATGGAACCATCTTGGCCTCTTTAGGGTAGTGAGATAACTGACTTTAGTGCAGTCCGTGGTTGGTTGATACTCGATACTACACTCAATTGAGGGTTGTTTTCTTGGAATATTTCAGTCGCCAGTTCAGTGGCTAAATCGAAACGATGAACAACGAAAACAATCCAATGATATTGGGACCCTTAGAACACGGTTACTTCTGATAGGACAGGTTGAACCCACTAACTTCAAGAGGGTAATACCCAGACCCCATGATGGCCTAAACTCTAAGGGCTGTGGTGTGACTTGTGTGCCTTACCATGTTTGCTTCTTGTGAATATTTGTGGTGTGTTTAATCATAGCATCATGACATCATACATCATCATATGCATTGACTAACCATTTCATGGGTTCGAATCTTCATCTTTGTTCTTGTTTTGTAGGACATGGAAACTGTTCGCAGAAAGACAATTCAGATCAGCCTTGTAAGGATCCCTCCTCAGCTTAAGGAACTTATATCCAGGATTCCCGAGAGCTCTTCTTTCAGTGAGAGGCATGGAAGACTCATCAGCTTGGTTAACACCAACATTGAGGAAGATATGATAAAGGTCCTGTTCCAGTTCTTTGACCCTCTGCATCACTGCTTTACTTTCCTGGATTATCAACTGGTGCCTACTTTGGAAGAGTTCTCCCGGCTTCTGAAGATCCCTATCCTTAGTCAACTACCCTACAACGGTACGGAAAAAGGAACCCAAACTTGAAGAGATTGCTAAAGCACTACGCCTACAACCATCTGATATCAAGGGACATTGGGAAGTTAGAAGTGGTATCAAAGGGTTCTTAGCCAGGTTTCTGTTTGAGAAGGCCCAAGAATGTTGGAACTCCCTTGACCTACAAGCCTTTGAAGAGGTTGTGGCCCTCCTTGTCTATGGGTTGGTTTTGTTCCCGAATCCCGATCAGCTTATATATATATATCAGTGCTGTCCAGATCTTCATGTCTAGGAATCCTATACCTACGTTGCTTGGGGACATCCTTCACTCATGTTACACTCGAACCATGAGAAAAAGAGGTGTTCTTATGTGCTGTACTCCTCTCCTGGGAAGGTGGTTTATTTCGCACCTTCCACAATCAGTTTTGAAGAACGAGCGGGGTTTGAGATGGTCACAACGATTGATGACTCTTACACATGCAGATATACATTGGTGCTCTCGGTCCAGAGAAGATGTCACTATCATTGATCGTTGCGGGGAGTACCCTAATGTCCCTTTACTTGGAATCAGAGGAGGCATTACCTACAACCCGTGTCTGGCTTGGAGACAGTTTGGTTATGCTCGGAGGGACGGCCCTCATGACATGTTAATTCCTGACATAGTTTTTGACTTCGACAACGATGCACAAGGACTTCGCCAGAGATTTATCAGAGCTTGGAGGATGCCCAACAAGATAGACAGCAAGACACTGGGGCATAGGAACTCCATCCCGTTGGATCCTTATCTCAAGTGGGTACGGTCCCGCTCCCAGAAGTTAGTAATGCCTTATCCTCATGTTCTCCCGGTGATCAAAGAGCCAGTTCTGGAAGGAGAGGTGTCCTACACCATTCAACATCCTGACATGCCTACATCCTGGGAAGAAATGCAGAAGAGCTGGATCCAGATTAAGGAAGAACGGAATTCTCTTGAGACCAGTCTACATGCTAGTGAGAAGAAAGTCTTGGAGCTCATCCGCCTACTGCACGAGGAAAGGAATCTCAACACTTACATAGCTCCAAAGAGGATGCGTAGTGTCTTCTGGGATTGATTCACTTTTGTAATATTTTGCCCATGAGGCCTTGGTGTACTGAATAATGATTTCTTAATGATAACGTGTGTTCCTTTTTGTCTACAATAAGTTTGAACTTTCGAACCCTTGAATGCATTGCATAAACACATATCATTCATCATATGCATAGCAGGTACTTTTCTTTTCAGGTTGCTTAATGTTCTTCGCTGTTTATTTCAGCATCATGAACCCTGAATCATATACCGAGCAGTCTATCAAGGCCCTTCAGGCTCAGAACGCCCAATTTCAAGAGCTGATCATGAGTTTGGCACAAGGTCAAGAGGAGTTGAAGGCTCTGCTGGTTAAGAAGAAGAAAAAGAAGAGAACTGTACTATTCAACACTGGCGGAGGTTTGGTAACACACTGCAGAATGAGGTTGATCAAACTGGTTCTTCTGTGGGAAAAGGCAGTCCCCATGGGGGAAGGGCTCCAAGTCCGGTGGTCTCTGACAACGAGACTGATTTAAACGAGGAACAGTATCCTCCAGCTGAAGACAGGTACAAGCAGTTGGAAGATCGTCTGAATGCCATGGAAATTCAATAAGTGCCTGGTTTGGATTTCGGAGACTTGGGTCTATCTTCTGGTGTGGTCATCCCACACAAGTTCAAAGCACCATCTTTCACAAAGTATGACGGGGCGTCCTGCCCAAAGCTACATCTCAGATCTTATGTGCGGAAGATTCAGCCGTATACAGTGGACAAGAACTTGTGGATCCACTTCTTCCAGGAGAGTCTTTCAGGGACTCATCTCGAATGGTTCTATCATCTGGATGGAACCAAGGTTCGTAACTGGGAGGAGTTGGCTACTGCTTTTTACAAGCAGTATCAATATAATGCCGACCTCGCTCCTACCCGTACTCAACTCTAGGGTATGTCGCTAGGATCGGGAGAAGGTTTTAAAGAGTATGCGCAGAAGTGGAGGGATCTGGCTGGTAGGGTGCAGCCACCATTAACCGACCATGAATTAGTAGACATGTTCTTGGGGACTCTATCTGGACCGTTCTTCAATCATCTCATCGGTAATTCATCTGCAGGGTTTACAGACCTCATTCTGACTGGGGAAAGGATATAGGCTGGCATGAAATCAGGGAAAATTCAGAAAGGTGCGTCCTCAAGTTCTGAGAAAAAACCTTTTAAGAAGGAATCCAGTGCTGTGTATGAGCCTAAAAGGCAAGACAAACCAAAACGCCGCCAAGTTGTCAACGCGGTGGTAATTGCAAAACCTGCTGCCGCTCCTCGGCAACCCAACCAACCAAGGACTGAGAGACCCAGAAGAGAATTCACTCGGCTTAGTATGACCTTATCACAAATCTTGCCGCAATTGTTATCGACCAACTTGGTGACCGTCAGAGAGGCTCCGAAGGTTGTGAATACTGCATCCCCCAAGTATAATCCAAATGCCCGCTGTGCTTATCACTCCGATAGCCCGGGGCATTCTACTGATGACTGCTGGGCCCTGAGAAACAAGGTTCAAGACCTTATTGATGCGAAAGAGATACAATTTGAGGCGCCAGAGAGACCAAACGTTGTGACTGCTCCTATTCCCCAGCATGGAGTAAATTCTGTTGATGAAGACTTGTATGCAGTTTCTGTGAATGATGTTGCTACCCCTCTATTGACTGTTAAGAGGAACCTGTTGCTAGCCGGTTTATTTCCGGGTTGTAGCAAGGGTTGCCTTCTGTGGGCTGTTACCCCTACTGGTTGTCCGTTGCTGAAGTTAGGCATCCAAAGCCTGATGGATAGCAAAGAAATTTTGTTCAAGAAGACCGCTGTTCCTTTTGTTCCCGCTGAAGAAGTATCTGTCGTCACAATTTTCAACAATCCTATCAAGGCTCCCCCGAGGAAGCCAGTCAAAATCTTGTTTGTTGCACCTATAACCATTACTGTTCCGGGGCCAATCCCCTACAAGTCTGATAAGGCTGTCCCATGGCACTATGGGGCAGATGTATATGTACTTGGAGTGAAGCAGGAGTTCAACACCGGTACCAGCATCAGCAATATCACTGGTCCAGCTAAAGTTACTCGCAGCGGCAGGCTCTTCTCGCCTGACATTGCACCACCAGTCATCCGAAGACCTCTCATAATTACGCCTGCAAGTGCGCCTGTTTCCACTTCTGATCCAGTTTCTACCCCTGCTGCCGAGTCATCTAATACTCGGGGCAAAGGGATTGATGATGTGCCTGCCCGGATAGAGGCACCGAAGACTCTCAATGTTGAAGCCTCCCAGCAAGAGATGGAGGAAATTCTTAAGATAATCAAGAAGAGTGACTTTAACGTCGTTGAACAGCTGGGGCATACCCCCTCCAAGATCTCTATGCTATCATTACTGCTGTGCTCAGAGGCTAATGCCAAGGCCCTGATTTCATTTCTGAAGACGGCCCATGTGCCAAAAGAGACTTATGCAGATCAATTCACTAACTGTGTGGCTAATATGACCACCGACAATGGTTTGGGTTTCTCGGATGCTGATCTTACCGCCAAGGGAAAGAACCACAATGACGCACTGCATGTCTCCATAGAATGCAGGGGCACTACTCTCGCGCACGTGTTGGTAGACACCGGTTCTTCCCTGAATGTGTTGCCCAAGAAGGCCTTAGACAGACTGGATTGTGATGGCCTGGAGTTGAAGCCTAGCAACATCATTGTCCGAGCCTTTGACGGGTCGAAGAGGATGGTTCATGGTGAGGTAGACATTCATATTAGTGTGGGTTCTCAAGTATTTGACTCAACATTCTATGTGATAGATATTCATCCATCTTATTCCTGTTTGCTGGGTTGACCTTGGATTCATAAAGCTGGGGCAGTGACCTCCACTCTACACCAGAAGCTCAAGAACCCTGTCAGAGGGAAGATTGTTACTGTGCAGGGGGAGGAAGAATACATGGTTAGTCATTTGAATTCCTTCCGGTATATTGAGATGGACGGGGAATTTATTGAAACCCCCTTTCAACATTTTGAAGAGGTACCTCCAACATTGGCAGCAGCAGAAGCAGTAACTAAAGAGGGTTCTCCTTTGAAGATGGCCTCCTTAAAGGACGCCCGGGCTGTAATTGAGAAAGGTGAATGTACTAACTGGGGCAGGCTCCCTGATTTCACTCCTAAAACTGACAAGTTTGGGCTGGGTTTTACTACAGAGGCTCAGAGGGCTGTACGCAAAGCAAGGATCGGAAGACCTCCCGTGTTCATCACCAACCTGGGAGTGAATGCTATTGAGAGCGATACGGAGGAATCAGAGTTTGATAGCTGGATCTCCCCGATGACTGACGGTGGACTGACCAATTGGACTGCTAAAGATCACATACCCGTTACTTTTGTTACGCAGTAATGAATTCCTTTGTTTTTTAATTTGTAATAAACAATAAATTGAAACTTTATGGCCCGGTGTCTTACCCGGGGCACCGTTGGCTTCATTTGTGAGGGCTTATTAACTGTCATTTCCATATATCATGAATAAAGAAATTGGACATTTTTCACATTTCAAATCTTGCGCTCCCTTTCTTTCTTTCTTTATATATTGCAAAACAACTGTATTTACACACACTCACTCGTACAGGTTTCAATCCACTCTGGATCTCACTGGTAACGACTCTGCTACTGCCAGTTATGACTTCGAAAATCCGATCAACTTAGCCGAAGACGAAGGTGAAGATGATTGCGAAGTGCCCGGCGAACTTGCAAGACTGTTACTCCATGAAGAGAGGGCCATTCAGCCACATGAAGAGCCAGTGGAAACGGTAAATCTGGGTACTGAGGCAGACAGAAAGGAAGTTAAGATTGGTGCCAATCTGGAGCTCAGCGTATAACAACAGTTGATTCAGATGTTACATGATTATGTGGAGATCTTCGCCTGGTCCTACGAAGACATGCCTGGGTTGGATACCGACATTGTGGTCCATCATTTGCCTACCAAGGAAGACTGCCCTCCGGTTAAACAAAAGGTCCGCCGTATGCGTCCAGAGATGTCCGAGAAGATCAAAGCTGAGGTTATGAAGCAATTTGACACCGGTTTTCTTGCAGTGACTTCTTACCCTCAGTGGGTTGCCAACGTGGTTCCGGTGCCGAAGAAGGACGGTAAGGTCAAAATATGTGTCGATTACAGGGATCTAAACAGGGCAAGCACCAAGGATGACTTCCCCTACCTCACATTGACGTTCGGGTTGACAATACTGCCCAGCATAAAGTGTTCTCCTTCATGGATGGCTTCTCAGGGTATAATCAGATCAAGATGGCTCCTAAAGATATGGAAAAGACGACCTTTGTTACTCAGTGGGGCACCTTTTGCTACAAGGTCATGCCATTCAGGTTGAAAAATGCTGGGGCAACCTACCAACGTGCCATGGTTGCTTTATTTCATGACATGATCCATCATGAGATAGAAGTGTATGTCGAAGATATGATTGCAAGGTCTCAGACTGAGGAGGAACACCTTGACCATTTACAGAAATTGTTTGACCATCTGAAATTGTACAAGTTAAGGTTGAACCCGAACAAGTGCACATTTGGGCTAAGGTCTGGAAAGTTGCTAGGCTTCGTCGTAAGTGACAAGGGTATTCAAGTGGACCCTGCCAAGGTTAAAGCCATACAAGAGATGCCAGTTCCCAAGACAGAGAAAGAAGTCAGAGGCTTTCTAGGACGTCTGAACTACATTGCCCGATTCATCTCGCACCTAACTGTTACTTGTGAACCAATCTTCAAGCTGCTGAAGAAAGATCAGGTAGTACGTTGGAATGATGAATGTCAGGACGCTTTTGACAGAATCAAAGAGTATCTCCAAGAACCACCCATTCTTATGCCACCGGTTGAAGGGAGACCTCTAATACTATACCTGACAGTACTTGACAACTCAATGGGGTGTGTGATGGGGCAGCATGACGAGTCTGGCCGAAAAGAGCACGCTATTTATTACCTTAGCAAAAAGTTTACCGACTGTGAGACCCGATACTCACTGCTCGAGAAAACTTACTGCGCTTTGGTATGGGCTGCTCGCCGGCTAAGACAGTATATGTTGACTCACACTACCTTGTTGATCTCAAAGATGGATCCAATAAAGTACATATTCGAAAAGCCTGCTCTTACCGAAATAATAGCAAGATGGAAAATGATCTTGACAGAATACGACATCCAGTACACGACTCAGAAAGCTATCAAAGGAAGTGTATTGGCAGACCACTTGGCACATCAGGCAGTGGATGAATATCAGTCAATGAACTTTGAGTTTCCAGACGAGAGCATCATGATAGTGACTGATTGTGAAGTACCTGGACTGGATGAAGGACCTGAGGAAGGATCCCGATGGTCTATGCACTTTGACGGAGCCTCCAACGCTTTGGGTAACGGTATCGGCACTGTGATCATATCCCCTCAAGGCACTCATACTCCACTCACTACCCGGCTATGTTTCAACTGCACCAACAACATGGCGGAATATGAGGCATGCATCATGGGTCTTCAAGCTGCGATTGACTTAAGGATCAAGTTTCTGAGTGTCTTCGGAGATTCCGCTCTCGTGATCAATCAGATCAAAGGCGAGTGGGATACGAAACATCCGAATCTTATTCCTTACAGAGAATGTGTGTTGACATTGATCCCCCATTTCACAGAGATAACTTTTGAAAATTTCCCAAGAGAGGAGAATCAGTTGGCGGACGCGTTAGCTACGATGTCTTCTATGTTCAAAGTCAAGTGGGACAATGAGGCTCCCCGGATCATTATCTGGAAACTGGACGAACCGGCATACTGTTGTGATCTTGAGGCTGAAACAGTGACGGAGAAACCCTGGTATCATGAAGTGAAGAGCTACTTGGAAGCTCAGGAATACCCTGAAGGTGCATCTGTCAACGACAAGAAGTTTCTGAGAAGGTTCGCAGCGAAGTTCTTCCTCATCAATGGCATTCTATACAAGCGAAACCATGTTTCAACCTTACTGCGTTGTGTGGATAAGACTGAAGCAGAAAGGATCATGGCAGAGCTACATGAAGGTACCTTCGGAACGCATTCCAGTGGACACACCATGGCAAAGAAGATCCTTCAGGCAGGGTATTTCTGGTCCACAATGGAAGCCGACTGTTACCAACATTCTCGGACATGTCATAAGTGCCAGATATATGCAGATAAGGTGCACGTTCCTCCAGTTCCTCTGAATGTCTTGACCGCACCTTGGCCCCTCGCAATGTGGGGTATTGATATGATCGGTGAGATTAAACCTACGACATCCAACGGGCATCGCGTCATCCTGGTGGCGATCGATTACTTTACAAAATGGGTTGAAGCAGCTTCCTACGCTACCGTAACCAAGAACGTTGTGGCACGGTTCATTCGGCATAATCTGATCTGTCGGTACGGCGTCCCGGAGAGGATCATTACAGACAACGGTACCAATCTTAATAACAAGATGATCACTGAGCTCTGCGAGCAATTCAGGATACAACACCACAACTCTTCTCCTTACCGACCGAAGATGAATGGGGCTGTAGAAGCAGCTAATAAGAATATCAAAAAGATCGTGCAGAAAATGACAGTGACTTATAAAGATTGGCACGAGATGTTACCGTTCGCTCTTCATGGGTACCGTACCTCAGCAAGGACGTCAACCGGGGTAACTCCTTTTTCTTTGGTCTACGGCATGGAAGCAGTCTTACCGATTGAAGTGCAGATACCCTCTCTCCGGATAATGAAGGATGCAGATCTGAGCGAAGATGATTGGATCCAGACACGACTTGATCAGCTAAACCTAATTGACGAAAAGAGACTCACTGCTATTTGTCATGGTCAAACGTATCAAAAACGGATGATTAGAGCATTTAACAAGAAAGTCAGACCACAAGAGTATCAAGTTGGGGATCTGGTAATCAAACGCATCATCCTTCCTCAGAGTGATCCCAGGGGAAAATGGACCCCCACCTACGAAGGGCCATTTGTAGTTAAACATGTGTTCTCAGGAGGAGCCATGATCCTAACTACCATGGATGGTGACGACCTTCCTCACCCCGCTAATGCAGACATAGTAAAAAGATACTACGAATGATAAAAGACCTGCTAGGTTGACATACCTAGGCAAAAATTAGGGCTTCTCGGAAAACCAAAAGGGTTCGGGCAAAATGAGGGATGAAATGAAAAAAAACCTGTACACCCGGCAAGTCGAAAACCTGAAAAGGCGGCTTGGGCAAAAATGGGTATCCCGGTGGACTGAAAACCTGAAAGGGCGGTCCAGGCAAAAGTTAGGGATTAAAGCGTAATACTATGTCCCATTGGATCACTTTGCATCCAGAATCCGGTATCAACTGTCAAGTTCAGACAACATCGATCAATCAGCTTCATCGTCAACTGAGCAACAAAGTGATGAGACGCTCGAAGATATAAAGGCGATAGCAGAGTTGGAACCCAGGGGGATTATTCTTTTCACATAGCTGTTTTGTTTTCCCTCTTTCACAAAATTGTATAAACTTTTTGTTCAGCGGCGTTCTCTTACTAGGACGTCATCCTCTTGTACATAAACGCCTATTTACAGGCAAATTCAAAAATCAATACAAATTCACTTTTCAGATAAATTGCCAATTGTTTTTCCTTTTCCTGTTTTGTTTTGCGAAGAACGTCCAAGGTTCAATTTGTGATATATGCATTTGACATTAATTGCTAACTCATAAATATCTGCGTGCGAAACAAAGGATTAATTACAGGTAACACTAGAAACAGGGGCAATAATGAGTTTTCTAAGCGATCTAATTGCTCTGTCCACCAAGGTACCAAGGTAAGTTCGGCCGAAGAATACAACCAAGATATCATTAATTCCCCAGAGAGTGAGCCAGCAAGTCAACTGTATTCTCCCCAAGCAAAGTTAAGCTACAGTCAGCCTTAAGGAAGTTGGATTATCCTCAGCAGATCTCAACATCCCTCAGCAAAGTATACAAATATTCGTAACAAGCATCCCCGGCAGTCTTGGTCTAAGATTGTTCCCCGATGGTATACCAGACATTCAGTGAAGCCACTTCCCCCGTACAGTTAAAAAATTCCCCAGTGCAACCTCAAAAGATTTCCCCAGGAGAGTTCAATCTGAAAAGTTCCCCCAGGAAAGTTAAATCAATCTCCCCAGCAGGTCTTGAAGCTTATCCCCAGTAGATTCTGGAAGCTTGTCACCCGCAGAGTACGAACGCATCTCCCGGTTTTATTTAAAGGTTATTTCCCCACCAGGATATAACTGGGTTATCCTCAGCCAATTGTCACGGAAAGATCGTCCCCGAAGAAGTTCTCCTATCCCCAGCGAAATTCATCAAACCTTCCAACATGACTCAACAATGGTATCCCCAGCGGAGTTATCATCAACATCTCAGCGAAGTACCTCTCTCCCCACAGAGTTCACTCCCCGCAGAGTAATCTATTTGCCAAATTTATTCCCCAACGGAGTCATCTTCTCCTACAGGTTCATTCTTGCAACTATCATCCCCAGCGGAAACAACGAAGCTCTATTCTCCCGCATCAGCCCAGGATTTAACTTCCCGGCACCCGTCAAGGATTTACTTTCCTAGACAAAAACATACATTCATAAAAATCACATCTTCATACATTATAGCATGCATATACGCATCATGAACATACAATATCATTTATTCTGAGAACATCTCATATGTTATACATCATGACATTGCACGCAACTAACGTTTTGTCTTTTCCGGACAGAGGTTAATACAAAGATGATTACTATCAATAGTCGTAATTCCATATCCGATTCCTGTATCTTGCCAGGGTGTATCTGTTGACGACTATATTCCAGACTCGATTCCTGTATCCTGCCAGGGCACGTCTGAAGAGTTTGAGGATCCGATTCCTGTATCTTGCCAGGGTGTATCCGTTGATGACTAACAGTACCAGACTCGATTCATGTATCTTGCCAGGGCACGTCTAAAGAGTTTGAGGATCCGATTCCTGTATCTTGCCAGGGTGTATCTGTTGACGACTAACATTACCAGACTTGATTCCTGTATCTTGCCAGGGCACGTCTGAAGAGTTTGAGGATCCGATTCCTGTATCTTGCCAGGGTGTATCCGTTGACGACTAACAGTACCAGACTCGATTCCTGTATCTTGCCAGGGCACGTCTGAAGAGTTTGAGGATCCGATTCCTGTATCTTGCCAGGGTGTATCTGTTGACGATTAACATTACCAGGCTCGATTCCTGTATCTTGCCAGGGCACGTCTGAAGAGTTTGAGGATCCGATTCCTGTATCTTGCCAGGGTGTATCTGTTGACGACTAACATTACCAGACTCGATTCTTGTATCTTGCCAGGGCACGTCTGAAGAGTTTGAGGATCTGATTCCTGTATCTTACCAGGGTGTATCTGCTGACGACTAACATTACCAGACTCGATTCCTGTATCTTGCCAGGGCACGTCTGAAGAGTTTGAGGATCTGATTCCTGTATCTTGCCAGGGTGTATCTATTGACGACTAACATTACCAGACTCGATTCCTGTATCTTGCCAGGGCACGTCTGAAGTGTTCGAAGATCCGATTCCTGTATCTTGCCAGGGTGTATCTGTTGACGACTAACATTACCAGACTCGATTCCTGTATCTTGCCAGGGCACGTCTGAAGAGTTTAAAGATTCGATTCCTGT
Source organism: Vicia faba (assembly GCA_948472305.1). NCBI lineage: Eukaryota > Viridiplantae > Streptophyta > Magnoliopsida > Fabales > Fabaceae > Vicia > Vicia faba. The sequence goes on from OX451740.1 coordinate 698,052,896, forward strand.
ATCCAGCCAAGGCACATCTACATAAAGGGTTTGAAGATCAACTCCTGTAACAGGCCAGGTAATTATTTTTCTTTCTCAGGTACGCAAGTTCTCGCTAAGGAATCTCTTACGCATTCGACAACCTCTCGATGGCATCTATAAGCCCATCTCTCCACTTACCAACAGTCTATGGATGGCATATATAAGCCCATCCTCCTATCCATCATCTCTCAACATGGCATCTGTAAGCCCATTCCCTACATCATACTGCTAACGCACTCTATGTGAGCGCAAATTTCTGGGCACTTTAGTGTTCAATCATCTTCCACCTTCGGATTACGAAAGGCACGCCAGCCAATCTACATCCTCAGGTCTAAGAAGATTGAACAGGGGCAACTGTTGTACACCAAAATTTTCCCTCCCATATTCTTCAATATTTTCCAAGATCAAGCTTCAAAATCTCTCAAGGGTTGCACAGTCCAAATGCCTCCTAACACAGTCAAAATTAGGGTTTTGGTTCTGGAAAAGAAATTGAGGTTTCCAAGGGTCCAATAAAGTCCCACATGCCTATAAACATTGTCAAGCATCCATATGTCAAGTTTCAAGACTCACAGCATCAAATTGCACAGTCAAAAACCCTAAATGCTTCACAGTCAACTACAGGGGCAAAATGGTCATTTGACAGTCAAAAGTAAATTTTTTTGGTCAACATCTTATTTTGAAGCCACAAACATCATTTGATCAATTCTTGATCATGATTCTCAAGGCATGGCTCAAAAAGTCTCAAGATGCAAAAGTTTCCATTTTTGGACAGTTGAAAAAGTCAACTGCAAATTGACCAGGGCATAACTTCTTCATGGTTTATCAGAAAAATCCTATCCAAAGCTCATTTTGAAGGGAATGACATTTCCTAAAACTCATCTTCACACTTCAAGTCCAAGAAATGCTCTCACAAAAAGTTATAAATTTCAACATTATAGGTCATTTTCAAAAGTCAACAAAAAGGCACTTTAAGTCAAAGACCATAACTTGAGATTGGTAAATCAGAATGACATGGGACCAAAGGCATTGGTTAGAGGACTTCAAGAAATTTCCAAAATGTCCAAGAACATGATCAAAGCTTCAAAATTGAGCAAGATATGCCTTGTAGAAGTTGGGAAATTTTCGCGAAATTTTGAAAAGTCAACTTTGCACAAAAGGCTTCAAAAATGCTAATGGGCCTCAATTTCTTTCATGAATCATTACCCAAAGGCTATGCACGACCCATTGACCTTAAAGGGATTTATTTTCTTATTTTTGATTAATTATTTGAATTTTTATTATTATTAATTCATTTAATTAAATTTAAATATGAAAAAATATCAAATAACACCTTTCAAATCTTTTTGTGCAGAGAATTCACTCATTATGTGCTAAGGATTTCGTTTCACATTCAAAAAGGCAATATCTTTCACAATTGGCAAGAGATTCATGGCAAAAAGATTGAAAAAGATTGGATTTTATATGATTGGAAATCAAATATCAAAATCATAAATGGATGGACTTTGGGCTTGTTTTCTTGACCTAATTCTATTCACTTACTTATGCACAAGTTAACCTAAGGCATTAGACACAAAAGCTACGCAGGAAACAAAGAATAAAAATTGCATTTTTTCACAAAAAGTTGGAAACTGTTTTCATACCTAGAGCACAATTCAAAGCTCCAAACGCATTCCAATATATTGCAAAAGCGTCCAGGAATCGATTACAATCAAATCCAGGCCTCCATACCCAAAGAAGTGGTAGAACCACATCACACTTTTCTTGGACTTGTTCATTATCGTGTTTCAATTTACATGCATTTTTCATATGTTCTAAATGTTGATTTACACTAATATGGATGTTCTGAAGCTAATGGTACCCTTGAATTGAACTAAGAATGCCTGTATCAAAAGTTTCCATTAACGTTCTCTAGGGTTTCAGAAGCTTGGAATTAGGGGTTTACACATATGGAAAAATTGGACAACCAAACCTATTCCATTGAAATCAGGACATCCAGACGAATGGAATCCACACCTCGCGCCTTTTTTATATTCAAGCATCGTCTAATCGCTATTATCTACTGTGCCATTTAGTGGGGGTTTAAAACCCTCGCTATTCGTTTTTATTACAGGCAGAAAGATGAAGATGAAGATGGCATGTCAAGACATGACTGGGGGATTTGAATACTGGCGCGCGAATTTTCGTGTACAACACTAACGAACGTTTTTGCATATTATGTTTTTTAGTTATCCAAATAACAAATATACGCGTTAGTTCAGTTGGAAGTTGAGTTGTCATGCAGGTACTGGGACCTGGGTTCGATTCCCAGGTCCCCCCATATACTCAATAATTTTTGTTATAACGTGATCATGTGCAGTTTCCTTCAAAACGTCCTACCATACGTCCTAATACCCAGACTTGCCACATATGCATCATGATCCATCTGAAGGCTATGAATGGAGGTCCACCATGTACCTCAGTCAACCACTCCACATGCACGCGCCAGAAAGTCAAGCAGGCCTTTGATTCAGTGGGCCAAAATGCTTCAATAGACCTCCAAATTGGGCCAGATACCCCCCTTTGTTTGTATTCTATTCTTCTTTCTAATTTTCTTCTTTCTTTTCAATTCTTTTTTTAATTTGTTTTAATTATTTTAGTTAAGGCACAAAAATAATTTTTATAATATAAAAACCAGAAATCAAAAATTGTAATATATTTAATTATTATTATTTCACCATTAATTTATTTTGTAAATAAATATTAATAATTTAGTAAATTAGGTTTTCAATTTTAACACTTTTCTTAAATAAATAAAATATGTAGAAATTAGGGTTTCTAACCTTTTTATCTTTTTTCTTAATAAATAATTTTTTTTCTTCTTACTATCATTATTATTAATTATTAATTAATTTTCTAAATAAACACGTACATTAAATATTTAGTAAATTAGGTTAAACTTGAATATTTTTTTATTAATAATTAAAAACAACTTAGAATTAGGGTTTCTTTTAATTTTTATTTTTATTTTTTTCATTAAATACAAAAAAACATAAAAACATTTCTTTTCTTAATTTAATAATTAATCAGCTTTTTAATTTAATTTAATTTCAAAAGGGTCCAACGCCCTCGAACATTCGATTCTAATTTCTTTTCGCGCATTAATTCTTATTTATTTTCTTGTGAATATTATGTAATTGCTCAAGCCATGTAATAATGATTAGGAATTTATTTATTTTCCGCGTTTTTTACCAAATGGGTCTTTGTTAATTTGGCAATGTATAGACCCGCGCCTTGTAATAGCGTAGGACTTTACTTTCCGCACTCTAATTTCTGCACTCTTAAAACTGCTAAACTTTGCATGAAAGAATGTATGGCCTAAATTAAAAACAAGCGCAGATCACCATGATACATGTACAAGATAAAACATAACTGAAACAACACACAAATTCACACACCACTCTTAGGGTACGCCTCACTCTTGCCTTGCCCTCGAAACGTGGTCGTCGAGTATAGGACGTTTTAGTAAGTCCTTATGTCCATGACCCATGGCATAAGGGTAGCTTCTAAGGTGTCCTACTGTTGCTCTGGTGACCACACTGTCCCTACAAACGAATTGACCCGAACACCTCCAACGGTGGTGCTACCTACCTCTCAATGGTGGGATGGCACTACCTTAAGGACTTCTACACAGCCTAATTCCTTAGGGTAGGTAGATGAATCATAGATACTTGCTCTAAAAAACAAAACAAAATTCTTTTCACACCGACACTTTCAAAAAAAAGCTTTCAAAACAATTTTTCAAACACTCTTGAGGACTGATACAAGAGTCGATCTGAAATCTTTAAACGAAACTTTTTCAAACCCACTCACACTTTAAAAAGCAAACAAAACATTTTGAAAACACAAATGAGCAAGTATCTAAGAGCCCATGGATAACCATGGATAGAAAGGGTGCTAACACCTTCCCTTTCTATAAATCTACCTCCCGAACCGAGAAACTATCTCATAAGGAATTTTGCTGTGCTTTTGTCCTGTCCATGTTGGAGAAAATAAAAGAAGGTGGCGACTCTTGCTTCCGCGACATTTCGCGATCCAGCGTTAAACAGTCAGTTCCAGATCCACCGATCACACTTGCTCCATTTCAAACAACAATCCTTGCTATTTTCAAAAACAAACACACATTTCAAAAACATCTTACAAACATTGAAAACATTTTCAAAAGACAAACATCTTTGTATACATTCTTACGAACGAGAATCATTACAAATATTGCCTAAACGAATGACCTCTTTTACAAAATACTTTCAAAACCACACTAAACACCACTTTAAACAAACCAAAGCAAGTGATCTAAGCAAGTAACTAAGAGCCCATGGAAAACCATGGATGAAAAGGGTGCTAATACCTTCCCTTTTCATAATCTACCCCCCGAACTCAAGAAACAATCTCAAAGGTCTTTCTTGTGCTTTTTCACCTTTCCTTTTGAATAAAATAAAAGTCGGTGGCGACTCTTGCTAACCGCAATATTTACAATCAAACGCAAAACAATCAAGTCAGTTCTCCTACCGTATCACAATCATACTTTGACATTTTTGTGAGAAGACTAAAATTCAATCAATCTCATTCAAACCATTTTGCCACTTTGGCTTTTTACTTTAAAATTTGCTCAAAAGATTAGACTCTTGTCAATCCTTGTAGTGATGCGAACTACTATACTTCTACGATATGTAGTAAAGTGAGATGTTTTCTACTTGGGTATTTAGCGAGGCTTTATTAATTTTAAAATCCAAGCTATATCCTCCACTTTGAGATGACACAAATTATCATTTCTCATAATCGTGGGTAGTAAGTATGTTCTTCCACTCGGATATGACGATGATGTCTCGTCTCTTAAAAATTAACCAACACACTTGTGTTTTTTAAAAAAAATTTAAAGGTGAACTACGATTACCCTGATGCTCTATTACATGGAAGGTGGTACGTAGGCACTAAAGGTTCGCAACCGTGACGGGTGCAAAAATTGTAAAGAATACTTATTTTCCCATCTCCACCATCTATTTTATACAACATTTATAGCCAAAACACACAAATTTTCAAAGAGGTTCCTGCGGAGTTTATAACCCGGTGTCGACCTCAATACTTTCCATGTCTTTTCGTGACCAAACATTGCAACCTTACATAAAGGATTTGAATTTAGGGGACTTATGTACATCTCAGAAATATTAATCCCGGTCAGGTCATGAAGTTGGCTGGAAGTACAAGGAAAAGTTAGTGATCGACCCTAAGCAAAAAGGGGCACCTGGGAGAGGATACAACTCGACTAAAGATGATAGATGACCATCACGCTTCCAAGTAGCAACCCATGTATGCCATCGGCCTGAATAATGCTAGTGGTCGAGATTTTCCTACCTGTATCCAGTCACCAAGCCGGCTCATTAATGTCTGTAACCGCCGCTGGCACATTTACTCTAGTGTTACATGGCTTTGAACACCTTCATTAAAAGTGACAGCGGTTGTTACACAATTACAAAGCCCAAGGGTCACACATTGATTAAGACTCTTAAGTGATGCTAAACAAACACTATATAAAGGGGATCTTGCCAGAAGAGTAAGCAAGACACTTTTATTAAGCAACATGCACTATCGACGTAGCTTCCAAATCCTCACTGTGATATGGTGGGAGAACTGACTAGGTTGTTTTGCATTTGATCGCAAATGTTGCGGTTAGCAAGAGTCGCCACCGACTTTTTTTTATCCAAAAGGAATGGTGAAAAAGCACAGAAAAGACCTTTGAGATTATTTCTTGAGTTCGGGGGTAGATTATGAAAAAGGAAGGTATAAGCACCCTTTTCATCCATGGTTTTCCATGGGCTCTTAGTTACTTTCTAGTTCACTTGCTTTTTGTTTGAAAATGTGATTTCATGTGTTTTTTGAAAGTATTTTTAAAAAGAAGCCATTGTTTAGGCAAACTTTTGTAATGATTCTCATTCGTAAGAATGTATACAAAGGTGTTAATCTTTTGAAAATGTTTTCAAGTTTTGAAAGGTGTTTTGAAAGTGTGGGTGTTTATTTTGAAAAATAGCAAGGTTATTTTGTTTTGAGATTGAGCAAGTAACTAGGAACATTCTACCTACTCAAAAGTCTTTTATGTTCATTTCCTTTTTTCTTTGACATTGTTATCTTACCATTGATTTGGTAAGTAACCCTATCTTTGGATGTAAAAGGGACGGGCGTGGGTCATCGTATAACCATGATTAGCAATGTTGCAAGATATCTTAGAATTTTTCTTTAGGGACTAAGATCATTTTGAAAGGAAACTTTTGATAGCGTCATCGAGGGACTATGATCTTATACTTTGCTTGTCTTTGCTAAGATACCTCACATGCATAATATGGCCATTTTTGTAAGACAACCAAGTGGATTTACCCTAGAGGTGCTTGGGTGCAAGTGGATTGATTTTCATGCTTAATTTATCTTTTATTAGGGTTTGTTAATTGATTGGGTTTAGTCTTTCCATACAAAAACCTAATTACTAGCATTTGTATATAAAGCGATAAATTGCGGAATTTAAAATTACTACTCTATTACAATACTTATGGGAGGGGGTATACAAATTCACAAATGGGGATTTTTTGCAAGAAAATTAAATCTAATTAACTATTACAACCATATTGAATATTGTACAAAAATTGAAATGGACTTTTTTGTTTTGTTTTTGTTAAGAAATTAATTTACTTCAGAAAATATTTTGATCTTTTTTGTTTTAAAAGAAATAAAACATGTGAATATAAAATATTTTTTTGGCGTTTTTGGTTATTAAAAGAAAAAATAAGATAAACAAGAAAATGGAGTCAGAATCAACACATTGCTGGAACGAGGAGAAACAGAAGTTCTGACTATGATACGCTGCAAAAGAAAAAATGTTAGTAGGTAAGCAGAAGGTCAGAAGTTTTGGGCATGGGTACACCAAGTTCTGAGGTTGAAAGGGGTCCAGAGGCTATAGCGTAGCTAGGAACCTAGAAGTTTATGTACCTCTGGGAAGTAAGAAGTTCTGGATATTTTGAGAGAGTGAGGTGATAATGCTGTTAGGTGAGGATATCTAGAAGTTCTGATTTGGGAGTATCGTCTAACAGGTAAATGGGTAAAAAATTCCAACAAATAAACCTAAAAAGACGCTTCTGGGGCTAGAACCCAGGACCCTTAGCACTAATGTATTATGCGCACGCTTTCTACCACTGGGGTGGTTGTACATCCGGTATTAGAAGCAAAAGCATGAACATATAACATAAAGTAAATTCTGATGATGAGCTTCATCTCTTTCTCCATGCTAATCAGAGCATCTGCAACTTAGTCATTTCTCAACAAAACAGAAAACACAAACATAACAATTATAGAAGGTTTCCATCATTGTTTCAAAAGCATAAAAAATGTCAAGACTATAAATCAGAAACAAGCATGTATCTGATAGTCATAGTTTCCTGAAGAAGTTCTGAACTTATGTTCTTCCTACTTAGGCAGACAAATACATGAAACCTCAGAATATGTACAGTATCATAATCAGGATGTCTACATTGTATTTTGAACATGCAAGTATAACAATGCTTAAGTGATATGATGAGGGTTAGCAAAAGCTTACCTTGCAGGTGGAAAATGTTCTGTGAGCTGGAGCCTAGTTCTGACTACTTGTAATGTTCTGATCAGCTTCCTCACGTGCTCAGAAGGCTAGAACAACCTTTATCTTGGGCTATGAATGGATGGAAAATTCTGGAACAGTCAAGAAGCAAAGTTCTTACTTTTTGAGAACGTGTTACAGTCTGAAAACAGGAGTTAGGATGGTTTCTAAATGTATATCAAAAGCTGTATGGATGGTTTGGTCAAGAAACACTTGAGAAAAAATTGGAATTTGAATGCAAAAATCAAAGACTAGCAGGTTTTGTATTTGGGCTGCAGCTTCAAGTTCTTGGGAGATTTTAGCAAGGTTTCAAGGCTTTTATTTTCAATTTTCTACCCGCCCTCATAGTTGTCAATGAAGTTCAATTTATAGGCAAGAACTTTATAGCTTGGAGAAGTCAAAAGTACAGCCATCATACACTAGGCGATGACTTGTTCTAGAAACAAGTTCAAACAAGTAAGGTTAATAGCTTTTAGCCGTGCCTAAGTTGGCTTTGCAAGCATGAATTAAGGAAAAGTACCCTCAGAGGCAAAAGTAAATCATGGGCCCAACGTAAACTTATACAAAAGTTTACTTTTCAAGGACAGCAATGGTACTTCTATCTCACACGTGGGGAAATCCTTTGGATAAAAACTCAAAAGTGGTTGTAAGCATTAAATGATGACGAGATTTATCAAACCAGAAATCCTGCGCTATGAGATTGCGCATCATAGCTTAATTCTGGGCTAGAAGTTCAACATCAGCGTAACTTAGAACAAACATCCAACTTTTGATCTTGGAATCTCTCTGCTCCAGCATGTTTTGAGCGAGTTCTCAGACTTTCCCAAAATCTTGTAACGCGCTTTGTAAATCCTCTTTGAATTGCTCTTGCAACTTCTGACTGAACCTTACTGAAAACTGGCCCAAAAGTTCTAACCAAACTCTGTCTTGAAAATGTCTAGAATTTGCTGAGTGCTTCAGTTTCATGGACGTGTATTTGAACCTTTATAACTTGAAATTCCAGCATTTCCAGGAGAAGTTATGTTCTGCAATATTTTAGGTCTTATTGAGATCTAAAACTCTTGTGTTAGAAGTTCTTTCAGAATCAGCTTGCATCATGGTGGAAATATGGCCAGAAGTTCTGAACTTGTCACATTTCTTAAACACTTAGAAAAAAATCTAAGTATTTAGAATTTGACTTTTCCAAAGTAATTTTGACTTTTGAATTTCTTGATGAAACAAACTTCATATTTCAACATGATGAAATATGACTCTTGAAACCTGACTTTGGTCCAAAAGTCAAAGTTTGACTTTTCAGTAAGCAAAATGACCATTTTTCCCTTGTGAATGACTTTCTTAGAAAATTTGCAATTCAAGGCTTGAAATTGGATGGAGGCAAACCTGAGAGTCCAGGATGATCCTTTGAGAAATGAGAGGGCAAATTTTGGGGTACAACAGCTTACCCTGTTCAATCTTCTTAAACCTGAAGAGTTACATTGGCGAATCCCCCATTCGTGACTTGAAGGTGAACACTAGAGTACCCAGAAATTTGCACCCGAAGATGGATGGTGAATGGGCTTATAGATGCCATTTGGAGGAATGTTGGTAAACACTGGAAGAAGTATCAACACAAATATCTTGTTGATTTATACTAAAACTTGATGTTTTACCTGTGAGAAAAAGAGTTAGTAAAATGCAGATGTATGCATGATGATCACCAGATGTGGTATTATGTTAAATGCATATGGTATGTACATGCTATGATGTATGAATGTGAGATGTATGTTTTTGTCTGGGAAAATAAATCCCTGACTGCTGCTGTGGAAATTATGGGGGGTTGAATCCCTGATTGCCGTTGGGGATGAAGAATATGCTTATCTTCAAGCTTTGTTGAAAGGATGCTTTAGCTGGGGAATATTTCTTGAATGTCAGTTGTTAACTGGTCAAATCCAGGCTTCAAAATTTGCTGAGGATGAAGTAGTCAACTGCTATCTGGTCGGATCCAGGCTTCACGGTAACTTACTGAGGGAAGAGACGAATTAACTGTTATCTGGTCAGATTCCAGGTTTTGCAGAAAATTTATTGAAATTGAATAGTTATCTGGTCGGATCCATACTTCACCACAACTTGCTGGGGATACGGAAGTTAACTGTTATCTGGTCAGATCCAGGTTTCGCAGTAACTTGAAGTGGTAACTACTGTCTGGTCGGGTCCAGGTTTCATGGTTTTTGGAAAGTTGTACTATTATCTGGTCGAGTCCAGGCTTTGTAGTGTCTCTCCGGGGATCATAGTTAATTGTTATTTGGTCGGGCTCCAGGTTTCACAATAAACTATTTGAAAAACTGTCATCTGGTCGGGTCCAGGCTTTGCAGATTTCTGAGGTTGATGAGGTCAATTGCTATCTAATCGGGTCTAGGTTTCGCAATAAACTGTTTGGGGATTTAGTTTTTATCTGGTCGGTTTCCAGGTTTCATAATGAATCTCTGAGGGTAATTGTTATCTGGTCGGGTCCAGGCTTCACAACAACTTGCTTGAAAATATGAAATTGAAAACTGATATCTGGTCGGATCCAGGTTTCACAGTAATTTGTTAGGGCATAGGCAAACTCTAATGGGGAAAAGAAGTTAAACCTTGTTCGGGTTGAGTCCAGGTTCTTCTATATCTTTGAAGAGTTAGACTATTATCTGGTCGGGTCCAGGTTTCACAGTATCTTGAAATTGAGATCAACTGTTATCTGGTCGGGTCCAGGTTTCAGATACTCAAAATGTTATCTGGTCGGGTCTAGATTTCAGTAATTCACTAGGGATATTGGCAAACTCTACTGGAGAAGAGGAGTTTTGCTAATGATTTTGTAGGAATTAAACAGCTATCTGGTCGGGCCTAGGCTTCGGCAATTGAAGAAGTTAAACTATTATCTGGTCGGACCCAGGATTCAGTAATAACTTTAAAATTGTGCTAATATCTGGTCGGGTCCAGGCTTCATAGTATATTTTTAGAAATAGTAAAGGCTTTGCTGACGGCTTTATTGGGGACCAGGGGTTGTGGCCCTATGATTTGCAATAATCTGAAAGGAAAATTCAAACTGGAGAGTGTAGACTCAGTCAGGTAGGACTGACTCAGCTTGGGGAGTGTGATGCGGTGGGAGAACTGACTTGGAGGTTTTGCGTTTGATCGCAAATGTTGCGGTTAGCAAGAGTCGCCACCGACTTTTCTTTTATCCAAAAGGACAGGTGAAAAAGCACAGGAAAGACCTTTGAGATTGTTTCTTGAGTTCGGGGGGTAGATTATGAAAAGGGAAGGTATTAGCATCCTTTTCATCCATGGTTTTCCATGGGCTCTTAGTTACTTGCTAGATCACTTACTTTTGTTTGAAATTGTATTTTGTGTGGTTTTGAAAGTATTTTGTAAAAGAGGTCTTTGTTTAGGCAATCTTTGTAATGATTCTCGTTCGTAAGAATGTATACAAAGATGTTGATTTTTTTTTTGAAAATGTTTTCAATTTTTTAAGATGTTTGGAAATGTTTGTGTTTATTTTGAAAATTGCCAGGATATTTGTTTTGAAATGGAGCAAGTAACTAAAAGTAATCTACCTACTCAAATGTATTTCTTGTTCATTTTATTTTCCTTTGATATTGTTGTCTTACCATTGATTTGGTAAGCAACCCTATCTTTGGATGTAAACGGGACGGGCGTGGGTCATCATATAGCCATGATTAGCAATGTTGCAAAGTATCTTAGCATTTTTTAGGTACTAAGTTCATTTTATAAGGTAACTTTTGAATAGCGTCATCGAGGGACTATGATCTTGTATTTGTTTGTTTTTGCTAAGACGCCTTACATGCGTAATATGGACATTTTGTAAGGCAACCAAGTGGGATAACCTAGGGGTGTTTTGTGTACAAGTGTGTCATTTTCATGCTTTATTTTGTCTTGGATTAGGGTTTTCTATTTGGTTGATTTTATCTTGCCATACAAACCCTAATTACTAGCATGTTATATAAAAGCGATAAATTGCGAAATTTAAATGTCCTACGCTATTACAACATTTGTGGAAGGGGGAATACAATTTATGAATGGGGATTTGCAATAATATAAACCTAATTAAGCTATTACAACCAAATTTAATATGTAAAAATATTGGAATAAATAATATACAAGATAAATTAAATATGCAAAGATATGTAAATACAAAGGAGGTTTTTGTTTGGTTTTTTATGTGAAAAAGGTTTTAACCTAAACCTAATAAATAAATCAAGGTTAATCTTAAATCAATTAAGAAAAGAAATTATTTTTTAGAAAATATTTTTGAATAAACCCTAATTCAATTTGATTAAAAGAAAGTAAATTTCTTTAATAAAAAAGTAAATATTTTTTTATTCTTTGTCTTGAAAATAAAATATGGCCCTATGAGATATTTTGGTCTCTTTTTTTTTTAGTAAAATAAATATTTAATGAGTATAAAGAAGAATGAACATTAAACTAGTCCTAATTTAATTTACAAGTTTATTTAATAAAATAGGTAATATATAACTAAAATAAAAATATTTATGTGAGAAAAAAAATAAATAAAACAAGTCAAAATGCAAATCTATCACTTTCATATTTTTTATGATTTTTAATATTAAGAAAATATTAGTAAGAAAATAAAATGAAAACAAAATAAATAAATAAATGATAATGGACCAGGGGGTATATAAGTGGACAAGGTGGTGAATTGTTAGGAAAAAAAAGCCCAATACACTGAAGCCCAATGTGCTACAAGCTAGCAAAAATGGAAAAAAAAATGAGAAAAATTGCAAAAGGCAGGCGCCAAGGCTCGAACCCATGACCTATGACATTTTTGCGCGCTGCCTTACCACTGGGGTGGCTGTACATCCGTTTGTAGAAACACAATGATAAATATATATTAGAAAACGCCCCCTGAAGGCAACTTCATCTTCAACCTTGAGTCATGGCCGGACCACCTGTATCTCTCTCATTTCTCCATGAAAATGGAAAGTCCAAACATGAAAATCATGGGGTTTCTTCCCACGAGTTCAACTATCTAATTTATGTAAACTAACAATCAAAGATCAAAGCTAATTTTACTTGCCCTAATTTGAAACCTAATTTTTACAGAAATTTCAAATCCAAAATTCTCTATACATAGTTAATATAAATGAAATCTATGAACAAAGTTAGCTTTAGGGCAAGGATATCTACATTTTTCTTTCACAAATCAGGACCAAAGGATGCTTGTATGCAGAGATAGAAGTTTGAGTTTTTACCTCTTTCAGTTGAGATCATGAATGGAGTTTGAGCAAGTTTTGAGAAGGAATGAGGATCTGTTTAGCTTTCCTGGACCTCCCTGAGTGTATTCCAATCCTTATCTTGTCTTGAAAGTCTCTGAATCTCCCTACTCAAGTCAACCTGGAAGCTTGATATTTGAAAATGGTGGATGGAGGAGGAGGAGTTACAGTAAGGGAATAGGGGTCTGGATCACTTAGGTATGATGTATACTAAGTGTTCAAGTGGTTAAAACTCAAAACACACAAGTGGTTTTGGAGATGGCTGTGTAAAATGCAAAACTGTTAAGCTATGGCAGATTTTAAATGGCAAAGTTTTTGGGAGTGTTTCTGAGTCTTAGCCTTCGCGTCCTAGGTTCCAATACACTTGTGTATTAGTATGGAAGCGGTTAGACATCAAGATTTCTCAAGATTTCTGAGTTATAGCCTTTTGGCTCTATTACTTGCTATTGAAGAAAAGTGAGGAGACAAGTCCCTAAGTGTTGTACAATCATGGTTTGGTTTGGTAGAGGTTTTAGAAAGTTGCTTTTGGTTTTGGCTTTGCTTGTGTGCAGAGAAAACAAGTGCAAGGCTCAAGGAGTGGAAAATTGCAAAAGTTGTGCTTTATCAAAATGGAAATGACACCTTTGTGCCAAAAATAGAATTATTCTTGTACAATGCATTCAATGCTTGTCTAAAAGCTTCCAACAACTGTGAAAACATTTAATTATGGAGTGAAAGTCAAGTTAAGAGCCTGCAAAGTAAGATTTGTTCAGCATGCTTGAGGATTTTAATTTTTGTTCTTCATGAAATGGCTTGAACTCAAAGTGATAAATCACCAACTTCATCTCTTCGATTCTCCCTACTCAAGAATGATCTCAAGGAGTTCTTTGACATTTTGGAAAGCTTGAGATGTGCTATACAACCCATATTTGAATTGCTTTTGAAGATTCCTCTTGGAACTATGTGAAAAATTATCATGAAGTTAGGTCAAAAAACTGCCTAACTAGGGCAAAATTTCACTAAGTTATTTTAGTTCATGAGCATGTATTCACAAAATTATATCTTGAGATACAAGAATTTTTAGGAGAAATTGTGTGGAGCAAAGTTGTATATTTCATGGAGATCTGCAACTTTCATGTTGGAAGTTTCCTTTGAATCATCTTGCATCATGGTGATAGTTTGGCCCAAAGTTGAGAAAAAATAAGAAATTTTCTATACTTAGAAAATTTTCTAAGTTAAATTTTTTTTCAACTTTTCAAAACCAAATCTTAAGTCCTAGGTTTCTTGATGAACAAGTTTCACATTTTGACATGTTTTGATGAATTATGATCTTTGGCACTTGATTTTGACCAAAAAGTCAAAGTTTGACTTTTCAGTGTACAGTTGACTTTTGATCAGTTGATTGAAAAATTCATTTGTCAATCCAATAGATTTGCAATGTTTTGATCATGTCATTAGGTCAAGAAGATGCAATTGAACTCTTTAAATCATTCTTTAAACCAATTGACCATTTTCTAGGTCAAAAATCAGAAATTGCCCTTTCTTAGTCAAAACCCTAATTTTGACCATTTTGCCCTTTTGATGATTTGATCGAATTTCTTGAGGAATTATGGTCAAAACTTGATCAAATGATACATATGAGTCTAATATGTTGGTGTGGATAAAAAATTATGAAGTTTGACTGTAAATTGGCCATTGTTGACTTTTTTTTCCCAATATAGCTGATTTTTAGGTCAACTGTCCAATTGACTGATGAAAAATGTGATTCAAGGCTTGAAACTTGACATGAGTAATCCCGGGGGTCTATAATGATACTTGTAAGTCATATGAAGCATTGATAATCCAAAAATACTTGTTCAAACTCAAACCCTAATTTTGGTCATCAGTGCATGAGGAGTTGTCTTGAGTTAGTCAAACCCTAATGCAGTCTTGAGTTCAAGAGATCTTGTAAGGAAATATTTGATAAGTGAGAGGGAAAATTTTGGGGTACAACAGCTGCCCTTGTTCAAACTTCTTAAACCTGAAGATTTAGACTGGCAAGTTTTTCCATTCATGACTCGAAGGTGGAAGATGATTGGACACTAGAGTGCCCATAAATTTGCACTTGATGATGTGATGATAGAAGGAATGGGCTTATAGATGCCATTTGGAGAGGTGATAGAAAGCTGTGGGAGATGGGCTTAAAGATGCCATCCAAGAGTGATTGTTGAGTTGTGATTTGTAAGCTGAAAGAATGAGTACCAGAATGGCGTCCGTGTATGGAGCGTATATGTACTTTATTTGGAAGAGGCTTTGATTAAATATTAGAATGACATCTGTGTCTGGAGCGTATATGAACTGTATCTGAATGTTGAATCTAAACGAGTATTAGAATGGCATCCGTGTTTGGAGCGTATCTGAACTGTATCTGAGAGTTGAATCTGAATGAGTATCAGGACGGCATCCGTATCTGGAGCGTATCTGAACTGTATCAAAAGGTTAAATCTGAATGAGTATCAGGATGGCATCCGTGTTTGGAGCGTATCTGAACTGTATCAGAAGGTTGAATCTGAATGAGTATCAGGATGGCATCCGTGTCTGAAGCATATTTGAACTGTATCAGAAGGTTGAATCTAAATGAGTATCAGGATGGCATCCGTGTCTGGAGTGTATATGAACTGTATCAGGTTGAATCTGAATGAGTATCAGGATGGCATCCGTGTCTGGAGCGTATCTGAACTGTACCAGGTTTTGAATGTTGTTAATGGTAGTTGTTAATCTTATCCTCAAAAGGGTAAAATGTTAGTTAAAACATAATGTTTATGTTTTATGAAATGCATAGTATAATGCATTCGTGTTATCAATGTTTATGATATATGGATGCAATGTATGTGTATATGAGCTAGTTTGCTGCACTGCTGTTGGATTGGGGAAAATAAATCCCTGAATGTTGTTGAGGATATGTATGTATAAGTCTTCATGTTGTGAAGTCTAAGTGTTGATGAATTTCTATTTAGAGAAATAAACTCTGCTGTAAGAGAAATGCCATGTACTTCTTGTAAAATCCTACTGGGTAATCCTGAGAAGTTTGACGACTTCTACTGGGGATTCACAATTTGAAACTTTGTTCCGCTGGGGATTTAAACGACGTACTGCAGGGGATTACCTATGGAATAGCCTAGATATATTTTCCTATCCTTTCAATCTATCAGTAATTTTCTCTTTTCATTTTGTTTATTTGTAAACAGTAATTATGTTCAAATGCATATGCTCAACAATGAATCATTGGACGTTTTTGTAAATAAAAGACAAGTGTAAAGAAAAGACAAATAGTTTTTTCACTTTCAAAGGAATATTTTGTATTGACTTTGAATAAGTATTTTTTGTACAAGGAGACAAACATTGTAGTAAGAGAATTCTGTCGTAAAAAAATGAAAATTTTGATACAAAGAAAAGATAGTTATGTGTACAAAAATCCCATAGGGTTTCCATTCTTCTATAGCCTTCGTATCTCCGAGCATCTTGTCTATTTGTTGCCTTCTCCGAAGATGATTGAAAATTCTAAGTTTGTTAGTGGAAGCCAAAGGTTATCCGTAAAGTGATCCAACGGGACATAGTCATACGCTTTAATTCCCTAAATTTTGCCTGGACCGTCCTTTCGGGTTTTCAGTCCACCGGGAAACCCTTTTTTGCCCAAGTTTCCCTTTCGGGTTTTCAACTTGACGGGTGTACAGATTTTTTTGTTTTATCCCTAACTTTTACCCGAACCTTTTTGGTTCCCCAGGATGCCCTTGTTTTGCCTAGGTGTGTCAACCTAGCAGGTCTCTTATGTGCAGTATCTTTTGACTATGTCCGCGTTCGAAGGGTGTGGCAGGTCGTCACCATCCATGGTGGTCAAGATCATTTCCCCGCCAGAGAAAATGTTTTTGATTACAAATGGTCCTTCATAGGTAGGAGTCCATTTTCCCCTGGGATCACCTTGTGGCAATATGATGCGTTTGATCACTAGATCCCCAACTTGATACACTTGGCGTCTGACTTTCTTGTTTAAGGCCTTGATCATCCGTTTTTGATACATTTGACCATGGAAAACAGCAGTAAGTCTCTTCTCATCAATCAAATTCAGTTGATTAAGTCGAGTCTGGACCCAATTGTCTTTGTTCAACCCTTCATCCTTCATAATCCTCAGAGAGGGGATCTGAACCTCAATAGGCAAGACAACTTCCATTCTGTAAACCAGAGAATAGTGTGTTGCCCCGGTTGATGTGCGAGCCGTGGTACGATATCCGTGGAGATAGAATGGTCACATCTCATGCCAGTCTTTGTATGTGACTGTCATTTTCTGTATGATCTTTTTAATGTTTTTATTTGCAGCTTCTACAACACCATTCATCTTCGGCCGATAGGGAGAAGAATTGTGATGTTGAATATTTAATTTCTCGCACAAGGCGGTGATCATAGTGTTGTTGAGATTTGTACCATTGTCAGTGATGATCCTTTCTGGGATACCGTGCCGGCAAATAAGGTTTTGTTTGATGAAACGGGCAAAAGTATTCTTGGTAACGGAGGCGAAGGAAGCTGCTTCAACCCACTTTGTAAAATAGTCAATGGCCACTAGGATGAAGCGGTGTCCATTGGAGGCTGTCGGCTTAATTTCCCCAATCATATCTATTCCCCACATAGCAAAGGGCCAAGGAGCCGTCAAGACATTCAGAGAAAATAGAGGTACATGCACCTTGTCAGCATAAATTTGACACTTATGGCAGGTTCAAGAGTGTTGATAGCAATATGCTTCCATGGTAGACCAGTAATAGCCTGCCCGTAGGATTTTCTTTGCCATCGTATTCCCACTAGAATGGGTGCCAAAAGTACCTTCATGTAATTCTGCCATGATCCTTTCAGCTTCAACCTTATCTACACATTGAAGTAACACAGAGTCATGATTGCGTTTGTACAAGATGCCATTACTAAGGAAGAACTTAGCAGAAAATCTCCTTAAGAACTTCTTATCATTGATTGAAGCTCCTTCTGGATGTTCTTGAGCCTCGAGATACCTCTTGACTTCGTGAAACCAAGGTTGGTCCACTACTTCTTCAGTATTAATCTCATGATAGTGTGTTGGTTCCTCCATCCGCTCGATCGTGATCTGGGGAGCCTCGTTATCCCAATTAAGTTTAAACATAGATGACATTGTGGCTAGAGCTTCTGCTAGATGATTTTCTTCTCGCGGGAAATGCTCGAAGGTAATCTTATCAAAAAGTGGTAGGAATGTTTTTGTACCCCAAAATTTGCCCTCCCATATTCTTCAAAATTTGCCAAAGTCATGGTTCAAAATCTCTCAAGAGTTGCACAGTCCAATTGCCTCCTAACACAGTCAAAATTAGGGTTTTGGTTCTTGCAAAGAAATTGAGGTTTCCAAGGGTCCAATCAAGTCCCATATGCCTACATAAATTGTCAAGCATCCATATGCCAAGTTTCAAGACTCACAGCATCAAAATTGCACAGTAAAAAACCCTAAATGCTCCACAGTCAACTGCAGGGGCAAAATGGTCATTTGACAGTCAAAAGTCAAAATTTTTGGTCAACATCTTATTTTGAAGCCACAAACATCATTTGATCAATTCTTGATCATGATTCTCAAAGCATGGCTCAAAAGGTCTCAAGATGCAAAAGTTTCTATTTTTAGACAGTTGAAAAAGTCAACTGCAAATTGACCAAGGCATAACTTATTCATGGTTTATCAGAAAAATTCCATCCAATTCTCATTTTGAATAGAATGACATTTCCTACAACTCATCTTCACACTTCAAGTCCAAGAAATGCTCTCACAAAAAGTTATCAATTTCAACATTATAGGTCATTTTCAAAAGTCAACAAAAAGGCACTTTAAGTCAAAGACCATAACTTGAGATTGGTAAATCAAAATGACATGGGACCAAAGGCATTGGTTAGAGGACTTCAAGACCTTTCCAAAATGTCCAAGAACATGATCATAGCTTCAAAATTGAGCAAGATATGCCTTGTAGAAGTTGGGAAATTTTTGGGAATTTTGAAAAGTCAACTTTGCTTCAAAAGCTTCAAAAATGCTAATGGGCCTCAATTTCTTTCATGAATCATTACCCAAAGGCTATGCACGACCATTGACCTCAAAGGGATTTATTTTCTTATTTTTAATTAATTAATTGAGTTTTTATTATTATTAATTCATTTAAGTAGTTTTAAATATGAGAAAAATATCAAATCATGTTTTAAATCTTTTTTGTGCAGCAAATATCTTCCACATATGAAAAAGATTTCGTGCATTATCTCAAGGGGACAAGATCATCCCTATTTGGCAAGTTTTCCATGGCAAAAAGATTGAAAAAAGATGTGGAAAAATCAAAGATTGGAATCATAAATTCATGGACTATGGGCTTGGTTTTTTGACCTAATTTCACTCAAATACTTATACACAAGCTAACCCTATTCCAATATACACAAAAGCTGCTCAGAAAACAAAGAACCAATTTGCAATTTTTCATTAAAAACTTGAACACTGAAATCCTAGTTACAAGGCGATTCAAGGTCTAAAAGCTTGTCCATTACATTCCTGACATTGCTAGGAATCGATTGCAACCGTTTTCCAGTCTCCATACACCAAGAATTGGTAGAACAAAGTCACACTTTTCTTGAATATGTCCATAATCGTTCTTTAATTTCCTTGCATTATTCATGTTTTTTAATTGTTGATTTACACTAACAATGATGTTCTGAAGGTAATGGTACCATTTAATTGAACTAACAATGCCTATATCAAAATCTACCATTGATGGATATTAGGTTTTCAGAAGCTCAAAATTAGGGGTTTCCTCATATGGAAAAATCAGGCCACCAAACCTATGCCATTGAATTCGTGACATCCAAACGAAACGAATCATGACCTCGCGCCCTTTTTATGTTAACCCAGGTGCTATTCGCTATTTTTACAGGTCTCATTTAGTGGGGGTTTAAAACCCCCGCTATCTGTTCTATAATTACAGGGAAAATAAGGAAGAAGATGAACGTGGCCTATGATGATTGGAGCGTTTGAAATCTGGCGCGTTTTTGGTTGTTCCATATCATTAGTGTGCGTTTCTTTTATATTATTTATGTCCCACTAACCATACAAATGCATGCGTTAGCTCAGTTGGTGGATGCGTTGGCTTGCAGGTATTGGGACCTGGGTTCGATTCCCAGGTCCCCCCACATGTTTCATAATTTTTCTCTTAACATATTTCTATGCAGCGTTCCTTCAAGGCTTCACCATACACCCTCATGTGCTGGCCTGACAAGTGGCTTCAAGACCAATCTGAAGGCCAGAACGTGCAGTCCATGGTACACGCTAGTCAACCACACGCACTCAAACATGGAATTTCAAAAGAGGCTTTGATTCAGTGGGCCAAGTTGCTTCCAAAAAACCTCCCAAATGGGCCAGACACCCCCAATGTTTGTATTATATTTTTTAACTTCCTTTTCTTTTCTTTTTTGTTTTAATTTGTTTTAATTGTTTTGTTTAATTCACCAATAATTAATTTTCATAATAAAAATATCAGAAACTAAAACATGTTAATTAATTTATTTATTAAATATTTTTGTAAATAAATGTCAAATAATTAATTTAGTAAATTAGGTTTTAAAACTTTAACCTTTTTCTTAATAAATTAAAATATGTAGAAATTAGAGTTTTTAACCTTTTCATCATTATTTTAATAAATAATTTTCTCATCATTATTATTATTATTAATTACTAAATGTTTTTGTAAATAAACATGTACATTAATTATTTAGTAAACTAGGTTAAACTTTAATATCTTTCCTTAATAATTAAAAACAACTTAGAATTAGGGTTTCTCTTAATTTTAATTCTTTTCTTTATTTCATAAATACCAAAAACCTAAAAAACAATTTCCTTTCTTTAAGTAAATAATTAGCTTTTTAATTTCAATTTAATTTCAAAAGGGTCCAACGCCCTCGAACGTTCTATTTTTATTCTTTCGCGTTATTCTTATTTTCATTCAGAATATTATGTAACTGCTCAAGCCATGTAATAGTAAGTAGGTTTTACTTTCCGCATCTTTTATTAAAACGGGTCCTTGTAATTTGGCGATGTATAGACCCGCGCCTTGTAATAGCGTAGGATGTTACCTTGCCGCATTTAAATTTTCGCACTTTTAAATTCTAATTGCATGAAAGAATGAATGACTAATTAAAAACAAGCGTAGATCACCATGATACATGTACAAGATAAAACATAACATGAAAATAACACACAAATTTACACACCACTCTTAGGGTGCGCCTCACTGGTGCCTTGCCTTCGAAACGTGGTGGTCGAGTATAGGACGTTTTAGTAAGTCCTTATGTCCATGACATGATCCAGTTGCCTCGAAACGGTTGCCTCAGAATAAAAAGGATCAATGGCATAAGGGTAGCTTCTAAGGTGTCCTACTGTTGCTCTGGTGACCACACTGTCCCTACAAACAAATTGACCCGAGCACCTCCAACGGTGGTGCTACCTACCTCTCAATGGTGGGATGGCACTACCTCAAGGACATTTACACAGCCTAATTCCTTAGGGTAGGTAGATGACTCATAGATACTTGCTCTAAAAAACAAATCAAAACTCTTTTCACACCGACACTTTCAAAAAAGCTTTCAAAACAATTTTTCAAACACTCTTGAGGACTGATACAAGAGTCGATCTGAAATCTTTAAACGAAACTTTTTCAAAACCCACACACATTTGAAAAGCAAACAATTTTTGAAAACAAATGAGCAAGTACCTAAGAGCCCATGGATAACCATGGATAGAAAGGTTGCTAACACCTTCCCTTTCTATAAATCTACCTCCCGAACCGAGAAACGTTCTCATAAGGAATTTTGCTGTGCTTTTGTCCTATCCATGTTGGAGAAAATAAAAGACGGTGGCGACTCTTGCTTCCGCGACATTTCGCGAACCAGCTTTAAAACATCAGTTCTATTTCCACCGATCACAAATGTCAAAACATGTTCTTTGTAAGGAATAAGGTTAGGGTGTTTGGTGTCCCATTCCCCTTTGATCTGACTGATGACCAAAGATGAATCTCCAAACACATCTAAGGATTTGATCGCCAAATCCATGGCAACTCTGAGACCAAAGATGCACGCTTCGTATTCCGCCATATTGTTGGTACAATTGAAGAAAAGTCTGGTATTAAAGGGAGTATGACACCCTTCCAGAGATATGAGTACAACACAAATACCATTGTCGAGTGCATTGGAGGCTCCATCAAAGAACAGGGTCCATCGGGATCCTTGTTCAGGTACGTCATATGGCCTGAATTCTTCGCAGTTGCCTAATGTCATGATGTCTTCATTCGGGAATTCGAACTTCATGGACTGGTAGTCTTCCACAACTTGGTGGGCAAGGTGATCGACTAGTACACTACCATTTATAGCTTTCTGGGTAGTATACTGTATGTCATATTCTGTCAGGATCATCTTCCATCTCGCTATTCTCCCATAAAGAGCAGGCTTCTTGAAGATGTACTTTATCGGATCCATCTTAGATATCAACAAGGTAGTATGAGTCAGCATATACTGTCTTACCCGGTGAGCAGCCCATGCCAGAGCGCAGTAAGTTTTCTCGAGTAGTGAATATCTGGTTTCACAGTCGGTAAACTTTTTTCTCAGGTAGTAAATAGCGTGCTATTTTCGGCCAGACTCGTCATGCTGCCCCAATACACACCCCATTGATTTTTCTAAAATAGTCAGATACATGATCAACGGTCTTCCCTCGACTGGTGGTATCAACACAGGAGGCTCTTGCAAGTATTCTTTGATTTTTTTAAAGGAAACTTGGCATTCATCATTCCATTTGACTACTTGATCTTTCTTCAATAGCTTGAAGATTGGCTCACAAGTAGCTGTTAGGTGAGAAATGAATCTGGAAATATAGTTCAAACATCCCAAGAATCCTCTGACTTCCTTTTCAGTGCGAGGAGAAAGCATCTCTTGTATTGCTTTAACTTTGGCAGGATCGACCTTGATACCTTTGTTGCTGACGATAAAGCCTAGGAGTTTACCAGATCGTACCCCAAATGTGCATTTGTTTGGATTCAACCTCAGCTTGTACTTCTTCAGTCCCTCAAACTGTTTTTGTAAGTGATCAAGATGCTCTTCTTCTGTTTGCGATCTGGCTATCATATTGTCCACATAGACTTCTATTTAATGATATATCATGTCGTGAAATAAAGTTACCATGGCATGCTGATAGGTTGCCCCAACATTCTTCAGTCCGAATGGCATCACCTTATAGCAGAAAGTGTCCCACTGTGTGACAAATGTTGTTTTCTCCATGTCCTCAGGTGCCATTTTGATTTGGTTGTAACCTGAGAATTTGTCCATGAAGGAAAACACTTTGTGTTGTGCCATATTGTCAACTAGGATATCAATGTGGGGGAGTGGAAAGTCATCCTTAGGGCTTTCCCTATTCAAATCTCGGTAGTCTACACACATTCGCACTTTGCCGTCCTTTTTGGGTACGGGGACTACATTGGCAACCCATTGGGGGTAAGAGGTAACATCCAAGAATCCAACGTTAAATTGCTTTATGACCTCTGCTTTAATCTTTTCTGACATATCAGGCCTCATTCGACGTACCTTTTTCTTTACTGGCGAACAATCTTCTCTTGTAGGCAGATGATGTACCACAATATCTTCATCAAGTCCTGGCATGTCTTCATATGACCAGGAAAAGACTTCGATATAATCATGCAACAACTGAATCAGATGCTCCTTGACACTGGGTTCCAGATTTGCACCCACCTTGACCACTTTTTTGTCTTCTTCGGTACCCAGGTTGATTGTATCCACGGGTTCCTCGTGAGGCTGAATGGTTCTCTCTTCTCTTTGTAATAGTCTGGCAAGTTCCCCTGGTACTTCACAATCTTCCTCACCTTCGTCTTCGGCTTGGTTGATTAGATTCTAAAAGTCACAAAAGGCCATAGCAGTATCATTACCCATGGGATCCAGAATGGATGTGTTCCTACATTGTGAGCGTGGGTGTGTGTAAGGGTATAACTATCTTTGAAAGAAAGTAAAATGTAAAATAAAAACAATGAGCACAAAATTTTGAATGCGAAAACGTCCATGATTCATTGATGTCATATGAAAAATGAGATAATAACCCTTACAAATGGACCATTGTGCCTCGGGTAAGACACAAGGTTTTAAGAGTGCGAATTGTTTTGAATATTACAAATCCAACAAAATGTTAAGATAAATTACTGAGGGATGAAAGTGATTGGGATGAAGTCTCTAGCCTCCCAATTGTTGAGCCCTCCATTGATAGTCAGAAAGATCTATTCCTTCATGTTGCAACCATCTTCACCATCTTCTACCGCGTTGACCTCACGGTTGCTGATCTTCAAGGGTGGCCCTCCAGCACGGGCACGACGTACAGCCTTCTGAGCACTTGAAGTGAAACCTAAGCCAAATTTGTCAGACTTATATGGGATATTTTGGAGTTGTCCCTAGATAGTGCATCCTCCTTCTTCTACCACTACTTTAGCATCTTTCAGTGACGACATCCGGAGTGGAGGCCTTGTAATCTTGGGAATAGCCTTGGTCACTGCCACCTCTTGAGGGACTTCTTCTAAGTGTTGAAATGGAGTTTCAATGAATTCTCCGTCCAATTCCATATACCTGAAGGAATTGAGATGTCTGATCATGTATTCTTCCTCTCCATGTACGGTGATAATCTTCCCTTGAACCGGGTATTTCAGCATCTAGTGCAATATAGAGGTAACAACGCCAGCATTATGGATCCATGGTCGGCCTAGAAAGGAGGAATATGAAGGGCGGATGTCCATCACATAAAAAGTTGAATTGAAGGTTTGGGTTCCAACCTTTATGGGAATGTCCACCTCCCCATGTACCATTCTCTTCGAACTGTCAAAAGCCCTTACCACTATGTTGCTTGGCTTCAAAGTCAACCCCTCACAGTCAAGTCTGTCAAGAGCCTTTTTGGGTAATACATTCAAAGATGAGCCAGTGTCCACCAAAACATGCGTCGGAGTGGTGCCCCTACATTCCACTGAGACATGCAACACCTCATTATGATTTCTTCCCCTCGGTCTCAAATCAGCATCTGAAAAACCTAAACCATTATCCGCAGTCAGGATGGCCACGCAGTCTTGAAATTGATCAGCAGATGTCTCTTACGGTACATGGGTTGTTTTTAAGAACTTCACCAAGGCTTTTGCATGCGCCTCGGAACATAGTAGTAATTCCAACATGGAGATCTTAGAGGGAGTTTACCCCAATTGTTTAACTACATCGTAGTCGCTTCTCTTTATAATTTTTAAGATCTCCTCCATTTCCTTCTTGGAGGTCTCAGGGATAGTCAATGACTAAGCCTTCGTCCGGACAGGCTCAACCATAACACCTTTTCCTCGAGCCTCGGTTAACTCGGCAGTATGAGTGTCAGTAAGAATGATTACAGGGGTTGTAACAGCTTTGTCAATTGGAGTATTGTCGGAAATAAATGTAGGACTGAGAACAGCCTTTGGAGCAGCCACGTGGATGATTACGGGTCCAGGAACTACTTTTAGGGGAGCAATTTCTGGAGAAAAGATCCTACCACTTTAGGTAATTTTTCTAGTTCCGGCAATATTACTGATGTCAGAGTCTTCTTTCTTGGAATTTATCTCTTTGGCGGTCGGCCAGTCTTGCTCAATACCATGGTAATAGATATCTCCTCCATAATTCCACGGTATGGTTTTGTCTGATGTATATGGGATTGGCCCAGGCATTGTGATTATTAAGGGAGCTTCTTTCGGAACTGGTGTAATTCTAATGGGTCTTTTGGTGGAGACCTTGAAAGAATTGGCGGAAATGGTAATGATAGAAACATCTTCAAAGAGGATAGGTGGAACTGGAGTTTTTTCGAACAAAATCTCTTTGTTATCTATCAGGCACTGAACGCCTACTTTCAACAAAGGACAGCTAGTTGGTGAGGGTAAACAGAAACGGAAATCTTCATCACAACCCGGGAACATGCCGACATTCAACAAGTTCGTTTTAACAGTCAGAAGTGGGGTCATGAGTTCATCAACTGAGGTAAGAAACAAATCTTCTTCAATGGCATTGGTATTGTGGCCATGTCTAGGCATAGGAGCAGAAATGACATTTGGCTTCTCGGGCGCATCAAACTCAATTTCTTTTGCTTCAATGAGGTCTTGTATTTTGTTCTTCAAGGCCCAACAATTATTAGTATCGTGACCAAGATATTCTGAGTGATATGCGCAACGGACATTGGGGTGATAATGAGGGGATGTTGTGTTTTGGGTTTTCGGAGCTTCTTTCAAGGTTACCAAGTTGGATCTTAGCAGATGAGGTAATACTTGAGACGGAGTCATGTTGATTCTGGTAAACTTCCTGACTGGCCTTTCTACCCTTGGTTGATTATTTCTTTGTTGATCAGATGTAGGCTTTGGGATCATAACAGCCCCCACCATTGGTCGACGTTCGGCTCTATCTTGGTTTCTTTGCGGATATACATCAACTACCTCTTTCTTCCTGATGAAAGGCTTCCTTACAGCTGTAGAAGAAGATGTGTCTTTCTGGATTTTTCCATTCTTAATATCGGCTTCTATCCTCTCTCCGGTCAATATTAGTTCAGTCAAGCCAGTAGATGAACTTCCAATTAAATGATTGAAGAAAGGATCAGATAAGGTGCCTAAGAACATGTCTACCAATTCTCTCTCAAACAGAGGGGTTGAACTCTTCTAGCCAAATATCTCCATTTTTGTGCATAGTCCTTGAAACCTTCATTGGACACCATGGCCATACTCTGGAGTTGAGTACGGGTAGGCGCCAAATCAGCATTATATTGATATTGCTTGTAGAAAGATACAGCAAGATCTTCCCAATTATGAACATTGGCTCTTTCTAATTGGTAGAACCAGTCAAGCTGTGTTCCAAGCAGATTGTCTTGGAAAAGTGCACCCATAAGTCTTTATCAGCGGTATGGGGTTGAATTTTCCTCGCATATGATCGGAGATACATTTTAGGGCATGACACTCCATCATATTTGGAAAATATAGGCACTTTGAATTTCGGGGGAATCACAATCCCCGACACTAGTCCCAATTCCTCAAAGTCCAAGCTTGGCACTTTTTGGATTTCCATCGCGCTTAACTGCTCTTCAAGATGTTTATACTTGTCATCAGCTGGAGGGTACTGTTCCTCAGAGTAGTCCTCTTATTCCTCCTCTTCTGATTCTAACGGGACAATTGTTTCCTTGCCTTTCCCTTCTCCTTCACCGGATGTTGTTGAAAAATCCAAAGTCCTTCTTGTCTGCCCATGAAATCTTCTTCCCATGTTTAAGACTCTGGTTACCTTCTTTGTTTTCTTCTTTCTCTCTTCGGCCAGCAGAGTCTTCAACTCTTCTTGCCCCTTGGCTAGGGTCATGAGCAACTGTTGAAACTGCGTATTCTGAGCTTGAAGATCTTTCACTGTTTACTCGAGATCCATCTTACTGAAATAAACAGTAGAGAGATGAGGAGACTTGTTGCAAAAGACCTGTTTATGTTATGATGAATGATACGTGCATATGCAATGTTTTCAAGGATTTCAAAGATTCAAATTTTTTTTAGACAAAAAAGAAGCACACGTTATATTAATAAGATAAAGTTTGAGTACATCAATGCCCCTTGGGCAAAATTATACAAAACTCTAAGATAGAAAAGTAGTGCGCATCCTCTTCGGTGCAATGTAGGCATTCAGAGTCTGCTCCTCATGAAGTAGCCTAGTGAGCTCCAAAACCTTCTTCTCGCTTGCGTAGAATTGGGCTTCGAAAGTATCTCACTCTCCTTTGAGTTGTATCCAATACCTTTGGAGGTCTTCAAGAGATGTGGGCATGTCAGGATGTAGGATATTATATGAAACGTCTCCTTCCTTAACAGGCTCAAAGATTACCGAGAGAATAGAGGGGTAAGGCATCATAAGACTCTGAGCACGAGTTCATACCCATTTGAGGTAAGGCTCAAGAGGGATGGAATTATTGTGCCCCAAAGTCTTGCTATCCACCTTGTTTAGCATCCTCCAAGCTCGGATAAATCTCTGGAGGAGACCTTGGTCGTCATTGTCGTAGTCGAATATCAAACCTTGAATCAGCATCTCGTGCGGGCCATTCCTTCGGGCATAACAAAACTTTCTTAAGGCTAAGCAAGGGTTGTAGGTGATTCCTCCCCTAATGTCAAGTAAAGGGACATTAGGAAATTCTCCACAACGGTCAATAATGATAACATTCTCTTTGGATCAGGAGCACCAATGAATATCTAAATGTTTGAGCGTTATTAACCATTGTGACCACCTTAAACCTTGCTCATTCTTTAAGACTGATTGGGGAAGATGAGAAATAAACCATCTTTCCAAGAGAGGAGTGCAACACATAAGAACACCTCTTTTCCTCATTGTGCGAGTGTGAATAGAGTGTAGGATATCCCCTAGCAATGTAGGTACCGGGTTGCGGGATATGAAGATTTTGACAGCGTTGATATCTATGAGTTGGTCAGGATTTGGAAACAAAACCATCCCATAGATAAGGAGAGCCACAATTTCTTCAAAGGCTTTCAAATCCAAGGAATTCTAAAAGCTTTGGGCTTTTTCAAACAGAAACTTTGCTAAGAAACCTTTGACACCAGTCCTTGTTTCCCAATGAGTTGTGATATCAGATGAGTACAAGTGTAGAGCTTGAGCAATCTCTTCTGGCTTTGGGTTTCTTTCTGTACCGTTGAAAGGTAGTTAACTGAGAATGGGAATCCTCATGATTTAGGAAAATTCTTCCAAAGTAGGCACAAGTTGATAGTCGGGAAATGTGAAGCAATGGTGCAAAGGATCAAAGAACTGAAAGAGCACCTTCATCATGTCCTCATCTATGTTGGAGGTGACCAAGTTGAGTAGAAGACCATGTCTCCCGGTGAATGGAGAGTTTTCAGGAATCCTTGAAACTAGCTCCTTAAGCTGTGAAGGGATTCTCACAAGGTTAACTTGAATAGTTTTCCTGTGAAGTGAGTCCATATCCTACAAAACAAAAACAAAGATGAATCCAAAAATCCTTGAAATGGTTAGTGGATGTATATGATGTTCATGATGTCCATGATGTTATGTATAAGTATGCATATACAAGCAAAGCAAACAAGTCCTTAGGTTTAGGCTTGCATGAAGTCTTATAGGTAAGTACCCTCTTGAAGTTTAGTTGGCTTAAACCTGTCCTAGTAATAGTAACCAGGTTCTAAGGAGCTCAATATCACTGGATTGTTTCCTTGGTCATTGTTTGAGCTCAAGCCTCTTTAATGGTGACCGAAATATCCCAAGAAAACAAACCTCAATGAGTGTAGTATCGACTATCTACCAACTTCAAACTGCACCAAAGTCGGTCATCTCACTACATCCTAAAGGCCAAGTTGGTCAAGTAAAGGTTCTAAAAGTTCATTAGTGCTTCATGACATCACTCAGCGGCCCCGAATTCTCTTTGATTAACTCAAAGGCTATCGGTATCCACAAATATGTCGCACTAACATATCTATTTCTTAGACCATGTCGGTATACCCCGCATAGTTTCCATAACGTATTTCTACTTACCTATAATGTATCCCAAATCCGGGTAGAGGATTCAAACCCAAACAAAGAACCATGATGTAAAGCATACAAGTCAAACAATGTAAGCAAGTAAATGTGATCTAAACCCTAAGGTAACCCCACTTTTAGGTAATCCCCAGCAGAGTCGCCAGTTCTGTGATACGGTGGGAGAACTGACTTGGAGGTTTTGCGTTTGATCTCAAATGTTGCAGTTAGCAAGAGTCGCCACCGACTTTTCTTTTATCCAAATGGAAAGGTGAAAAAGCACAGGAAAGACCTTTGAGATTGTTTCTTGAGTTTGGGGGGTAGATTATGAAAAGGGAAGGTATTAGCACCCTTTTCATCCATGGTTTTCCATGGGCTCTTAGTTACTTGCTAGATCACTTGCTTTTGTTTGAAATTGTGTTTTGTGTGGTTTTGAAAGTATTTTGTAAAAGAGGCCATTGTTTAGATAATCTTTGTAATGATTCTCGTTCATAAGAATGTATACAAAGATGTTAATTTTTTTTTTGAAAATGTTTTCAATTTTGTAATATGTTTGTAAATGTGTGTGTTTGTTTTGAAAATTGCAAGGATATTTGTTTTGAAATGGAGCAAGTAACTAAAAGTAATCTACCTACTCAAATGTCTTTCTTGTTCATTTTCTTTTCCTTTGATATTGTTGTCTTACCATTTATTTGGTAAGCAACCCTATCTTTGGACGTAAACGGGACGGACGTTGGTAATCATATAGCCATGATTAGCAATGTTGCAAAGTATCTTAGCATTTTTTAGGGACTAAGACCATTTTATAAGGCAACTTTTGAATAACATCATCGAGGGACTATGATCTTGTATTTGTTTGTTTTTGCTAAGACACCTTACATGCATAATATGGACATTTTGGAAGGCAACCAAGTGGGATAACCCTAGGGGTGTTTTGTGTGCAAGTGTGTCATTTTCATGTTTTATTTTGTCTTGGATTAGGGTTTTCTATTTGGTTGATTTTATCTTGCCATACAAACTCTAATTACTAGCATGTTATATAAAAGCGATAAATTGTGAAATTTAAATGTCCTACGCTATTACAACATTTGTGGGAGGGGGGAATACAATTTATGAATGGGGATTTGTAATAAACCTAATTAAGCTATTATAACCAAATTTAATATGTACAAATATTGGAATAAATAATATACAAGATAAATTAAATATGCAAAGATATGTAAATGCAAAGGTGGTTTTTGTTTGGTTTTTTATGTGAAAAAGGTTTTAAACTAAACCTAATAAATAAATCAAGATTAATCTTAAATCAATTAAGAAAAAAAAATATTTTTTAGAAAATATTTTTGAATAAACCCTAATTCAATTTGATTAAAAGAAATTAAATTTCTTTTAAAAAAGTAAGTATTTTTGTATTCGTTGTCTTGAAAATAAAATATGGCCCTATAAGATATTTTGGTCTCTTTTTTTTTAGTAAAATAAATATTAATGAGTATAAATAAAAATGAATATTAAACTAGTCATAATTTAATTTACAAGTTTATTTAATAAAATAGGTAATATATAACTAAAATAAAAATATTTATGAGAAAAAAAATAAAACAAGTCAAAATGCAAATCTATCATTTTCATATTTTTTATGATTTTTAATATTAAGAAAATATTATTAAGAAAATAAAATGAAAATAAAATAAATAAATAAATGATAATGGACCAGGGGTATATAAGTGGACAAGGTGGTGAAATGTTAGAAAAAAACAAAAAAAAGCCCAATGCACTGAAGCCCAATGCGCTGCAAGCTAGAAAAAATGGAAAAAATGAGAAAAAATTGCAAAAGGCAGGCGCCAAGGCTCAAACCCATGATCTATGGCATTTTTACGCGTTGCCTTACCACTGGGGTGGCTGTACATCCATTTACAGAAACACAAAGATAAATATATATTAGAAAACGCTCCCTGAAGGCAACTTCATCTTCAACCTTGAGCCATGGTCGGACCACCTGTATCTCTCTCATTTCTCCATGAAAATGTAAAGTCCAAACATGAAAATCATGGGGTTTCTTCCCACGAGTTCAAACATCTAATTTATGTAAACTAACAATCAAAGATCAAAGCTAATTTTACTTGCCCTAATTTGAAACCTAATTTTTACAGAAATTTCAAATCCAAAATTCTCTATGCACAGTTAATATAAATGAAATCTATGAACATGGTTAGCTTTAGGGCAAGGATATCTACATTTTTCTTTCACAAATCAGGACCAAAGGATGCTTGTATGCAGAGATAGAAGTTTGAGTTTTTACCTCTTTCAGTTGAGATCGTGAATGGAGTTTGAGCAAGTTTTGAGAAGGCCTGAGGATCTATTTAGCTTGCCTGGACCTCCCTGAGTG
The DNA here is from genome assembly GCA_948472305.1 of Vicia faba. NCBI lineage: Eukaryota > Viridiplantae > Streptophyta > Magnoliopsida > Fabales > Fabaceae > Vicia > Vicia faba. Next base: position 698,084,808 of record OX451740.1, read on the forward strand.
TATTCCAATCCTTATGTTGTCTTGAAATCCTCTGAATCTCCCTACTCAAGTCAACCTGCAAGCTTGACATTTGAAAATTATGGATGGAGGAGGAGGAGTTACAGTAAGGGAACAGGGGTCTGGATCACTTTGGTATGATGTATACTAATTGTTCAAGTGGTTAAAACTCAAAACTCACGAGTGGTTTTGGAGATGGCTGTGTAAAATGCAAAATTGTCAAGTTATGGCAGATTTTCAATGGCAAAGTGTTTGAGAGTGTTTCTGGGTCTTAGCCTTTGTGTCTTAGGTTCCAATACACTTGTGTATTAGTATGGAAGAGGTTAGACATCAAGCTTTCTCAAGATTTTTGAGTTATATCCTTTTGGCTCCATTACTTGATTTTGAAGAAAAGTGAGGAGACAAGTCCCTAAGTGTTGTACAAGCATGGTCTGGTTTGGTAGAAGTTTCCGGCAAGTTGCTTTTGGTTTTGGCTTTCCTTGTGTGCAGAGAAAACAAGTGCAAGGCTCAAGGAGTGGAAAATTGCAAAAGTTGTGCTTTATCAAAATGGAAATGGCACCTTTGTGCCAAAAATGGAATTATTCTTGTACAATGCATTCAATGCTTGGCTAAAAGCTTCCAACAATTGTGAAAACATTTAATTATGGAGTGAAAGTCAAGTTAGGATCCTGCAAAGTAAGATTTGTTCAGCATGCTTGAGGATTTGAATTTTTGTTCTTCATGAAATTGCTTGAAATCAAAGTGATAAATCACCAACTTCATCTCTTCAATTCTCCCTAGTCAAGAATGATCTCAAGGAGTTCTTGGACATTTTGGAAAGCTTGCAATGTTCTCTACAACCCATATTTGAATTTATTTTGAATATTCCTCGTTGTACTATGTGAAAAATTATCATGAAGTTAGGTAAAAAAACTGCCTAATTAGGGCAAAATTTCACTAAGGTATTTTAGTTCATGGGCGTGTATTCACAAAATTATATATTGAGATCCAAGCATTTTTAGGAGAAATTGTGTGAAGAAAAGTTGTAAATTTCATGGAGATCTATAACTTTCATGTTGGAAGTTTCCTTTGAATCATCTTGCATCATGGTGATAGTTTGGCCCAAAGTTGAGAAAAAATAAGAAATTTTCTATACTTGGAAAATTTTCTAAGTTAAATTTTTTTCCAACTTTTCAAAACCAAATCTTAAGTCCTTGGTTTCTTGATGAACAAGTTTCACATTTTGACATGTTTTGATGAATTATGATCTTTGGCACTTGATTTTGACCAAAAAGTCAAAGTTTGACTTTTCAGTATACACTTGACTTTTGATCAGTTGACTGGAAAATTCATCTGTCAATCCAATAGATTTGCAATGTTTTGAATCATTTAATTAGGTCAATATGATGAAATTAAACTCTTGAAATAATGCTTTAAACCAATTTACCATTTGCTAGGTCAAAAATCAGAAATTGCCCTTTCTCAGTCAAAACCCTAATTTTGACCATTTTTCCCTTTTGATGATTTGATCAAATTTCTTGAGGAATTGTGGTCCAAACTTGATCAAATGATACATATGAGTCTAATATGTTGATGTGGATAAAAAATTATGAATTTTGACTGTAAATTGGCCATAGTTGACTTTTTTCCCAATACAGCTAATTTTTAGGTCAACTGTCCAATTGACTGATCAAAAATGTGATTCAAGGCTTGAAACTTGACATGAGTAATCCTGGGGGTCTATAATGATCCTTTTAAGTCATATGAAGCATTGATAATCCAAAAATCCTTGTTCAAACTCAAACCCTAATTTTGGTCATCAGTGCATGAGGAGTTGTCTTGAGTTAGTCAAACCCTAATGCAGTCTTGAGTTCAAGAGATCTTGTAAGGAAATCTTTGATAAGTGAGAGGGAAAATTTTGGGTTACAACAGGGAGGATACACTCAACTAGGGAGTATATACACAACTGGGGATAACGGGCTCAGCTGGGGAGGATGGACTATTCCGGGGGAATACAGACTCGGTTGGGGAGGATGTACTCGGCTGGGGAATTTTGTGGTTCCTCAATTGTTGTTTGGGATATAAAACCTATTGGTTGGGGAAATAAACCCTGTTGGGGAAATAAAACCTGTTGGGGAAGTAAACCCTGTTGGGGAAGTGAGTTTCTTTTAGGAAGAGATCCACGAGGCTTCAACTTGTAAAAATTGACTTAGCTGAAGAGAGAGCTGCCAAGAGATTAAGAATTTGGTTGGGGATTATCCTATGCAAAGAGACTTTGTGAGTAACTTTGTTGAGGAGGATGTTAGTGAAATAACTCTGTGGGGGTATTCAATATTCATTAAAGAGGTTCCTGTTACTGCTTGGGTCATATGTGTCAAACAGTTTTAATTATGCCAATATACATATGTTCATTCGATTTTAGTCATTGGACCAATTTACATTCAAAACAAAGGCAAAATTTTTGCACTTCAAAGTATATATGTATTGATATTTTGCCCATGAATAGGCGTTTTTGTACAGAGAGACGGAGATCCTAGTAAGAGGAAATTGTCAAAAAGGAAAAAAAAAATTAGCCATGTGAAATGATCTCATTGCCTTCCAACTCTACTATTGCCCCAATGTCTTTGAATGTCCATTTCCATAGATAGAAATTAATTGGATTGATCTTGGACCGTTTGAAATTGGTCCTTGGTGATGAAACTGACTGTGGTGAGTCCATCGGACATAGTCATACGCTTTCAATCCTTAACTTTTTCCTGGACCGCCCTTTCGGGTTTTCAGTCCACCAGAATACCCATTTTTGCCCAAGTCGCCCTTTCGGGTTTTCAACTTGCCGGGTGTACAATCTTTTGCATATATCCCTAATTTTTTCCCAAACCTTTTGGTTTGTCGGGATGCCCTTATTTTGCCTAGGTGTGTCAACCTAGCGGGTCTCTTATGCGTAGTATTTTTAACTATGTCCGCGTTTATAGGATGTGGGAAGTCTTCACCATCCATGGTAGTCATCATCAAGGCACCGCCAGAGAAAACTCTCTTGACAACAAAGGGCCCTTCATAGGTGGGAGTCCATTTGCCTTTGGGGTCGCCTTGTGGTAGAATGATGCGTTTTATCACCAAGTCACCAGCTTGATATACTCGAGGCTTGATCTTTTTGTTGAAAGCCTTGATCATCTGTTTTTGATACGTCTGACCATGGCAAACAGCAGCTAATCATTTTTCATCGATCAATTTTTGCTGATCCAATCTTGTTTGAATCCACTCATCTTCGCCTAAGCCTGCCTCATTCATAATCCTCAACGAGGGAATCTGAACTTCCACCGGCAAAACAGCTTCCATGCCATAGACTAAGGAAAAGGGAGTTGCCCTAGTTGTTGTTCTTGCTGAAGTGTGGTAGCCATATAGAGAAAACAACAACATCTCATGCCAATCCTTATAGGTTACCACCATTTTCTGCACAATCTTCTTGATATTTTTGTTGGCCGCTTCGACTGCACCATTCATTTTTGGTCTATATCGAGAAGAGTTATGATGCTTGATCTTAAACTGAATGCAAAGCTCAGTAATCATAGCATTGTTGAGTTTAGTCCCATTGTCGGTGATACTCCTTTCGGGGATACCATAACGGCATATAAGGTTGTGTATGATAAATCTGGCTACCACGTTCTTTGTAACCGAGGCAAAAAAAGCAGCTTCGACCCACTTGGTGAAATAATCAATAGCGACCAAAATGAAGCGATGTCCATTGGAAGCGGTTGGCTTGATTTATCCAATCATATTAATGCCCCACATTGCAAATGGCCACGGAGTGGTCATGACATTCAGAGGGATAGGAGGCACATGGATCTTGTCAGCATAGATTTGGCATTTGTGACAAGTTCTTGAATGTTGATGGCAATCAGTCTCCATTGTTGACCAATAGTAGCCAGCTCTCAGGATTTTCTTATCCATCGTATGTCCGCTTGAGTGAGTATCGAAGAGACCATCATGCATGTCTTCTATGATTTCCTCTGCCTCCTTCTTGTCCACACATCAGAGTAGAGTTGAATCACGGTTGTGCTTGTACAATACCCCATTACTTAGGAAGAATTTGGCTACAAATATTTGTAAGAATTTTCTGTCATTGATGGATGCTCCCTCGGGATACTCTTGTGCTTCAAGGTATCTCATCACCTCATGGTACCATGGCTTTTCTGCATCAGTGTCAATCTCATAGCAATGTGCAGATTTGTCAAATCTTTCAATTGTAATCATAGGGGCTTCATTGTCCCATCTGACCTTGAACATTAAAGACATGGCTGCTAAAGCGTCAGCCAACTGGTTTTCCTCCCTGGGCAAGTGCTCAAAAATGATCTCTTCGAAGTAAGGAATCATGGATAGCACAAGTTCCTTGTAAGGGATAAGATTAGGGTGTTTAGTGTCCCAATCTCCTTTTACTTGGCTGATCACTAGAGCGGAATCCCCAAACATATTCAAATGTTTGATCCTCAAATCAATGGCAGCTTTCAGGCCCAAAATACACGCTTCGTACTCGTCCATATTATTCGTGCAATCGAAGCATAGTCTGGAAGTGAAAGGAGTGTGGCATCCCTCCGAAGAGATAATCACAACACCAATTTTGTTACCTAAGGCGTTGGAAGCCCCATCGAAGACCATAGTCCATCGGGATCCTTGTTCAGGTCCATCATACGTTTTGAGTTTTGCACAATCGGTTACCAGCATGATATTCTCATCAGGGAAGTCGAAGTTCATTGACTAATAATCATCCACAGCATGATGGGACAGATGATCAGCTAGCACACTTCCTTTGATGGCCTTTTGCATAGTGTATTAAATATCGTACTCAGTCAAGATCATTTTCCATCTGGCTATCCGTCCGGAAAGGGTAGGTTTCTCGAAAATGTACTTGATTGGGTCCATTTTGGAAATCAACAGAGTGGTATGAGTCAACATATACTATCTTAGCCGGCGAGAAGCCCATGCCAGAGCGCATCAAGTTTTCTCGAGCAGTGAATATCTGGTTTCACAGTCGGTAAACTTTGTGCTCAGGTAATAAATAGCATGCTCTTTTTGGCCAAACTCGTCATGTTTGCCCAAAACACACCCCATAGAATTCTCTAGTGCCGTCAAGTACATGATCAGGGGCCTTCCTTCAACTGGAGGCATGAGAATAGGAAGCTCTTGTAGATATTCTTTGATTTTGTCGAAGGAAGCTTGGCATTCATAGTTCCATCTGACTACTTGATCTTTCTTCAAGAGTTTGAAGATTGGCTCACAAGTAGCAGTCAAGTGAGATATGAAACAGGCAATGTAATTGAGACAACCCAAGAATCCTCTAACTTCCTTTTCAAAATGTGGGACCGGAATTTCTTGGATGGCCTTTACCTTGGTAGGATCAACTTTAATGCCTTTATTGCTGGCAACAAAACCTTGAAGCTTTCCAGATCGTACTCCAAATGTGCACTTGTTAGGGTTTAACCTCAACTTATACTTTTTCAGCCTCTCGAATAGTTTGTATAGGTGATCGAGATGTTCCTCTTCAGTTTTCGATCTAGCAATCATATCTTCCATATAGACCACTATTTCATGATGAATCATGTCATGAAACAAAGCTACCATAGCTCTTTGATATGTTGCCCCTGCGTTCTTTAATCCTAACGGCATGACCTTGTAGCAGAAGGTGCCCCATTGCATAACGAAAGTAGTATTTTCCATGTCTTCGAGAGCCATCCTTATTTGATTATAGCCTGAGAAGCCATCCATGAAAGAGAAGACTTTATACTGAGCAGTATTATCAACTAAAACGTCAATGTGTGGTACAGGGAAGTCATCCTTGGGGCTTGCCCTATTCAGATCCCTAAAGTCTACGCACATGCAAACTTTTCCATCCTTTTTCGGCACCGGTACCACATTGACAACCCATTGGGGATAGGATGTCACAACTAAGAATCCTGCATCAAATTGTTTCACCACCTCAGCTTTGATCTTTTCAGACATATCAGGCCTCATGCGACGAACCTTTTGTTTAACAGAAGGACAGTGTTCTCTTATCGGCAGACGATGAACTACAATATTGGTATCCAACCGAAGCATATATTCATAAGACCAAGCAAATACTTCCACATAATCATGCAACATCTGAACCAACCTTCTCTTGACACTTATTTCCAAGTTAGCGTCGATCTTGATTTCCTTCTTATCTGACTCAGTACCCAGGTTGATAACTTCAACTGATTCTTCGTGTCGTTGAATAGCTTTTTCCTATTGTAATAGAAGTCTGGCTAGTTCTCCTGGTATGTCACAATCTTCCTCGCCTTCGTCTTCGGCTTGGTTGATAGGACATTCAAAGTTATAGTCAGCAATAGTAGAGTCATTGGCAATAGGATCCAGAGTGGATGTGGACCTGCAAGAGTGTGTGTGTGCACATGTAAGATACATGGCTATTTTTTGAAAATGTATTTGAAAGAAAGGAAAGACAATGAACACAAATATTTGAATGCAAAATAGTGCAATGTACTGAATGATCATATGATTAGATGAACAGAAATAAAACCCTTGACAAATGGACCAAAGTGCCCCGGGCCAGGCACATGGCTTAAAATTCATTGTTTGAATATTAAAGACAAAATGTTCTTGAATTGAAAGAAAAGCAATAACAATTAGATTACTCCTCAATGAAGGAGATAGACACAAAGTCCTTTGTATGCCAATTCTTCAGCTCCGTTGTAGTTGGATACACCCAATCTTCAAATGCGGCTTCTTCATCAGAATCACCCACGGTGTTGACTTCATGGCTTCTAATGCGGAGAGGTGGCTTTCCAGCATGAGCATGTCTCACTTCTTTCTGATTTTTGACGGTGAAGCCCAAACCAAACTTGTCTTCATTAAATGGGATATCGAGGAGTTTCCCCCAAGTATCATAGTTTCCTTCTTCAATTGCCGCGCGGGCATCCTTGACTGAAGCCATCTTTGGCGTGGCTTTAACAGCTTCGAATTCATCAGAAGAACATTTGCTAGCAGCAACCACTGGTGGTATAACCTCAAAGGCTTGACACGGGGTCTCAATGAATTCTCCATCCATCTCTACGTATTTGAACGAGTTAAGATGGCTTACCATAAACTCTTCTTCTCCACAGACGGTGACTATTCTTCCCTTGATTGGATATTTGAGTTTCTGATGGAGAGTTGAGGTTACTGCCCCAGCTTTATGGATCCACGAGCGACCTAACAGACAAGAATAGGCATGACGAATATCCATAATGTAGAAGGTGGAGTTGAAGATTTGAGATCCCACTTTGATTCGAAGATCTACCTCCCCATGAACAGTCCTCTTTGATCCATCAAATTCCCTTACAATGATATCTCTTGGCTTCAAGACTAAACTTTCCCAGTCTAGACGGTCTAACGCCCCCTTGGGTAATACATTCAGAGATGAACCAGTGTCAACTAGCACATGTGCTAAGGTAGTCCCTTTGCACTCGAAAGAAATATGTAAAGCTTTATTTGTCATTTTTCGCAAGAGGTGTTAAGTCAACATCTGAAAATCCCAAGCCATTATCAGCTGTCAGGCTAGCCATGCAATTCTCAAATTGGTCCGTTGTTGTCTCATGGAGGACATGAGCCTTTTTTAGGAACTTGATTAACGTCCGAGCATGGGCATCAGAACAAAGCAGCAATGACAATATTGAAATCTTAGAAGGGGTTTGCCCCAACTGTTCCACAATCTTGAAGTCGCTTCTTTTTATTATCTTCAAGATCTCGTCCATCTCACCGGCGGAGGGTTCTTCATCAGCTACGTCCTTGGAGGGTACTTCAATCACATTAGGCTCAACAACCTTCTCCTTCCCTCTTGTATCTGTACTTGGCTTGGTAGCAGTAATGCAGATGGGCGTCTTTGTAACCACTGGTGGTGAGATATTGGGTGAAAATATTCTCCTAGTTCTAGTTACTTTGCTTGAGCCATCTATGTTGCCAACATTGTCATCTTTTTATTCTTCGATCCACGCATCTTGTTTAATGCCATGATAGAACACCTCAACACCATAATTCTATGGTACCGCCTTATTTGAAGAGTAGGGCATTGGTCCGGGATTGGTAATTATTAAGGGAGAAATAGTGGGTTCATTTGAAATCCTAATAGGACCTTTGGTGGTGATCCTAAGAAGTTTGTTTGAGATGCTAATAATGGAGAGGTCTTCAAATTTGTTAATCAAACTCTTGGCAAGTGGGGTCTTCTCGAATAGAATTTCGTGGTTATCCATGAGGTGTTGTATGCCTTTCTTTAGCCATTCACAACCATTGTGTTGTCTTGTTCAACACACATAATCTTTTACACAGCCTGGTATAATCCCAGCCTTCAACAGGTTCTTTTTGATGGTATTCAACAGAGTAGTCAGTTCTTCAACAGAGGCAACAAAACTTGTATTTTCAACGGCATTAACACCTTTGTCATGCTTCAGCATTGGAGCGGTGATTATATTCGGTGTTGGAGGAGGATCAAATTCAATAGTTTTGTTATCAATCAAATCCTGGATTTTATTCTTCAAGGCCCAACACTGGTCAGACTCGTGCCCGGGGCTACTGAAGTGGTACGCACACTTAGCGTTCGGATTATACTTTGGTGACGAGGTGTCACTGTTGGCGGGAGGATCGCGCAATGTCACTAAATTAAATTTGAGAAAATGTTGTAAGGCTTGAGACAATGACATGCCTAACCTCGTAAATTGTCTTCTTGGAGTTTCAAAATGTTGATGATTTGCAGATGGTCTTGGAGTAGGAGTTGGATTGGAGATTCAGACAACATTGACAGACGGACGATCATTCTTCTTGATACGGGCCCTTTCCCCGTACACTACATTGACTTACTTTTTTGCAGCAAAAGGTTTCTTGATAGGATTGGAAGTAGAGGTAGAAGCCAGAGAGATCTTCCCACTTTTGATGCCACTTTCAACTCTTTCACCGGTTAAAATTAATTCGGTGAAACCAGAAGAAGAGTAGCCTACCAACAGATTAAAGAAAGGACCAGATAAAGTGCCCATGAACATGTCGATATGCTCCCTATCAGTCAAGGGCGGTTGGACCCTACTAGAAAGGTCTCTCCACTTTTGCGCATATTCCTTAAATCCTTCATTCTTTCCCATGGTCATATCTTGCAACTGAACCCTCATTGGCGCCAAGTCGATGTTGTACTGATACTGATGATAGAAGGCGGTAGATAAATCCTCCCAAGTATTGATACGAGAACAATCTAACTGATAAAACCATTCAAGTTGCATTCCAGCTAAGCTTTATTAGAAAAAGTGATCCTGGTGCTTCTTATCAGAGGTGTGCGGCTGTATCTTGCGCACATAAGATTTCAAATGGAGTTTTGGACAAAAAACTCCATCGTACTTTGTAAAGACTGGTATTTAGAATTTGTGGGGGATGACTACCCCAGAGATCAAACCCAAATCATCAAAATCTAAACCGGGGATGGCCTGGATTTCAACGGCTTTCAATCTGTCTTCTAACTGCTTGTATTTGATATCAGCGGGTGGATACAGCTCATTAAAATAATCATCATCAGATACTTGATCATTGACACAGTCAGCCTGAGAACTCTTGACCTCACCAATCTAGTTCTCGTCCTCTTCAGATTATTCTCCTCCTACTGGTATTTGACGGACTGTCTCCTTGAACCTTCTACCCATGTTGAGTAGAGCTTTCTTCTTTGGTTTCTTCTTAACAGCCAGCAAAGCCATCATATCTTTCTACCCCTTTGCTAGGGCTAGTAGAGTCTCCTGGAACTGAGAATTCTGGGCTTGGAGATCTTTCATGGTTTTCTCTAGATCCATCTTGCTGAAATAAACAACAGAGAGATAAGGAAACCTGTTATGCGAAAACCTGTCATGTTATGATGCATGAATATGCACATGCAAATGATTTCAAGGATTAATGAGATTTAAATTTGTATAGACAAAAGAACAAATGTTAATTTTCATTAGACAAAACAAGAGAGATTACACCATGCCTCTTGGGCTTACAAAATGACTTTCTAAGATAAAAAGACCGAACGCATCCTATTTGGCGCGAGATAAGCGTTCACACTTTGCTCTTCTTGTAGCTGCTTCGTAAGCTCCAAAACCCTCTTCTCACTAGCATAGAATTGAGCCTCGAAAGTATCTCGTTCTTCCTTTAGCTGGATCCAACCCTTTTGTAAGTCTTCGAGAGAGGTAGGCATGTCGGGATGGAGGATAGTGTAGGGAACATCTCCTTCAACCACAGGCTCCATGATAACTGGTAAGATGGAAGGATAAGGCATTACAAGTTTCTGAGTACGAGCTCGCACCCATTTAAGGTAAGGCTCTAGGGGAATGAAATTCTTGTGTCCTAGTGTCTTTCTGTCCACCTTGTTCAACATCCTTCAAGCTCAGATAAACCTCTGACGGTAACCTTGATCGTCATTCTCGTAGTCAAATACCACTCCTTGGATAAGCATCTCGTGGGGACCATCCCTCCGGGCGTAACCAAACTGTCATAGGGCTAAGCAGGGGTTGTAAGTGATACCTCCTCTAATTCCAAGCAAGGGGACATTAGGGAATTCTCCAAACAGTCGATGATAGTAACGTTCTCCAAGGATCGGGAACACCAATGAACATCTGAATGTCTGAGCGTCATCAACCTTTGAGACAACCTTGAACCTCGTTCATTCTTCAACACAGATTGGGGGAGATGCGAAATAAACAATCTTTCAAAAAGGGGAGTACAACACATAAGGATACCTCTTTTCCTCATAGTGCGAGTGTGAAAAGAATGTAGGATGTCTCCTAACAAAGTAGGCACCGGGTTACGAGACATGAAGATTTTGACAGTGTTTACATCTATGAGTTGGTCAGGATTAGGAAACAAAATCATACCATAGATGAGAAAGGCCATGATTTCCTCAAAATCTTGTAAGTCCAAGGAGTTCCAACGATCTTGAGCTTTCTCAAGCAAGAACTTGGCTAAGAAACCTTTGGCGCCACTCCTTGTTTCCCAATTAGTTGGGACATCAGGTTGTTGCAAGTGTAAAACTTGAGCAATCACTTCTGGATTTGGATCTCTTTTCGTACTTTTTGTACCCTAAAATTTTCCCTCTCATTTTATCAAGATTTCCCCCCACAAGACTCTTCGGACTCCACACAGGATTAGGGTTTGCTTTGCTCAAGACATCTCCTTGCACTGTTGACCTGAAATTAGGGTTTGAGTTTGCACAGGGATTTTTGGACTTCCAAGGCTCAATGTGACTTTCATACTTCATGTTGGACTTATAAGATTGCTCATACCAAGTTTCAAGCCTTGAATCAAATTTTTGCTCAGTCAATTGGACAGTTGACGTAGAAATCAATTGTATTGGGGAAAAAGTCAATTGTGGCCAATTTACAGTCAAACCTCATAATTTTTGATCCACATAAACATTATAGGCTCATATGAACCATTTGATCAAGTTTTGACCATAATTCTTCAAGAAATTTGATCAGATCATCAAAAGGGCAAAATGATCATTTTTAGGGTTTTGACTATAGAAGGGCAATTTCTGATTTTTCACCTAGCCAATGGCAAATTGTGTTCAAGCATGGATTCAAGGACTCAATGGTATCATCTTGACCTAATCACAAGGTTCAAAAGATCTCAAATGCATTGGATTGACAGATGAATTTTCCAGTCAACTGATCAAAAATCAATTGTACACTGAAAAGTCAAACTTTGACTTTTTGGTCAAAATCAAGTGTCAAGGGTCATTTTTCATCAAGATGTGTCAAAACATGAAACTTGTTCACCAAGAAACCTAATTTTGAAAATTAGGGTTTAAAATGGAAAATTTTCATAACTTAGAAATTTTCTAAGTTATGAAAATTTCTTATTTTTTCCCAACTTTTCCCAACTTTTTCACCATGTTGCAATTGGATTCAAAGAAAACTTCCAACATGAAAGTTGTATTTCTCCACAAAATATACAACTTTGATTCACAAAGTTTTCCCAAAATATGCTTGGATCTCAAGTTATGATTTTTGGAATAAGGGTCCATGAAACTTTTAACTTAGTGAAATTTTGCCCTAGTTTAGGCAGGATTTTGACCTATCTTCATGGAAATTTTTCACATAGTTCCACTTGAATATCAAAATTCATTTCAAATATGGATTATAGAGAATGTTACAAGATTTCCAAAATGTTCAGGAACTCTCCAAGATCATTTATGGTTAGGGAGAATCGAAGGTTTGAATTTGGCAAAATATCACTTTGGTCCATGGCATTTTTCATGTTGCTACAAGTTGCAAATTCTGTACAGCCTTGTTTGTACTTGTTTACAGGTCCTTAAACCCTTCCACACTCAAAAATTGAATGCAAACACATTGGTTAGAGGCATTGTTCCGTGCTTTAGAAGATTACACAAAGGATTAATCCATTTTTGGCAAAAAGGCAACAATGCCATTTACATAAAGCACAACTTTTGCAATTTTGTTTCTCTTGAGCATTGAACCAAGTCTTTTGCAGCAAACAACATCCACAAATATCAGGGAAATTACACCAACTATGTGCATGCTTGGAGCTATCCTGTACAGGCCTGGCCTTGGTCACTTCTCACTTTTTCTTCAAAAGCAAGCCAACTTGCAAAATGACCACAACTCTTGTATATGATATAACCAAGTGTTGTAAACATTTCAAACAAGCTTAACACATTATACCAAGCCAGAAACACGAGCCTTAAGCCTCTCAAACACCCTTGTACACAAAAATCACATTTTCTTGCAAAATAAAGCAGGCCCTGCAGAATCACTTCCATCTTTACATTGCCTCGTGCGTTTTGCTTGAAATCAGTTCCAACACACTTCATATAACATACCTAAGCTATCCCAACCATTCCCAAGTCACTGTAACTCCATTTACACACTTCACCATTTCTGAATTTTGAGTTTGCAGGTTGAGTTCTATAGAGAGATTCAAGCAAGTCCAAAGTTAGCTAAGCATTAGGAAAGCTCAAAGGAACTTCAAGCAAGCTCACAAGCATCTCAGGCCTCACTGAAAACCCCTGAATTGCCATACTCGAGCTTGACTGAAACAGTTAAAGTTTAAACTTCTTCTCTCTATTTAGGAATCATTAGGCTTAGGTTTGTGAATAAAAAATGTAGTCCTCATTGCCCTTGAGTTGTACATATGCATAGAATTCATTTAAGTTAACTGAGTTAGGAGAATTTGAATGATGAACTTTCTGAAAAAACTAGGTTAGAAATTAGGGCCAGAGAAATTCTCTCTGGTCTTTGAGAGTTAGATTAAGTTTTTTACATGTTTAGAATCGTGTGATCATGCTCTATAACTTTCATGTTGCAAGTTTTTGTTTTAAGCACAAATGCAGGAGTTAGCAATTTGAACAAGAAGCGCGTGTTATTTGGTTCAGAGGTTAGGGACGAAGATGAATGTGGGCTGGGCCCGGCTGTTCCACTTTTGACACCCCCTAGCTTGCTGTTTACACCCCCTTGGCCCATTTGTTTATTTTTTCCATATTTTTCTTTTCTTTTTAAGTTTCTGACTTTTATTTATTTTTTTAAACATTAAAAAATACCAAAAATATTTTTCTTAAATTTTCACATTTTATTTTATTTTTTTTAATTTTATTTTTGGCATAATATTTAGTTTATTAGGTTTAATATATTTATTTTCTTAAATAAATTCATAAACAATACAAAAATATTATATTTTTATTTTTATTATTTATATACTTAAATAATATTTTTTTCTCACATATTTTCATTTTCAACATTTTGTATATATTTTATTTTATTTTCTTGTGAATAAATAAATATTATAATATATTTTTTTTTTCTTAAAACAAATTAGGGTTTCCACCCTTAATAAAAATAATCATTTTTATTTTTCTTATTTTTGAGACATTAAATAACTTATTTTTACATACATAAAAATAATACAAAAACATTTTTCATATTTATATTTAATTGCACATTTAAATATTTGTCAATTTATCATTTGTACATTGAATTCAATTTGGTTGTAATAGTTGACTTAGGGTTTTATTTTGTGCAAAATATCCCCTATTCAAACCTGTATCCCCATCCCCATATCAATATTGTAATAGTATTAGATTTACTTTTACGCACTTTATTGCTTTCAAATATGCCATGATAGAAAGATTAGGGTTTGTATGCAAAAATCCAAAATCAAACAAATAGCTTGACTAATGCAAGACAAAAATGCATGAAAATTGACAACACAATGCACAAAAGCACCCCTAGGGTTTCATCCACTTGTTGCCTTTAAAATGGCCATGGTATGCATACTAGGTATCTTGGCATAACAAAATCAAAACAAAAGATCATAGTCCCTCGATGACGCTATCTTGGTTGCCTATACAAAATGATCTAGTCCCTCAAAAACTTGCTAAGATACTTGGCACTATTGCTATCATGGTCATACGATGACCCGCGCATGTCCCGTTTAACATCCAAACACAAGGTTGTTTACCAAATACAATGGTAAAAAAAAATGTCAAAGGGTTAAAATATGGAGGAAAGATCTTTGAGTAGGTAGGTAGATGCTCCTAGTTACTTGATCAAACTTGCAAACATCCTTGCTATTTTCAAAAACACATCACAACACAATTTCAAAACAATTTCCCAAAACAAACTTTCAAACATTGAAACATTTTTTCAAAAGACAAACACCTTTGTATACATTCAAACAAGAATCATTACAAAGGTTGCCTAAACAAAGGCCTCTTTTCAAAATACTTTCAAAACCACACACAAAAGCACCATTTCAAACAATTGAAAAGAAAAAGCAAGTGATCTAAACAAGTAACTAAGAGCCCATGGAAAACCATGGATGAAAAGGGTGTTAGCACCTTCCCTTTTCATAATCTACCCCCCGAACCCAAGAAAACATCTCAAAGGTCTCTCCTGTGCTTTTTGACCTTTCCTTTGGATAAAATAAAAAGTCGATGGCGACTCTTGCTAAACCGAAACATTTGCAAACACAAACGCAAAACCTCAAGTCAGTTCTCCCACCGCATCACAGAACTGGCGACTCTGCTGGGGAATCATCTTAGGTGGGGTTACCTTAGGGTTTAGATCACCTTTACATGTTTATCTTGTTTGCTTTGATTGCTTTACATTTGGTTCTATTGTTTGGGTTTGAAATCCTCTACCCGGATTTGGGAAACATTCATAGGTAAATAGTAATACATTATGGAAACTGTGCAGGGTATACCGACATGGTTGAAGAAATAGCTATATTAGTGTGACATATTTGTGGGTGCCGGTAGCCTTTGAGTCAATCAAATAGAATACGGGGCCACTGAGTGATGTCATGAAGCACTAATGGACTTTTAGAACCTTTACTTGACCATCTTGGCCTTTTTAGGGGTAGTGAGATGACCGACTTTGGTGCAGTCCAAAGTTGGTAGATACTCGATACTACACTCATTGAGGGTTGTTTTCTTGGAATATTTCGGTCTCCAGTAAAGTGGCTAAACTAAAACAATGAACACAGAAAATAATCCAGTGATATTGAGCTCCTTAGAACCCGATTACTATTTATAGGACAGGTTGAGCCAACTAAACTTCAAGAGGGTACTTACCTATGAAACCCCATGCAAGCCTGAAACTAGGAACTTGTGTGACTTGTTTGTACATATACTTGTGCATACATCATGAGCATCATGAAGCATCATATGCAACCACAAACCATTTCAAGGGTTTGAATCTTCATCTTTGTTCCTGTTTTGTAGGTAATGGATTCACTCCGCCGAAAAACTATTCAGGTCAACCTTGTGAGAATCCCTCTTCAACTCAAGGAGCTTACTTACAAGATTCCAGAGAATTATCCATTCACTGAAAGACATGGTCGTCTTCTCAACTTAGTCAACACCAACACTGAGGAAGACATGGTGAAAGTTCTCTTCCAGTTCTTTGACCCCCTACACCACTGTTTCACATTTCCTGACTACCAGTTAGTGCCTACTTTGGAGGAATTTTTTCAACTCCTGAGGATCCTTATTCTCCATCAACTACCCTACAACGGTACGGAAAGAGATCCAAATCCTGAAGATATTGCTCAAGCCCTACACTTGCAACCATCTGATGTCAAAGGTCATTGGGAAACCAGAAGTGGTGTCAAGGGTTTCTTGGCAAAGTTTCTATTTGAGAAAGCTCAAGAATGCTGGAATTCATTGGACCTACAAGCTTTTGAGGAGATTGTGGATCTTCTCATCTATGGGTTGGTCTTGTTCCCAAACCCTGACCAGGTTATAGATGTCAATGCTGTCAAAATCTTCATGGCTCACAACCCGGTGCCTACATTACTTGGGGATATCCTCCACTCATTTCACACACGAACAATGAGGAAAAGAGGTGTTCTCATGTGCTATACTCCTCTTCTAGCAAGGTGGTTTATTTCTCACCTTCCCCAATCAGTTTTGAAGAATGAGCGAGGCCTGAGATGGTCACAATGGTTGATGACCCTTACACATTCAGATCTTCATTGGTGTTCTCGATCCAGACAAAATGTTATCATCATCGATCATTGTGGGGAATTCCCTAATGTCCCTCTACTTGGCATTAGGGGAAGCATTATCTATAACCCTTGCTTAGCTCTGAGACAGTTTGGGTACGCCCGAAGGGATGGCCCTCATGACATGCTGATTCCAGACTTGGTTTTTGACTTAGACAACGATGATCAAGGACTTCGACAAAGGTTTATCCGAGCTTGGAGGATGCCCAACAAGTTGGACAGTAAGAACTTCGGACACAAGAATTCCATCCCCCTTGAGCCTTACCTCAAGTGGGTACGAATCCGCGCCCAAAGTATTATGATGCCTTACCCCCACATTCTTCCTGTGATCAAAGAGCCTATTATGGAAGGAGAGGTTCCATACACCCTCCTACATCCTGACATGCCAACATCACTTGAAGATTTACAAAGGAGTTGGATACAGCTCAAGAGAGAACGCGATACTTTTGAAGCCCAATTATACGCCAGTGAGAAGAAGGTTTTGGAACTTACTCGCCAACTTCATGAAGAGCAGACTCTCAACACCTACATAGCACCAAAGAGGATGCGCAACGTCTTTTTACATTAGAATTTTGTATTATTTTGCCCATGGGGCATTTATGTACTAACAAATTCTATCTTATTAATATGACGTGTGTTCCTTTTTGTTTACAACAAATTAGAATTTTTGAAACCTTGAATGCATTACATGAATACATATCATTCATCATATGCATAAACAGGTCTTCAAACCAGGTTTCCTTATCTCTCTGTTGTTTATTTCAGCAAGATGTATATAGAGCAGACGGTCAAAGACTTACAGGCGCAGAATTCACAGTTCCAGTAACTACTAATGACCTTGGCAAAGGGTCAGGAGGATCTCAAAACATTGTTGGAAAAGGAAAAAGAGAAAAAGAAAAAGAAAAGAGTTGGTGTGGCTACTTTGGGTAGAAGATTTGAAGGTCAAACTAGAAGGGTCCTGGATTTCCCCTTAACATCTGATGAAGGGGTAGGAAAAGGAAAGGGAGCTGCAGTGCCATCTGAGTCTGAGGAAGAAGAAGAAGAAGAGGATGAAGACTATTCTGAACAGCAGTATCCTCCTACAGACAACAAATACAAAAATCTGGAAGAACGTCTGGCAGCTATGGAGGTGCAGAGGGTACCTGGGCTGGATTTCAAAGAGTTAGGGTTGGTTCTTGGGATTGTCATTCCCCCCAAGTTTAAAGTGCCTCTTTTTGCTAAATACAATGGGTTGTCTTGCCCAAAGATGCACCTACAGTCTTATGTTAGAAAAATTCAACCACATTCTTCTGACAAGGACCTGTGGGTTTATTTCTTCCAGGACAGTCTTTCGGGGACGCAGTTGGATTGGGTTTACCAGCTAGAGAGGTCTGATGTACATAATTGGGAGGATTTGGCTGCTGCCTTTTACAGACAGTATCAATATAACGCAGACTTAGCACCAACCCGTACTCAATTACAGAGTATGTGCATGGTCTCTAATGAAGGCTTTAAGGAGTATACCCAGAAATGGAGAGACTTGGCTGGAAGGGTGCAACCACCATTGTCTGAGAGAGAGCTTATGGGTATGTTTTTAGGGACCCTGTCAGGTCCATTCTTGAATCACTTGATCGGAAGTTTGTCTGCGGGGTTCACCGAGTTAATTCTGACTGGTGAAAGAGTTAAAGCCGACAGTAAGAGCGGAAAAATTCAAAACGATGCATCTCCTTCTGCTGCCATCAAAAATACTTTTCTAACTAAGAAAGAAGTGTCAGCTATTTACTCCCAAAGAGGTCGAGGAATATTTAAACGCCGGCCAACGGTGGGGGCCGTAATGATTCAGAAGTGTGCAGCTGATCAGCCTCGAAATAGTCAACCCAGAACCAACCAGGCAAGGGTGGAAAGGCCGGCACGGCAATTCACTCTGATAAACATGACTCTTTCTCAGGTTCTTCCCCATCTGTTAAATTTAAACCTTACTAGTTTGAGAGAGGCCCCGAAGAATCCGAATACAACCTCTCCTTACTACCATGCCAACGCCAAATATGCTTATCATTCAGACAGCCTGGGGCATGACACCAACCATTGTTGGGCCCTCAAAAATAAGATTCAGGATTTAATAGATGCTAAAGAAGTTGAATTCGATGCTCCTGAAAAACCTAACGTGATCTTTGCTCCAATGCCAAAACATGGTCACAATGTCCATGCTGTTGAAGAGGATCTTTTTGTTGCTACTATTGATGATTTAATGACTCTGCTACCGATAATCAAGCTGAATTTGTTGAAGGCTGGGATTTTCCCAGGTTGTGAAGAAGATTGTTGTATTTGTTCATCCTTACCAACCGACTGTCCGTTGTTGAAGTTAGGCATCCAATGCCTAATGGATAATCAAGAAATCCTTTTTGAGAAGACTCCTGTTACACCGACTCCTATCAATGATGTTTCGATAATTACCATATCCGCCAATCTTTCCAAGGTCTCCAAAAGACCTGTTAAGATTACATCTGATCCGAAGATTACACCTCAGAAGATAACTATGTCGGGGCCTATCTCGTACAAGTCCAACAAATCAATACCGTGGAACTATGGGGGAGAGATCTTTTACCACGGTATTAAACAAATTGAATCAACTGAAGAGAGTTCTGATGAAGAGACTTCCGACATTAGAAACATTGCTGGACCGAGTAAAATCACCCGCAGCGGAAGAATTTTCTCTCAGGAGATTGCTCCTCCAAGGGCAATCTTCAGACCCTCAATTGCTTCTAAGGTTACCCCTGTGCCGGTCAACATATCTGCAAGAACTCCAGTTATCGAAGAAATTGTGACTTCTGTGGTTGTACCCTCTGCTGTTGTTGATGATAGAGGGAAAGGGATCCAAGAAGAGCCTGTCAAGATGAGGGCTCAGCCGTTAGTCATCCCTGAAACCACTCAGAAAGAAATGGAAGAGATTTTGAAAATAATCAAGAAAATCGGTTATAATATTGTGGAGCAACTGGGGAAAACCCCCTCAAAAATCTCTATGTTGGCTTTGTTGCTTTGTTCAGAAGCTCATGCCAAAGCCTTGATCAAATTCTTGAAGACGGCCCATGTGCCCCAGGAAACCTTCGCGGACCAGTTCCAGGAATGTGTAGCTAGCCTAACAGCAGACAATGGTCTAGGGTTCTCCGACGCTGACCTAACAGTCAAAGGAAGAAAACATAATAACTCTCTGCATGTCTCGGTAGAATACAAAGGGACTACTCTGGCACACATTCTGGTAGACACTGGTTCATCGCTGAACGTCTTATCAAAGAAGGCATTGGATAGGCTAGATTCTGAAGGTCTAACTTTGAAGCCCAACAACATCATTGTCAGAGCCTTTGATGGTTCTAAACGGATGGTCCATGGGAAGGTGAACATCCCGATTAAAGTGGGAATTGAAACCTTCAACTCCATATTCTATGTCATGGAGATCCGTCCCTCCTATTCTTGCTTGTTGGGAAGACCCTGGATCCATCATGTTGGAGCCGTTACTTCAACTATACATCAAAAGCTCAAGTACCCTGTCCAGGGGAAAATTGTGACAGTTCACGGTGAAGAGGAATACATGATAAGCCATCTTAATTCTTTCCGCTATATGGAATTGGATGTGAATTCATCAAAACCCCCTTTCAGCACTTCGAGGAAGTTTCTGAGGAGATTGTGGCAGTTCCTTCTGTACCTATGATTACCTGACCTCCGCCTTGGATGTCGTCACTCAAAGATGCAAAGGCTGTGATTGAAGAAGGAGGAAGCACAATCTGGGGGCAACTTCCAGACTTTCCTTTTAAATCTGATAAATTCGGCTTGGGTTTCACTGCCTCTTCTCAAAAGGTTGTGCGTCGCTCCCGGGCTGGAGGGCCACCAGTGAAAATCACTCATCATGGAGTCAATGCTTTGGAGGATGGTGAAGAGGAGAGAAATCTGGAAGGCTGGATTTTCCCTACCGTTGAAGGAGGATTGAGCAATTGGGAGGCAAAGGACTTTATTCCCATTACTTTCATCAACCAGTAATTTATCTTTCAAACATTTCTGTTGGTTTGTAATAATTTTTGAACAATTCGTACACTTTTAGCCTTGTGCCTTACCCGAGGTACATAAGTCCATTTGTAAGGGTTTGATTTTTCATCTTCATATGCCATTATAATGAATCATGGACATTTTCATATATAAACTTTTGTGTTCATTTTCCTTCTTTTTACATTTTATTTGTTTAAAGGTGGCTATCCCTTACACACACCCACACTCACCAACGCAGATACCCATCCATTCTGGATTCCATGGGTAACAATTCTGCTATGACCTTCAGTGACTCTGAAGATCTGGTCTATCATGCCGAATACGAAGGTGATGAAGACTGTGAAGTGCCTGGAGAATTGGCTAGACTGCTACAACAGGAAGAAAGGGCTATTCTACCTCACGAGGAGTTGTTAGAGACAATTAACTTGGGTACAGAGGAAGACAGAAAAGAAGTTAGAGTGGGTGCCAACCTAGAGCCAAGTGTCAAGGAGCGCTTAGTTCAGCTGTTGAATGAATATGTTGAGATCTTTGCCTGGTCTTACGAGGACATGCCGGGACTTGATACAGATATTGTGGTTCACCGTCTCCCTACAAGAGAAGACTGTCCACCAATTAAATAGAAAGTTCGCCGCATGTGGCCCGACATGTCTGAAAAGATCAAAGCTGAAGTTATGAAGCAGTTCAATGCTGGATTTCTTTTTGTTACCTCCTATCCACAATGGGTTGCTAACATTGTGCCCGTGCCTAAGAAGGACGACAAAGTCAAAATGTGCATGGATTACAGAGACTTAAACAGGGCTAGCCCTAAAGATGACTTTCCACTACCGCACATTGACATCTTGGTTGACAATACAGCTCAGCACAAGGTATTTTCTTTCATGGATGGATTTTCAGGGTACAACCAGATCAAAATGGCCCCTGAAGACATGGCGAAAACTACCTTTGTTACACAGAGGGGTACGTTCTGTTATAAAGTGATGCCATTCGGTATGAAGAATGTCAGGGCAATCTATCAATGCGCCATGGTAGCTTTGTTTCATGATATGATACATCATGAGATAGAGGTCTACATAGACGACATGATAGCCCATTCACAGACAGAAGAAGAACACCTCGACCATCTGTAAAAGCTGTTTGTCAGGTTGAAGGAGTACAAGCTCATACTGAACCCTAACAAGTGCACTTTCGGAGTCAGGTCCGGTAAACTCTTGGGTTTCATTGTCAGCAACAAAGGCATCGAGGTTGATCCTGACAAAGTCAAAGCTATACAAGAAATGCCTGCCCCTCACACTGAGAAGGAGGTTAGAGGTTTCTTGGGATGCCTAAACTACATTGCAAGGTTCATCTCTCACCTAACATCTACCTATGAACCAATCTTCAAGCTGTTGAAGAAAGATTAGGTGGTTAAATAGAATGATGACTGTCAAGTTTCTTTCGATAAAATCAAGGAGTATTTGCTAGAACCTCCTATCTTGATGCCTCCCGTCGAAGGAAGACCTTTAATCATGTATTTGTCCTTCCTAGAGAATTCAATGGCGAGTTTGGCCGAAAAGAGCATGCCATTTATTACCTTAGCAAAAAGTTTACCAACTGTGAGACCCGATACTCACTGCTCGAGTAAACTTGCTGCGCTTTGGTATGGGCTGCTCGCCGGCTAAGGCAGTACATGTTGACTCATACCACTTTGCTGATCTCTAAGATGGATCCAATCAAGTACATCTTTGAGAAGCCTTCTTTATCCGGAAGAATCGCTAGATGGCAGATGATCCTGACCGAATATGATATACAGTACACGACCCAAAAAGTTATAAAAGGGAGTGTACTAGCCAATCATCTGGCCCATCAAGCTGTCGAAGATTACCAATCCATGAGGTTCGACTTCCCCGACGAGGATATCATGACACTGGACAACATTGAAGAGAACAGACCGTATGACAGACCTGAACAAGGATCCCGATGGACCCTGTACTTTGAGGTGCTTCTAATGCACTGGGAAACGGTATCAGCGCGGTTCTTATCTCTCCGGAAGGTTGCCATACACCTTTCACTGCCAGACTCTGCTTCAGCTGTACCAACAACATGGCCGAGTATGAAGCTTGCATCTTTGATCTCAAGGCTGCTATTGACTTGGGAATCAAATCCTTGATTGTATTTGGGGACTCCTCCTTGGTTATCAGTCAAATCAAAGGAGAGTGGGATACTAAACATCCAAACCTCATCCCTTACAAAGAACATGTCCTGACATTGTTACCACACTTCGAGCAGATTACCTTCGAGCACTTCCCGCGAGAATAAAATCAGCTAGCGGATACTCTAGCTACAATGTCATCCATGTTTAAACTTAACTGGGATAATGAGGCTCCCCAAATCACCATTGAAGGGATGGACAAACCTGCACATTGTCACGAGATTAATACCGAAGAAGTAGTGGACCGACCTTGGTTTCACGAAGTCAAAAGGTATCTCGAAGCACAAGAATACCCTGAAGGAGCTTCAGTCAATGACAAAAAGTTCTTGAGGAGATTCTCTGCCAAGTTCTTCCTGAGCAATGGTATCCTATACAAGCGCAATCATGATTGCACCCTGCTCCGTTGTGTAGACAAGGTTGAAGTTGCGCAGATGATAGCTGAACTACATAATGGTACCTTTGGCACCCACTCAAGCGGTCATACGATGGCTAAGAAGATTCTATGGGCAGGCTATTACTGGTCTACCATGGAAGCTGACTGCCATCAACACTCCAGAACTTGTCACAAATGCAAAATCTATGTAGACAAGGTACATATACCTCCAGTTCCTCTCAATGTCTTAACGGCTCCTTGGCTATTCGCTATGTGGGGAATCGACATGATTGGAGAGATCAAGCCTACAGTATCCAATGGACACCGTTTCATCCTGGTGGCCATTGATTACTTCACCAAGTGGGTCGAAGCTGCTTCCTTCGCATCCATTACAAAGAATGTTGTTGCCCGCTTCATCAAGCAGAACCTCATTTGCCGGTATGGTATCCCCGACAGGATCATTACTGACAAAGGTACAAACCTGAATAATACTATGATCACCGCTCTGTGCGAGTAGTTCTAGATTCAACATCACAATTCATCTCCCTATCGGCCAAAGATGAACGGTGTTGTTGAAGTTGCGAACAAAAATATCAAGAAGATCATTCAAAAGATGACATTCACCTACAAGGACTGGCATGAGATGTTACCGTTTGCTATGCACGGGTACCGTACCACGGCGCGTACGTCAACTGGGGCAACACCCTATTCTTTGGTATACGACATGGAAGCTGTTTTACCTATCGAGGTTCAGATTCCCTCCTTGAGAATCATGAAAGATGCTGGTTTGAGTGAAGACGATTGGATTCAGGCCCAGTTTGATCAACTTAACTTGATTGACGAAAAGCGACTTACTATTGTTTGTCATGGTCAGACGTATCAAAAACGGATGATCAAGGCTTTCAACAAAAAAGTCAGACGACAAATATATCAAGTCGAGGATCTTGTAATCAAGCGGATCATCTTGCCGCAAAGTGATCCCAGGGGAAAATGGACTCCTACTTACGAAGGACCATTTGTGATCAAAAACATCTTTTCTGGAGGGGCAATGATCCTGACCACCATGGACGGTGATGACCTGCCGCACCCTGCAAATGCAGACATAGTCAAAATATACTACGCATAAACAACCCGGCAAGTTGAAAACCCGAAAGGGCGACTTGGGAAAAAATGGGCATCCCGGTGAATCGAAAAACCGAAAAGGCGGTTCAGGCAAAAATTAGGGATAAATAAAAAAATCTATACACCCGACAAGTTGAAAACCCGAAAGGGAGACTTGGGCAAAAAAGGGTTTCCCGGTGGATCGAAAACCCGAAAGGGCGGTCCAGGAAAAAGTTAGGGAATTAAAGCATATGACTATGTCTCGTCGGCTCACTTTAAGGACAATCTCTTCACAGACAAGCTCCAGGCTTCTGATCAACTCAATCATCTTCGGACGAAGCAACGAATGTACAAGATATTCAGAGTTATGAAGGCTATAGCAGAATGGGAACCCCATGGATTTTTTTACACATAGCCATCTTTCTTTGTATAAATTTTTCTCATTTTTTATGACAACATTCTCTTACTAGGATGTCTGTCTCCTTTTTACAAAATACTTACACAAAGTTAATACAAAGATACTTCAAAGGGCAAAAAATTATTTGCCTCTTCTTCTTTTTTATACTTGTGTTTTATTTGAAAACGTCCAATGATTTATTAAATAAGCATATGCATTTGAATAAAATCACTGTTTACAAATGAATGAAATGTGAAATAACGATTACTGATAGGTTAAAAGGATAGGAAAACATCTTTAGGCTATTCCAAGTTAAATCCCCTGCAGTACATCATCTAGATCCCCGGTGGAGCTAGAATCTTGAAACAACATATACCCAGCGGAGTTAAATTTCGAAATCCCCATCAGAGTTAAGTTTTCAAACTCCCAATCCCCAGCGGAGCAAAAATTTGAATTATAGACCCTCAGCAAAGATGAAACTTTCTTCCCCAACGAAGTCCAAAACTTCAACCTTTAAACCCCGGGGAAAACCCTCTAGTTTCCTCCAATTCCCAAGATATTTGTCTTAAAACCAGATAATTCCCCTGCAAGTTATCTTAGAACCTGATAATTTCCCAACAAGTTGCTTTGGAGCCTGACAGCTAACCATATGACAACTTCGGATAATTCCCCAGTAGATTGGCATACAAACCCAAACTCTTGAACTCTCTCCATAATAGGAGTAAGTTGTTCCCCATAGAGTCTCCTAAAACTCCCTAACATAATGAACTTTCTCCCCGCAGAGCTATCCTTATTTCCCAGCAGATTGAAGATTCTCAATCCCCAGCCACAATCATCAAGGTTCTCGGGATTCCCCAAGCAGGTTTCTCAAGCAACACTTGGCATTATTTTTACGACAGAATGTCTATAATCTTCCAACTCTAAGGACTTGAAGGATCCCTATATCCCCAGGAAAGTCGTGAAGGATTCTCACATCCCCATAGGAGTTGTCAAAGTTTTTGATAATCCCCATGAGTTGCCAAGGATTTTCTATCCCCAGCAGTGGTCCAAGGATTTCTCTTCCTTAACAATCAAAGGTTTTGAATCTCCAACGACGGTCAAGGATTTATTTTCCCCGACAGCAGACAAAGATTTTATTATCTCCAGCGGTCAAGGATTTATTTTCCTCAGCAAGACAGCGAATCGGCTTACATGCGCATACATTACATTCATATATCATAAACATTGATAACGCACATCTTATTGCATCATACATTTCATGCAACATAACTTTGTGTTTCAGCTAACATTTTACCCTTTTCAAGATAAAATTAACAGCTATCTGTAACGAATGTTCAAAGTTCAAATACAGCTTAGAGATGCTCCAGACACAGATGTTATTCTATTGCTTATTCAATGCTCAGATTCCTGTTCCAGTTCAAGCTATGAAGCCCGGAGATCGACCGGGAGATAGTGGAATCCCCAGCAAATTATTATAAAGCTTGGAATCGACCAGATAGCAGTATAAAGCACCATGAAGCCTGGAATCGACCAGATTGTGGTACACCTTAAATTCAAGCTATGAAGCTCGGGTTCGACCGGATAGTATCTTGATCTCTACAAAAGACTGTGAAGCCTGGATTTTGATCAGATAACAGTAAGGTATACTGTGAAACTTGGGTTTCGACCAAAAAAGCAGTTCACTCGGCCAATTACTTGGAATCCAATTTCAACCAGATAACCATTTGATTTTCTTCTGAAGCCTGGATGTTGACCAGATAGGAAGTAAGGTATCGTGAAGCCTGGATTTTGACCAGATAGCAATACAAGACTGTGAAGCCTGGATTTTGACCAGATAACAGTGAGGTACACTGTGAAGCTTGGATTTTGACCAAATAGCAGTTTACTTGGCTAATTACTAAGAAGCCCGGAATTGACCGGATATTAGTGTGCCTTAAATTCAAGTTGAAGCCCGAAGGCGACCGGATAACAATTTAATTCCTTCAAAAGCCTGGAATACAACCAAATAAGAATTGAGAAATTGCAAAGCCTAGAGAATGACCAGATAGCAAGTTTAATCTCATCCCCCCAGTAAGTCACTGTGAAGCCTGGAATCGACCAGATAGCAGTCAGTCTTTATTTTCCTCGGCAAACACTGTAAAGCCTGGAGCACGACCAGATAACAGTTCATTTTCACCTCTTCAACCAAGAGATGATTCTCTAGTAGAATAACGGACGACTGAAGTTCCTAAAATTCTATTTCTACCACAACAGAGACCAGCATTCCCCGGCATAGTCCTCCTTAACAACAGGTACACGGGCTCTCGCAAAGGAATCTCTCATGCGATCAACATTCTTGGATGGCATCTTAAGCCCATCTTTGACAAGATTCGGTCACCTCTCTAAAATGGCATCTTTAATCCCATTTCCTCAATTACATTTTGACGAGTGCAAATTTACGGGCACTCTAGTGTCCAATCATCTTTTACCTTTAAGTCATGAAAGGCAAACTCGCCAATCTAACTCTTCAGGTTCAAGAAGATTGAACAGGGGCAGATGTTGTACCCCAAAATTTTCCCTTTCATTTTATCAAGATTTCCCTCCCACAAGACTCTTTGGACTCCAGATAGGATTAGGGTTTGCTCTGCTCAAGACATCTCCTTGCACTGTTGACCTGAAATTAGGGTTTGAGTTTGCACAAGGATTTTTGGACTTCCAAGGCTCAATGTGACTCTCATACTTCATGTTGGACTTATAAGATTGTTCATACCAAGTTTCAAGCCTTGAATCAAATTTTTGCCCAGTCAATTGGACAGTTGACCTAGAAATCAAATGTATTGGGGAAAAAGTCAATTGTGGCCAATTTACAGTCAAACCTCATAATTTTTGATCCACATCAACATTATAGGCTGATATTAACCATTTGATCAATTTTGGACCATAATTCCTCAAGAAATTTGATCAGATCATCAAAAGGGCAAAATGGTCATTTTTAGGGTTTTGACTATAGAAGGGCAATTTCTAATTTTTCACCTAGCCAATGGCAAATTGGGTTCAAGAATGGATTCAAGGACTCAATGGCATCATCTTGACCTAATCACAAGGTTTAAAAGATCTCAAATGCATTGGATTGACAAATGAATTTTCCAGTCAACTGATCAAAAATCAACTTTACACTGAAAAGTCAAACTTTGACTTTTTGGTCAAAATCAAGTGCCAAGGGTCATTTTTCATCAATATGTGTTAAAACGTGAAACTTGTTCACCAAGGAACCTAATTTTGAAAATTAGGGTTTAAAATGGAAAATTTTCATAACTTAGAAATTTTCTAAGTTATGAAAATTTCTTATTTTTTCCCCAAATTTTCCCAACTTTTTCACCATGATGCAATTGGATTCAAAGAAAACTTCCAACATGAAAGTTGTATTACTCCACAAAATATACAACTTTGATTCACAAAGTTTTCCCAAAAGATGCTTGGATCTCAAGTTATGATTTTTGGAATAAGGGTCCATGAAACTTTTAACTTAGTGAAATTTTGCCCTAGTTTAGGCAGAATTTTGACCTATCTTCATGGCAATTTTTCACATAGTTCCACTTGGAATCTCAAAATGCATTTCAAAGATGGATTATAAATCATGTTACAAGCTTTACAAAATTTCCAAGAACTCTCCAAGATCATTTATGGTTAGGGAGAATCGAAGGTTTGAATTTGGCAAAATATCACTTTGGTCCATGGCATTTTTCATGTTGCTACAAGTTGCAAATTCTGTCCAGCCTTGTTTGTACTTGATTACAGGTTTTTAAACCCTTACACACTCAAAAATTGAATGAAAACACATTGGTTAGAGGCATTGTTCTGAGCTTTAGAAGATTACACAAAGGATTAATCCATTTTTGGCAAAAAGGCAACAATGCCATTTACATAAAGCACAACTTTTGCAATTTTGTTTCTCTTGAGCATTGCACCAAGTCTTTTGCAGCAAAAAACATCCACAAATATCAGGGAAAGTATACAAACTATGTGCATGCTTGGATCTAGCCTGTACAGGCCTGGCCTTGGTCACTTCTCACTTTTTCTCCAAAAGCAAGTCAACTTGCAAAATGACCACAACTCTTGTATCTGATATAACCAAGTGTTGTAAACATTTCAAACAAGCTTAACACATTATACCAAGCCAAAAACACGAGCCCTAAGCCTCTCAAACACCCTTGTACACAAAAATCACATTTTCTTGCAAAATAGAGCAGGCCCTGCAGAATCACTTCCATCTTTACATTGCCTCGTGCGTTTTGCTTGCAATCAATTCCAACACACTCCATACAACATACCTAAGTTATCCCAACCATTCCCAAGTCACTGTAACTCCATTTACACACTTCACCATTTCTGAATTTTGAGTGTGCAGGTTGAGTTCTATAGAGAGATTCAAGCAAGTTCTAAGCTAGCTAAGCGTTGGGAAAGCTCAAAGGAACTTCAAGCAAGCTCACAAGCATCTCAGGCCTCACTGAAAACTCTTGCATTGCCATACTCGAGCTTCACTAAAACAGGTAAAGTTCAAACTTCTATCTCTCTATTTAGGAATCATTAGGCTTAGGTTTGTGAATAAAAAATGTAGTCATCATTGCCCTTGAGTTGTACATATGCATAGAATTCATTTAAGTTAACTGAGCTGGGAGAATTTGAATGATGAACTTTCTGAAAAAACTAGGTTAGAAATTAAGGCCAGAGAAATTTTCTCTGGTCTTTGAGAGTTAGATTAAGATTTTTACATGTTTAGAATCGTGTGATCATGCTATATAACTTTCATGTTGCTAGTTTTTATTTTTAAGCACAAATGCAGGAGTTAGCAATTTGAACAAGAAACGCGCGTTATTTGGTTCAGAGGTTAGGGACGGAGATGAATGTGGGTTGGGCCTGGCTGTTCCATTTTTGACACCCCCCTAGCTTGCTGTTTACACCCCCTTGGCCCATTTGTTTATTTTTTCCATATTTTTCTTTTATTTTTAAGTTTCTGACTTTTATTTATTTTTTAAACATTAAAAAATACCAAAAATATTTTTCTTAAATTTTCACATTTTTTTTTATTTTTTTTATTTTTTTTGGCATAATATTTAGTTTATTAGGTTTAATATATTTATTTTCTTAAATAAATTCATAAACAATACAAATATATTATATTTTTATTTTTGTTATTTATATACTTAAATAATATTTTTTCTCACATGTTTTCATTTTCAACATTTTGTATATATTTTATTTTATTTTCTTGTGAATAAATAAATATTATAATATATATATATATATATATATATATATATATATATATATATATATATATATATATATATATATATATATATATATATATATATATATATATATATATATATATATATATATATATATATATATATATATATATATATTCTTAAAACAAATTAGGGTTTCCACCCTTAATAAAAATAATCATTTTTATTTTTCTTATTTTTGAGACATTAAATAACTTATTTTTACATACATAAAAATAATACAAAACATTTTGCATATTTATATTTAATTGCATATTTAAATATTTGTCAATTTATCATTTGTACATTGAATTCAATTTGGTTGTAATAGTTGACTTAGGGTTTTATTTTGTGCAAAATATCCCCTATTCAAACTTGTATTCCCCTTCCCATATCAATGTTGTAATAGTATTAGATTTACTTTTACGCACTTTATTGCTTTCAAATATGCCATGATAGAAAGATTAGGGTTTGTATGCAAAAATCTAAAATCAAACAAATAGCTTGACTAATGCAAGACAAAAATGCATGAAAATTGACAACACAATACACACAAGCACCCCTAGGGTTTCATCCACTTGTTGCCTTTAAAATGGCCATGGTATATATGCTAAGTATCTTGGCAAAACAAAATCAAAACAAAAGATCATAGTCCCTCGATGACGCTATCTTGGTTGCCTATACAAAATGATCTAGTCCCTCAAAAACTTGCTAAGATACTTGGCACTATTGATATCATGGTCATACGATGACCCGCGCCTGTCCCGTTTAACATCCAAACACAAGGTTGTTTATCAAATACAATGGTAAAACAATAATGTCAAAGGGTTAAAAATGTGTAGGAAAGATCTTTGAGTAGGTAGGTAGATGCTCCTAGTTACTTGATCAAACTTGCAAACATCCTTGCTATTTTCAAAAACACATCACAACACAATTTCAAAACAATTTCCCAAAAAAAACTTTCAAACATTGAAACATATTTTCAAAAGACAAACAACTTTGTATACATTCAAACAAGAATCATTACAAAGGTTGCCTAAATAAAGGCCTCTTTTCAAAATACTTTCAAAACCACACACAAAAGCACCATTTCAAACAATTGAAAAGCAAAAGCAAGTGATCTAAACAAGTAACTAAAAGCCCATGGAAAACCATGGATGAAAAGGGTGCTAGCACCTTCCCTTTTCATAATCTACCCCCCAAACCCAAGAAAACATCTCAAAGGTCTTTCCTGTGCTTTTTGACCTTTCCTTTGGATAAAATAAAAAGTCAATGGCGACTCTTGCTAAACTGAAACATTTGTTAATACAAACGCAAAACCTCAAGTCAGTTCTCCCACTGCATCACAGTACTGTTAAAAGGTAGTTGACTTAGAATGGGAATCCTCAAGAGTTGGGAGAATTCTTCCAAAGTTGGCACAGGTTGATAATCGGGAAATGTGAAGCAATGGTGTAAAGGATCAAAGAACTAGAAGACCACCTTCATCATGTCTTCATCAGTGTTGGAGGTAACCAAGTTTAGGAGGTGACCATGTCTTTCGGTAAATGGAGAATTTTCATGAATTCTTGATACTAGCTCTTTAAGTTGAGGAGGGATCCTTACAAGGTTGACTTGAATAGTTTTCGTGCGAATAGAATCCATGTCCTACAAAACAGAACAAAGATAAATCCCAAGATCCTTGAAATGGTTAGTGAACATGAGTATGACGTTATAATGTTTATGATGTTATATACAAGTAAATATATACAAACAAAGCAAATAACTCCTTAGGTTTAGGCTTGCATTGAGTCTCATAGGTAAGTACCCTCTTGAAGTTTAGTTGGCTAAAACCTGTCCTATTAATAGTAATCGGGTTCTAAGGAGCTCAATATCACTGATTTGTTTCCTTGGGCATTGTTTCAGCGCAAGCCTCTTTAATGGCGACCGAAATATCCCAAAAACCCAAACCTCAATGAGTGTAGTATCGAGTATCTACCAACTTCGGACTGTACCAAAGTCGGTCATCTCACTATGTCCTAATGGCCAAGTTGGTCAAGTAAAGGTTCTAAAAGTTCATTAGTGCTTCATGACATCACTCAATGGCCCTGTATTCTCCTTGACTACTCAAGGTCTACCGGTACCCACAAATATGTCACACTAACATAGCTATTGCTTAGACCATGTGGGTCTACCCCGCACAGTTTCCACAATGTATTGCTACTTACCTATAAGGTATCCCAAATCCGGATATAAGATTCAAACCCAAACAAAGAACCATAATGTAAAGCATACAAGTCAAACAATGAAAGCAAGTAAATGTGATCTAACCCTAAGGTAACCCAACTTTTAAAAATTTCCCCAGCAGAGTCACCATTTCTGTGATACGGTGGGAGAACTTACTAGGTTGTTTGCGTTTGATCGCAAATGTTACGATTAGCAAGAGTCGCCACCGACTTTTCTTTTATCCAAAAGGAAAGGTGAAAAAGAACAGAAAAGACCTTCGAGATTGTTTCTTGAGTTCGGGGGGTAGATTATGAAAAGGGAAGGTATTAGCATCCTTTTAATCTATGGTTTTCCATGGGCTCTTAGTTACTTACTAGATCACTTGCTTTTTGTTTGAAAATGTGCTTTTGTGTGTTTTTTGAAAGTATTTTTCAAAAGAGGCCATTGTTTAGGCAAACTTTTGTAATGATTCTCGCTCGTAAGAATGTATACAAAGGTGTTGATCTTTTGAAAATGTTTTCAAGTTTTGAAAGGTGTTTGGAAAGTGTGGGTGTTTGTTTTGAAAAATAGCAAGGTTGTTTTGTTTTGAAATTGAGCAAGTAACTAGGAACATTCTACCTACTCAAGTCTTTTATGTTCATTTCCTTTTTTCTTTGACATTGTTATCTTACCATTGATTTGGTAAGTAACCCTATATTTTGATGTAAAAGGGATGGGTGTGGGTCATCGTATAACCATGATTAGCAATGTTGCAAGATATCTTATCATTTTTCTTTAGGGACTAAGATCATTTTGAAAGGAAACGTTTGATAGCATCGTCGAGGGACTATGATCTTATACTTTGCTTGTCTTTGCTAAGATACCTCACATGCGTAATATGACCATTTTTGTAAGGCAACCAAGTGGATTTACCCTAGGGGTGGTTAGGTGCAAGTGGATTGATTTTCATGCTTGATTTATCTTTGATTAGGGTTTGCTAATTGATTGGTTTTAGTCTTTCCATACAAAAACCTAATTACTAACATTTGTATATAAAACGATAAATTGCGGAATTTAAAATTACTACGCTATTACAATACTTAGGGGAGAGGGTATACAAATTCATAAATGGGGATTTTTTGCAAGAAAATTAAATCTAATTAACTATTACAACCATATTGAATATTGTACAAAAATTGAAATGGACTTGTTTTGTTTTTGTTAAGAAATTAATTTACTTAAGAAAATATTTTGATCTTTTTTGTTTTAAAAGAAATAAAACATGTGAATATGAAATATTTTTTTGGCTTTTTTGGTTATTAAAAGAAAAAAAGATAAACAAGAAAATGGAGTCAAAATCAGCACATTGTTGGAACGAGGAGGAACAGAAGTTCTGACTATGATACGCTGCAAGAGAGAAAATGTTAGTAGGCAAGCAGAAGGTCAGAAGTTTTGGACATGGATACACCAAGTTCTGAGGTTGAAAGGGGTCCAGAGGCTATAGCGTACCTAGGAACCTAGAAGTTTATGTACCTCTGGAAGTCAGAAGTTCTGGCTATTTTAAGAGAGTGAGGTGAAAATGCTGTAAGGTAAGGATATCTAGAAGTTCTGATTTGGGAGTATCGTCTGACAGGTAAATGGGTAAAAAATATCAACAAATAAACCTAAAAAGACGCTTCTGGGGCTAGAACCCATGACCCTTAGCACTAATTTCTTATGCGCACGATTTCTACCACTTGGGTGGCTGTACATCCGGTATTAGAAGCAAAAGCATGAACATATAATATAAAGTAAATTCTGATGATGAGCTTCATCTCTTTCTCCATGCTAATTAGAACATCTGCAACTTAGTCATTTCTCAACAGAACAGAAAACACAAATATATCAATTATGGCAGGTTTCCATCATGGTTTCAGAAGCATAAAAAATGTCAAGATTATAAATCAGAAACAAGCATGTATCTGCTAGTCCTAGTTTCCTTAAGAAGTTCAGAACATATGTTCTTCCTACTTAGGCAGGAAAATACATGAAACCTCAGAATATGTACAACATCAGAATCAAGATGTCTATATTGTATTTTGACCATGCAAGTCTAACAACACGTAAGTGATATGATGAGGGTTAGCAGAAGCTTACCTTGCAGCTGGAAAATATTCTGTGAGCTGGAGCCTGGTTCTGACTTCTTGTAATGTTCTGATCAGCTTCCTCACGTGCTCAGCAAGCTAGAATAACCTTTATCTTGGGCTATGAATGGATGGAAAATTATGGAACATTCAAGAAGCAAAGTTATGACTTTTTGAGAACGTGTTACGGTCTGAAAACAGGAGTTAGGATGGTTTCTAAATGTATATCAGAAGTTGTATGGATGGTTTGATCAAGAAACACTTGAGAAAAAAATTTGAATTTGAATGCAAAAATCAAAGACTAGCAGGTTTTGTATTTGGGCTGCAGCTTCAAGTTCTTGGGAGATTTTAGCAAGGTTTCAAGGCTTTTCTTTTCAATTTTTCTACCCGCCCTCATAGTTGTCAATGAAGTTCAATTTATAGGCAAGAACTTTGTAGCTTGGAGAAGTCAAAAGTACAATCATCATACACTAGGCGTTGACTTGTTCTTGAAGCAAGTTCAAACAAGTAAGGTTAACAGCTTTTAGTCGTGCCTAAGTTGGATTTTTAAGCATGAATTAAGGAAAAGTACCCTCAGAGGCAAAAGCAAAGCATGGGCCCAACATAAACTTGTACAAAAGTTTGCATTTCAAGGACAACAATGGTACTTGTATCTCACACGTGGAGAAATCCTTTGGATAAAATATCAAAAGTGGTTGTGAGCATAAAATGATGATGAGATTTATCAAACCAGAAATCTTGCGCTATGAGATTGCGCATCATAGCTTAATTCTGGGCCAGAAGTTCAGCATCAGCGTAACTTAGAACAAACATCCAACTTCTGATGTTGGAATCTCTCTGCTCCAGCATGTTCTGAGCGAGTTCTCAGACTTTCCCAAAAGCTTGTAACACGCTTTGTAAATCCTCTTTGAATTTCTCTTGCAACTTCTGACTGAACCTTCGTGAAAACTGGCCCAGAAGTTCTAGCCAAACTCTGTCTTGAAAATGTCCAGAATTTGCTGAGTGCTTCAGTTTCATGGACGTGTCTGTGAACCTTTATAACTTGAAATTCCAGCATTTCCAGGAGAAGTTTTGTTCTGCAATATTTTAGGTCTTATTGAGATCTAAAACTCTTGTGTTAGAAGTTCTTCCAGAATTAGCTTGCATTATGGTGGAAATCTGGCCAGAAGTTCTGAACTTGTCACATTTCTTAAACACTTAGAAAAAATTCTAAGTATTTAGAATTTGACTTTTGAATTTCTTGATGAAACAAACTTCATATTACAACATGTCTTGATGAAATATGACTCTTGAAACTTGACTTTGGTCCAAAAGTCAAAGTTTGACTTTTCAGTAAGTAAAATGACCATTTTGCCCTTGTGAATGACTTTCTTGAAAAATTTGTAATTCAAGGCTTGAAATTGGATGGAGGCAAACCTGAGAGTCCAGGATGATCCTTTGAGAAATGAGAAGGAAAATTTTGGGATACAACACTCACATATACGACATTAATCTACCTTTGAGGCTCTCCCTGTTTCTATAGGGAAGTCCAATACGTCTCGAGGCCTAAGACAAGATTTAAAACTAAACATTTTTAATATAATAAAAATATTTTTGTCTAGAATTATTATATTTTAATTATTTTATGATGTGAAATCATTAAATTATTATAATCAATTTTATTTAATATTTTATTAGAATTAATAATAAAATTATTTCATCTAAACACTCTTCTCATTAATTTTAAAAAATAATTCTTTATTGAAAAACAATGTCAAAATTTTTCAAAAAAAACTTATATTAAGTCTCCTATTATGTTAAGAACTTAAAAATTTATCATTTATACTTATAATTTTTAAATTAACAAATTAAACAATGCATACTGTAAATAATTTTTATTGTTATATATTTTTATTATTTAACTGGTATATAGTATAATAAATTTTTTTTTAAATTTATTAATTAAAATCTTATAAATTTTGAGGCCCTAGAGAGTAACTTTAGTGACCTATCCCTAGGCCGACTCTTATATATATTTTTTACATAATATATATATATATATATATATATATATATATATATATATATATATATATATATATATATATATATATATATATATATATATATATATATATATATATATATATATATATATATATATATATATATATATATATATATATATATTCAAAAGTAAATTCATAATATCTTTACACTGTCAGTTAAATAAAGATATATATATATATATATATATATATATATATATATATATATATATATATATATATATATATATATATATATATATATATATATTTGATGAAATAACGAAGTGTATATGCATTGCCCTAGAATCAATGACATGAAATGTGTATCGGAAGATGTCTATTCACTTTGCAAATAGTACACCCCAATAGATAAAACAAAGACACATAAATGGACAAAACCTAATTTTCCATCTCTATCATTTATTTCCCTTCCCTTTCCACGTCAGAAATAATGAAAAAGGTCTTAAATCCTTTGAAAAGAAGTAAGCGGTTACTAAATCTAGTGAACAAATTAGAATAGTCTATCTTTTACAAACACAATAATTATTATGAGTGATAGTTCTTGCTAATGGCCAACTAAATAATTATTGGGTTGTTGTTTGTTTGATGTGGTTTTATTGAAATATATAACTGGTTCAAGCAATAGTTCTTTTAATGATGGTTTTAATTTGTTTAAATATGAAAGGGATGGAGGAATATTGTCTTTCTAGTTTAAAGTAGTGATATATTTTTTTGTAAAAAAAAGAGGCTTAAAGAGAGTAAATAGAGAGTTAGTTGATTTGCAATTTTGTGGACTCTTTAGTTAGTTAGGAATGAGATTTATTTTCGTAATAAAGTATGAAATGTAGATAATACGGTATGGAATATCAAAATTCTAGTTTTGAGATGGTCTGTTTTGAGAGATATTACTCAAACCAATTATAATTTCTACGAATTTAGTAAAATCCTTTAGTTACTTTTGTCATAAGTCGTTTGATTTGATAATCTCTTTTTTCTCTGATCATTCCCATTCTTGTATAAAAAAGTTTGAAAATCTTTACTTCTTTTTTATATAAAATCCTGAAAAATTTTATATAAAGAAAAATTTTAAAATGTTTTATTCATGTTAAGAATATTCGAGATATATAATGATTGTTTCTTATTTATAAGAAAAATATTACTAATGATTGCATATATTTATTGAGTAAGTTATGGTGCTTCTGAAACTGACCCAATTGAAAGATGCAATTGTTAGATTGTTTGGTGTTAATGGTCTCTCGACCCAACAACACAAAATGTTATCGCAGTTGGGTTAGTGGATAATCTTTCTATAATATTCATAGATGACCTAACTTCTAGCCTAGATCCAAGATCTGTTGGTATTGTTATGAGAGTAATTAGGAATTTAGTGGACAATAGAAGAACAGTTGTATGTGCCATTCACTAGCCAAAAGTTGAAATTAATATTAAATTTTATTCTAACAAATAAACTGAAAATATATATAAGTATTTAAATATTATTAAATTTATTATTTAATATTATATTATCCAAACATTTCCAAATATAATTTAAATTTATCAAATACATTATTTAATATTATATTATCCAATATTATTCAAACACATTCAAATATTATTTAATAAATTATGTAATAAATTATGTGTTAATTGAAATAACATCTATATGTATGTAACAAATTAAAATATATATGTGACAAATTATACTATATGTAACGTTAATTGAAATATATGTAATAAATTAAAATATTTAAGTAAAAATTATGTAAAAAAATAATTGAAATGTAACAAATACATACTATAGGCTCACGTGATATACTATAAATTAATTTTTTGATTATTAAAATGAAATTTCACTTATTTTTTAAATATATACAATAAGTTCTAAAATTAATTTATCATTTAATATATTTTAAATTTTTTTATTTCATATGTTTTTAATAAATTAATTTTAGTTCCAGTTAATTCTAAACAAATTAATTTTAATATAAAAAATATTATTTGATACACTAAAATTTAATATTATTAATTGAAAGTTATATATGGCAACAAGTTTAAACTGTTATTAATTATGAAATAGTTCAAATAAAATATATATGGCAAACAATTAACTAATATTTAAGTAGAAAATAATAGAAAGAGAATACAATGGTTCAGTGGCAGCACATATTGCTTGGGACATTAAAGGGGTGGGTTCAACAAGTCTCGTTCTCTATATATAAAGTTTTCCCATACATAATATTTAAAATAATTCAAAAAATAATCATAAAGTCATCGTTAGTCTTTTTTTTTTCAAAAGATGAAAACCAATAATGTTTTCCCTCAAACATGTGAGATTTCTTTCTTCTAAAGCCAGTCAAATATAAATATATTTTGGTTTAGAGGGACGATTTCTTGAATGGTATGCGCATATATTCTCATTTTACAAAAATAGTTGATAAATTTTCATTTTTATAAATACTTGGATCAATAGTTCATTTTTTCCGTTTCATATAATTTCCATAATAGAAAAAAAATTAACTTTTTTTTTTATCTTTGACTCACTACAATTATCAAAATTAATTATAATTATATAAGAGAACACATTACTATTCATCATTGGTTACATTCTTGGTCTTACATTCTTGAACTGTAAGTTTCTTCAGGTTGAATGTTTTTTAACCAAATATTCCAACTGCCAAATGATTACTAATATTATAATTAGATTATTGGGTAACACTTAAAGAACTCCTGGGTGATATATCCATTTGGTCGTTGTCCAGGAAGAAGCAATCTGTAATGAATAGTAAATATAACATGAAGATTGGAATGATTTTTCCTCACCTTTGATACAAGACATATTCAGTCGATATATCACAGGTACTTTTTAAACAAGATAATATAATAGAGAAACGCTTTTGTTTCTTAATTAACAGGTCGAATATGCGAAAACTTAATTACTCTAAATTCTTGGG
The DNA here is from genome assembly GCA_948472305.1 of Vicia faba. Classification (NCBI taxonomy): domain Eukaryota; kingdom Viridiplantae; phylum Streptophyta; class Magnoliopsida; order Fabales; family Fabaceae; genus Vicia; species Vicia faba. The sequence goes on from OX451740.1 coordinate 698,123,954, forward strand.
AATATATTAATCAATGAGTTATTTGGGATAAGTTTTCATTTGAATTTTACTGTAAAATTTTCATAAACTATCAAATTTTCAAGAACAAAGAAAGAAAATACCGGGAAAAAATGATAAAAGTTGAAAAAGAAGGCGATTTACCGGAAGGAGGAAGACGAACCGGCAGAGGAATACGAATCGGCGGAGGAAGACGCACCGGCGGAGGAAGACGATCCGGCGGAGGTAGACGAACCGGCAGAGGAAGACGAACCTCCGGAGGTGTGGAGAAGACGACGAAGACGGCAGGTTTGTGGGCTGAACAGTGACGCGGGTTTGTGGGCGGCGAAGGGAGGAAGCGGTTTGTGGAGAGACGACGAAGATGGTGTGGAGAGACGGCGGATTCGTGGGTGGAGAACAGTGACGGCGAAGGGAGGGAGCCGTTTTGTGGTTTAGAGCGTGTATATGGTTTTTCTGAGAAAAGGGAAATAAACAGTGTCAGGGGTTTTAAAAATTTATATGGTATCTTTTACATCGGGTATGACGTGGACCGATGCAAAGCTATGAACGTGGAGGGGTTTTTACATCGGGTATGATGTGGTCCGATGTAATAAATTCCATTTATTTTATTAAATTTAATCACTTTATTACATCGGTTAATAGAATATCCGAAGTAATAGACCAGCGAAAATTCTTTTACATCGGTTATTCTCCAGAACCGATGTAATAGGCCAGTGGAAATTTTTTCTCCATAATTACAAAAATGCCACCGTGTTTTATTTTCTAATAAAAAAGAATATTTTTTATTTCATTGGAAATTAATACCTGATGTAATAACTTTTAAATTTTATTTTTTACATCAGTTATTTTTATACCTGATGTAAGGACGTTTTCTCAAATGTCATTTTTTTAGTAGTGACTTATCGAATCATTTTATTATAATCCTTTGAATAAATCTCAAATTGTGTGTGTATTTGTACATATTGAGTATAATCGTGTTTCTGTGTAAATATTGTATTGTTTGATATTTTTCATCTATTCTGTATGTATTCATTCTTAATTGGAGCATCGAGTAATAAGAGTCAAATGCATAGCTTCAAAGAAGCAATTTTGAATAATTTATCAATGGATAAGGTTCAAATTAAAGAAGATAAAAATCATTAATTTGGTTTATATTTAGGAATTGTTAGATAGATCATTGAATAAGCTTTTCAGCGCTTCAAACTGGGCGTAAATTGGAGTTACAGTTCTCAAGTTATGACGAAAACAAATGCTAAATTTTTTTGACAAAGCAGGTTTGGCGCTAAGCGTCCTCTGTGCGTGCTAAGCGCATCCTCCGACTTCAAAACTCGTTAAATAAGGCAAAAAAACACATTTTTAGGTTATGGATTGAGTATTTTTGAGTCCCTACACCATCAAACCCATTTTATGGTAGATAGAGCTTAGAAAACATCAATTGGGATTGCATCTTGTCGAATCAGAGGTGGATTCTCACCAATTATCTTGACAACTCGAGAAGTGTTGGTTTATCTCTTTTTCCTCTTTTTGTTAACTCTTTTTTTGGGTTATATATATATATATATATATATATATATATATATATATATATATATATATATATATATATATATATATATATATATATATATATATATATATATATATATATATTTGTTGATCATGGTGTTGTATAAAGTTTGCTTTACAAATCATTATTGATTTCTTCCTTAACTTTTTTGCTTTATGTTTGGATTTGGCTGGTTATAGACATATACCTCACAAGTCTTGATTAAGGATGAATATCTATTAGTTTCTATATTCTAGAGATAGATTTAGAGCTAATAATCATTGTGGGTATCAGAGCTTAATGCCTCAGTGTTGTTTGTGTTATGGTGAGAGATCGTCAATGCGAGTAATACGGTTGTCTCCAACTTTGCATTAGACATTACCTCTGTTGTGGAATATTTTGAGAGATACTTGATTATTTTGACGAGTATTTTAGGTTAAGTGCGACTGATCAATAGGTTTAAGTTTGTTTTGATTAGTGTAAATTCATGCTTGATAAGTTTTTCTCTCTAAAAAATGTATTTTTTCTTGTTCGTATGTTTAATTCCCGCATTTACTTTAAATCTATTCAAACTCAAACTCATAAACGCGAAAAATTGTCGAACAAAAATTCAGTAGCACTAATCCCTGTAGAGAAAATATGATAAAACTAAAAATACTTACTTTTGCTTGTCGCTTTACCATTTCACCAAAATGGCACCGTTGGCGGAGATTGGTGTTTTTATTGGATCGCATTTTCTTTGTTTTTGAGTTTTTCACATAATGCTCATATTGTTTATATTGATACTTGTATGTGTTTACCATACTTGTGAATTTTACATGTTTGCATACTTTTGAATATAATGTATATTTTTATTTCTCTTCACATTTACTAAGGTGTTTGGTTAGGTTTCTTCGTCGATGAGCGCTAAACGTGTAAAGAGGCAACATGGAGAAGTGTGCAGAAATAACAGGCGTCGAGCTTACAACGTAAACAAGCATGTTTTATTATTTTTAGTTTCTTTATTATTTTTATTGTATTTGTATAGGTAGTGTGATTAATTGGTTAAACAAGTTGAAATTGGACCAGTTCTTAAAATTCTCAAATCTTCACTTTTCAACTTGTTTAGTTAAATTTCACTCGGTCATTTAGTATGTATACAATAGTTGTTTTAATTTTTATTTTTCTGTTTGTCCAAGAGCTTGTTTTGTGTAGCTTGAGGAAGTTTGAGGTGATTTTCCAAGTTGACCGTTTCAACTTGCGGATGTATGGTAATGATATTATTTTGAAGTTGGTACACACAAGGTACTCGTTTATTGCTTTCTATAGCATAAGATGTTCAGGAAACTTTTCGTTCGTATAAATTCCACGCTACTTATTCTTTTACATTACTTGCTTTTTGATTGAATCACTTTTGTTCCTTTTTTTTATCCCCAAATATGAGGAAAATTTCCATTGTTCATATATGCCAGAGGCCATAGTTCTTGTTTTAAGTCATTATATTTAATCTTTTGTTTGTGTTGATTGTATGAAAGCATGAAAACTATCAGACATTTTATTTCATTTTAAGCACAACTACCTTGCCCAAATAGGCAATTCACCTTATGAGTGTGTGATCATTATTACCCCTTTGAGCTTTGTGAATATCCATGTTTCGTGTGAACTTGATGCTTGTCTTTAAGTATTTAATTTTCTTTGTAAGAATTTTGATTCTTTTGGTTTCTTGAACCCTCAATCTTGTGTTGTTGTATGAACTTTTACCTTGCCTTAGAAAGTAGTGAGTACTCACACATTGAAGTTGGTTGAATTCAAGTTGGGAAAAGGAATGTTTTCTTACTTATGTTGTGATTTCTATGAGGTTGTGAAATAGAAAAAGAAAAAAATTGTGAAAAAGAAAGAAAGAAAAAGAAAAGGAAAAAAAAAGAGAAAGTTTTGAAAAATAAAAATAAAAAGCTTATCAAATAGAATAATGTTGTGTTGAATAAGTATTGTGTTTGGTGTCACAATTTGGGAAAGAAGAAGAAGTTTGATTGGAATTTTTGTGCTTGAATATTTGTGAATTAATCACTCCCTTAGGTTTAGACAAGTTTTTGTTTCAATTAGCTTTAGACATTTCCCCTTGTTCGTTAACCATGCCACATTACAACCTTGAAAAGCTCTTGTGTTTGTACCCCAAAATTTTCCCTCTTATTTCTCGAGATTTTTCTCACAAAATTTCTACTAGTTCAAGTTTGCACAAGTACAATTAGATCATATTGTATTTTCAAGCATCAAGTCAAAGAGGAAACTATTGAAAGAGCAAATCAGATAAATTTGATTTTTTTGACAAAATTGAAGAAAAATAGATTGCTTCGATCTAGAGGTTTTGATTGGGCATTTAACTTCCTTCGAATCCACAAGCTTCGAGTGGACATTTAGGCCTCCTTCGAGTCAAGCCAAGTTCAGAGGTTTCGATTGGACATTTAGGCCTCCTTCGAGGCAAGCCAAGTTCAGAGGTTTCGATTGGACATTTGGCCTCCTTCACACAAAGCTTCGCTTGGAGTATTGGTTTCCTTCGAAGTAACATACTTCAAATCAAACTCTGAACCCTGCAATCAAAAGGTCCATAAGCCTCATTTGGGAATATGTCCTCCTATATGCATCTTTCGATTCACCAGCACCAGCCTCCTAATGCATCTTTTGATTCACCAGTATCAGCCTCCTAATGCATCTTTCGATTCATCAACATCATCCTCCTAAATGCATCCTTCGATTCACAAGAATTAGCAGTACTTTCTTCATGCCTGCAAGGCAAGTACATCCTTCACGCTAGCAACCACAAAGCAAGTGGCCTCCTACATGCAAGCTTCGATTGAGAAATGACCCCTTACATGCTTGTTTTGATTCACAAAGAAATGGCATCTTACAATGTTTGTTTCGATTCAGGAAGCAAGGGCCTCTTTCCTGCTTGCTTCAATTCATAAGGCATGAATTTCCCTCATGATAGCACCCACAGTGGTTTGGATATTTTCATACTAGCTTCGAATGGACAATACCTACCTTTGAAATAGTTTTCTTCGACCCCACCCTTGAAAACCTTCAACACACATAGTTCTTACTATATGACACACAATAAGTGTCCCATTAGAAGGACATGCGTTGTTGGATTTGAGGTACATAGTTGGATGTCCCCATTCAAAGGACATACATTGTTGGATTTGAAGCACATAGTTGGGTGTCCCATTAGAAGGACAAACATTAGTGGCCTATCAAAGAATTTCATATGGTCCATTTGAAGATACACGTATGATCCATTCAAAGGACACACCTTGGGTGGAAACCCAAATATTATTGTCTAAAGAAGAGTTTGGTCGAAGGTTGGACCTATGTGGTCAAAACAAAAGGTTGAAGTATCTAAATATGCTTGCTGGCTAGAGTCCTATGTGCTGCCACGTATAAGCCTGATGCACTGGTCACAACACTCTAAAACTGCTACAAAGCAGTCCTGCTACGCTGCTCCCATATTTGCACCAAATTGGCATACAAAAACTGCACCTCAAAGGCTACAAAAACAGCATACCCAATTTGTTCAAATTTCTTTTGTTTTCCCCCCCAAACCTCAGCCAACTTCATCTATAAATAAGAGGTTTCACCATACATCAAAGGGAGCTTTTTGGTAGCTGAAGAAACTTTTGTTGTGGGAAAATCATCAAACTCTCAAATTCTTAAACACTCTCAAACACTCTCAAACAATCAAACTCTAAAACTCTCATAAAAAATCTTAGACCCCTTCATGCATCAATGAACCCTTCGATTCACTCCCCAACTTCCAGATAACCAACCTTCGATTCATTCCCTAACAACAACATAACAGTCTTTCGATTCACTCCATAGACTGATATATAACAACCTTCAATTCACTCACCACTATGACACACCAACCTTCGATTTTATCATAACTACCACATACCAACCTTTCGATTCAAGCAGAGAAGTTGTCCCATTAGCTTAAGGAAGGTTCCAGCGAAGCTCAATCCATCATCAAGTTCGAGTCATACAGAGGTCCTTCGATTGGCACTTCAAGAGGTAAGTTTCCTATAAACTTGTAACTTTCCATTTAAATATCATTTTTACATATAAATAAAATAAAAATGTAGATATCATATCTAGGAAGTTGACCCTGCTTTTAGCTTCGATTATCACTGCCTGTATGTTGAGAATCTCAACTCTGACTAGTTAGCCTTTGAATTTGGTACCAAACAAGCTTATACTAACCCCTGGCCTGTAGCTTTCAAAAGTTACATTGTTAGATTCATTTTCAAACTTTAAGCAGGTTGTGTGTATCTTTCGATTTGCTGAGGATTGCAGCCTTTTGAATCTCAACTTGGGAGTCTTGAACTCCTGCAATCGAAGGAAGAAACTGGGCATGTCAAACATTCAGAAACAAGTTCATCTTGGACCCAATTGAAGCTACCTTATGAACGAATGAAATAGACCACCCCAGTGGTACGACTAGCGCGTGCGAAAGGCATTTTTGTATAGGGTCTTAGGGTCAAACCATGGCAGGACCAGAAATTTTTTTATCCTTTGTTTGTTTCTTTTTCTTTTTTAAAAACTTCAAACATCTTTCCAACAAATCAAAACAACTCCTTTTGTGTTGATTTTTTTTGCACACTATTTATTTATAAGTTTTATTTTGTGAATATATAAAAATATTACAAAAAAATATTTTATTTTCATAATTATTAACCAAAGCCTTTCTTTAACAAGATCAAGACAACTTCATTTTCTTTTTATTCATATCTTGTATATTATCACAATTCTTGTACATTTATTCACCTTTAATATGGTTGTAATAATTAATTAGGATTTAATTTCTTGCAATCCCCACTTGTAAACTTGTATACCCCATCCCCCAAAAAACATGTAATAGTGTATGACCTTTATTTTCTGCATTTTGATTGCTTTCATAAATGTTAGTAATTAGGGTGTATGGCAAGATAAAACTAACAAGTAGACCACCATAATCAAAGACTAAATGAATGAAATCAAACACATTATTCACACACATGCACCTCTAGGGTTATCTCACTTGTTGCCTCGGAAAATAGTCATGCCCCTCGAATATGGGCGTTTTAGCAAAGACCCTCGATAAAAAGATTGTAGTCCCTTGATGACCCTCGATGTTCCCTTCGGTAAACGATCTAGTCCCTAACGAAAATTTCTAAAACGTCCCATAGGTTACCTTCTATAACTACACAAATGACCCACGCCTGTCCCTTCATATCCAACGATGGGGCTTCTTACCAAATCCATGGTAAGATAGCAACATCTAAAGAAGGAGGAAAAGAACATTAGAACTTTTGAGTAGGAAGTAAGCTCGTAGTTGCTTTATTGCTTACAACTAAAAAACATTTTCACACCAACACTTTCAATTGAAACATTTTCAAAAGTTAAGACACTTTGTACACATTCTTATAGAGACAAGAATTATTACAAAGGCACTTTTCAAAATCACTTTCAAGAACATCTTCCACAAACATCTCTTTGAACTATTTTCAAAAACCGATACTTTATACACATTCTTATAGAGACGAGAATCATTACAAAGAATTTTTAAAAATATTTTCAAACCCACACCACAAGCACATTTCAAAACAAAAGCAAGTGATCTAGCAAGCAACTAAGATCCCGTAGATAACTACAGATGATAAGGGTGCTAATACCTTCCCTTTTCATGACCTACCCCCCGAACTCAAGAAAACATCTCTAAAGGTCTTTTCTGTTCTTTTCACCCTTTCCTTATTGGATAAAAGAAAAGTCGATGGCGACTCTTGCTATCCACAACAATTGTGATCAAACGCAAAACAACCAAGTCAATTCTCCCGCCGTATTACAGAATTGGCGACTCTGCTGGGGAGTTTTGACTTAAAAGTAGGGTTACCTTAGGGCTAGATCACCTTTACTTTATTTCCTTGTTTGACTTGCTTGCTTTACATTATAGTTCCTTGTTTGGGTTTGTATTGATCCTCCACCCGGATCTGAGGCACCTTTTAGGTAAGTAGCAATAGATTGTGGAAACTGAACGGTGTAGACCAATATGGTTAAAGAAATGGCTACGTTAGTGTGTCACATTTGTTGGTACCGGTATCCCTTATGTAGAATCGAGGAGAATACAGGGCCGCTGAGCAGCGTCATGAAGCACTAACTAACCTTAGAACCTTAATTGAACAACTTGTCCATTAGGAAGTAGTGAGATAGCCGAATTTGGTGTAAAGCTGAAGATTGGTTGATACTCGATGCTACACTCATTGAGATCAGACTTTTGGGATATTTCGTCTGCAAGAAAAGATTGATTGTTCTGAGATAATGCCTAAAAGAAAGGTCAGTGATATTGAGATCCCCTAGAACCCAGTTACTTTCTAGGACAGGTTGAGTTAGCTAAACTTCAAGAGGGTACTTACCTACAAACCCCATTGCAAGCCTAAACCTAAGCACTTATCTGCTTTGTGTGTATATGATTATTTGTACATAAAGATTTGTTTGCTTTGTTCACATGTACATAACATCATAAACATCATAACATCATAAGAATTCTCACTAACCATTTCAAGGATTTAGGAATTTATCTTTGCTTTGTTTTGTAGGGCATGAATCTCATTCGAAGGAATACCATCCGAGTCAACTTCGTGAAAGCACATCCTCAAATCCAAGAATTAGCATCAAGGGTGCCTGGAGATTCTCCCTTCAACAAGAAAGATGGTCGACTTCTCAGCTTGGATACCTCAAACTTCCAATAAGAAATGATGTGTGTACTCTTCCAATTCTTTGATCCCATGCATCATTGCTTCACCTTTCCTGACTATCAATTGGTGCCTACATTAGAAGAATTATCTCAACTGTTAGGAGTGCCCGTGCTTGATCAAATACTGTTCACCTTTTTAGAGGAGACTCCAAAGCATGATGAAATTGCCGAAGCCTTACATTTGAAGAGAGCCAACATTATAACAAATTGGGAGACAAGAAGTGGAGTTAAGGGTTTCCTAGCTAAGTTTCTGTTGGAGAAGGCTCGTTCATTCCTGGAGGATATGGATTTTCAAGCTTTTGAAGATGTCTTGGACCTCCTAATCTATGGGTTGGTTCTATTTCCCAATCCATACCAATTCATAGATGTGAATGCCATCAAGGTTTTCCTCTCTCATAATCCTATTCCTACTTTTCTTGGAGACATTTTACATTGTTTCCACACTCGCACCATGAAGAAAAAAGGTACTCTTTTGTGTTGCATTCCCTTACTCTCTAGGTAGTTTACTTCGCACCTACCTCAATCAACAATGAAGAACGAGCAAGTCTTGACGTGGTCTCAAAGGATGTTGTAACTCACACACTCTGACAGTTATTGGTGTTCTCGATCCCTGAAGGACACTACCATCATTTACCGTTATGGGGAATTCCCTAATGTCCCACTTTTAGGCATTAGGGGAGGTATCACCTATAACCCTTCTCTTGCATTACTGCAATTTGGGTATGCACAAAGAGTTTATCCTCACGATGCACTCATCTAAGGTTTGGTATTCAACTATGAGGGCGACGACCAAGGCTACCGTCAAAGGTTCATACGAGCATAGAGAATGGTAAACAAAGTTGATAACGCGATATTGGGGCGTAAGAACTCCATTCCTTTAGAGCCTTATGTTAAGTGGGTACAAACTCCTGCTCAAAGTCTTGATATGCCATACCCTACCACTTTACCTATCACCATGGAGCCAGTTGTTGAAGGAGATGTTCTGTATACTATCCTTCATCCTACTATGCCTACTTCTCTTGAAGATTTGCAAAGAGCTTGGATCCAGCCGAAGGAAGAGAGAGACACCTTTAAAGCCCAGTTCTACGGGAGTGAAAAGAAGGTTTTGGAGCTTACGAGACAACTTCATGAATAGAGAAGTTTGAACGCCTACATTGCGCCAAAAAGGATGCGCTCGACCTTTTTGTCTTATGAGTTTATTTTGTGTTTATTTCCTCCATTGTAAGCCCAAGAGGCATGTTGTAATCAATTTTGACTTATTAATACAATGTTTATTTCCTTTTGTCTAAACAAATTTAAATCTCCTAGTTTCCTTGAAATCATTTGCATATGCATTTTCATTTATCATAACACAAACTTGTTTTTTTTCACAACAGGTTTCCTTATATTTCTACTATTTATTTCAGTGAGATGGATATTGAACAAACAGTAAAGGATCTTCAAGCACAGAATGCTCAATTCCAACAGATGTTCCTGGCTCTGGCTAAAGGATAAGAGGACCCGAAGGCTCTCATGATCAAAGGCAAGAAGAAGAAGATGAAGAAAATGGTGGGTGTCTTAAATATGGGAAGGAGGTTCAGAAAACCAGCAAAGCGAGCTTTAGAATTCGCAACTCCGTCAAATGAGGGAGAAAATTAGGAAGAGAAGGAAAAGGAAGGAGACCATAGTCTGGGGTCTGATGAAGAGGAGACTGACTATGCTGAAGAACAATATCCTCCTGTTAATGACAAATTTAAACAGTTGGAGGATCGTCTCAATTCCATGGAAATTCAGAGAGTACCTGGTCTAGATTTTGAAGAACTAGGTTTGGTTCCTGGAGTGGTCATTCCACCAAAGCTTAAAGTTCCCACATTTTCTAAATATGATGGTGTCTCCTATCCTAAGCTGCACTTAAGATCGTATGTCAGGAAGATCCAACCCCATATTGCTGATAGGAACCTATGGGTACATTTCTTCCATGAAATTTTGTCAGGGACACTGTTGGATTGGTTTTATCAGTTGGAAGGAACCAACACTCGTAATTAGCACGATCTGGCTGCTGCTCTTTACAAGCAGTACCAATATAATGCTGACCTCTCTCTAACTCGTACACAACTGCAAAGTATGTCTATGAGCTCTGGAAAAGGTTTCAAAGATTATGCCTAGAAATAGAGGGATCTTGCGGGAAGAGTCCAGCCTCCTCTATCTGATAGAGAGTTCGTGGATATGTTCTTGGGCATGTTATATGGTCCTTTCTTCAACCATCTGATTGGAAGCTCTTCACCTGGGTTTACTGAGCTGATCTTGACTTGTGAGCGGGTAGAAGATGGTATTAAGAGTGGTAAGATTCAGAGGAATGCATCCTCAAGTACAATGAAGAAACCCTTCACTGGAAAGAAGGAGGTCAGTGCTGCTTATTGCCAGAGAAATAAAAAATAAAATAAATGTCATCTGACGGTAGAGGTTGTTATGATCTTCAATACTGTATCAAATTAATAACGAAACAATTAACGTAGGCCGGATGCGCCCATAAGACAGTTCACCCGAATCAACATGACCTTGTCCCAAGTTTTGCCACACCTGTTGAAGTCCAATCTGGTGACTCTAAAGGAAGCTCCCAAGAATCCCAATACTGCATCTCCCCGCTACAACCCAGACACTCGATGTGCCTATCATTCCGAGAGTCCGAGGCATGATACGAATGATTGTTGGGCTCTTAAAAATAAGGTGTAAGATATTTTCGAGGCGAAGGAGATTGAGTTTGACCTTCCACAGACACCTAATGTAATAACTGCGCCAATGCCCAAACATGGCTAGGGTGTCAATGCTGTTGACGACGGCCTGTTTATTTCCTCTATGGATGAATTAGCCACTCCTCTTCTGATTGTTAAAGAGAATCTGTTCTGAGCTGGTTTATTTATGGGTTGTGGTGAAGGTTTCCACTCATGTATGTCTCTACCAGATGGTTGTTTGTCGTTAAAAATGGGTGTCCAGCGCCTGATGATTAACAAAGAAATTCTGTTTGAGAAAGTTCCCCTTGCAAGAAATTTGTGTGAAGATGTCTCAATAATTACCATTTCCGACATTCCTCCCAGGGTCTCCACCAAAAGACCCGTCAGGATTACATCCATTCCCAAGTTTGATCCTTTGATTATTACCCTTCCTGAGACGATACCATATTCCTATGATAAAGTTGTTCCCTGAAATTATGGGGCTGACGTCTACTACTATGGCGTCAAGCAAGACCTATTGGCTATTAAAGATAAAGTTGCCAAAGATACTAATCTTAACGTCGACAACATCGTTGGGACCAATAAAATTACGAGAAGCAGAAGGGTTTTCTCTCTCGAAATCTCTCCGAAGAATGTTTCTACTTCTTTGATTATTCCTGCTGCTACTCGTGTTAGTACTCCCATTGCTACTCCTACTGTTATCTCTGGTATTATCCCTGCTACTGAGTCATCCGAGACTCTGGGCAAAGAGGTATTAGTTGAGCCTGTCCAGACGAAGGGGCACAAAGAATTCGTTCCTAAGGCTTCAAAAAAATAAATTGAAGAAATATTGAAGATAATAAAGAAAAGTGATTACAATATTGTGGAGCAGTTGGGGCAGACCCCTTGAAAAATATCAATGCTGGCCTTACTTTTATGCTCTCAAGCCTGTCGTAACCCAAATTTCCCCTACCTTCATGCTTATATTTAGGTTTATCCCTATGTAAATTTTGAAGATAAAAATGGTCCATCAATATCTGATATCCCATTTATAAGAATTCAAATCGACAAAAGGGTGTATCCTAATTCAAGGGTGTGAGGCTTTCTAAATCAGAAAGACCCGTATGCCCGTAGGCCCATTCGCGAAGCATGTTGGCCAATGGCCCATGAGATTCTAATATGAGAGTCTATTTCAAGAAAGGTAATATTTTAATTATATAAGAAGGTCCATTAAAAGTTTTCTATTGTTAAGTAATAAAAGGGGGGTACGATTCCAAATCAACAAGCCCATGAGGTGATTCAGTTGGCCCATTTTGTTTGATTGGGGGGGGGGGGGGGGGTGTGCGTAATAATTCATTTTAAGACCCAAACAATGGATACAATCTGGTCCCATTTGTCATTTTTAGAAATTATTTTGTTGTTACTGTTTTATTTTAAGTATTATTATTAAAACACTTTTTATTAAAACCTTTTTATTTTATTAATTGTTTTTACAAAATTAAAAGATCTTTTTGTAAATAAGATTGTGTTTGGAAAAATAGTTGTTGGGTTAGAAATGGGCCCAATACGTATCCAAAAGAAATGTTGTTGCAATAGATAAAAATCACGTGATGGGTAGAAAACGTTGTTAGGACCAGAATCAGAAAAAACTTTTGCTGGGCAGAAGAAAAAGAACACACGGTGCAAGGCCCAAGTTACAAACTGTTACTGTATCAATCATAGGAAAAGATACGCATGTTTTAGGGAACAAACAGATACTGTTCAGATTTCAGGAACAAACAAAATCAAATCTTATTGCAAAAAAAATCTCAGAAATATACAGAATCAATGTTATTCAATTCAAATCTCAGAATCCCAATTACATTCAATCAAGATTACAAATCAACAAAGTCAAATCTAAACCAAATCCGTGTATTACATAATCGAATCAATTACAGAGAATTCAATCCCTAAATTTCCCTAAACATCCGGAATCTAAGCCCTAATCTAAATTGGTAACGACTTCCTTAATTGCTACAACCCTAACTCTATAAAAAGGAAGACGAATACAAAAGAAAGGAGGTTTTTTTACAGAGAAAAAACGAAATTAGAGACGGAGAGACCGAGAGGTTGGAAGATCCCCTTGCCGTTGAAGATCCAGAGAAAAAGTGATTAGAGTTTCTAAATCGGAAACCCTAATCACCATTGGACGCCACCACCGCTTCCACGTCCACCGCCGTCTTCAATCATTCACCATCACCATATCCACTAACCTGCGAATACAAAAAGAGAGAAGATTATTAGCCCGGAGTGTGACATATTGGAACGACGGTTAGAGGTATATTAAACCTATCTTTGTTACTCATATGTGCTTGCCATTATAATTGGGGGGCATTTGGGGTTGTAAGCTTTCAATTGGGGAAGGGTTGTTGGTGAGGGATGCCGCGGCGGTAGATATTTCATTTTAGGGTTAGCAAGAATGGGTTGGTGATGGGGCTCTGTAGGTTGAACGAGAGAGAGAGGTAGTTGAAAAGAAGAGATTAGGTTTTGTAAAATGAGAACGGAAAATGAAAAATAAGATATGTTATCCTTAATACTTCAATACCCGCGCGTTCATCCTATTATCATACACCCCTCAATTGTGACCATTGGATCTTGATTGGACGACCATAAGGCCAGGTCCATCGCAAGCTTCGTATGCCCTCACATACTAGATCACGCTGGCCCCCCTTCCATGGTTATACAGGGCCTATCCCATTTCTCTTAACACCCCCATTCTGTTAAGTTTCTAGAATGTAAAGCCAAGCGCACTCCCCTGGTCTGAACCATATTTGGGCCTAGTCAATTTCTTAACAGACCCCCTTTATTCTACTTATTAACTGAAAATACACCCCCCCTGTTTAACTATTAGTTTCTATTTTTTTTAATAATTCTAATTTTTTTCTTCTTTTTATTCTATTTTCTTTTCTATTATTTAGTGATTATTATTATTATTCTTAATTATATTATTATTATTATTATTATTAATTTTCATATTATTAGTATTAATATTAATTTTTATATTATATATAAATACCATCATTTAAATTATATTTTACTAAAAAAATTCATTTATGTAATATACTCTTGCATAATTTGCATTAAATATTTTAATCATGCATTAATCAAGATGTTTTTGTAGTTGATACGATTAAAAAACACGCAACAAACAAAAAATTATCTTTTCGCAATCAACTAATCTAATCAACTATTATTTTTGCAAAAGAGTTTCAAATAGGTTTTGGATTACTCCCGACCGAGTGCGACATGATTCAAAATATGTTTGCAAACCCCTAAAAGACACCAACCCTTACGAACTACGAACTGGGACTCTGATTCCTCATAAGAGGATACGTAGGCATACGATCTAAAATTGTGGTGAGTCTTGCTAATTAAAACTTAGAACACTGTTTACCCCGAACCTAAACCTAGGGCTAATATCCTTGTGAAAAAGGTAGACAAAAGGTGTCTAACACCTTCCTTTTGTCTATTTGAGTCTGAAACCTAGAATCTCTGTCTGTGAATTAGAGTTTTCTGTTAGAGTCCCTTCCCTAGGATAAAAACTAATAGTGGCGACTCTTGATTTAAAAACTAGTTGCTACAGCTGGCGACTCTGCTGGGGACTCTCCTTAACCCTAGGTTTAGGTTCTGTTGGGTTTTTATTTTTATTTGCTTTATTTATTTATTGCATCTATCTATTTTATTGCATTTATTTATTTACCGTTAAATTCTTTTATTATCATATATTTGCCATGTGGCGGGTTCTTATCTTTAAAAAAAATATTTCCAATAAACCTTAAAAAGAAGGTTCATCTATTGGCTTAGAGGGTATATCGTCCCTGCGAGTTTATGTGACGACTTCTCCTAGAGTCAGTGAACTTCTGAAAAAGGAATACTTATCGAGGGATATCCTCTTGACGAGTAGGACTTTGGAAGGTCACCCATGACTCTTTGTAATGACCTTAACCCAAAATATCATGACGAGACCTTTCACGACTTTGAGACAAAAGTTTCAGTCCGTAAAGAGGCTCCACCTAAGGGAGGCCCTTGTGCCTTTTCCCTCTGGTGTTATTCATGACACCCTTAAGGAATCCACCTTTTGGGAGGGTAGATTTACCGTAGGTCAAAATTAAGGAGCCTACCTCATAGGGGTCCATCACAAAAATCTGTCACAAAAATCTGTCACAAAATCCCGTTACTCAATCCAACACTTATACATTTATGCATTCATGTATATCTCATATTCATCATTTATTCCTTTTATCTGTCTTATTCACAGGATACAAAATAAAAGATAACAAAATCAAGATTCTTTTGGTGACTGTCTTAAAAATGGATGCCAAAGGGAAATAACTTATTCGCGTCAATGCCTGCAAGCCTGACCTTTCTGAAATCAAAACTATAAAGGGTAAACTGTCCGAAAGAGCTCTGAAGATGTACACTCATATCTATAGGGATACCCTTGATTTGACTAAAGTAGAAGTACAGATGGATGCAGTCTCTGCCCTAATTCAGTTTTATGACCCTCCATTGAGATGTTTCACTTTCCAAGACTTCCAGCTAGCACCGACTCTGGAGGAATTTGACAGAATCCTGAATTTCTCCAAGGAAAAGGCTTATGTAGGAATTGGACAAACTATTAAAGTCAAGGCTCTGGAAAAAGGCTTGGGGATCCCTTATCCTGAATTGGTGCATAATTATCGAAGAGGAGGTCCAATACAAGGAATCAAAAGAATATGACTGGAAGCTAGGGCACTATAATTTTCTAACTATAAGGAGTGGGAATCTAGTGTTGATTGTTTAGGACTATTGGTATTTGGTGTAATCTTGTTTCCTCGGACTGTGGACTATATTGACCCCGCGGCTATTAGCGTATTTTGGGGAGCAAAAGTCTTTAATATGGATCCTACTCCCACCTTGCTTGCCGACATTTATTACACTTTGCATATGATGTATGAAAAAAGAAGAGGCACGCTAAATTGTTGTATCCCACTTCTATATACTTGGTTCATGACTCATCTTTACAATAAAGACTATATGATCCCAGAACTGACCAGGTGTGAGTGGCCACAGAAATTAAAGTCTCTCACTACAAACTCAATATTATGGTATGCAAGAAAGTTGGATATTGGTGACATCACTATTAACTGTGGGGATTTTCCTAACGTCCCTTTGATTGGATCACGAGGATGTATTAACTACAATCGTACTCTGGCCCTACGACAGCTAGGGTATCCTTTGGAAGACAAACCATTGGACGAACAACTCCGACCACTTATAATCCATAATAGGGGTATAGAAGACCAAGGGTTGCTCAACAAGGTTAATCGGGCCTGGAATAAGGTTAACAAAAGGAAGGCCGAAAGAAATAATGCCATAGCAAGAGAGCCCTACAACAAATGGGTCCAAGATAGGGTACGAATTATCAAGCTGACATTCGAGAAAGATCTAGAGTACAAGTCAGAGGTCCCAGAGATAACACCTATATCTTTGGAAGAAGTCGATAATTTAAAAAATGCCTTAAAGCAAGCTCAAAAAGAGAAAAAAAGCACTGGAAGTCAACCTCCTCAACTTGACCAGAGAAAAGAAACAGATGCAACTTATAATTGAGTCAAAGGACGAGCAAATTGATAAAAGTCAAAAGGACTTGGAGAAGGAAAGTCTCAAATGAAAGCGTACAACTGAAGGGCTGTTAAGTGCAACGTTTAACCTAGATTCTCACGACCAAAGGTTGGAAGAGGCCGCTACTGAAATCGGGAGGTTAACTAGGTGGTATGAAAAGGCGACACATGACAAAAAGGTGCTAGAGGAAAGTTTGAGAGCCCAAATCCAAAGTCTGGCACAAGCTTCCTTAGATCAAGAGGAGAAAATAATGTACCTCGCCACCGAACTCCAAGACAACCACGAATCAGAGGCCAAAGCACGCCTTGAAAGGATAGAAGCAGAGAAACGTTTGAATCAGAGGACTCGAGAATATGAACATGTATGTTTAGAGCTACATCATCTTCAAAAGGATTTTCTCATCCAACGAAGGCTTTACACAGAAATGAGGGGTGAAAAGATGTATTGGGAGGAACAGTATACCAAGATCGGCCAAGCCGAGAGGGATAATCATAAGATAATCCCACATCTTTATTAGGAATACAGGTACTACAAGGACAAACATGAAAAGCTAGTCTTCTTAGCCAACAATCTCATTGAGGACATCCCTAGAAGTTAAAAAGATGCAGATAATGTGATGGTTCCTCTTTCGAAGGACGTCAAAGACTTTCTACAGCTTTGCCGAGCAATGGTTGATGGCTTCAGAGCACACATCCGCAGGCGCGCTTAGGAAATTTAGTTCTTTTTTAATTATGTTTACGCAAAAAAGTTTTGATTTCAATTTTTATTAATTTTCAATATCTGGATTACATTACTCTTAATAAAGGCATTTTGTTCCCTATCTCGAAGGCGTGTTTATTTTTAAGCTGGTCACCAAATAAAATAATAAGTGGATACAAAAATGTACCCAAGTAAATAAGACAGTTAAAATAAGAATCATTTCATAATCATGCACATCTATCTGCACGCATGCATTTATAAAACACTCGCATGTGATATATAGAAAAAAAACTCATTTGCTTTAAAAATCTCTCCTGTTAAGCCATTGGTAAAAGAAGACCTCCACCTCATTGGCCTCCATATCAAACAAGGGCCCATCAACAGAAAGCAATGGAACAGATCGAGGAGACTCAAGCTGTGTTCAAAGAGGGTCTTAATCAGGTGAAGGGTGAGGTAAGCTCAATGAAAGGAGATTTGAGCCAGGATCTTCTAGCTTTGAAGAACATTATCGACAGGCAGGATCAAATTACCAGGGTAGCTTTTGAAGAGGTAGCCTAAACCATTGGTGCATCAAGCGGCCACCAACTGAGGAAAGAGCCGGAAGAGGGGCCCCAAAAGTCCGTCATGGCCCAACAAGAGGTTGAAACTGAAGGATTCATCCCACCACCGTCGAAAGTAGGGGCATCACATACCCTATAAATTTCGACCAATAACATAAATAATTACCTAGACTTGCAATACGGAGATCATGACCTAGAGGATGCTCACCAGACACCCTTGAAGACAATCAGTGCTCATGTTGCAGACAACCCACTGGTAATAAATCAATATAAAGCCCTAGAAGAAAGACTGAAGGCTGTGGGGGGCTTCGACGCTTTCGAAGTTGATGCTCTAGAAATGGGTTTAGTCCCTGATGTGGTGATACCGCCAAAATTCAAAGTACCCATCTTTGGAAAGTATATAGGGCTAACTTGTTTGAGGAATCATCTACATATGTACTGCAGGAAGATGCATGCCCATACCCATGATCAGAAACTAATGATTCAATATTTCCAAGACAGTCCAAGTGGGGGCATCTTTAGACTGGTACATGCAGTTGGAACAAACACATATCCGAACTTGGGTGGATCTCGCTAATGCTTTCTTGAAGCATTACAAGTATAACTTGGACATGGCGCCTACTCGCTTGCAACTCCAAAATCTGTCCCAAAAGAAGGAAGAGTCCTTCAAAGAATACGCTCAAAGGTGGAGGTAGATGGCATCCCGTGTGCAACCCCCACTGCTGGAAAAGGAACTCGTAGACATGCTCATGGGAACCCTACAAGGGCTTTATCATGATAAAATGGTGGGAAGTGTCACATAAGGATTTTCAGATTTAGTCACTATTGTTGAAAGAATCGAAACTGGTTTGAAAAGCGGAAAGATATCAGGGGGGTCGTCAAAAACCCCTTACAATTCAAAAAGACCGGCTTCAAAATTCCCAAGAAGGAAGGAGGGAGAATTCAATGTTGTAGCCTCACAACAAAGGACCTCACAATCATTGGTGATCCTGTAAGGACAAAGGCAAGACAGGTTTAAAAGGCCACCTAAAAATTTTGATCCATTGCCCATGCCACCAAGCCAATTATTACAACACTTGGATAAGGCATCCTTGGTGGAAATCAAGCCTTTAGCTCCTCCGGTCGGGCCACTCCCGCAAAGATACAATGTCGACGCTAGGTGTGAGTATCATGCAAATTCTCCAGGGTACACCATAGACCAATGTTGGGACTTCAAGCATAAGGTTCAGGATTTGCTATAATCTCAAGACATCACCTTCGATAAGCCTAATATCAAGTCAAACCTTATGCCTCTGCATGGTGGACCGGCAATAAATTCAATCGAGGTGGTCACCAAATTTGGGGAAACCATAAAGGCAAAAACCCCTATCAATTTGTTGAAGGAATATCTGTTCGAATGTGGATTCCTGTTAGAGCACAATAAAGCTTTTGAAACAACTTTGGAAAATCTGGTGGATCAGGGGATAATCCAATTCGGACTGTACCCTGAAGAAAAATATGTAGCTACAATCTGAGGGAAAAAGCCACTGGTAATCCCTTGCCAAGATCTAAGCTTTACCAAGAAGACTGTAGTCATTCCATAGGGAGAATCAACAGAGGTCACCGGAGGGGTACCTAAGAAGACCCTCTTAATACCAACTACTCCAAAAGTTATGATGGTAATAAAGGGACCGTCACCTATCCCTTACGAGAATAATAAAGAGGTACCTTGGAGTTATGACACAGCCGTATACATCAATGGAGTGAAGCAGGAAAGCGGGCCATTCGTAAGTCAAGGACCTGCAATCTCGAACATAGCAGGAACAAGTGGTATGACCCGAAGTGGGCGAACCTATGGAGCCAAACCATTAAAAAGGACAGTTTTGGTTCCCACGAAGGACAAAGGAAAAGCAGAGGTTGATACGAATCAGGAAACATAATCTCCAAACAAAGACTTTACTGATCAAGAGGCGGAGGAGTTTCTAAAAATAATCAAAAAGAGTGACTACAAAGTGGTGAATCACCTCCATCAAACTCCGGAAAAAATATCCATACTCTCGTTACTAATCAACTCTGAAGCACACTAGGATTCTTTGATGAAGGTGTTAATTTCATCTCATGTCGCAAAGGAAATTTCAGTAAATCAATTTGACAATGTCGTAGCAAATCTCACGTCTGGATCCTACATGGGTTTCAGCAATAATGAACTACCACCACAAGGCCGGGCCCATAATAAAGCACTCCACATTACTATGCAGATAGGTACTACCCATTTTTCCAGGGTTCTTACTGACACCGGTTCTGCTCTTAACATGTTTCCAAAGTCAAGTCTCTTAAAGTTAACAATAGACGACGTGACAGTGAGACCAAGTTCTACAATAGTAAAGGCATTTGACAATTCTCGAAGCTCGGTACTAGGAGAGGTGGGCCTTCTAGTCAAGATTGGGCCGTATATCTTCAATATCACTTTTCAGGTCATGGACATCGAACCAACATACACTTGTTTACTGGGGAGACCTTGGATCCATGCGGAAGGGGCAGTAACCTCGACCCTGCATCAAAAGTTGAAGTTCCTAGTAGAAGAGAAGTAGATCATAATTGACAGAGAAGAAGACATTTTTGTAAGCCATATTGAATCATACAGGTATATCAGTGCCGACGAAGATTGCATAGCTACCCCATTCCAAGCTTTGGAAATTGCTTCGATGGTAACATTACCGGTTGAGAAGTGTAACAAGACTAAAGTGACATCATGGAGAGATCTGCAAATGACTATGGGAGGTGATGCCTCAAAACGCTAGGGAAAGCTCCCAGAAATTCCTTAGAAAAAGAATCGCTTTAGTTTGGGTTACGAATCGTCAAAGGCTACTATAAAAGGCAAAGCATGTTTTCCTCCAAACTGGGAGACGTTCGTCAGCAAAGGAATAGAGTATGGCGGGAATGTGGCAATGATATCAAGCAAAACAAATACTAAAAGGGCAACCGACTTCATCAGAGAGGGCGCCCCGGGAGAAGAACTTAAAGGATGGACTGCTGTGGAGATTCCCGAGATATCTTTCTTTTCTAAGTAATATTTCTTGTTTTGAAAGAACCTATGTCAAACCCGAGGCATAGGGGTTGCTTGTAAGGGTTTTCCTTGTTCTTATTTCAGACAATATTTCTAATTAATAAAGTTATATTCTGTTTCCAATTAAGATCCTTGTCTTTCTTTTGCATTTATCTACTAAATATAAAAATGGCAATACTTTCTTTGCATATACATTTTCAAATTCCAAACGCTAAAATATGCACCAAAACATGATAAATGTGCAGATCCATGCCCAAAATTACCGATAACACTACTGCTACGACCCAATACGATTTTGATGTTCCTATCCACCAAGCCGAAGAGGAAGATGACAAAGATCTTGAACTCTCAGAGGAAATGGAAAGGGAAATAGAGAGAAAGCCTAACAACATACGACCGTATCAAGATCCTATTGAGACAATTAACCTTGGTACGGAAGGAGATAAAAAAGAAATCAAGTTGGGGGCAATGTTGGAACAGAGCGTCAAAGACAGGCTAATCAAGTTATTACACGAGTATGTGGATATATTCCCTTGGTCTTACAGGGACATGTCAGGGTTAGATATACACATCGTGGTGCATATATTACCTCTCAAAGAAGGTTGTTCTCCAGTCAGACAAAAACTTAGAAGAACCCGCCCAGATATGTCCAGTAAAATCAGAGAAGAGGTTCTCAAACAATTTGATGCAGAGTTCCTAGAAGTGGTAGACTATCAACCCTGGATAGCTAACATTGTACCAGTACCCAAGAAATATGGAAAAGTATGCATGTGGGTAGATTATCGAGACCTAAAGAAGGCAAGCCCCAAAGAAGATTTTCCGTTACCTCACATAGATGTCCTAGTGGATAATACAACACAAGCCTCGGTATTATCAATTATGGACGGTTTCTCGGGATATAACCAAATCAAAATGGCGCATGAGGACATGGAAAAGACTACCTTCATGACATCTTAGGGAACTTTCTGTTACAAAGTAATGCCATTCGGTCTCAAGAACGCATGGGCAACTTATCAGAGGGTAATGATCACGTTATTGCACGATGTGATCCACAAGGAGGTTAAAGTATACGTTGATGATATGATTTCCAAATCCCGTACGGAGGAGGAACATATTATACACCTGCAAAAGTTATTTGAGCGGCTACGTAAGTTCAGACTAAGGTTGAACCTGAATAAATGCACATTTGGCGTCAGATCAGGCAAATGATTGGGTTTTATCATAAGCCAACGAGGCATCGAGGTGGATCCAGAAAAAGTAAAAGCTATACAAGAGATGCCTGCTCCATGGACAGAAAAAGAAGTACGTGGTTTCTTAGGGCGATTGAACTACATCTCAAGGTTCATATCATATCTAACAGCTATGTGCGAACCAATATTCAAGTTATCACAGAAGAATCAGACGATAGTATGGAATGACGATTGTCAAACTGTCTTCGAAACAATAAAATAGTATCTGCAAGAGCCACCAGTCTTAATACCACCAGTCCCCGGAAGGCCGCTCATCATGTACTTGACAGTGCTTAAAGGGTCAATGGGTTATGTTTTGGGACAACAGGATGAAACCATTAGAAATGAGCATGCAATCTATTACCTCAGTAAGAAATTCACTGACTACGAAACCAAGTACTCACTCCTTGAGAAAACTTGTTGCTCATTGGCTTGGGCTACCAAGAGGTTGAGACAATATATGCTAACCCATACTACATGGTTAATAGCAAGAATGGATCCTCTAAAATACGTGTTCGAAAAGC
Source organism: Vicia faba (assembly GCA_948472305.1). Taxonomy (NCBI): domain Eukaryota; kingdom Viridiplantae; phylum Streptophyta; class Magnoliopsida; order Fabales; family Fabaceae; genus Vicia; species Vicia faba. The sequence goes on from OX451740.1 coordinate 698,146,648, forward strand.
CAGCTCTTACCGGAAGAATTGCACAATGGCATATGTTACTATCAGAATATGACATCCAATATGTCACACAGAAAGCCATCAAAGGTAGTGTACTAGATGATCATCTAGCTCACCAACCACTATCAAAATATTAGCCTATGAAGTTCGACTTTCCCAATGAACATGTCATATTTATAGCTTACTACGAAATACCAGGACCTGATGAAGGGCCCGAGCCAGGGGCACGTTGGACACTCACGTTCGACGGGGCTTCAAATGCACTAGGTCACGGTGTAGGGGCAGTGTTAACATCTCCCAAGAATCACCACCACCCTACACTGCCAGGTTATGTTTTGACGGCACCAACAATATCGCCGAATACGAAGCCTGTATACTAGGGCTAGAAGCTGCCATCGATTTAAGAATAAAGCACCTGGAAGTGTTCGGGGATTCTACGTTAGTCATATACTAGGTTAATGGAGAATAGGATACTAAACACCCTAAACTGATTCTATATCAGATCATGTTTTAAAGTTAGCTGCAAAATTTACAGAAATCACTTTTAATCATATCCCACGAGAAGAAAATCAAATGGCAGACGCTCTGGCAACCCTATCAGCTATGTTCAAAGTGACTTGGCCGAATCACGAACCGCGTATTACGATTAGACATTTCGAAGAACCTGCACACTGCCTTGCTATTAAGGAAGGACCGGATAATAAACCATGGTTTTTTGACATCAAGAAGTACTTGGAAAGGCCGGAGTACTCGGAAAATGCCTCTATCATTGACAAGCGAACCTTGCGTAGGTTAGCTTCCAAATTCTTTCTAAGTAATGGAGTGGTATACAAAAGAAATTACGACATGGTACTACTCAGATGTGTGAAAAAGCAAGAAGCAGATACACTCATGAGAGAAATCCACGAAGGCACCTTCGGGACTCATATAAATGGGCATGCCATGGCCAGAAAGATTCTGCGAGCAGGGTATTACTGGTTAACAATAGAAGCTAATTGCTATCACTACACGAAGACATGCCATAAGTGTCAGATCTACACCGACAAGATAAATGTACCACCAACTCCTCTGAACGTCATGAGCTCACCTTGGCCATTTTCGATGTGGGGAATTAATATAATTGGTATGATCGAGCCGAAAGCAACCAACGGACACCGCTTTATATTGGTAGTCATTGACTACTTTACCAAATGGGTAGAAGCAGCATCCTACGCCAACGTAACAAGTCAAGTGGTTACAAGCTTTATCAAGCAGAATATCATATGCAGATATGGTGTCCCAAGCCGGGTAATTACAGATAACGGGTCTAATTTAAACAGCAAGATGATGAAGGAATTATGCGACGACTTCAAAATCGAGCATCACAATTCTTCACCATACAGACTAAAGATGAACGGGGACATCGAAGCAGCCAACACAAATATTAAGAAAATCATCCAGAAAATGGTGAAGACATACAAAGATTGGCACGAAATTATTCCCTTCGCTCTGCATGGCTATCTCACTTCTGTACGCACATCGACAGGCGCGACTCCTTTCTCACTTGTATACAGCATGAAGGTAGTACTCCTGGTGGAAATTGAGATACCATCACTCGGAGTCCTGAGGGAAACAAAACTGGAAGAGGCAGAATGGGTACATGCTTGACTCGACCAGCTCAACCTCATTGAAGAAAAATGATTAACGGCTTTGTGTCACAGTCAATTGCATCAAAAGAGAATGAAGAGGGCCTTCAACAAGAAGGTACTCCCTCGAATATTCAAGGAAGGGGATCTTGTGCTCAAAAAGATTCTACTACCTCACCTCGATTCACGTGGTAAATGGACACCCAACTAGGAAGGTCCATTCGTATTCAAAACAACATTCTCTGAAGGTGGTCTCGTCCTCATAACAATGGATGGAGAAGAACTATCGCATCCAACTAACTCAGACACTGTAAAAAAATACTATGTATAAAAAAGCTCGCTAAGATCGAACCTCCAAGAGGTGAAACTTAAGTAAAAAAAGGAGCATCCCGGTGGATCGAAAACCCTAAAGGGTGATCTAGGAAAAATTTAGGGGCACACAAAAAAATTATCCCGGTGGATTGAAAACCCGAAAGGGAAATCCAGGCAAAAGTTAGGGATTTCATACAAAGAAATAAAGGACAAAAAGACTGCAATCTGAGAACTATGACTACGAACCACGAAGGGGAGGATAGGTTGGAATCATACAACTCAGAAGCGAAAGAGATAAGATTATCAAAAGCTATGGGGGAACAGCAGTAGCGATTATCATTTTTTCATTGCCATTTATTGTTTTAAAAACATTCTGTAATTACCCCCTTTCTGGGAATTACATCTTGTATTCTCGCCTACTCTGAGGCATATCAATAAAACATTTGTTTTCTTTATATCTTTCGAATTATGTTTTTCTTTTCTCAGATTTATTTACAAAATACTAGGATTATTACTTGTGAATATTGTCTTGAAATCATTTTTGGGAATTAACAGAATAAAAGCATTTGACAAAATATCGAAAAAACATTTTGGTTAGAACGATATCGAAGGAAAATCCACGTCTACATCCACACCCAGAGGTACTCCTACGTCTTGCAACACAAAAATCTATACACATGTCTATGCCTGTACCTGTGCATATCTACGCGTCCATACACGAAGTCTACGTCCATGCACATGTCTGCGCCTATGCTTGCACTCAAGAATACAAAGTCTATACATATATCAACATGTACCTACGTCTACGTCTACACTCTCACAATACAAAATTAACGATCAAACTTTGATAACGTTGTCCCGGGTGTTCAAAATCAACAATGCTACGACAACACACCACGCCAGGGATCGGTAACTCTGAGCCAATAGCTTAAAGGATAAAATGACAAAAATTAGTTTTCATAACGCTTCAAGGCATATGTGCATCTTACGCATATTTCATACATACACACATCTAGCATATCCAAACACACATACACATCACATTCTTGCATACAATACACATATATTCAGGGTTCCACATTGATGTTAAACATCATATGTTTCACATACATCCAAAAATATCGATATCAGACATTATACGCACATATCATGCAGCAAACAAACAATGTTACTCTAGATTCATTCATCCAAGGGTCCGTTAATCAAATTCTTCTCCTACGATTCAACCGTTCACCTCAGTCTTCATGCCGTGACATATTCATCCCATCACTTAAGTCTTCCTGCAGTGATGAGTTCCTTACGAGCTCAACATGTTTCCTTATAAGATTTTAATTATATAAGAAGGTCCATTAAAAGTTTGCTATTGTTAAGTAATAAAAGGGGGGTACGATTCCAAATCAACAAGCCCATGAGGTGATTCAGTTGGCCCATTTCGTTTTATTGGGGGGGGGGGGGGGGGGGTGCGCGTAATAATTCATTTTTAAGGCCCAGACAATGGATGCAATCTGGGCCCATTTGTCATTTTTAGAAATTATTTTGTTGTTACTGTTTTATTTGAAGTATTATTATTAAAACACTTTTTATTATAAGCTTTTTATTTTATTAGTTATTTTTACAAAATTAAAAGATCTTTTTGTAAATAAGATTGTGTTTGGAAAAATAGTTGTTGGGTTAGAAATGGGCCCAATACGTATACAAAAGAAATGTTGTTGTGATAGATAAAAATCACGTGATGGGCAGAAAACGTTGTTAGGCCCAGAATCAGAAAAAACATTTGTTGGGCAGAAGAAAAAGAATGCACGGTGCAAGGCCCAAGTTACAAACTGTTACTGTATCAATCAAAGGAAAAGATACGCATGCTTTAGGGAACAAACAGATACTGTTCAAATTGAAGGAACAAACAAAATCAAATCTTATTTCAAAACAAATCTCAGAAATATACAAAATCAATGTTATTCAATTCAAATCTCAGAATCCCAATTACATTCAATCAAGATTACAAATTAACAAAATCAAATCTAAACTGAATCCTTGTATTACATAGTCCAATCAATTACAGAGAATTCAATCCCTAAATTTCTCGAAACATACAGAATCTATGCCCTAATCTAAATTGGTAACGACTTCCCTAATTGCTACAACCCTAATTCTATAAAAAGGAAGATGAATACAGAAGAAAGGAGGGTTTTTTTACAGAGAAAAAATGAAGTTAAAGACGGATAGACCGAGAGGTTGCAAGACCCCCTTTCCTTTGAAGATCCAGAGCAAAAGTGATTAGAGTTTCCAAATTGGAAAACCTAATCACCTTTGGACCCCTCCACGTCTTCCACATCCACTGCCGTCTTCAATCATTCACCGTCACCATATCAACTAACCTGAGAATACAAAAAGAGAGAGAAGATTAGTAGGCCGGAGCGTGACATATCGGAACGTCGGTTAGAGGTATATTAAACCTGGTTTGTTACTCCTATGTGCTTGCCATCACGATTGAGGGGTATTTGGGGTTGTAAGGTTGCAATCGGGAAAGGGTTGTTGGTGAGGGAAGCCGCGGCCGTAGATATTTCGTTTTAGGGTTAGCGAGAAGGGGTTGGTGATGGGGCTCTGTAGGTTGAACGAGAGAGAGAGGTAGTTGAAAAGAAGAGAATAGGTTTTGTAAAATGAGGACGGAAAATGAAAAACAAGATATGTTATCCTTAATACTTCAATACCCACACGTTCATCCTATTATCATACAGTCCTCAATTGTGACCGTTGGATCTTGATTGGACGGCCATAAGGCCAGGTCCATCATAAGCTTCGTATGCCCTCACATACTAGATCACGCTGGCCCCCTTCCATGGTTGTATAGGGCCTGGCCCATTTCTCTTAACACCCCCATTTTGTTAAGTTGCTAGAATGTAAAGCCAAGCACCCCCCTGGTCTGAACCATATTTGGGCCTAGTAAATTTCTTAACAGACCCCCTTTATTCTACTTATTAACTAGAAATACACCCCTCCTGTTTAACTATTAGCTTCTATTTTTTTTAATAATTCTAATTTTTTTTCTTTTTATTCTATTTTATTTTCTATTATTTATTAATTATTATTATTCTTAATTATCATTATTATTATTATTATTATTATTATTATTATTATTAATTTTCATATTATTAGTATTAATATTAATTTTTATATTATATATAAATATCATCATTTAAATTATATTTTACTCAAAAAATTCATGAATGTACTCTACTCTTGTATAATTTGCATTAAATATTTTAATCATGCATTAATCAAGATGTATTTGCAATTAATACGATTAAAAAACACACAACAAACAACAAATTATCTTTTCGCAATCAACTAATCTAATCAACTGTTTTTTTGCAAAAGGGTTTCAAACAGGTTTTGGCTTACTACGCACTCAGTCAAAATCTCCACAATCACTACTCCCGACCGAGTGCTAAGTGATTCAAAATATGTTTGCAAACCCATAAAAGACACCAACCCTTACGAACTACGAACTGGGACTCTGATTCCTCATGAGAGGATACGTAGGCATACGATCTAAAATCATGGCGAGTCTTGCTAATTAAAACTTAAAACATTATTTACCCCGAACCTAAACCTAGGGCTAATATCCTTGTGAAAAAGGTAGACGAAAGGTGCCTAATAGCTTCCTTTTGTCTATTTGAGTCCTAAACCTAGAATCTATATCTGCGAATTAGGGTTTTCTGTTAGATTCCCTTCCCTAGGATAAAAACTAATAGTGGTGACTCTTGATTTAAAAACCAGTTGCTACAAAGCCCATGCTAAGGTTTTGGTAAAATTCCTGAAGTCTGCCCATGTGCCTCAAGAGACCTCTTCCGATAAATTCGAAAATTACGTTGCTAGTTTGACAGTTGACAATGGACTGGGTTTCTCTTATGCATATTTGACAAGCAGGGGAAGAAAGCATAATGATGCCCTGCATATCTCCATTGAATGTAGGGGCACTACTCTAGCTCATGTTCTGGTAGACACAGGTTCATCGTTGAATGTCTTACCCAAGAATGCTTTAGACCGATTGGATTGTGAAGGACTCACATTGAAGCCCAGTAATATTGTGGTGATGGCCTTCGATGGTTCCAGGAGAATGGTGCACGGGGAGGTGGGCATCCCTATCAAAGTTGGTACTCATACTTTCAACTACACTTTCTACGTGATGGACATCCTCCCATCTTACTCCCATTTATTGGGTCGCCCGTGGATCCATGGGGCCGATGCTGTTACTTCTACTCTGCATCAAATGTTGAAATACCAGTTAACGAAAAGATTATTACGGTCCATGCCAAGGAAGAATACATGGTGAGCCACCTGAACTCTTTCAGGTATGTTGAGATGGACGGAGAGTTCATTGAGACCCCTGCAAAACTTTGAAGAGGTTCCATAGATAGTTGCTGCAACCAAGACTGTTACCAATGTCCCGAATATTACAAGACCTCCGTTGAAAATGGCTTCTCTGAGGGATGCCAAAGTAGTAGTTGAAGAAGGGGGTGTACCATTTGGGGCCAACTTCTGGATATTCCCCACAAATCTGACAAGTTTGGTTTAGGTGTTACTTCAGAGGCCCAAAGAGCTGTTCGTCGTGCTTGCGCGGGGGGACCACCACTATGCATCAACAACCATGGAGTCAATGCATTGGAGGACAGTGATAACGACTGTGACATGGACAAGTGGATCTTCCGAACTATCAATGGTGGACTCAACAATTGGTAGGCCAAAGATTTTGTTCCTATTACTTTTATTCAAGAGTAATTGTCTTTTAGTTTTTGGATATGTAATATTTAAAAAATTGAAACTTTAAAACCTTGTGTCTTACCCGAGGCACAATGGTCTATCTGTGAGGGTTATCACTTCTTCTTCATATGCCATTAATAAATCATTGGACGTTTTGCATGCAAATTTTGCGCTCCTTATTTTTCTTTTCTACTGTTTACTTTATCAAAAATAGCTATGCTCTTACACACGCTCACATATCAAAATGCAGATTCACATCCACTCTGGATCCCATTGATAACGGTTCTGCTATTGCCAATTATGAATTTGAAAATCCGATCTACCAAGTCGGGGATGAAGGTGAGGAAGATTTTGAAGTACCAGGGGAACTTTGCAGACTGTTACAACAGGAAGAAAGTACAATACAACCCCATGAAGAGCCGGTTGAGACAATAAACTTGGGTACTGAAGAGGACAAGAAGGAAGTCAAGATAGGTGCCAATCTGCAGCATAGTGTCAAGGAGAATTTAATTCAGATGCTACATGACTATGTTAAGGTCTTTGCTTGGTCATACGAAGACATGCCAGGACTCGAAACTGATATCATGGTCCATCGTCTGTCGACAAAAGCAGACGGCCCTCTAGTGAAACAGAAGGTTCGTTGTATGCGACTAGAGATGTCAGAAAAGATCAAGGCTGAAGTCATGAAGAAATTCAACACCGATTTATTAGTTGTTACCTCTTATCCATAATGGGTTGCTAATGTTGTTCCGGTACCTAAGAAGGACGATAAGGTGCGTATGTGTGTGGATTAGAGACCTGAATAGGGAGAGCCCCAAGGATGACTCTTTTCTTCCCCATATTGATGTTATGGTTGACAACACCGCACAACACAAGGTATTATCCTTCATGGATGGTTTATCTGGGTACAATCAAATTAAAATGGCACCTGGACATGGAGAAAACGACCTTCGTTATGTAGTGGGGCACTTTCTGCTAGAAAGTTATGTCATTTAGGTTAAAGAACGTCGGCGCAACCTATCAGCGTGCCATAGTAGTTTTGTTTCATGATATGATCCATCACGAGATAGAGGTCTATGTTGATGATATGATATCCAGATCTCAAAATGAAGAGGAACGCCTTGACCACCTGCAGAAGCTGTTTGAAAGACTGAAGAAATACAAACTAAGGATGGACCCGAATAAGGGCACCTTTGGAGTAAGATCCGGTAAGCTCTTAGGCTTCATTGTCAGCTGCAAATGTATTGAATTAGACCCTTAAAATATAAAAGCCATATAAGAAATGCCAACTCCTCGCACTGAGAAGAAGGTTAGGGGATTCTTGGGACGTCTAAACTACATCGCCATATTCATTTCCCATCTAACCGCTACTTGTGAGCCAATCTTCAAATTACTGAAGAAAGATCAAGCAGTGAAACGGAATGACGATTTCCAAACCTCCTTTGACAAAATCAAAGAATATCTTCAAGAGCCTCCAATTTTGATGCCTCCGGTTGAAATGAGACCTCTGATCATGTACTTAACGATATTAGAGAATTCAATGGGTGTGTGTGTTGGGGCAGCATGACGAGTGTGGTCGAAAAGAGCACGCAATATACTACCTGAGCAAATTTTTTACCGATTGTGAAACCAGATATTCACTGCTCAAGAAAACTTGTTGAGCTTTGTCATGGGCTGCTCGCTGGCTAAGACAGTATATGCTGAATCACACTACCTTATTGATATCTTAAATGGATCCTATCAAATACATATTCGAGAAGCCCACTCTCACTAGAAGAACTGCAAGATGGAAAATGGTCCTGACCGAATACGGTATTCAATACACTACCTAAAAAACAATAAAAGGAAGTGTACTAGCTGATCATTTGGCTCATCAGGCTGTGGACAACTATCAATCCATGAATTTTGAATTCTCGAATGAGGACATCATGTTAGTGAATGATTATGAAAAACTTAGACCGTATAACAGAACTGAACAAGGATCTTGATGGAATATGGCAACTACATCGATGATGTGATCATATCTCCCGAAGGCTGTCATACTCCTTTCACTGCCAGACTATGTTTCAGTTGTACCAACAATATGGCTGAATATGAAGTATGTATTATGGATCTCAAAGCCGCTATCAACTTGAGGATTAAATTCTTGATTGTATTCAGGAACTCGGCCTTAGTAATCAGTTGAATCAAAGGAGAATGGGACACAAAGCACCCTATTCTCATCCCTTACAGGGAACATGTGCTGAAATTAATTCGATGCTTTGAAGAAGTTACCTTTGAGCATTTTCCACGAGAGGAAAATCAACTAGCATACGCGCTAGCTACTATGTCATCCATGTTCAAGGTCAGTTGGGATAATGAAGCTCCACAGATCATTATTGAAAGAATGGAGGAACCAACATACTGCCATGAGATTGATATGAAGAAGTAATGGACAAACCTTTGTTCTATGAAGTCAAAAGATACCTTGAAACCTAAGATTATCCTGAGGGGGCTTCCGTCAATGATAAGAAATTCCTAAGAAGGTTCTCTTCCAAGTTCTTCCTCAGTAACAGAATCCTCTACAAGCGCAACTACGATTCTACTTTGCTCCAGTGTGTGGATAAGAGTGAAGCCGAGAAGATTATGGCAGATTTGCATGAAGGCAAGTTTGGCACCCATTCTAGCAGGCACACAATGACTAAAAAGATCCTACGGGCAAGATACTATTGGTCCACTATGGAAGCAGACTTTTATCAGCATTCACGAACTTGTCACAAGTGCCAGATCTATGATGATAAAGTACATTGCCTCCAGTTCCTTTGAACATTTTGACTGCTCCCTGGCTATTCACAATGTGGGGCATCGATATTATTGGGGAGATTAGACCTATAGCTTCTAATGGGCACCGCTTCATCCTCTTCACCATTGATTACTTAACAAAATTGGTTGAGGCAGCTTCATTTGCTTATGTTACCAAGAACGACGTGGCCCGACTCATCAGACATAACCTTATCTGTCGATATGGTATTCCAAAAAGAATCATTACGGATAATGGTACCAATCTCAATAATACTATGATCACCGGACTCTGCGCATAATTCAAAATCCTGCATCATAACTCTTCTCCTTACCGGCCGAAGATGAACGGTGTTGTAGAGGCTGCTAATAAAAACATCAAAAATATCATATAGAAGATGACAATGACCTACAAAGACTGGCATGATATGTTACCATTTTCTCTTCACAGTTACCGTACCACAGTGCGCACATCAACAAGGGCAACTCCTTTCTCTCTGGTATACATAATGGAAGCCATCCTACCCGTGGAAGCCCAAATACCTTAATTGAGAATCATGAAGGATGCAGGTTTGACCAATTGAACCTGATTGACGAGAAGAGGCTCGCGGCTGTCTGCCATGGTCGGATGTACCAAAAACGTATGATTAAATCTTTTAATAAGATGTCAGGTTTATCTGGTTGGTGACCTAGTAATCAAGCGCGTTATCCTGCCGCAAAGTGATCCCAGGGGAAAATGGACTCCCACATACGAAGGGCCATTTGCGATCAAGAACATGTTTTCTAGTGGAGCCATGATCTTAACCACTATGGACGGTGACAACCTTCTGCACCGTGTAAACACGGACATAGTTAAAAGATACTACGCATGAACAATGACCCACTAGGTTGACTGGCCTAGGAAAAATAAGGGCATCCCGACGAACCAAAAGGGTTCGGGAAAAAGTAAGGGATATACATATGGAAAAACTATATACCCGGCAAGTCAAAAACCTGAAGAGGCGGCTTGGGTAAAAAAGGGTATCCCGGTGGACTGAAAACCCGAAAGGGCGGTCTGGGAAAAAGTTAGGGATTTTTAAGCATATAACTATGTCATGTTGGATCACCTCACAACCAATCTTCGGTAACAACTATCAAGCTCAAGTGGTACTAATCAATCCGGTCAGCTTCAGACAAGCAGCAAAAAGATGAGACGCATGAAGACATAAAGGCAATAGCAGAATGGGAAATCAATGAGATTATTTCACATAGTTGTTTTTTCTTTGTATACTATTTTGTATAGTTTTTATTCTTACGACGGTATTCTCTTACTAGGATGTTCGCCTCCTTGTACAAATAAATGCTTATTCAAATTAATAAAAAAAAACTATCTCTTGGAAAGTACAAAACTATTTGTTTTTATTTTTATGTTTTGTTTGCGAAAACGTACAGTGATTATTTTTGAACATATGCATTTGAATGTGATTACCGTTTACAAAAACATGCATAAAAAACAGAAAGATAGTTACAAATGGCTTTAAGAAACATGACAATGTCTAAGGGCCATCCTCAAAATCCCCGCAGATACTTTCTCCAACAGGTATAGAGGCGGGGGCATCCTACTATAAAATCACTACCATATCCTTGGCATTCAGCCTAATGGTGTCAGGATTCCCCAACCGGGTTTCATAAAAATCCCCAAGTAAGTTCAAGAAGTTTCCCTTCCTCAACGGAGTTCATTTCTCTAAACAACGGAAATCCGTCTCTTAGCACTTCAACTTCAACAAAATATGAATACTTACGCTCTTCATCCCCAGCAACAGTCAAAGATTTATTTTCCTCAGTCCAGCAACACTACAGTAGAACAACTGATACGTTCATACATTGCATTCATACATCATTTTACAAACATCATAGCATCGAAAGCACAAATGCATATATCACAATCTCATTTATTTTGAGAACATCATTACTCGATGCATCTCATGCATCATGACACTGCACACAGTTGACTCGTTACCTTTTTAAGGAAAGTTAGCAAGCAAAAAAATATCATTACCAATTTTCAACAAGTTCCAGATTAATACCTGAAATAAGACAGAACAACTATCTGTGAACAAATTGATTGTAGATTAATTCCCGAGACAGGACAGGGTGACTATCTACATGAAAAACACTTCCTTCAGATATTTTTTGGTTCAGTTTAAATTTCAAAGATTTATTCTGATACGTTTCTAGTTGACACTTTTTCTGGTTCAGTTTAAATTCACCAAAGATTTATCCTAATTCTTTTCCAGTTAAAAGACAAACATTTCCTCCAGACATCAGCTGGTTCCATTTAAATCGACCAAAGATTTATTCTGATACTTTTCCAGTAGACACTTTTTCTGGTTCAGTTTAAATTGAACAAAGATTTATCCTGATTCTTTGCCAGTTAAAAGACAAACATTTCCTCCAGACATCTGTTGGTTCAGTTTAAATTGACCAAAGATTTATTCTGATACTTTTCTAGTTGACACTTTTTCTTGTTCAGTTTAAATCGACCAAAGATTTATCCTGATTCTTTTCAAGTTAAAAGACAAACATTTCCTTCAGAAATCTACTAGTTCAGTTTAAATCGACCAAGGATTTATTCTGATACTTTTCCAGTAAACACTTTTTCTGGTTCAGTTTAAATCGACCAAAGGTTTATCCTGATTCTTTTCCAGTTAAAAGACAAACATTTCCTTCAGATATCTGCTAGTTCAGTTTAAATTTCAAAGATTTATTCTGATACGTTTCTAGTAGACACTTTTTCTGGTTCAGTTTAAATTGACCAAATATATATCCTAATTCTTTTCCAGTTAAAAGACTAACACAGACATCTGTTGTTTCAGTTTAAATCGATCAAAGATTTATTCTAATACTTTTCCAATAGACACTTTTTCTGGTTCAGTTTAAAACGACCAAAGATTTATCCTGATTCTTTGCCAGTTAAAAGACGAACACAAGCTTTTGCTGGTTCAGTTTAAATTGACCAAAGATTTGTTCTGATTCTTTTCCAGTTGAAATTAAGCTTAGACCTAGTCTAATTTCTATCGACAATTACCTTTAGATGGCATCTATAAGCCCACCTCCGACAACTCCATCATCTCTCCAAATGGAATCTTTAAGCCCATTCCCTACACAATCAACTAACACATCATCAAGTGAAAATTTATGGGCACTCTAGTGTCCAATCATCTTCTACCTTCAAGTCACGAATGGCAGACTTGCCAATCTAACTCTTCAAGTTTAAGAAGATTGAACAGGGGCAGCTGTTGTACCCCAAAATTTTCCCTCTCATTTCTCAAGATTTTTCTCACAAAATTTCTACTAGTTCAAGTTTGCACAAGTACAATTAGATCATATTGGATTTTCAAGCATCAAGTCAAAGAGGAAACTATTGAAAGAGAAAAGCAAATAAATTTGATTTTTTTGACAAAATTGAAGAAAAACAGATTGCTTCGATCCAAAGGTTTCGATTGGGCATTTAACTTCCTTCAAATCCACAAGATTTAAGTGGACATTTGGGCCTCCTTCGAGGCAAGATAAGTTCAGAGGTTTCGATTGGACATTTGGCCTCCTTCACACAAAGCTTCGATTGAAGTATTCGTTTCCTTTGAAGTAACATACTTCAAATCCAACTCCGAACCCTTCAAGCAAACGGTCTATAAGCCTCATTTGGGCATATGGCCTCCTACATGCATCTTTAGATTCACAAACATCAGCCTCCTAATGCATCTTTTGCTTCACCAGTATCAGACTCCTAATGCATCTTTCGATTCACCAACATTAACCTCCTAAATGCATCCTTCAATTCACAAGCATTAGTAGTAATTCCTTCATGCCTGCAAGGAAAGTACATCCTTCATGCTAGCACCCACAAATCAAGTGGCCTCCTGTATGCAAGCTTCAATTGAGAAATGACCCCTTACATGCTTGCTTTTATTCACAAAGCAATGACCTCTTATAGTGTTTGTTTCAATTTAGGAGGCAAGGGCCTCTTTCCTGCTTGCTTCAATTCACAAGGCAGGAACTTCCCTCATGCTAGCACATATAAGGGTTTGGCTAATTTCATACTATCTTTGTCTGGACAATATCTCCCTTTGAAATAGTTTTCTTTGATCCTACCCTTGAAAACCTTCAACACACTTAGTTCCTACTCTATGACACACAATGAGTGTCCCATTTGAAGGACATACATTGTTGGATTTGAAGCACATAGTTGGACGTCCCATTAGAAGGACAAACATTGGTGGCCCATTCAAAGAATTGAATATGGTCCATTCAAAGATACACGTATGATACATTTGAAGGACACACCTTGGGTGGAAACCCAAATATTATTGTCTGAAGAAGAGTTTGTTTGAAGGTTGAACCTATGTGGCCAAAACAAAAGGTTGAAGTATCCAAAGATGCTTACTGGCTAGAGTCCTATGTGTTACCAAGTATAAGTCTGCTACACTGATCACAACACTCTAAAACTGCTACAAAGCAGTCCTGCTATGCTGATCCCATATTTGCACCATACAAAAATGGCACCTCAAATGCTACAAAAATATCATACCCAATTTGTTCAAGTTTCATTTATTTTTCCCCCAAACCTCATCCAACTTCATCTATAAATAAGAGGTTTCACCATACATCAAAGGGGCTTTTTGGTAGCTGAAGAAACTCTTGTTATGGGAAAATCATCAAACTCTCAAATTCTTAAACACTCTCAAACACTCTCAAACAATCAAACTCTAAAACTCTCATAAAAAATCTCTGATCCCTTCATGCATCAGTGAACCATTCAATTCACTCCCCAACTTCTAAATAACCAACCTTCGATTCATTCCCTAACAACAACATAACAGTCTTTCGATTCACTCCCTAGACTGATATATAACAACCTTCAATTCACTCACTACTATCACACACCAACCTCCGGTTTCCTCATAACTACCACGTATCAACCTTTCGATTCAAGCAGAGAAGTGGTACCATTAGCTTAAGGAAGGTTCCAGCGAAGCTCAATCCATCATCAATTCTGAGTCATACGGAGGTCCTTCGATTGGCACTTCAAGAGGTAAGTTTCCTCTAAACTTGGAAATTTCCATTTAAATATCATTTGTACATATAAATAAAAGAAAAATTTAGATATCATATCTTGGAAGTTGACCCTGCTTTTAACTTAGATTATCACTTCCTGTATGTTGAGAATCTCAACTCTGACTAGTTAGCCTTTGATTTTGGTGCCAAACAAGCTTGTACTAACCCCTGGCCTGTAGCTTTCGAAGGTTACATTGTTAGATTCATTTTCAAACTTTATTCAGGTTGTGTGTATCTTTCGATTGGCTGAGGATTGAAGTCTTTCAAATCTCAACTTGGGAGTCTTGCACTCCTGCAATCGAAGAAAGAAACTGGGAATGTCAAACATTCACAAACAAGTTCATTTTATACCCAATCGAAGCTGCCTTATGAACGAATGAAATAGACCACCCCAGTGGTACGAACAACGCGCGCGAAAGGAACTTTTATATAAGGTCTTTAACCGATTCTTGATTATAGTGAATGAGGCTTGAACCGATTCTTGATTATACTTTTCTATTTTGAATGAACCATGTCTAAATGCCTTCAAATTTACCACTTTGAATGAATCCTTGCTCAAATGTCTTCATATTAATGGCTAAGCTTGATTGTTTATTTTTTATATTTAACTCAAAACCCTAATGCTTCATAATATTTTTTTAGGCCTTTAGCTTGTAACATTAAATGATATCCAAAGAAAACTTGTGTTATAAGTAACCAAGTGATAAAATGGAATGATTTGCCTTAAGCATCCACAACCCTAATTGAATAAGACTCAAGTATCTTCTCCTCTTGTATAAATCTATAATCACATTACTTATGATTCAAGTAATGACTAAGCCTCCTGTTTGTCAAAGAGATATAATAAAACTATAGCTCCATGGATGAGATCCTTTGAGAAAACCTTGTACCTCAAACTATCATAGTGAAGAATCATTGAATCAAAACCCTAGTGTGCCATGAATACACCATAATCTCTTCATTATCTTGCACTTTCAACCATGGTTGAAGCCTTGGGATTTGTCTGATGAACAATTTCATATGGAACCCATATTCATGTGGATATGATAAGCATAAAGAGATGACCTTCAATGATTGAGTTTGTAGCCCTTTGGTGACATCTTGTGAAGCCAAAGAATGTTGAGAAGAGGAGATTTGGATGATGTATAACCAAGACTTTATAGATTCCTATAATAACTGGTACGAGGGTGAAACCCTAATCATGGCCCTTGGATCTTCAATTGAAACAAACCTATGACAATTCGATAACCTCAAGGTCTTCTAAACATAATTTTTCTTTGATTATTGAAGAGGACTTGTTGATTACACCACTTATGACAATGTACAAAAATAAACCGTCTCAATATCTTGAAAATTGAGGAAATTATGTTTCTTGAAAGTCAGGAAATGGTTACTTGAGATTAGGTCAAAATCCAGAAAGTGACCTCTAAAGTATTCAAATTTCTGATGATCTTTTGCACATAATTAGATCTTGACTTGTAAAGAGGAATTGGATACGACATCAAGGATAATCATACGCAAAAAGAACCACTAAAAATATCGAATAGTGAAGAAGTTACAATCGTTTGAACTTGATCTTGAAAAGGTCAACTTTTGGGTCAATGCAACTGATTTTCAGTCATCTGAACCATTGACTGAGCAAGCTTGCGATATAAAGCTTGAAACTTGGCACGAGCATCCTTGAGAATACATGAAGACCATTTGAAACCTTGAAAACTCAATTTTGCTTTAGAAATACCAAACCCTAGTTGCTGACTCAATGCATAGGAAGAGAATGTGTCTGATTAAACCCTACGCCATTTTGAATATTTGAGAAACCCTAGGATAGAATCTTGAATGAAAAATGGGAGGTAAAATTTTAGGGTACAACAAGTTTAAAGTAAAACAGAGAAAAACAACTATGTGGAAACGATCCCATCAAGTCTCAACTCTGCTATCGATCCTATGTCTTCAAGGATCTCATCCTTCATTATCAGAAGAAGTTGACTGAATCAATCTGTACCATTTGAACTTGATGTTGATAATAAAGCTTGTTGTATGTAGGTGATCCAACGGGACATAGTCGTACGCTTTAATCCCTAACTTTTTCCTGGAATGCCCTTTCGGGTTTTCAATCCACCGGGATACCCTTTTTTGCCCAAGCTGCCTTTTCAGGTTTTCGACTTGCCTGGTGTAGAATCTTTATATATATCCCTAATTTTTGCACGAACCCTTTTGGTTCGCCGGGATGCCCTTATTTTTGCCTAGGCCAGTCAACCTAGCGGGACACTTTTATGCGTAGTATTTTTTAACTATGTCCGCATTCTAAGGGTGTAGAAGATCTTCACCGTCCATGGTGGTAATTATCATAACACTGCCAGAAAATATCCTTTTTATCATAAATGGCCCTTCGTATATGGGAGTCAACTTTCCCTTGAGATCACCATGTGGAAAGATGATAAACTTTATTACCAAGTCACCAACCTAGTATACCCAATGTTTGACTTTCTTGTTGAAGGCTTTGATCACACGCTTCTAATACATATGACTATGACAAACAACCACAAGCCTCTTATCGTCAATTAGATTTATTTATTCCAGCCTATTCTGAATCCACTCGTCTTCGTATCAATCTGCATCTTTCATAATCCTTAGAGAAGGAATCTAGACTTCGACAGGTAGGACAACTTCCGTACTGTAGACTAGGGAGAATGTGGTTGCCCCAGTTGATATCCGTACTGAAGTGCGATAGCCATGAAGAGCAAATGGTAACATCTCATGCCAATCTTTGTATGTCACTGTCATCTTCTACAAGATTTTCTTGATATTCTTGTTGGCATCTTTCACTGCGCCATTCATCTTCGGGCCATATGGAGAAGAATTATGGTGCTTGATCTTGAACTGCATGCAAAGTTCCATGATCATAGTGTTGTTATGATTGGTACCATTGTCCGTGATAATCCTTTTGAGGATGCCATACCGACATATAAGGTTATGTTTAATGAATCGGGCCACAACATTCTTGGTAACAGAGGCAAATGAGGCTGCTTCGACCCACTTTGTGAAATAGTAAATAGAAACCAGGATGAAACGATGTTTGTTAGAATCAGTAGGCTTAATTTCTCCAATTATATCAATTCCCCATATTGCAAATGGCCAAGGAGAAGTCAAGACGTTCAAAGGAACCGGAGGCACATGTACTTTGTCAGCATAAATCTGGCATTTGTGACAGGTTCTGGAATGATGATGGCAATCGGTTTCCATGGTCGACCAATAATAACCTCTCTCAGAGTCTTCTTAGTCATCGTATTCCCACTGGAGTGAGTACCAAATATTCCTTCGTACATATCCTCCATAATCTTCTCAGCTTCCTTCTTGTCTATACAACAAAGCAGAGTTGAGTCGTGATTGCTGTAGTGGTGAAAATCGGAGATAAAGTTATTGATTAACTTGACTCACAAAAAAGAAAGAGTCGCCACCGTGGTTTATTATTTCCAAGGGAAGATGGAAAAGTGCGAAATAAAACCCATAAATATGCAAAATAATTAATAACCCAAAATTTATATAAGAAAAGAAAAAATTACACTAATGTATTTTTGGTACTTGTTTATGAGGGTAAGAAAGAAATAATTACAAACCTAATCTAATATATTTTTTGTATCTTTTCTAATAACTTTTTAAAGAAATAAGGCTAAAAAAAGGGTTAAAATTAAAATATAGGGCTAGGGATCAGTCTCAGATTCCTTTAGTCACAACTGGACTTCCTTGCCACTAAACCAATGTTACATTGCTGTTATAGATACTCTTCAAATGGGATAAAATAGGAATCTGAAATGGTCCAAGAAGTAAAGAGACTGGGTCAGTTTGAATCAGTTAGGCCCAATTCAGAAATTGAAAAGGGAAAACCCCTTTTGAAATTGGGGCTGGCTGCTGTACACTTCTTGGAAGTTGGATTTAGTCAACAATTTTTTTAATAAAATCAATAATTCCCAATAGAAATCAATTAAAACAAATTCTTTAAAAAATAAAATGATTCACACACGCAGAACTCTCTCTCTGCTATGTTTTTCTTTATCGATACTTTTTCTCTCATCTCTATGATTTTATCCTTCCAACAATTTTTCTTTTCACTGTTCCTATTCCATCTCCCTAAAATTCTCAATTGTTTCTCTTTCTCTCTCTCTCAATCAATCCTCTCTTATAATATCTTCTTATCTCTATTTTTTTAGTTCTCACCTTCTCAAGTAAGTTCTTCCATAGCTTCATCTCTCTCACAATAAACCATATCAACAACATCTGTTGTACCCCAAAATTTGCCCTCCCATTTTTTATTCAAGACTTTTTCATAAAGGTCTCAAATAGTCAAAGCTACTCAAGAGCTGACTGGTCAAAACCTCCTCCTAAGCAATGAGTCCATAATCAGGGTTTGGTGTTTCTCAAAGAAAATTGGTTTTCAAGGGTCTCAAATTACTTTCATGTTTCATCATAGGTCCTCAATAATTCTTATTTCAAGTTTCAAGTCTTGCATCACAAGTTAGCTCAGTCAATTGCTCAGATGACTGAAAATCAATTGTATTGGACAAAAAGTTAACTATGGTCAACATACAGTAAAACTTCAAGAATTTTGGTCAACATCAATATTTTAAGGTGATATTCCTTATTTGATCAACGATTTACCATGATCCCTCAAGGAAAGCCCTTAAATCATCAGAGGTCAAGAAATTTCCAAATTAGGGTTTTAATTGAAGATGACTGATCATTGACTTTTGGCCTAGTGCATGACTTAATGGCTTGAAGTATGATTTTAAGATCTCAAATACAACATCTTGACCTAATTACATGGCTCAAGACATTTCCAAAGATGCAAGTGATTGATTGTTAAATAAATTGAATCAATTAATAAAAGTCAACAGTCACACAAAAGTCAAACTTTGACTTTTTGGTCAACATTGGAATTTAAAAATCAAGAATCATCATGATATGAAAACTATAAAACATTGTCATAAACAATCAAGAAAGTCAACAAAAGTCAAAAGTCAAGATTTTCAAACACTTAGAAAAAATTCAAGTGTTTTGTACCTAAAAAACCCTAACTTCACAAGCAAGTTTCCTCAAGATACAAGCTGATTCAAGGAAAACTTTCAACATGAAACTTGTAGGGGTTGATGAATTCTACAACTTTGTTAATGTGGGATGATCCTAAAAAATGCTTGGATTAAGAGATATGAGCCCATGAAGTTATGACATTTTTATTTAACACTTAAAGAAATTTTTAACAAGTTTTGGTCAGTTTTTTATCTCAACTACTTGGCAAAGTTTCACCAAGATCCTAATTGATTTAGAAAAAACTCACAAAATGAAAGTTGTAGATATTTATTCAAGCTTTCCAAATTGTCCAAAAACACAAATTTATCATACTTGAGCTAGAAGTTTTGAAAAGATGAAGTTGGGTATCTAAGGTTGTATTATAGGTCATTTTTGTGACAAAGTTCATAACCAATTCTCATCCCATGCTTAGAGATCTAACTTTTCAGGTCCATTAACTTGAAAATCTCCCCATATTTGAGTGTTTACACAAGTGATTGAACAATTAGCCAAGTGTTTGAGCCATTGTCCATGATAGTTTTCCATTTATGGCACAAAGGCACCATTTCCATTCACATAAAACATGCTTTATGCAAAGTCCACTCTCCTTGAGCCTCTCAATTGTTTCTTCTACACACATACAATGTCAAAGCAAGAAGAAACCATTTATAACCTGCAAAGCACCCCTAAAATTAGGCCATGCTCTCATTGGAACCATGATTCTCATGTACCTTCACTTATAATCCAACCAAGCCTTAACTCCATAAATTGCAAACCTGATCATCCCTTGACCTTAAACCATTTCTCTATAAATAAAGAGGTCATTTGTAAGCCAATAAACGAATGGACAAGCCCTCAAACACTCTAAAACTCAAAATCACAAAGAAAACTCCATCGTTTCACATTTGAAGCTTCCAACACCCAACTTCAAATCCACTCGTGAATTTTCCTTTTTTATCATTCAAACATCATATATACATCATATAGAATACATCCATACCCCTGTTTCATCACTGTAACATCATCTTCATCATACACGATTTTCACTTTTCACACTTGCAAGTTGACTTGGTAAGAGATATCTAGAAGTTCCCAGCACCAAGTGAGCATCCAAACAACTTCCTCAGGGTCCAAGCAAGCTCACCTAATCATCATTTCACCTCTGGTGGTCGTGTAGAGGGCATTGAGATTTTGCATCAAGAGGTAAGTTTTCGAAACTTTGAAATCTATGTACAAGCATCATTTGCATTTACTTTCTAAAGCAAAAATGTAGATATCGTGCCTTTGAAGCTAACCATGTCCTTAGTTTTCATTAATTTTGCTTATGGAGTGAGAATCGAAGCTCTGACCAGTTAGGGTTCCTTTTTGGTACTAAGTAAAATTATTTTTATTCTTTGATTTTTAGTTAAAATAAGTGGCTTGGTTGAATCCGTGTTCAAATTTCAAGCAAGTTTGGTGTTCACATTTTTTAAAATGGTTGAGAAATAAGAGTTTTACAGAGTCAACAATGGTGAAGTCATGTTGTTATACAGCGCGAGGAAGAAGAAGGCCATGGCACCAATTTTCAAATTTCAAAGATGAGTTTACTTTATATTTATTGCAACAAGTTTTATCACCGGATGTAACAGTCACCCCAGTGGTAGCGCGCTTGCTCTTCAGTCATACCTATGCCTGGTCACAGGTTCGAGCCAAGCGTGGGACATTTTTTCTTTTCCATGTTTATTTCTCACAGATCCAGTGCAAACAAGTCCAAAGCGTGCATGGTATACCTCACATCTTGACCATCAGATTTCATGATTCCAGATCCAACGCTCCAGACAGTCAGGACCATGGTGGACTTCCTAAGATCAGCCTCACTGGATCACACAAGCATTCGTGTCAGCGCTTATGGGCCTAGGATCTATTGCTTTTCATCACCCCTCAATTGCTTTTACAAACGCATGCCCATTTTATTTCTATTTTATTTCTATTTTATTTCTATTTTATTTCAATTAACTTTTTCTTTTATCAAATTATATTTTATTTAATCAGAAAAAAATGATAAAATCAAAAAAAATTAGATTTAGGTTTTTTTATTTAATTAATTTAATTTTTAATAATTAAAATTAATTTAATTTAATCACTTTTTTTATTTGAAATGATTAATTCGTAAATTAATTAGAATTAGGTTTTATACTTCAAACATCTTTTCTAAATAAAACACCAAAAATATTTTCTAAATACTTAGAATTATTTAGATTTTAATTAATTAATTTTTGATAATAAATATTAATTAATATAATCACACATTATTTTATTTTGAATAATTAAATTGTAAATTAAATTAGAATTAGGTCTAATTTTTTATTTCACATTTCAAAAATTTTCTAAACAAAGAAACAACAAAATATGTTCTTAAAATACTTAAAATTTTTAGGGTTTTTGCATCTTTCCCCTTTCTATCTCTGCGCATTTATTTATTTTTCCGCATTAAAACCATTATGTAACTGTCAAAAGTTTGTAATAGATGATTATGGTTTATTGCTTTCATCCCCTATTCATAAATTTGTACCCCCACTCCTGAAGCATTGTAATAGCGTAGGACCTTTAATTTCCATAATTTACTGCTTTCCTCATTGTTGTTAGTAATTAGGGTTTGTATGGCAAGATTAAAATCAATCATTAGAAAACCTAATCTCAAAGATAAATACTTGAAATCAAAACACTTTCCACACGTGCACCTCTAGGTTTATCCTCACTTGTTGCCTCGGATTTAAACAGTCATGTCCCTCGAACGTG
Source organism: Vicia faba (assembly GCA_948472305.1). Classification (NCBI taxonomy): domain Eukaryota; kingdom Viridiplantae; phylum Streptophyta; class Magnoliopsida; order Fabales; family Fabaceae; genus Vicia; species Vicia faba. The sequence goes on from OX451740.1 coordinate 698,169,057, forward strand.
GGATGTTCTAGAAAAAGACCCCCAGTTAAAAGATCATAGTCCCTTGATGACCCTTCAATGCTGCCTTCGATAAACGATCTTAGTCCCTTACGACATTTTCTAAAGCATCCTCTAATTTGGCGCCTGTTCAACAATAACAATAGGGAAACCAACGTAGGTCATACGCTTCGAGAAGGTAATTCACCAAAATTAATATGCCCTTGGCTCAAGCATTGCAACATTTGATAAAGGCCGACCTCATAACACTCCGGGATCTTCCTCTTAATCCCAACATATCCTCTCCTAAGTACAATCAAAATGCAAGATATGCCTATCATCGAATAGTCATTGGCACGACACCAACAACTGTTGTTCCCTGAAAAACAAAATCTAAGACATGATTGATAACAAGGAAATTGAGTTCGACCCTCTTGAGACTCCGAACGTGATTACTGCTCCTATGTCGAAGCAGGACAAAAGCATAAGTGGTATCGAAGATGTTTTGTATGTTACCTTCGTAAGTGATATGGTTACTCCTCTCTCAACAGTCAATAAGAATTTTCTACAAGCTGGTTTATTTCTGGGTTGTGTTAAAGAATGTTATTATTGTACAGTTCAACCCAATGTTTGGGTTTACTGAAGGAAGGAATTGAACGCATGATGGATGAACATGTAGTTTTGATTGAAAAAATTCTTTATGTTGAAAATTTGTGTCGAGATTTGTCTGTCATATCTGCTACTCCTTTCAGGATCACTTCCAAGGGTCCTGTAAGAATTACTGCCAATCTAAAAGCTTCTCCCTTAATCATTACAAAACCTGGGCCCATCCCATATTCCTCGGAGAAGGCTATTCCATGGAATTATGGTTCTAACGTCTATTACCATGGAATTAAACAAGAGCTGTCTGACGAAGATGATGAAGAGGCTGACCCCAATATTGACAATATTACAGGAACTAGCAAAATTACTAGAAGTGGAATGATTTTCTCCTCGAAAATCTCTCCACCTGTTAAAGTTACAATTACCAAGACAACTGCCAAAGCTCGGGGTAAAGAGGCAATGATAGAGCCTGCTCGGACGGAGGCACCAAAAGAAGCTATAGTCAAGGATACCATTTGGCATGAAATGGGGAATAGATTTTAAAGATCATTCGTAGAAGAGATTAAAAAATTGTTGAACAGATGGGTCAGACCCCATCCAAGATTTCTATGTTATCCTTACTACTGTCTCCTGAAGCTCATGCACAAGCTTTAATGAAATTTTTTAGGACTACTTATGTACCACAAGATATTTTTGCTGATCAATTTGGAAGTTATATTGCTAGCTTAATGACTGATAATTGATTAGATTTCTCTGATGCTGACCTGACTCCAGAGGGGAGAAATCATAATAGGGCCTTGTACGTCTCTAAAGAATGCAGGGGCACTAAGGTTTCCCAAGTGTTAGTTGATACTGGTTCTTCTCTGAATGTTCTGCCAAAGGGCGCCCTTGACAGCTTGGACTGTGAAGGGGTTGTGCTGAAACCTAGCGATATCATAGTTCGAGCCTTTGACAGATAAAAAAGAATGGTACATGGAGAAGTGGACCTCCTGATTAAAGTAGTTTCACAAATCTTTGAATCCACCTTTTATGTAATGGACATTCCGCCAGCTTATTCTTGTCTACTATGACGCCCCTGGATCCATGGGGCAGGCACTGTTACCTCTACCTTGCACAAGAAATTAAAGTATCTTGTTAAACGGAAGATTGGTACTGTCTGAGGAGAGGAAGAGTAAATGGTTAGTCATTTGAATTCATCATGATACATGGAGATGGACGGGGAATTCATCGAGACTCCCCGCCAAACTTTTGAAGTGATTTCCCCTACTACTGTTGAAGATGTTTCTGCCATTCCGAAGACTACCAGGGTTCCCCACAAGATGGCTTCTTTGAAACATGACAAAGCTACTATAGAAGAAGGTGGTTGCATAATTTGGGGTCAGCTTCCTGATATCCCCTATAAAACTTACAAATTTGGTTTGGGCTTTACTGCTGAATGTCAAAGGGAAGTTCGTCGCGTTCGAGCTAGAAGACCTTCGTTCCATATCAGCAATAACAAAATCAATACTATAGAGGATGATGACATGATTGTGACTTCTATGGTGATAAAAAATGTAGCGGTGTAAATCGGAGATCGAGCTATTAATTAACTCGACTCACAAAAGCAAGAGTCGCCACCGTGCTTTATTATTTCCAAGGGAAAAGGGAAAATAGAGAAATAAAACCGTTAAATATGCAATGTAAAGTAATACTTAAAAGTAATAAAAATACAATGTGTTTTTTGAAAGAGATTGAAGATTCGGGGGTTGATTATACAAAGGGAAGATACTAGTAACCAATGCATCTGCAGTACTCCGCATGAATCTTTTGAAATATCTGTTTTTTGGTTAAAATTATTTGTTTGGTTAAAATGGGTGTGGACCAGATTTTGAAGATACGACAACCTAGTGTCGAAGTTTTGACTGTAAAAGGTTTGAGTTTTAAAATTGAGTCTTTTAGGATAATTAACTTAAGATTAACAAAAATAGTAAAACAAAAATAAATGAAGGGATTCACACAATCATATTACATATATATTTGATGACATGAAGTCAACAAAGTTAAAATATTTCCCTTGGATTTTAGACGGATGAACGATATAAAGATTAAATGATCGAGTAAAAAGTTAATTAGAGTGACAATTTAACAATAAAATAAATAACGAAAATTATATAGAAGACTAATTTATACTAGCATGTATTTTGAATAATTAAATAAATAAATAAAATTAAATAAAATACTAATTTAATAAAGCATGCATTTTTTATTTTATAATGGAAAGAAATGATTATATATATAAACTAACTAAACTACTATTTTGTTATCAAATATATTTAATAGAAATGGGAAATAAGGCTAAAGAACTAAATAACGAAATAAAATGTCTTAGAGAGGGGTTGAACTTAGGTCTCTTTGGTTGCAACAGATATGCCTTGCCACCGAACTAAGTTATTTTATCTGATATATCTATGCTTTAATTAAAATAAAAGGGGAATATTGATAGTGGATTGGGCCAACAGACCCATTGGGCCGACCCGGTCATGAAGAGACACAAGAGGTTTTTTTGGAAACCCTAAAAACAAAGAGAGGCACCGTGGCTATTTTGTTATTGGGAAGGAAAATTGTAGATTTAACATCATTGTTATTATTAATTCCCAATAAAATCTATTTCCTAGGTTTACCGTGAAGAGCAACAAAAAAATCAAAACTCTCTCTTCATGCTTCTTCGTCTCTCTAAATCCATTCCGCGACACTCTCACTCATGTCTTCCCTACTTCTCTTCACAACACCTTCAATATCAAATTTCTCAACAAATTCACTCTCAATTTCATCATCAACTTTCTCCTCTTCTTCTTCATCGTCATCGTCGTCTTTATTCTTGGTGATTGTTGAGTTGTTACTAGAATTTGTGTTTTTGAATTGGATGTCTTCTTTGCGGGTGTGTGTTGTTTGCGAAATCAAGGAATTGGAAGGTGGAATCTTTGCGTCTGCGTCCGGATCTTGTTCGGTTCCGATTTGGGATGAAAATTATGTGAGTGGAAAAGAGTATATGTAGAGATGTGCGAAAATGGAGGTATAGTGGAAATCTAGTGATGTAATTTGAAGTACTGGAAAGAATAGAGGTTACAGTTTAATAGTGGATATCTGTTAGAAGTTAGTTGTGTTGCGTGAAAAGTTAGTTTCGGTATTAAGGAAATTGAAGGGTGTATATGTTTGGTCGGAAGCTTAAGGAAAGATGGCATTTGGGGAATGTGAACGGATGAGAGAAATGGGCTACTGTGCGGTTTCTGATGGTTTACGGAAGTGTGGATTCGGTAACGGCAGAAGTGATTGGGTGTTGGACCGGTAGACATAGGCGAAGGAATTGTGATGGTAGTGGAAAGTTAAGGTCTACGGTTGAGGGAAGAACAAGAAGGGAGAAAGATGGATTTTACGCTGTGAGATGAAGGTTGTTGGTTTATAGGTGAAGGTTATTTGACAGAGGGGAGTATGTTGTACAGAGGGAGTATGATGGGTGATTTTTACTATGAATGTTAGCAGGTTTTTGTAATGTGGTTTCATTATATATCCAGGTTTGAGATTCGATGTTTGGACTTAAAGGTTATTGTTTGGAAAAGATGATAAGGTTGATTAGTGATTTAATGAATCGAAGGTTTGTGCACGGTGAAATATTTGTATGTGCAGGTTTAGAATTTGGTTAAAAGGTCGGTGTCATTATTTTGGCAGAATGTTAAGTTGTTGTTATTATTGTTGGTTCTTGCGGAACAGAAGGGACAACAGTTAGGTCTGTTGAGCAAGTGGGAGGATCGGTGACTTCTGTGTTGTTCACAGATAGTGTCCTAAGGGTGATGTTGGTTACATACTCGGAGATTTAACAGAGGGAGACAAAGGGAGTTGTAGATGAGAAGCTGAGCGAGAGTGATTCTTTGGGTTTGTGCCACAGAAGAAGGAGATAGCAGAAAAAGGGTGGCAATTTTCTGTACGAAATTTGTATGCTCAGAAAAGATTTGAAGGTATTTTTATCTCTAAATTTTTTTGTGTCATTTTCTATACATCGTCGTCGGCGCTTATTATTATTATTATTATTATTACTATTCTAAACATTTCTAAATACCAACAAAAATGAAGCAGCTCCAAACATAGTAGAGTGGTAAATCAAGCATTCATGGGGCATAAAAAAAGTCATGCAAAAGAAGATTCAAGCATGGAAGTGATGATACTAATGGATATATGAGAACATTATGCAGAAGTAATAGGGATAAGAAAAACCTATCGAAGTCTCTTCGATGGAGTTTCCAAAAATAAAGTTCTCCCTCTTTCTGTTGTTGATGCTCAAACTCCTTTGACTCTGATTATTTTCTTGTAATTCTTGAACAAACTTCTTCTCTTTTTTCTATTTTTTACTCCCTTCAAAGTGGCTGTCTTGGTCTCCTTTTATAAGCATAGTGGAGTGGAATTGAGAGGGGAAATTATAGAGATTTGAACAATTATGAATGCCTTTATTCAATGCTTTTTTCATACAATTTTAAGTTTCCATTTTGGTGTAACCTCTAGGCTATTATGATGCAGGGCATCAGTGTGTAGCAGACTAGTTTATAACAGTATTTGGCAGCATTTGGACTGTTGCAGGCTGCTGTTTTCAACATCAAAAGTGCCACAAAAATTGGACTGTTATTGTTGAAACAAGGCTGGAATAATGGGCAGCAGGCTTCTATTTTTTTGTCATGGTTTGTAGAGGCTGCAATATGATATTAGGCTGATTTGATTGTTGGACATCAAGGCTTTATGGGGGAAAGATTTGAAGCTTTAGAAAATAACAATAGGTCTAGAATTTTTTTTTATGTAACATTGAATGGAAACCTGTCTTGAATATATTTCTCTCAATTCCTTTGTAATTGTAAACACTTTGGATCATTATTTGTCTTATTGAAATTTGAAATCTCCCACTTCAATTTGGAAAGGAATTGATTAATACTTGAATGAATTTTTGAATAATGAATGAACAATGATGTAAGCCTTAAGACCTCAATCTTGCATCTTGTATTTAGAGATCCAAATGAATTACATGAATTGATCTTGTAATGAAGTTGTAACCATCATGTATTTATTCTTATGAAGAATTATTATTTTGAATCAAATTTCTCTTTTCCGTATCTCCTTTAATAAATGACTCATGTGAACTCAAATGTCCATGGTGGGAATCCATCAAAGTAATCACACAAATAATCTTGAATAAATGCAATATGATGAATGATTTCAATCTTGATTGAACCCTTTTGATAATTTCTATTTAATTAACACTTGAATTCACATGAAGAAAATTCCAAGTATTCTAAATAAATTCTTCCAAAGCGATTTTGAATTCAATCACCCTACTCTAACGAAATTCATAACGCGTCATGTAAGTATAAGAAATCAAACCATACTTAAAAGCTTAAAATGATCACTAGAAGAGGGATTTGAGGTGAAATGTTATCGCATTAAGAATTTGGCACAGTGAACTGAACTTAGAGATCAAGAAACTCTTAAATCATGACAAACGTCCTATGAAGTCATTTCATGGCTATCTAAACATGATTTGTCTTCAACGTTTAAAGAAAACTTGTGGACGAATTTTGGTCGAAGTGCTCGAGATTGACCGGCATAGCCTGATCTTTTCTTGTATTTCAAGGCAAGGTGAAACACATGTGAAATAGTGATCATGGAACCATGACTATTTTTATGAAGAATTTTTTAGAAGCTTGAGGCCATTTGTTGAACAAAGCATGGAAATAAACACACAATTCTCTGAAAGTTCCCCGAAACAAGCTATCACACTCGAGACATCTGTGATCAAAATGATCCTGAATGATGTTCGAGACTCCATGCTCTGAGAATAGAAGTTGTGCCTTGATGAATCAGTCTTTGAGAATCAATGACCAATTGTACTTCTGGCTTGAGAGACTCAAAACCCTAACAGAGGCATGGTATCTGATGCTCTTGATTCATACCTGTTTTTGCACATGAAATTAAAGAAACAAGAAACATACACTTCGTGTTTGATTATAAATTAGTCATGAATAAGATAAAATGTTCACAACACTCGATAATCTCTGCACAGGAAATGCTTGAAGGTGAGAAGTTCAAAACCGACCATATTCCGTGTCCTTGATGTATATAAAAATATGCAAATAAAAATGGGATCTTAGGTCAAAAATTGGGGTATGACAGCTGCCCCTATTTAATTTTCTTCTATCCGGAGATATGAAGATTGACATATTTGTCTCGACGAGATTGAAGGGACTTAAATACATAATACATAATTTTTGGCCCTAAGATACTGCCATTGTGTTTATGATATGAATGTAATATTTGAATCTTATGGGGAATGATGTCGCATGAGACAAACTAATGCTGGAGAAATCAAGCACATGAAAAAAATAATCCACAGAGGAAGAGATTATAACTCTACTGAAGAAACAGAGCCACATACTTCAAATGAGAGACTCTTATTGGGGAATAACTTCGAGAGAAAACAATTTTCTGACTCTAACAAAGAATACGCCTCGCATAGGCTGCAAAAAGATAGATGGATACCGACTCGAGATGATGGTGAGTTTATAACTCAGGGTCAAAGGTAGACAAAAAGATACACCAACTTTTACTGATAGTGAACTCCCAATTTTTACTTATGGTAGAGGTTTCATAACAAACTTCTCTACGGGACTTTTCCGGAGAGATGCCATTTTCTACTTAAATAACATATTGTTGTGGATACACAATCTGCTCAAACAAAGAGGCCGCCACTTGCTGTCTTCAAAGGATATTAATAAACACACAAACTACTCATGAAGAGACATTCGCTTTCTGTCTTCAAAGGATATAAAAAACACACACGCTTCTCATGAAGAGACCGCAACTTGCTGTCTTCCAAAGATATCAATAACACAAGTTTCTAATGAAGAGTCTATCACTTTTTGTCTTCCAAAGATATCAATAATGCAAGCTACTGATGAAGATTCTGCCACTTATTATCTTCCAAAGATATCAATAACACACAAGCTTCTCATGAAGAGTCTGTTGCTTATTGTCTTCCAAAGATATCAATAGTACATAAGCTTCTCATGAAGAGTCTGCCACTTGATACTTTCCAAAGATATCAATAGCATACAAGCTGCTCATGAAGAGACCTCTGCATGCTATCTTCCGAAGATATCAATAATATGAAAGTTGCTCATGAAGAGTCTGCTACTTGCCATATCTAAAGATATCAATAGAACACAAACTTCTCATGAAGAGACTGATGCTTGCTGTCTTCCAAAGATATCAATAATATGGAAGCTGCTCATCAAGAGTCCGCCACTTGCCATATCCAAAGATATCAATAATACACAAGCAGTTCATGCAGAGACCGTCGCTTGCTGTCACCTCGATATTCTAGAAGAATATTGTGATAACGCTACTAGGGAATAAATTTCTTCTTCAACAGGGAACCATGAATAGGTCCTTCCCGAGGAGACCAAGTATTTAAATATGCAAAATAAATGTGTTATTCATCTAGGTTTTACATCCTAAAGAAAACAACGGGGTAGAATATGTGTTGTACCCCACAATTTTCACTCTCATTTCACTCAAGACATGCCTCCAAAGATCTTCAATTCCTCAAGGTTGACTAAGGATTGACCAGACAAATCCTCCTCTTAAGACAATAAGCCTCAAACTAGGGTATCAATTTCAAGCAAGATGGTTGAGTCCCAAGGGTCTCAAATTTCCTACATTGCCCCAATATGTCCCTAAGATCATCCATGTCAAGTTTCATACCTTACACAACAAGTTTGCTCAGATGCCTGGAAATCAAATATACTAGGTCAAAAGTCAACTGTGGCCCAAATACAGTCAAACTTAAAGATTTTTGGTCAACATCAATATTTTGAAGTAATCTCCATCATTTGATCAAGGGTTGATCATGATTCTTCAAGAAATTCTCCTAACTCATCAAAAGTAAAAAATGGCAATATAGGGTTTCTATAGGAAAAGTCAACCAAACTTTGACCATGCATAACTTTCTCATACTTTATCAGAAATTTTCCAACCAAGGTTCATTTTTAACAGAATCCAATTCACTACAACTTCTCTTCAACCCTCAAGGTCAATAAATGCCTCAATAAAAAGATACAAGTTCATACATTATTGGTCATTTCAAAAAGTCAACAAAAGCACCTTTTGGGTCAAAGCTCCTTACATGAACATTGAAGATCCAATTGAGATGAAACCAAAAAGGTTGTTTAGAGTACACCCTAATCTTTCTAAAACATCCAAGAACACCCTCTTAGGGTAAAAAATGAGAGAGATATACATTTCTAAAGTTGACCAATTTTTGGAAAGGTGCATGAAGTCAACATTGATCAAAATTGATTTTTTTTCCAAATGGGCCCATGTTTTCTTGCTTGAAACTTGTTCCTAAGATGACCCACGACCCCTGAGCTTATCCACTTATTATTTTATTATTTTTATTATTTGTTTTGATTTTTTATTCACTTAAATCAAAATAAATCAATTTAAATAGTGGAATAATGAAATAAAATCCAAGATTTGATTTTATGAGAACATTATGAGTCTATAATCAGCTGACAAGTCAAGGATTTCATGCAAGTGATGATAGGAATAAAAATAGCAAGATTTGGCCTATTTTAGAAACAAAAAATACAAGACACAAATCAAATCTTTTCTCACTCAATCTTCAAGATTTAATTCAGTTTTGTTAACCTAATTTGTTCTACTATATATGCATAACAAATCCTAATCATAAGAAGAAGAATTGGCCGTGTAGAACACCCACAAGAATCTCAAAATTTTGACAAAAAAAGCGGTGATCGCATTTTGCTTTAGAGGGAGATTCAAGGAGTTTCAAAGATTGCAATCCACTCATGGGCTTAATTAGAAGCCATCTGGACCACTCTCACGCGTCAACACCTCCAGAAACGGCCTATACAAGTATCACAGTTTGCTCTTGTTCTTGAATCTAATTCTGACTATACATGCATGATAAACAAATTTCAAGTATGAATTTATGTTTGTGTGACCATTTAGAACATGTTTGCATGATTAATTGTGTGTTTTGATGTAGATTTAACTGACTACCATTGCTAGGGTTTGAAGCTTCGTTTTATGGTTTTTTATTTTAGGAAAAATCAGGACAAAAAAAGAGTATGATTGTACTCACGAGGTCAAACCCAATTGATCTATATATTTGGTTTGAATTTATATTGCTTGGTGGAGATTTTAGAATTACGCAGGTCTTTTAGCAACAGACATGTCTACGGGTAAAAGCCCTTAGTCTAAAATGACGGTCGAGCAAGGAAGACGATTGTGTGTCAAAGCCTGAGTAGGCAGTTTGAACTTGGCGCGTGTTTTTGTTACAGCTACTAACCATTATTCCATATATATTATATTTTGTTTGTTTATAATAACGAATTAAGAGTTGGCTCAGTGGCAAAGGGAAAGGTCTTCAAAGAGCGCATGTGTAGGAGGTCAGGGGTTCGATCCCTGCCTCCTACATATATTTTTCTCACAATATCTTTGCAGTTTCAATGCTTCATTTCCAAGCGCGCGCACTGTATGCCTCAAGATCATCACCCTTGGATCAATCAACACCCAGTTCTAATGCTTCCAATGAAGCTCCCCATGGTGGACACTCCTGGCACAATCACACTGGATCTCACGTTGCATTGGGACAACTGGATTGGGCTTGGGCAGAATTTCAGCAACACAACCCCCAATTTGGGTTCATACCCCCTCAGGCCCATTTCTTTTCTCTTTCATTTTACTATTTATTTGATTTAATTTGTCTAATTAAACCATTTTTTTAATCAGAAAATAATGACAAAAAAATACGACTTAGTTTTTTTTAATAAATTAATTTTTGCAAATTAATTGTTTTAATAAATTCTAATATTTTTCATTAATCAAAATCAATTAGAATTAGGTCAAAATCAAATCTCTTTTTCATAAAATCCCAAAAATATTTTTCAATGATCAAATTAGATTTTTAGGGTTTTGAACCTTTTTCCAGTTAATTCTCGCGCATTATTATTTTGTCGTACGACTATTTTGATTAGTGAAGTAATTGCACCCGGTTTGTAATAGCTTAATTAGGATTTGATTTCTGCCCTTTATTTTTCTAAGTAATTATTTATGTATCTACAGCAAAGGCTTGTAATAGAGTAGGACCTCTATTTCTTGCTTTTATATTTTATATGCTTGTATATAATTGCTAGAAACCTAGGCGTGTATGCTTAATCAATCAATCAGTAGATCACTAAACTGCAAGATAAAATATCTGAAATAGCACACTATTGCACACTTGCACCCCTATGGTATTTCCTACCTTGGTTGCCTTTGAAAATGGTCATGTCCCTCGAGCGTAGGGATACTCTTAGCAAAGAACCTCAGTTTAAAGTAATCATAAAGATCATAGTCCCTAAACGTCCCTCGATTTGCCTACAAGAAATGATCTTATGATGATAGTCCCTTCGAAATGCTAAGTTATCCTTACATGTTTCCTTCAATGACCATTATGTCCCTTCCGGTAGTCCCTCAACATCCAAAGACTAGGGTTACCTACTCACTAATAGTAGGATAACACGGTCTAAAGGAAAGGAGGAAAAGAACAGTCTTTTTCGAGTAGGTAGATAACTGTTAGGTACTTGCTCAAACAAATATTCACACCACACTTTCAAATACTTTTCAAACAAAAGTTTTCAAAATGCTTTATCACACTCTTGAGGACTGATACAAGAGTTACCATAAAGTGAATCGCCGCACTAAGGCATTTTCAAAGCTTTTCAAAACACACAAATACAAGAAATTTAAAAAAAAGAGCAAGTACCTAAGAGCCCATGGAAAACCATGGATGGAAAGGGTGCTAACACCATCCCTTTCCATCATCTACCCCCTTACTCAGAAATATCAAAAAAGGTCTTTTTCTATTCTTTTCACCCTTTCCTTTGTTGGATAAAAGAAAAGTCGGTGGCGACTCTTGCTTACCATGACATTTGTGAACAAAAAATGCAAGCCAGTATTAACAGTCGGTTCTGCCACCGTATCACAGAACTGGCGTCTCTGTTGGGGATAATTATAAAGGGGGGTTTACCTTAGGGTCTAGATCATTTTAAATTGCTTTCTCTGTTTTCTTTGACTACTTTATCTGTGAGGGTTTGTTGGGGTATTCTTGTAAAGATCCTATACCCGGATCTGGGGACACTTTTTATGTAAGTAGCAATAAATCATGGAGGTTGTACGGTGTAGACTGATACATACAAAGTGGTGGCTACGTTAGCGCGATACTTTGGATTATACTAATGTTCCTTGAGTAAGTTAAGGATAACATTAGGGTTCCTCATAGTGTCACTAAGCACTAACTGACCTTTAGAACCTTTAATTGACTCATCCTAGCCATTAGGAAGTACTGAGATAACTGGCTTTGGTTCCGACCAAAGATTGGTTGATACTCGATACTACACTCATTGAGGCTGGACTTTCAGGATTTTTTGGCCGCAATACTTTGGTGCAGAGCTGAAATACTTTCTGAAGGGAAGGTCAGTGATATTGAGGCTCCTTAGAACCCGATTACTATTAATAGGACATGTTGAGCCAACTGAACATTTAAGAGGGTACATACCTTAAAAACTCATGCAAGCCTTTGAACCTAAGGTCTATTATGTGATTTGCTTGTGTTTATCTGTGATTTTTAGCATAACCATGACATCATAAACATCATGACATTCATATGTACTAATCATTTCAAGAACCTGTTGGATTTACCTCTTGGCTATTTTGTAGGATATGAATTCAGGTCGCTGAAAAACCATCCGGAATCACTTCACAGAAGTTCCTCCTAAGCTCAAGGAATTAGTCATGAAAGTCCCCGAGGACTCGTCATTCCATAAAATACATGTTCACTTGCTCAGTTTGGTTACCACCGTGTTTGACGAAGGATTGATGAGTGTCTTATTCCAGTTCTTCGACCCTAAGCACCATTACTTCACATTCCCCGATTATCAACTGGTTCCTACACTGGAAGAATTCTCTAAGTTACTTGGTTTACCTATATTGGAGCGAGTAGCTTTCACTGGTTTAGAACAAGACCCAACTTCTGAAGATGTTTGCCGTAGCTTTGCACTTGAAGCCATCTGACATTGAGTCCGATTGGGAAAAATGAAGTGGATTTAAGGGTCTCCTTGCAAATTTCCTGATGAAGAAAGCTCAAATTTTCCTGGATGCTATGAGCTATCATGCCTTCGAAGATGTATTAGCCCTCTTGATCTATGGGTTGGTCCTGTTTCCTAATTCAGATCAACTTATAGATGTGAATGCCATCAACATCTTTCTTTCTCATAATCTGGTTCCTACAATTCTCGGGGATATCCTACATTCTATCCATACTCGTACTCTGAAGAAGCGAGGAACTCTCATGTGTTGCACCCCTCTGCTATATAGGTGGTTTATTTCGCACCTTCCTCGAACAGTAATGAAAAATGATTTAGGCTTAAGGTGGAGTCAAAGACTAATGTATCTCTCTCACTCCGACATCCATTGGTGTCCTCACTCTCAAGAGGACATTTCTTTTATTGATCATTGCGGAGAATTTCCTAATGTGCCACTCCTGGGCATTAGGGGAGGCATCACCTACAATCCTTCTTTTGCACTACGTCAGTTTGGCTATGCATGGAGAGATGGTCCACCGGATATGCTCATCCAAGGTATTGTGTTCAACTACTCAGATGATTTGCATAATTATCGTCAGAGGTTCATCCGCTCTTGGGGCATTGTTAAGAAGACTGATAGTAGGATTTTAGGGCGTAAGAACTCCATCCCTTTGGAACCTTACCTCAAATGGGTGAGAGCTTGATCCTAAAGTCTTATGATGCCATACGATTCCATCTTACCGGTGATCTTAGAACATATTATTCAAGGGGGCGAGTCCAATATTATTCTCCATCCTGATATGCCAACCAACTTCGAAGAGTTGCAAAAGTCTTGGGTCCAGCTCAAGGGAGAACGAGATACTTTTGAGGCTCAATTCTATGCAAGTGAGAAGAAGGTGCTGGAATTAACAAAACAACTTCATGAAGAGTGGAACCTCAACACCTACCTTAACACCAAGAGGAAGCTCCCATGGGAGACTTAGGAGCTTCTTTTCAATGTTTATCCTTGTGTAATCTTTTGTTTCTTTAAAAACTTACTAATAAAAGGTTTTGCTTTTTCTTTTGTTTAAAAGAGCTTAAATCCAATAAGGTCTTTAAAATCATTGCATACACATGCCACAAATATCACTGCATAAACATGTTTCATAGCAGGTTTCTCATCTTCTTCGACGTTTATTTCAGCCATGAAGAAATGGCTCTCGAACAAACTGTGAAGGACTTATAGACTCAGAACGCACAATTCCAACAGATGATCATGGCTCTAGCCAAAGGGCAAGAGGAACTGAAAGCCTTGATTGTTAAAGACAATACCAAGAAGCCAAGGAGGACAACTGGTGTGGTAAATCCGGGAAGGAGATTCAAGGGACCATTAAAACAAGTGGTTGATCTGACATCTTCATCCAAAGAAGGAGATAACCAAGAGGGTGAGACAAGAAAGGAAGACCCTAGTCCAGGGGAATCTGATAATGAGACTGATTACAATGAAGAGAAGTATCCTCTGGCCGAAGAAAAGTACAAATAGCTGGAAGAGCGTCTGAGTGCAATGGAGATTCAAAAAGTTCCTGGGATGGACTTTAAAGAGCTGGGTTTGGTGTCTGGGATTGTCATTCCGCCAAAGTTCAAGGTGCCAGTGTTTTCCAAGTACGATGGGGGTTTCATGTCCCAATATGCACCTCCCATCTTATGTGAGAAAGATACAGCCTCACACTGCTGAAAGAGACTTATGGGTCCACTTCTTTCAGGATAGTCTATCTGGAACTCAGTTAGATTGGTTCTATCAGCTAGAGAGGACCAACATCCATAATTGGGAAGACCTGGCTGCTGCTTTCAATAAGCATTATCAGTATAATGCAGACCTTGCTCCTACCCGTACTCAACTCCAAAGTATGCATGTGGGTTCGAGTGAGGGCTTCAAAGACTACGCTCAAAAGTTGAGGGACTTAGCAGGAAGAGTCCAACCTCCCATATCTGTTAGGGAGCTAGTGGATATGTTTCTGGGTACCCTGTTTGGTCCATTCTTTAATCACCTAATTGGAAGTTCCTCGGTCGACTTTACTGAATTAATATTGACAGGGGAAAGAGTGGAAGCTGGAATTAAGAGTGGTAAGATCCAAAAGAGTGCATCCTCCAGTTCAGTAAAGAAGCCATTTGCTGGGAAGAAAGAGGTTAATGCTGCATACAATCAAAGGAGTTAGGACAAAATTGAACGCCATCCAACGGTAGGGGTTGTCATGATCCCTAAGCTTGGACCCACTTAATAGAGGAATAATTAGTAGAGAATATAAAGGCCGGTAAGACAGTTCACCCGGATAAATATGACTTTATTCCAAGTTTTGCCTCATTTGTTAAAATCGAATATGGTAACCTTGCAGGAAGCGCCAAAGAATCCCAACAATACCTCTCCCCGCTACAATCCAAATGCCCGCTGTTCTTATCATTCGGAAATTCCAGGTCATGATACAAACGATTGTCGGGCTTAGAAAAACAGGGTACAAGACCTTATCGAGGCGAAGGAAATTAAGTTTGACGCCCCTGAAATTCCAAATGTTATCACTGCTCCTATGCCCAAGCATGATCGTGGTGTTAACGCTATTGAATATGATATGTTTGTTACTACTGTTGAAGAGCTTGTTACTCCTCTCTTGACCGTTAAGTGGAACTTATTGAAGGCCGATTTATTTCTGGGATATGGCGAAGGTTGCCACTTTTGTTTATCTCTACCAACTGGTTGTCATTTGTTGAAGGCAGGTGTTTAGTGCCTGATGGATGATAGAGAGATTTTAATTGAGAAGAATCCCGTCCTGACCATTGCTTGCAAAGATGTTTCGATAATAACCATTTCCGCCAATCCTCCCAGGGTCTCCACCAAAAGACCCATCAAGATTACATCTATTCCGAAGGTTACTCCGCTGATAATTACTACGCCAAGGCCAATCCCATACTCCTCAGATAAAACAGTTCCTTTGAACTATGGGGGTGACGTCTATTACCACGGCGTCAAGCAAGGTTGGCTGGCTGATGAAGACTAGGTTTCCAAGAAGGCTGGCCCCGACATTGGCAACATTGTGGGAACCAGCAAGATAACCAGAAGTGGAAGAGTGTTCTCCCCTGAGATTTCTCCTTCGAAAGTTGTTACTGGTCCTGTGATCATTCATACTTTCATTCCTGTTGATACTACTACCACAATCCATGTGTTTACCCCTGTTGACACCCCTATCACCGAGTCGACCGAGACTCGGGGAAAAGACATTTTGTTTGAGCCTGTCCTGACGAAGGCACATTCAGTATCTATCCTAGAGGCTTCCAAGCAAGAAATGGAAGAAATTTTGAAAATTATCAAGAAAAGCGACTATAACATGGTCGAACAGCTGGGGAAGACCCCTTCAAAGATCTCTATGCTAGCCTTGTTGTTGTGCTCCGAAGCTCACACGAAGCTTTGGTGAAATTCCTGAAAACTGCCCATGTGCCCCAGGAAACCTCTGTTGACCAATTCGAAGATTGTGTGGCTAGTTTGACGGCTGATAATGGTTTGGGCTTTTCTGATGCTGATTTGACTCCCAGAAGGAGGAAGCACAATGATACGTTGCATGTCTCTGTCGAATGCAAGGGCACTAATTTGGCCCATGTCCTAGTAGATACTGGTTCATCATTAAATGTGCTACCTAAGAATGCTCTGGATAGACTAGACTGTGAAGGTTTGACTTTGAAGCCCAACAATATTGTAGTGAGGGCTTTTGACGGTTCAAAGAGAATGGTGCACGGGGAGGTGAACGTCCCTATCAAGGTTGGTTCTCAGACTTTCGACTCTACCTTCTATGTGATGGATATCAGGCCATCTTATTCTTGTTTATTGGGCCGCCCTTGGATACATGGGGCTGGAGCTGTTACATCCACTCTGCATCAGATGATGAAATACCTAGTCAAAGGGAAAATTGTCATTGTACCCGACGAAGAAGAATACATGGTCAGTCACCTGAATTCCATTCAGTTATGTGGAAATGGATGGTGAGTTCATCGAGAATCCGTGCCAGAATTTTGAAGAGGTACCTCAGACTCTGGTTGTAACTAAAACTGTTACCAATATGTTGAAGATCACCAGACCTCCCTTGAAGATGGCTTCTCTCAAGGATGCAAAAGCGGTTGTCGAAGAAGGTGGGTCTACCATCTGGGGTCAGCTTCCTGATATTCCATACATGTCTGATAAATTTGGTTTGGGTTTCTCTCTAGGGGCTCAAAGGGCCGTTCGACATTCTCGTGCTAGAAGACCTCCCCTATGCATCAGCAATCATGGGGTCAACGCTTTATAAGACGAAGACAATGACAATGACATGGTGAGCTGGATCTTCCCTACTACCAACGGTGGACCCAATAACTGGACAGAAAAGGATTTTGTACCAATTACTTTTGTTCAGAAGTAATTGTCTTTCTTGTTCTTTTTGGATATGTAATAAACAATATAACTTTATGGCCGTGTGTCTTACCCGGGGCACATCGGTTTATTTGTGAGGGTTATCATGTTCTATTATCATATGGCATTAATAAAGCATTGGACGTTTATGCATACAAATTTTGCGCTCTCTGTTTTTCTTTTCTACTTTTACTTTGTCTATACAGTTATGCTCTTACACACACTCACGTATCAAACTACAGATCCATGTCCACTCTAGATCCCATTGACAAAAGTTCTGCTATTGTCAGTTATGATTTTGAAAATCCGATCAACTAAGCTGAGGACGAAGGTGAGGAAGATTGTGAGGTACCTCGAGAACTTACTATGCTAGTACAACAGGAAGAGAGGGCTATACAACCTCATGAAGAGCCAGTTGAGACAATAAACTTGGGCACATAAGTAGACAGAAAAGAAGTCAAGATCGGTGCAAATATCGGGATTAATGTCAAACATCAGTTTATACAAATGTTGCATGACTATGTCGAGATATTTTCCTTGTCATATGAAGACATGTCAGGACTAGATACAGATATTGTTGTTCACCGTCTGCCAACTAATGAAGATTGCCCTCCGGTAAAGCAGAAGGTCCGTCGCACGCGTCCTGAAATGTCAAAGAAGATCAAAGCAGAGGTTATGAAACGATTCAACACTGGTTTATTAACCATCACCTCTTATCCCAAATGGGTGGCCAACGTACTTTCGGTGCCTAAAAAAGACGGAAAGGTACATATATGTGTGGACTACAGAGATTTGAACTGTGCGAGCCCCAAAGATGACTTTCCGCTCCCTCATATTGACGTTTTGGTTGAAAACACCGTGCCACACAAGATCTTTTCCTTCATGGATGGTTTCTCTGGTTACAATCAGATCATGATGGCACCCAAAGATATGGAGAAGACAACCTTCGTCATGCAATGGGGCACTTTCTGCTACAAAGTGATGCCGTTTCGATTAAAGAATGTCGAGGAAACCTACCAGCGAGCCATGGTCTCTTTGTTTCATGACATGATTCACCATGAGATAGAGGTATATGTGGATGAAATGTTAGCCAAGTCTCAAACTGAGGAAGGGCACCTTTATAATTTACAAAATATGTTTGATAGGTTGAAGATGTACAAGCTGAGGATGAATCCAAACAAGTGCACCTTCGGGGTAAGGTCTGGTAAACTGCTAGGTTTTATTGTCAGTGACAAGGGCATTTAGGTAGACCCTGCAAAAGTGAAGGCTATACAAGAAATGCCGGCTCCTCGCACTGAGAAGGAGGTCATAGGATTTTTGGGAAGACTCAATTACATTGTTAGGTTCATCTCCCATTTAACTGCTACTTTTGAGCCAATCTTCAAGCTCTTGAAGAAAGATTAAGTGGTAAAATGGAATGACGAATACCAGACTGCCTTCGAAAGAATCAAGGAATACCTTCAAGAACCACCAATTCTGATGCCTCTGATTGAAGGAAGACCTCTGATAATGTACTTAACAGTGTTAGATAATTCAATGGGGTGTGTGTTGGGGCAGCATGACGAGTCTGGTCGAAAAGAGCATGCAATATACTATCTTAGCTAAAAGTTTACCGACTGTGAAACAAGATACTCACTGCTCAAGAAAACTTGTTGCGCTTTGGTATAGGCTACTCGCCGACTGAGACAATATATGTTGACACACACTACTTTGCTGATATCTAAGATGGATCCAATCAAGTACAACTTCGAGAAGCCCGCCCTCTCCGGAAGAATAGCAAGATGGAAAATGATCTTGACCGAATATGATATCCAATACAAAACCCAGAAAGCAATAAAGGGAAGTGTACTAGCTGATCATTTGGCTCATCAGGTCGTGGATGACTACTAGTCCATGAATTTTGAGTTTCCGGACGAGAATATTATGCTAGTGATTAACTATGAAGAACCTGGACCAGATGAAGGACCTGAAGAAGGATCCCAATGGATTATGGTTTTTGACGGAGCCTCAAACGCACTCGGCAATGGCATTGGTGCTGTAATTATATCTCCTGAAGGCTGTCATACTCATTTCACCTCCAGATTATGTTTCAAATGTACCAATAATATGGTGGAGTATGAAGCATGCATCATGGGTCTCAAAGCTGCTATTGACCTGAGGATCAAGTTCTTGAGCATTTTTGGGGATTCAGCCTTGGTAATAAGCCAAATCAAAGGCGATTGGGACACGAAGCACCCGAATCTCATCCCGTACAAAGAGCACGTACTAAAATTGCTTCCACACTTCGAGGAGGTAACCTTTAAACATTTTCCACGAGAAGAGAATTAGTTAGAGGATATGCTAGCTACGATGTCATCTATGTTCAAGGTCAAATGGGACAATGAGGCTCCCCTAATTACCATCGAGAGGTTGGATGAACCGGCATACTTCTACGAGCTTGACACCGAAGAAGTAGCAGACAAACCTTGGTTTCATGAAGTGAAAAGGTATCTCGAGGTTCAAGAATATCCCAAGGGGGAATCTGTCAATGATAAGAAGTTTCTGAGAAGGTTCACCGCAAAGTTATTCCTCAATAATGGAATCCTCTACAAACGCAACCATGACTCTACGTTACTTCGGTGCATAGACAAGGGCGAAGCAGAGAGGATTATGACAAATCTACACGAAGGTGCCTTTGGAACCCATTCTAGTTGACATACCATGGCTAAAAATATCCTACAGGCAAGATACTATTGGTCCACTATGGAAGCGGACTGCTATCAGCATTCTCGAACTTGTCATAAATGCCAGATCTATGCTGATAAGGTGCATGTATCTCTGATTCCGTTGAATGTCTTGACGGCTCCTTGACCATTTGCAATGGGGGCATTGACATGATCAAAGATATTATACCTACCTCTTCCAATGGGAATCGCCTTATCCTGGTAGCTATTGATTACTTCACGAAGTGGGTCGAAGCTGTCTCTTTTGATACTGTTACCAAGAACGTTGTGGTGCAGTTTATCAAGCATAACCTGATTTGTCGGTACGGTGTGCCAGAGAGAATAATCACTGACAATGGTACGAATCTCAACAACACGATGATCACTGAACTCTCTAAATAGCTCAAGATCCAGCATCATAATTCTTCACCTTACCGGCCGAAGATGAATGGCAATGTGGAGGCCGCTAACGAGAACATTAAGAAAATCATACAGAAGATGATGGTGACAGACAAAGACTGGCATGAGACGTTACCATTTGCTCTTCATGGGTACCGCACCTCCGCACGAACGTCGACAGGGGCAACACCCTACTCGTTGGTATATGGTATGGAGGTTGTCCTGCCTATTGAGGTCCAGATCCCTTCTCTGAGAATCGTGAAGGATGCGGCTTTGAATGAAGACGATTGGATCCAGACTCAACTTGATCAACTGAATCTGATTGATGAGAAAAGGCCTACTGCTGTCTGTCATGGTCAAATGTATCAAAAAGGAATGATTAAGGCTTTCAACAAAAAGGTCAGAGGCCAAGTATATCAAGTCGGGGATCTAGTGATCAAGCACATCATACTGCCACAAGGTGATCCCAGGGGAAAATGGACTCCCACATACGAAGGTCCATTTGTGATCAAAAACATATTTTCTGGTGGAGCCATGATTCTGACCACCAAGGATGGTGACGACCTCCCTCACCCTATTAATGCGGACATAGTGAAAAGATATTACGCATGAATAAAGACCCGCTAGGTTGAATGGCCTAGGAAAAAATAAGGGCATCCTGGCGAACCAAAAAGGTTCGGGCAAAAATTAGGGATGAAAACAAAAAATATATGTACACCCGGCATGTCGAAAACTTGAAAAGCCGGCTTGGGCAAAAAAGGGTATCCCGGTGGACTGAAAACCCGAAAGGGCGGTCCAGGAAAAAGTTAGGGATTTGAAGCGTATCGCTATGTCCCATTAGATCACCTTGCGACCAGACTTCAGTATCAACTATCAAGCTCAAACGACACCGATCAATCGAGTCCACTTCAGACAAGTAGCAAAGTGATGAGATGCTAGAAGACATATAGGCAATAGCAGAATTGAAACTCAATGGGATTGTTACACATAGTTGTCTTCTTCTCTTTGTACACTGTTTTGTATAGTTTTCACTCTCACGACGGCGTTCTCCTACTAGAACTTCAGCCTCTTTGTGCAAAACGCCTGTCATAGGCAAACTTCAGAAATTAATACAAATCGTTTCTTTGAAGTACAAAACTGTTTGTCTTTCTTTTTCCTGTTTTGTTTTGCAAAAAAAAAAGTCCAATGAATTATTCTTAACATATGCATTTTAATATGATTTCTATTCACAAATATTTGCATATGAAAAAGAAAGACAATTGCTCATGACTTAAGGAAAGACAATTACTCCTTCCAGCATGTATAGGGGCAGAAACAATTTTGAGACGAAGTCACCATTACATATGACCCTGTGACGTCTATGTTCCCCATAGAATAAAGGAAACTAAGTTTTGATCTCTGCTTCCTCAAACAGGAGTTACTTTCCCCAACAAAGTTCCTTCAGAGAGCCAATAACTATATTCCCCATCCGAGTTTTATAATCGCAAATGATTTATAAAGCTTCCTCCCGAGTAGAGTTTATTTCTTTGACTGCGGAACCTTATCCCGAGCAGAGTTTATTTCTCTGAATGCGGAAGCTCAATCCCCAACAGAGTTTATTCCTCCAGCTACGGGAGTTCATCCCCCAATGGAGTTTATTTCTCCAAATCGGCAAAATCTTCCAGTAAAGCATCTCCTCTCTCAAACAGAGTTATTCCCCTACATAGTTATTCTCAGGCAGAATCTCTCCCCGACAGAATATTCGCAAACAGAAAGGAGTGAATCCCTAACATAGTCATATCCATTCACCATCCCCAGTGGAAATGAAGAATTCAGCTTCCCAATACTCTTCAGCAGCAGTCCGGGATTTATTTTCCCCGACTAAAAAATACCGCAATAGCATCCCATATTCATACATCATGGCATGCGCATACATATTGCATACAACATAATCTCATTTATTTTGAGAACATCATCAAAATGCATTTCATACATCATGACATTGCATACAACTAACTCTTTACCTTTCATGGAAAAGATCAAATCAACAAGCTACGTCTAACAAATGGCTATTCCAAGATTTTCCTCAGAAAGATGTCCTCCCAAGATTTTCCCTGGGTCAGACAGGTCGACACTAAGATCTCTCTAATTACCATTCTAGTGGAAGAGGTTCCAAGAATTTCGTCTGGGTCAGCTGAATCGATACTAAGATTCTCCTGATTACTATGCCAGTTAAAGTTAACCCAATATTTTCCCTGGGTCAGATAGGTTGACACTAATATCTCTCTGATTACTATTCCAGTTAATGATATTCCAAGACTTTCGTCTGGGTCAGTTGAATCAATGCTAAGATTCTCCTGATTACTACGCCAGTAAAAGTTAACCCAAGATTTTCCCTGGGTCAGACAGGTCGACAATAAGATCTCTCTGGTTACCATTCCAGTGGAAGAGGTTCCAAGACTTTCGCCTGGGTCAGCTGAATCGATACTAATATTCTCCCGATTACTATGCGAGTCAAAGTTAACCCAAGATTTTCCCTGGGTTAGACAGGTCGACACTAATATATCTCTGATTACTATTCCATTTAAAGATATTCCAAGACTTTTGTCTGGGTCAGTTGAATCGATGCTAAGATTCTCCTTATTATTATGCCAGTCAAAGTTAACCCAAGATTTTCCCTGGGTCAGACAGGTCGACACTAAGATCTCTCTGATTACCATTCCAGTGGAAGAGTTTCCAAGACTTTCGTTTGGGTTAGTGGAATTGATACTAAGATTCTCCTAATTACTATACCAGTCAAAGTTAATCTGAGACCTTTCTCTGGTTTAGTCAAACTGATACTAAGATTTCTATCCCAATTGAAGACAACTCGAGACCTTTCTCTGGTCCAGTCAAATGGATACTAAGATTTATATTCCAGTTAAAGAAGCTATGAAACTCGGAAACTGACCGGATAATAGTCAATCAATAATTCAATACACTATGAAGCCTGGATCTTGACCAGATAACAGTTTAATCTCATCTCCCTAGTAAGTCGCTGTGAAGCCTGGAGCATAACCAGATAATAGTTAGCCTTTTTATCCTCAGCAAGCCACTGTAAAGCCTGGATCCTGACCAGATAGAAGTTCACTCCCGTCTCTTCAATCAAGTGATGACTCCCCAGTAGAGTAACGGACAACTGAAGCTCCTAAAACTCTATGTTCCAAGGCAGAGACCAACATTCCTTAGCGGAGTCCTCCTTAATAACATTCGTAGAAATTCCCACAAAGGGATATCTCATGAAATTATCATTGTTCTAGATGGCATCTTTAAGCCCATCTCCGACGACCCTCCATCACATTCTCTGGATGGCATCTTTAAGCCCATCTCCGATGATCTTTCATCATCTCTTCCAAATGGCATTTGTAAGCTCATTCCCGACATCATCAACTACCAGTATCATTTTAGACGAGTGTAAATTTCTGGGCAGTATAGTGTTCAATCATCTTCCACCTTCAGATCACGAAAGACAGACTAACCAATCTACATCCTCAGGTTTAATAAGATTGAACAGGGGCAGCTGTTGTACCCCAAAATTTTCCCTCTCATTTCACTCAAGACATGCCTCCAAAGATCTTCAATTGCTCAAGGTTGACTAAGGATTGACCAGACAAATCCTCCTCTTATGAAAATAAGCCTCAAACTAGGGTTTCAATTTCAAGCAATATGGTTGAGTCCCAAGGGTTCCAAATGTCCTCCATTTCCCTAATATGTCCCCAAGATCATCCATGTCACGTTTCATGCCTTACACAATAAGTTTGCTCAGTCAACTACTCATATGCCTAGAAATTAACTATACTAGGTCAAAAGTCACCTATGACCCAAATACAGTTAAACTTCAATATTTTAGATCAACATAAACATTTTGAAGTAATATCCATCATTTGATCAAGGGTTTATCATGATTCCTGAAGAAATGCTCCTACCTCATCAAAAGTCAAAAATGGCAATTTAGGGTTTATATCAGAAAAGTCAACCAAACTTTGACCAGGCATAACTTTCTCATACTTTATCATCAATTCTCCAACCAAGGATCATTTTGAATGGAATCCAATTCCCTACAACTTCTCTTCAGCATTCAAGGTCAATAAACGCCTCAATCAAAAGATATAAGTTCATACATTATAGGTCATTTCAAAAAGTCAATAAAAGCACCTTTTGGGACAAAGCTCCTTACATGAACATGGAAGATCCAATGGAGGTGAAACCAAAACGGTTGTTTAAAGAAAACCCTCTTAGGATAAAAAATGAGAGAGATATGCATTTCTAAAGTTGACCAATTTTTGGAAATATGGATGAAGTCAACATTGATCAAAATTGATTTTTTTTTCCGAATGGGCCCATGTTTTCTTGCTTGAAACTTGTTCCTAAGATGGCCCACGACCCCTGAGCTTATCCACTTATTATTTTATTATTTTTATTATTTATTTTGATTTTTTATTCATTTAAATCAAAATAAATCAATTTAAATAGTGGAATAATGAAATAAAATCCAATATTTGATTTTATGAGCACATTATGAGTCTATAATCAGCTGGAAAATCAAGGATTTCGTGCAAGTGGTGATTGGAATAAAAATAGCAAGATTTGACCTATTTTAGAAATGAAAAATACAAGACACAAAAAAAATATATTTTCTCACTCAATCTTCAAGATTTAATTCAATTTTGTTAACCTAATTCGTTCTACTATATATGCATAATAAACCCTGATCATAAGAAGAAGAATTGGCCATGTAGAACACCCACAAGAATCTCAAAATTTTGACAAAAAAAGTGGTGATCGAATTTTGCTTTAGAGGGAGATTCAAGGCGTTTCAAAGATTGCAATACACTCCTGGGCATATTTGGAAGCTATCTGGACCACTCTCATGCGTCAACACATCTAGAAACGGCCTATAAAAGTATCATGGTTTTATCTTGTTCTTGAATTTGATTCTGACTATACACACATGATAAACGAATTTCAAGTATGCATTTATGTTTGTGTGACCATTTAGAACATGTTGGCATGATTAATTGTGTGTTTTGATGTATATTTAACTGACTGCCATTGCTAGGGTTTGAAGCTTCCTTTTAGGGTTTTTCATTTCAGGAAAAATTAGGACAAAAAAAGAGTATCATTGTACTCACGAGATCAAACCCAGTTGATCTATATATTTAGTTTGAATTTATATTGCTTGGTGGAGATTTTAGAATTACGCAGGTCTTTTAGAAGCCCTTAGTCTAAAACGAAGGCCCAACAAGGAAGACTATTGTGTTTCAAAGCCTAGTGTGCAGTTTGAACTTGGCGCGCGTTTTTGTTACGACTACTAACCATTATTCCATATATTATATTTTGTTTGTTTATAATAACGAATGAAGAGTTGGCTCAGTGGCAAAGGGAAAGGTCTTCAAAGCGCGCGTGTGTACGAGGTCAGGGGATCGATCCCTGCCTCCTACATATATTTTTCTCACAATTTCTTTGCTGATTCAATGCTTCCTTTCCAATCGCGCTCACTGTATGCCTCAAGATCATCACCCTTGGATCAATCAGCTCCCAGATCTAATGCTTCCAATGAAGCTCCCCATGCTGGACACTCCTGGCACAATCACACTGGATCTCACGTTGCCTTGGGCTAACAGGATTGGGCTTGGGCAGAATTTCAGCAACATAATCCCCAATTTGGGTTCATACCCCCTCAGGCCCATTTCTTTTCTCTTTGATTTTACTATTTATTTTATTAATTATCTAAATGATTTTTATTTTAAACCATTTTTTAATCAGAAAATAATCACAAAAAAATAGGATTTAGTTTTATTTAATAAATTAATTTTTGCAAATTAATTGGTTTAATCAATTCTAATATTTTTCCTTAATTAAAATCAAGTAGAATTAGGTCAAAATCAAATCTCTTTTTCATAAAATCCCAAAAATGTTTTTCAATGATCAAATTAGATTTTTAGGGTTTTGAACCTTTTTTCCAGTTAATTCTCACGCGTTATTATTTTGTCGTATGATTATTTTTATTATTGATGTAACTGCGCCCGATTTGTAATAGCTTAATTAGGATTTTATTTCCGCACTTTATTTTTGTCAGTAATTGTTTATGTATCTACACCAAAGCCTTGTAATAGTGTAGGACCTTTATTTCTTGCTTTTATATTTTATATGCTTGTATATAATTGTTAGAAACCTAGGCGTGTATGCTTAATCAATCAATCAGTAGATCACTAAACTGCAAGATAAAACATCTGAAATAGCACACTATTACACACTTGCATCCCTAGGGTATTTCCCACTTTGGTTTCCTTTGATTTGATTAGTAAAGCCATGTCTCCGTATACGTCAGTAACCTTGATCCTTAGATCCACCACTTCTTCGAGACCCATAATACATGCTTCATATTCAGCCATGTTTTTCATACAATCAAACTTCAATCTCGCGGTAAACGGGATATGAGTACCTCGGGGAGTGATGATGATTGCCCAAATTCCATTGCCATTAGCATTTACAGCCCGGTCAAATATCAAACCCCAACGGGATTTGGGATCAGGTCCTTCTCCAGGTAATGGCTCCTCACAATCTTTGGTCTTTAAGTACATAACATCTTCATCTGGGAAGTCAAACTTGATGGACTTATAATCATCAATTGGTTGATGAGCCAAATGATCGGCTAGAAAACTTACTTTAATTTCTTTCTGGGTGTGATACTCAATGTCATATTCAGATAATAACATCTTCCAACGAGCTATTCTTCAAGATAAGGCGGGATTCTCGAAGATATACTTGATCAGATCCATTTTTGAGATCAACCAAGTAGTATGGTTAATCATATATTGGCGTAGACGGTGAGCAGCCCAAGCTAAAGCACAACAGGTTTTCTCAAGCATTGAGTATCGAGACTCACAGTCCGTGAACGTCTTACACAGATGATATATGGCATGTTGCTTTCTTCCAGTCTCATCTTGTTGACCAAGCATACATCCCATGGAATCTTCCAATATGGTCAGATACATAATCAGAGGTCTTCCTTCCACTAGAGGAGTCAAGATGGGAGGCTCGAGTAAATATTCTTTGATGCTATCAAAAGCTCTCTGACAATCTTCTATCCACACACATCCTTGGTTTTTTCGAAGAATCTTAAAAATTGGCCCACAGGTAGCAGTCATATGAGATTTAAATCTGGAAATATAGTTCATCCTTCCAAGGAATCCTCTTACTTTCTTTTCCATCTTGGGTGCAGGAATCTCTTGAATAGCTTTGACTTTATCAGGATCTACCTCAATACGTCGTTGGCCGATAACGAAACCCATGATTCTTCCAAAACAAACACCAAAAGTGCATTTGTTAGGATTCAGATGGAGTTTATACTTTCTCAAATGTTGGAATAATTTCAATAGATGCTCCACGTGATCTTCTTCAGTCTGCGATTTGGCAATCATATCATCTACATAAACTTCTATCTCTTTATGAATCATATCATGGAAAAGAGCGGTCATGGATATCTGGTACATTGCACCAACATTATTTAAACCAAATGGCATTACTCGATAACAAAATGTTCCCCAAAGTGTAATGAAGGTTTTCTTCTCCATATCTTCAGGGGCCATCTTAATTTGATTGTAACCGGAGAAACCATCCATAAAAGAAAAAACTTTGAACTTTGCATTGTTGTCGACCAATACGTAAATGTATGGTAATGGAAAATCATCCTTTGGGATGGCTCTATTCAGATATCTATAGTCCACACACATTCGAACCTTGCCATCTTTCTTAGAAACAGAAACTATATTGGCTAACCCTTGAGGATAAATTGGTGTAACGAGGAAGCATGTGTTAATTTGTTTCTGGACCTCTTCTTTGATGTTGTCAGACATATCAGGATGAGTCCTTCTCAACTTCTTCTTAATCAATGAACATTCAGGTCTCAACAGTAATCGATGCTCCACAATATTATTATCCAAACTTGGCATGTCTTGGTAGGACCAAGCAAACACATCTACATACTCTCTGAGAAGCTCCACCATTATTTCTTTGACCTCTGGGATAAGCAATGCTCCAATATTGACTTCCTTTTTGTCTTCTTCACTACCCAAATTGATTATCTCCACGGGCTATTTAAAAGACTGAATAATCTTTTCATCATGCTCAAGTAAGCGGGAAACTTCATCAGGGATCTCTTCACTATCCTCTTCCTCGGCTCCAAACACAGGGAAATCGAAGTTAGGAGGGGGCATAGGGTCATTGTTTTCAATGGTTAGGTCATGGATTAATCTGCACATATGATTTATCCTTTACTTTAGAACTTGATTAATGTGAAGGTTGTACAGATATATGAAAAAGATTATTATATTTCTTTATTATTATTATTTTTCTTCTTTTGTTACCATTTTCTAGAAAAATTGAAAAGTAAAAATAGTATGGGGGACAAAATAACATTTTTTATTTATGATTGGAAATACTTGAAATGAAAGCCCAAACATCATCTCTTTTTCCTTAGGCAGAGTAAAATGATTTATTTTTAACACAGCCCGACACAAATACTCTCTCTCCTTGGGCAGAGCGAAAGGTTTTTCAAAATAGAACAAAGCATTACTCAGAAATGTGCATCACAGAAGGAATATCAACAACAATCAACTTCTGGAAAACCACTCCATGCGCTACAAAGTCAGGTAAATCCTCTTCAAAATCATCTTTCATTATAGCATCAACTTTGAGCGGAGTCGGATGGACAAAACCTGTGCTTCAGGAAACTTCTTGTATCGGACGGGTAACTGTATCTTGCTTTGCTCTTGCAGACACATGATAAAAACCAAGACCTTCTCAAAACTTTTTCTAAGGCAAAGTTAACACTTGGCCCCATCCTTCAGTCGAACCACTCTCAACCACTCGTTGTGCATCTTCAAGAGAAGAAATAGATGCTCGTTGCTTCTTTACTTCATTATTAGTGATAGATAGAGCTTGGAACTGGTTTCCAATGGCCTCATCAGCATCAATATAAGAAAAAGATGACAAGTGGCTTACCACTATAGCCTGTTGTAATACGGTGGGAGAACTGACTTGATGGTTTTGCGTTTTATCGCAAATGTTACGGTTAGCAAGAGTCGCCACCGAATTTTCTTTTATCCAAAAGGAAAGGTGAAAAAGCACAGGAAAGACCTTTGAGATTGTTTCTTGAGTTTGGGTGGTAGATTATGAAAATGGAAGGTATTAGCACCCTTTTCATCCATGGTTTTCCATGGGCTCTTAGTTACTTGCTAGATCACTTGCTTTTTGTTTTGAAATTGTGCTTTGTGTGGTTTTGAAAGAATTTTGTAAAAGAGGCCATTGTTTAGGCAATCTTTGTAATGATTCTCGTTCGTAAGAATGTATACAAAGATGTTGATCTTTTTTGAAAATGTTTTCAATGTTTATAAGATGTTTTGAAATGTGTGTGTTTGTTTTGGAAAATAGCAAGGATAACTGTTTGAAAATAGAGCAAGTAACTAGAAGTAATCTACCTACTCAAATGTCTTTCTTGTTTATTTTCTATTCCTTTGATATTGTCGTCTTACCATTGATTTGGTAAGCAACCCTATCTTTGGATGTAAACGGGACGGGCGTGGGTTATCGTATAACCATGATTAGCAATGTTGCAAAGTATCTTAGCATTTTTTGAGGGACTAAGATCATTTTGTAAGGTAACTTAGAATAGCGTCATCGAGGGACTATGATCTTATATTTGTTTGTTTTTCCAAGATACTTCGCATGCGTAATATGGCCATTTTTTGTATAAGGCAACCAAGTGGAGAAACCCTAAGGATGCTTGTGTGCAGGTGTGTTATTTTCATGCTTGATTTTGTCTTGGATTAGGGTTTTCTATTTGAGTTGTTTTGATCTTTCCATACAAACCCTAATTACTAGCATGGTATATAAAAGCGGTAAATTGCGTAATTTAAAGATTACTGCGCTATTACAACATTTTATGGGAGGGGGGTATACAAATTATAAATGGGGATTTGCAATAATGTAAATCTAATTAAACTATTACAACCAAATGAAATGATATATATGCAAGACAAAGGTTTTTGCTTTGTTTTTCACATGCAAAAGAGTTTTGACCTAATCCTAATAATTTAAGAAAAGGAAAATATTTCTTGAAAATGTGGTTAACCCTAATTTCCAATTTAAAAGAAAATAAAGTTCTTTAAGTATTATTTTTGTGTATTTTTTGTCTTAAAATAATAAATAATATTTATGAAAATATTTAGTCTTTTTTATATGTCTAAATAAATATTTATAAGTGTGAAGAAAAAGGAATAAAAATATATCTAAGTCTATTTTATTTTTACAAGTTTATTTAAGAAAAATAATTAGTATATAATTTAATAATAAAAAAATATTTTTTATGTGAAAATAAAATAAAATAAACAAAAATGAAATATTTAACATGTTTTATATTTTTTATGATTTTTTTATATTAAAAAAATATTTAATAAAATAAAAAATGAAAATAAAAACAAATAAATAAAATGTATGGACCAGGGGGTATCCTGAGCAAACAGGAGGTAAGTATCAGAAAAAATTATGAAGCCCAGTAGTTGAGCCCACGCTGCAAAAATGACAAAAAAATGAAATTGGAAAATATGAAAATGCAAAAGGTAGCGCCAAGGTTGGAACCCATGACCTATGCATTTTCAGCGCGCTACCTTGCCACTGGGGTGGCTGTACATCCGTTAGTTCATATGAAATAAAATATACATAACACATAACAACTCCTAGCCCTGTATTTCATCTTCTTCCTCAAGCTAGCCAGAACCTCTGTATCTTCCTCATTTCTCCATGAAAATGGAAACTTCCAACATGAAAATGATAGTACTCTTTCCCACGATTTCAACCATATAACTCATGTAAACTAACAATCAAAGATCAAAACGAATTTAAAAGGCCCTAATTTCAAACCTAATTTTTACAGAAATTTGAATTCTAAAATTCTCTATACACAATGAATATAAATGAAATTTATGAACATGGTTGGTTTTAGCACAAGGATATCTACATTTTATCTTCACAAATCATGACCAATAGATGCCTGTATGAAGAGATTGAAGTTGGAGTTCTCACCTCTTTCATCTGAGATCGTGAATGGAGTTTGAGTGATATTTATGAAGGCCAGAAGATTCCTTTAGCTTGCCTGAACCTCCCTGAGTGTGTTCCAATCCTTACCTTGCTTTGAAAATGCCTGGATCTCTCTGTCCAAGTCAACCTGCAAGCTTGAAAAACAAAAATGGCAGATGGAGATGGAGGTGTTACAGTGAAGGGATGATGGTCTAGAACACTTAGATATGAGTTAGGTAAAGTGTTTGAGTGATTAAAACTTGAAACACACGAGTAGATTTGTGGATTGCTATGCTTGGTCACAAACTGCAAGTTTTAACAGGTTCTTGGTGATAGGGAGTTTTGGAGTGTTTCTGGCCTTGAGCAATCGTGTTCTAAGTTTTAATGTGTTTGTGTATAAGTATAGAGAAGGTTTCTAATCCACTCCACAAAAGATTTCTCAGTTATAGCCTTTTTGCACTCTTACTTGTTTTTTAAGAAAGGTGAAGAGACCACTCTCTACATGCTTGTACAGGCCTTCTTGGAGTTGGTACAAGTTCTAGACAACTTATTTTTGGTTTATAGGACTTGTGTATGCAGAGAAAACAGGTCCAATGCTCAAGAAGTGAAAAGTTGCAAAAGTTATGCTTTTCCAAAATGGCAATGGCAACTTTGTGCCATTTATGGAATTAAAGCTTGGACAAAGACTCTTGTGCTTGTATTAAGGCTTTATCATCTGTGTAAGCATTAAATTATGAAGTGAGAAACAAGTTTGAGACCTGTAAAGAAAAGATTAGGCATCATAGGTTCAGATTTGAATTTTGTTCTTAATGGAATGGCTTGAAATCAAAGTGAGAAATTGCCAACTTCATCTCTTCGATTCTCCCTACTCAAAAATGATATCAAGGATTTCTTGGACATTTTGGAAAGATTGAAATGTTCTCTATAACTCATCTTTGAAATGCACTTCAAGATTCCTCTTGGAACTAGGTTAAAAATTGCCATAAAGTTAGGTCAAAAACCTGCCTAAATTAGGGCAAAATTTCATTGTTATTTTAGTTTATGAGCATGTATTCAAAAAATTATATCTTGAGATCCAAGCATCTTTATGGAAAAATGTGTGAAGCAATGCTGTATATTTCATGGATATCTACAAATTTCATGTTGGGAACTTTCTTTGAATCATCTTGTATCATGGTAGAAAATTGGCTTAAAGTTGAGAAAAAATAAGAAATTTTCTATACTTAGAAAAATTTCTAAGTTAAGAAAATTTCAAATTTCAAAACCAAATCTTCAATATTTGGTTTCTTGATGAACAAGTTTCACATTTTGACATGTTTTGATGAATTGTGATCCTTGGCACTTGATTTTGACCAAAAAGTCAAAGTTTGACTTTTCATTATACAGTTGACTTTCGATCAGTTGACTGCAAATTTCATCTGTCAATCCAATGAAATTGCAATGTTTTGAACCATTTTATTAGGTCAATATGATACTATTGAACCCTTCAAATCATGCTTCAAATCAATTGGTCATTTGGTAGTTCAAAAATCAGAAATTGCCCTTTCTTAGTCAAAACCCTAATTTTGACCATTTTGCCCTTTTGATGATTTTGATCAAATTTCTTGAAGAATTATGGTCCAAACTTGATCAAATGATACATATGAGTCCAAAATGTTGATGTGGATAAAAAATTATGAAGTTTGATTGTATACTGGCCATGGTGGACTTTTCCCCCAATACAGCTGATTTTTAGGTCAATTGTCCAATTGACTGGTCAAAAATATGGTTCAAGGCTTGAAACTTGTCATGAGTAATCTTAGGGGTCCATAATGATGTTTTAAAGTCATATGAAGCATTGATAGTCTAAAAATCTTTGTACAATCTTAAACCCTAATTTTGGGTGATCAGTGCATGATGAGAGGTCTTAAGCTGGTCAAACCCTAATCTAGTCTTGAGTAAAAAAGATCTTGTGAAAATAATCTTGATAAATAAGAGGGAAATTTTTTGGGTACAACACCTGTTCTCCACCAATTGTTACCAGCTTTCCATTTCTCACAAACTTCAATCTTCGATGGAGCGTGGAAGTGACTGCCCCTGTATCATGGATTCATGGGTGACCCAATAGGAAACTATAGGCAGCATGAATATCCATTACTTGGAAAGTAATCTGAAAGGTTTGAGGAACAATTGTCATGGGGAGATCAACTTCACCGATGATAGTCTACCTAGAACCATCAAACTCTTTGACAATTACCCCACTAGGTCTCATTGGAGCACCTTGATGCGATAGTCGAGATAATGTAGTTTTGGGAAGTACATTTAATGATGAACCTGTATCTACCAGCACACTTGACAAAGTATCATTTCCATAATTTATTGAGATATGCAAGGCCATATTATGGTTCTTTCCCTCTTCTGGAAGCTCTTCATCGCTGAAACCAAGATTATTACATGAGGTGATATGTCCCACAGTTCCGTCAAATTGGTCTATCGTCACATCATGATCTACGAACTCCTGTTCCAAGACCTTCATTAAATCCTCCTTATGGGCACCAGAATCTATTAGTAAAGAGAGCACAAAAATCTTAGAAAGGGTTTGCAATAGTTGGTCCACGACCTTGTATTCACTTCTCTTAATGAGTTTCAAAATCTCACCATCATCAGGATGTGGGTTAAGCCCACTGGATCGGCCTGCCTCGACCCTTGGTTCAACATTCATCATCAGAACTTCCACTGGTATAGGTTTCCTAACTTGAGCTTCAAGCCTTTTCAATGGTATAGCTGCAAAGATATGCCCACTCCTTGTGACTCTACTCACATAAGCAATATTGACAAAAGATGGCATCGGTGGTATGGGGACTTCTACTCCATTATCAATCATTGTGGCATTATATTTGTATGGTATGGCTTTGTCCGATTTATAAGGCACGGGACCAGGTGGACAAATAATCAAAGGTGCAGCGGATGAAGTATGACTATTATAAGCAATCTCCACTGGTTCAAGCATGTTGAACTGTGGCACTATGACATTCACCTCATTATCTAGATCTTTGTCATATATGATGTTAATGACCCTTTGATCTAACAACTTCTGAATATCTTCTTTCACAACAGGGCAATCAACTTCTATTGAAAAAAATTCGCAAACGTCATAATTATGTCGATGTTTAAAGAAGGAAAGTCTACTTAAACTTTGATGCATTCTGATCAGTGAGTCCCTTATATAATCAACCTGGTAGACTTGAAAATTTCTAGGACATTCATGCACCATATTTATCGATGTTGCCCATGTTGAGGCAATGGATTAGCTTGAACATTTGGGTTAATATCTTTGAAAGAAAAAATACCACTCTGGATTAACCTCTGGACATCTGCCTTCAAAGCAAAGCAACTTTCAATATTATGTCCTGGAAAACCTTGGTGATATGCATAAAATTGATCAGCCTTGTACCAAGGGGAAGTATTATTTGGTGCAATAGGAGGAGGTTTCGTTGTTATGAGATTCTTCCGGATCAAAGCGGGGAACAACTCGGTGTAAGTCATTTGGATTACATCAAATTGTGGTTTTGTCGGTGAACAGTTCTGATTATTGAATTGAGGAGCCTGTTATCAAGGCTGCTGCTGAAAATGTCGTTGTTGAATTGGAGAGGCTGGATAGGTTGGAGCTACCATTGTTGGGTGGATAGCATAAGTGATTGCTGCAATGTGTGAATATCCTCTTCTCGGCCTTCCAGGAAAAACTGCACTAACATCTTGTTCTCTCCTCTTGGGGAAGACACTCCCAAATTTCTTAATGCCAGTAGATGTACAACTTTCCTTGCCTAGACGCCCTTCACGTATTCCCTCTTCAAGTCGCATGCCCATGTTCACCATTTCAGTGAAGTTGTTAGGCGCACTTGCGATCATTCTCTCATAGTAAAAAGGACATAATGTTTTCAGAAAAATCTTCGTCATTTCTTTTTCTTTGAGGGGAGGATAGATTTGAGCGGAAATATCACGCCACCTTTAGGCATACTCCTTAGAAGATTCTCTATCTTTTTGGGACATAGATCGGAGTTGATTTTGGTCTGGGGCCATGTCAACATTTTACTTGTATTGAGAACAAAAGCCTCACTGAGGTCATTGAAGTTGCGGATTAGGGTGCTATCCAAACCCATTTAACATTTCAGGGATACACCAGTTAGGTTGTCTTGGAAGTAGTGAATTAGTAGCTTATGATCATCAGAGTAGGTGGACATCTTCCTCACATATATGGTCAAGTGACTTTGTAGACACGAGTCACCTTTGTATTTTTCAAAGCCCGACACTTTGAACTTAGTTGGGATTTTCATGTTTGGGACCAAACACAAGTCATGAGCATTTTTCCCGAACAAGTCTTTCCCTTTAAGTGCTCTAATTTCCCTCTGCATTTCTTGGAATTAGTCTCGGAACTCCTCCATCCTTTCGAAGATGCCTAAACTTTCAGCAAGTTTAACATGATAAATTGGTTCATTTGTATATGGAATAGTGTGAACCACGGGAGCAGCAATAGTCATTACAGGTTGAGGGAAAGATACCATAGGCTCGATCACAGGTTGTACAGTAATCATCTCAGGTTGAGGAAAATATACAATAGGTTGAATCATGGGTTGCACAGTGGTTTGGTACCCTTCTGGCGTGAAATTGTAAAGCATACCCCGTGGAAAACATTTTAGCATTTGATGTTGTGGAGGGTTGACTTGAGCCAAAGAGGTTGGAGCAGTGACGATCTTGGAAACCACAATAGTTTGAGCTTCAGCTTCAGTGGCCGCAGTCGATGGCTGATTCTGAGCAGCCATCAAACTTTTCACCAAAGCGGTCAATTTTTCCATTCTAGTACTAAGAGTAATAACCTCCTCGCGAAGCTCATGATTTTCTTGCTCTAGATCTTCCATTATCTTTCGACGATTGGATCGAGTATTATACTGGTGAAATAGCTTGATGATCTATCAGAGTGGAAAAGAAGCAAGAATAAGACTCTAGAAAACATGTAAGATTGAATGTTAAATGATGCATGATATGCGATGCAAATGATTATTTATTTTGATAGTTTTTCAAGGAACTTTAAAAATTTGATAACTTGCGAACATCAATGGTAAGTAAATTCGGAACAACAAAACTCATTTCATTAATAAAAGGCAGTAAATTACAACTTTGGAACATAAAAGCCCTTTAAAGATTTTTACAAAATGCCATAAGTTATAAAAGCTAGGGACTATGATCAATCAGAATCATCATCGGATGAAGGACCAAATGCTACTTGTAACTTGAGCTTCCTAATCTTCTTTTCATAGAAGTCTTCAATCTCTTCCTTCTCGGCTATCAGCTGATCAACAACTTTCGTCCATGGATTAGAAACAAGAGTAACTTCGATCAAATCTATCTTCTTTCTCTTCTTTTCCTTAGCATATTTCTTGAGCAACGCATCTTTCTGACGAAGCTTCTCATCACGATCAATAAACCAAACATCTTGAATAAATAACATATCCTCCTTCTCCTTCAGTTGTCTAGTCAGGACCCTATTTTCGTATTTTGACATACTATATTTTTCCTTCCAAGCATCTCTTTCAGACTCCATAGCCAGATTTTCCTGATACTCTTTCATGTTCTCAATATGAATGTCAGTAGATAATGGTGTAGCAATAGGGAATAAGGGTTTCCGGGATAATAAGGCATCTTGATAGTACAGGCCCTAGCACGAAGCCATTGAAGGTAAGGCTCCAAAGAAACATCACCTCCCTTACCTAACATGTCTCTTCCATTTCTATAGAGATGGCGCCAAGCCCTTTCAATCTCCTCCTTAGCTGATTTGTGATCCTTTCCTTCTTGGAGAAAGAAACCACTCAAATGAATGTTATTTGGCTTGTCCTTTATTGGGTATCGAAAACTGCAGTGCGCAAGAACAGGATTGTAGTTAATTCCTCCCTTTGTACCAAGAAGAGGTACATTGGGAAAAACACAATAACTATCATTGATCTTCACATTATAATAAGCTTGATTATACCAATCAATGTCAGAATGAGTAAGAGCCATAAGTTTTGGCGCCCATCGTGGCTCCTTCTTGAGATCCCAAAAAACATCAGACCCAGGTAAATGGGAAACATACCACTGGTATAACAATGGTGTACAACAGGTAATCATCCCACCTTGGTAGGAATTATGAATATGGATGGAATAAAAGGTATCTCCTAGCAACGTAGGGACTGGATTTCCAATCAAAAAGATTCCAATGGCGTTGAAATCCATAAACTTATCAATGTTATGGAACAAGAACAATCCATACGCAAGAAAATCAAATACAGCTTCAAAGGCGACAATATCCTTTATCTCAGTGAAGTAACGAGCTTTCATCAACAAAAACTATGCAGGTAAGCCTCAAATTCCTCCCTTGGTAGTCATGTTATCTTCTATCTCAGACTTCCTCAAGTGGGTAACTGCTGCTATCTCATGAGACTTGGGTTCCCCTTCTAAACCGGAGAAAGGAACACAGTTGGTTAAACATCGATACAATGGATTATAGAACTGGACCAACGTAGGAAGGATACCCTCCTTCATCTTGCGCTTCATAATAGGAATAATAGATGCATACTTCTTTCGGAAATCCGTAAGGTTCTCAATCTTGGGAATCAAAATCTTTAACTCTTCAATCTCATGATCCTTGAAACTGTAACTCCAAGTGTTCCTTTTTCCAAAATCCATGGTAAGAGTACCTTGAAAAACATGTTTAAAGAATACTTATGGATGCATGAATGAATGATAATGAAACAATTACACATAAGCTCACAAACATGGGGGTTCAAAGGTTCAACACTACGAGCATGGAGTCAAAGGTAAAGACCACCCCAAGGTATGTACTAAAGGTTTAATCACACCTATAAAACAAGGTTCTAAAAGTTTCCAGAGTCTACAATACTCCTTCGGGTATTACCAACATCTTGATTACTCGGTAATTATCAATATTCTCAAGAGAAACTCGTCTGAGTGTAGAATCGCGTGACAACTACTTCCGGATTACTCCGTTATAGTATTCGCGCTACACCTAAGAGGACAAGATGGGTTAAGGGTTCTACTGTTCTCAGCTTCTCAGGCTCCCAGGCCGAAAGCACTAACATCTTCCCGATTACTCGGTAAACGAATACTACAGTCAAAGGGGCTTCCAGTGAGTGAGGGATTTCATGTCTCCTTCTTCGGGATTAGTCCCTCAAAGTTAACATGACTATACCGCCCTTCCTATTCTTAAGTGTAACTTAGTCCGGGTATATGACTTGTTCTTTGTAAGTATCAGCAAGACCCAAATAACCACAATATATAACATATAATTAAACAAAAAATAATAATAAAGACATATACATAATTTTATATATATATATATATATATATATATATATATATATATATATATATATATATGACAAACTAGGCTTAACCCACATAGAGATGGACCAACAAGAGGTCAATCTCTCCCCAGCAGAGTCGCCAATTCTGTAGCGATAAAAAATGTAGCGGTGTAAATCGTAGATCGAGATATTAATTAACTCGACTCGCAAAAGCAAGAGTCGCCACAGTGCTTTATTATTTCCAAGGGAAAAGGGAAAAGAGCGAAATAAAACCCTTAAATATGCAATGTAAAGTAATACTTAAAAGTAATGAAAATATAATGCGTTTTTTGAAAGAGATCGAAGTTTCAGGGGTTGATTATACAAAGGGAAGGTACTAGCACCCAATGAAATTGCGGTACTTCGCAAGAACCTTTTGAAATATCAATTTTTTTTTGTTAAAATTGTTTGTTTGGTTAAAATGGGTGTGGACGAGATTTTTAAGATATGACGACCTAGTGTCGAAGTTTTGACTTTAAAAGGTGTGAGTTTTAAAATTGAGTCTTTTAGGAAAATTAACTTAAGATTAACAAAAATAGTAAAACAAAAATGAATGAAGGGATTCGCACAATCGTATTACATATATATTTGATGACATGAATTCAATAAAGTTAAAACATTTCCCTTGGATTTTAGACGGACGAACAATATAAAGATTAAATGATCGAGTATAAAGTTAATTAGAGTGACAATTGAATAATTAAATAAATAATAAAAATTAAATAGAAGACTAATTTATAGTAGCATGTATTTTGAAAAATTAAAGAAATACAAAAATTAAATAAAAGACTAATTTAATAAAGCGTGTATTTTTTTTATTTTATAATGGTAAGAAATAATTATATATATAAAATAACAAAACTAATATTTTGTTATTAAATATATTTTATAGAAATTGGAAATAAGGCGAAAGAACTAAAAAATGAAATAAAATGTCTTAGAGAGGGGATGAACTTAGGTCTCTTTGGTTGCAACATATATGCATTGCCACTGAACTAAGTTATTTTATCTGTTATATTTATGCTTTAATTAAAATAAAAGGGGAATATTGATAGTGGATTGGGCCAACAGACCCATTGGGCCGACCCGGTCATGAGGAGACATAGGAGGTTTTTTTTGGAAACCCTAAAAACAAAGAGAGGCGCCGCGTTTTTTTGTTATTGGGAAGGAAAATTGTAGATTTAACATCATTATTATTATTAATTCCCAATAAACTCTATTTCCTACGTTTACTGTGAAGAACTACAAAGAAATTAAAACTCTCTCTTCACGCTTCTTCGTCTCTCTAAATCCATTCCACGACACTCTCCCTCATCTTTTCCCTACTTCTCTTCACAGCACCTTCAATATCAAATTTCTCAACAAATTCACTCTCAATTTCATCATCAACTTTCTCCTCTTCTTGTTAATCATCATCGTCGTCTTTATTCTTGGCGAATGTTGTGTTGTTACTGGAATTCGTGTTTTTGAATTGGCTGTCTTCTTTGTGGGTGTGTGTGGTTTGCAAAATCAAGGAATTGGAAGGTGGAATCTCTACGTATGCGTCCGGATCTTGTTCGGTTCCAATTGGGGATGAAGATTGTGCAAGCCGAAATGAGTATATGTAGAGATGTGCAGATACAAAGGTATAGTGGAAATCTAGTGATGTAATTTGAATTACTGGAAATAATAGAGGTTGCATTTTAATAGTGGATAGCTGTTAGAAGTTGGTTGTGTTGCCTGAGAAGGTAGTTTTGGTATTAAGGAAATTGAAGGGTGTATATGTTCAGTCAGAAGCTTGAGGTAAGGTGGAATTTGTGGAATGTGAGCGGAAGAGAGAAATGGGCTACTGTGCGGTTTCTGATGGTTTATGGAAATATGGATTTGGAAACAGCGGAAGTGATTGGTTGTTGGACCGGTAGACATAGGTAGAGGAACTGTGATGGTAGTGGGGAGGTGAGGTCTACGGTTGAGGGAAGAACAGGAAGGGAGAAAGATGGAGTTTACGCTGTGAGATGAAGGCTATTGGTTTACAATTGAAGGTTTTTTGATGGAGGGGAATATGTTGTACATAGGGAGTATGATGCGCGATTTTTGTTTTAAATGTTAGCAGGTTTATGTAATATGGTTTCATTATATATTCAGGTTTGAGATTTGATGTTTGGACTTGAAGGATATTGTTTGGAAAAAATGATAAGGTTGACTAGTGATTTAATGAATCAAAGGTTTGTGCATGGTGAAGGATTTGTATGTGCAGGTTTAGAATTTGGTTAACAGGTCAATGTCGTTGTTTCTGCAGAATGTTAAGTTGTTGTTATTGGTGTTGGTGCTTGCGGAACATAAGGGAGAACAATTGGTTTTGTTGAGCAAGTGGGAGGATCAGTGAGTTATGTGTTGTTCACAGTTGGTGACCGAAGGGTGATGTTGGTTACAGACTGGGAGGTTTAACGGAGGGAGTTGTAGATGAGAATCTAAGCGAGAGTGATTCTGTGGGTTTGTGTCACGGAAGAAGGAGATAGCAAAAAAAGGGTGGCGATTTTCTGTACGAAATTTGTATGCTCAGAAAAGATTTGAAGGTATTTTTATCTCTGATTTTTTTGTGTCATTTTTTGAACATTATTGTCGGTGCTTATTATTATTACTATTCTAAACATTTCTAAATACTAACAAAAATGCAGCAGCTCTAGAACACTGTAAAGTGGTAAGTCAAGCATTCATGGGGCATAAAAAAAGTGATGCAAAAGAACATTCAAGCATGGAAATGATGATACTGATGGATATATGAGAACTTTATGCAGAAGTAATAGGGATAAGAAATACCTATCAAAGTATCTCTGATGGAGCTTCCAAAAAAACAGTAAGTTTTCCCTCCCTCTCTCGTTGATGCTCAAACTCCTTTGACTCTGATTATTTGCTTGTAATTCTTGAACAAAATTCCTCTCTTTTTTCTATTTTTTTTCTGCCCTTCAAAGTAGATGTATTGGTCTCCTTTTATAAGCATAGTGGAGTGGAAATGAGAGGGAAAATTATAGAGATTTGAACAGTTATGAATGCCATGTTTCAATGCTTTTTTCATAAAATTTTAAGTTGCCAGTTTTGTCTAACCTCTAGGTTGTTATGATGTAGGGCAGAAATGCGTAGCAGACTGGTTTATATCAGTTTTTGGAAGCATTTAGACTATTACAGGCTGCTGTTTTGGACAGAAAAAGTGCCACAAAAAGTGGATTGTTATTGTTGAAACAAGGCTGGAAAAATGGGCAGCAGGCTGCTATTTTTTTGTACTGGTTTGTAGGGGCTGCATTATGATATTGGGCTGATTTGATTGTTGGACATCAAGGCTTTACTGGAGCAAGATTTGAAGCTTTAGAAAATAACAATAGGTCTACAATTTATCTTTTTATTTAACATTGAATGGAATTTTTCCTTGAATATATTTCTCTCAATTCCTTTGTAATTGTAAACACTTTGGATCATTTTTTGTCTTGATGAAATTCAAAATCTTCCACTTGAATTTGGAAAGAAATCGATTGATACTTGAATGAATTTTTGAATAATGAATGAACAATGATGCAAGCCTTAAGACCTCAATCTTGCATCTTGTATTTATAGATCCAAATGAATTACATGAATTGATCTTGTAATGAAGTTGTAACCATCATGTATTTATTCTTATGATGAATTATTATTTTGAATCAAATTTCTCTTTTCAATATCTCCTTTAATAAATGCCTCATGTGAATTCAAATGTCCATGGTGGGAATCCATCAAAGTAATCACACAAAAGTAATCTTGAATAAATAAAATGTGATGAATGATTTGAATCTTGAATGAACCCTTTTGACAATTTCTATTTACTTAACACTTAAATTCACATGATGAAAATTCCAATTATTCTAAATAAATTCTTCCAAAGTGATCTTGAATTCAATCACCCCACTCTAACGAAATTCACGCCACATCATGTAAGTATAAGAAATCGAACCATACTTAAAAGCTTCGAATGATCACTAGAAGAGAGATTTGAGGCGAAATGTTATCACATTGAGAATTTGGCACAATGATCTGAACTTAGAGATCAAGAAACTCTTAAATCATGACAAACGTCCTATGAATTATTTTCATGGCTTTCTAAACAAGATTTTTCTTCAATGTTTAAAGAAAACTTGCAAACGACTTTTGGTCGAAGTGCTTTGGATTGACCTGCATAGCCTTTTCTTTTCTTGTATTTCAAGGCAAGGTGAAACACACGTGAAACAATGATCATGGAACCTTGAATGTTTTTATGAAGAATTTTGGAGAAGCATGGGGCCATTTGTTGAATAGAGCATGTAAATAAACACACGATTCTCTGAAAGTTCCCCGAAACAAGCTATCACACTCGAGACATCCGTGATCAAAATGAGCTTGAACGATGTTCAAGACTCCATGCTCTGAGATTAGAAGTTATGACTTGATGAACCAGTCTTCAAAAATCAATGACCAATTGTACTTCTGGCTTGAGAGACTCAAAACCCTAATTGAGGCGTGACGTCTGATGCTCTTGTTTCAGACCTGTTTCTGCACATGATATCAAAGAAACAAAAAACATACACTTCGTGCTTTATTAGAAGTTTGTCATGCATAAGATAAAATGTTCACAACACTCGATAATCTCTGCACAGGCAATGCTCGAAGCTGAGAAGCTCGAAACCGACCATATTCCGTGTCCTTGATGTATATAAAAAAATGCAAATGAAAATGGGATCTTAGGTCAAACGTTGGGTATGACAACTTCGACAATTGGATATTCCCTACCATTGGCAATGGACTCAACAATTGGAAAGTAGAAGACATTATCTCCATCTCCTTCAGTCAGGAGTAATAGCTATTTATGTTTTTATTTCTTTAAGAAGTTTGGTTATGTAATTTATTTTTAAACAATAACTTTAAACCTTGTGTCTTTCCCAAGGCACAAAGGTTCATTTGTTAGGGGTTTTCATTTCATTTGTCATATTTTCATTTAATGAAAACATTGGACGTTTTGCATTCAAATTTTGCTCTCTCTGTCTTTCTTTTACTTTATTGCACTTTCAAATAGCTATGTGTTCTTACACACACCCGCAAACTATATTGCAGATCCCCATCCACTCTGGATC
This sequence comes from Vicia faba, assembly GCA_948472305.1. Lineage (NCBI taxonomy): Eukaryota > Viridiplantae > Streptophyta > Magnoliopsida > Fabales > Fabaceae > Vicia > Vicia faba. The sequence continues at coordinate 698,212,896 of OX451740.1, forward strand.
TCGTTGAGAATAATTTTGTTATTTCCGCTTATGACTTTGAAAATACGATCTACCAGGCCGAGGATGAAGGTGGGGAAGATTGTGAAATACCCGGGGAGCTCGCCATACTCTTGATACAAGAAGAAAAGGCTATCTAACTACATGAAGAGGCAGTCGAAGTGGTAAACTTAGGTTCTGAGATAGATAAGAAAGAGGTTAAGATAGGTGCCAACTTAGAGGGAAGTGTCACGAGCAGATTGAATCAAATGTTGCATGACTACATTGAGGTATTTGCCCTGTCATACAAAGACATGCCAGGGCTCGATACTGATATAGTGGTTCAACACCTTCCAATGAAAGAAGGTTGTTCTCTGATTAAGCAGAAGGTTCATCGCATGCGTCGTGAGATGTTAGAGAAAATCAAGGCTGATGTTATGAAATTATTCAATGCAGGGTTCTTAGCAGTGACGTCATATCATCAATGGGTTGTTAATGTTTTTCTGGTACCAAAGAAAGATGTCAAGGTACGTATGTGTGTAGATTACAGGAATCTAAATAGGGCGAGTCTCAAAGATGAATTCCCACTTCCATATATTGATGTTATGGTCGACAACACTTCTCAACATAAAGTATTCTATTTCATGGATGGTTTCTCGGGTTATAATCAGATCAAGATGAAGCCTGAAGACATGGAGAAAACTACCTTTGTCACACAGTGGGGCACTTTCTGTTACAAGGTCATGCCTTTTGGGTTGAAGAATGTCGGGGAAACTCATCAACATGCCATGGTAGATTTATTTCACGACATGATTCATCACGAGATAGAGGTTTACATCGATGGTATGATAGCTAGATCACAAACTGAAGAAGAATATCTTGATCATTTGCATAAATTATTTGAAAGGCTGAAGAAGTAAAAGCTAAGGCTAAATCCAAACAAATGCGCCTTTGGGGTAAGGTCTGGAAAACTCCTAGGTTTCATCGTCAGTGGTAAAGGTATTGAAGTTGATCCCAAAAAGGTTAAAGCCATTCAAGAAATGTCGGCTCCTTGTACTGAGAAGGAAGTCAGAGGTTTCTTAGGTCGACTAAATTACATTGCCCGATTCATTTCTCATTTGATTGTTACCCGTGAGCCAATCTTCAAGCTGCTGAAGAAAGATCAAGTAGTAAAATTGAATGACGACTGTCAAATATCCTTTGATAAAATCAATGAATACCTACAAGAACCTCCAATTCTGATTCCACCAGTTGAAGGAAGACCTTTAATCATATACTTAACTATGTTAGAGAATTCAATGGGGTGTGTGCTGGGGCAACATGACGAGTCTGGTTGAAAAGAGCATGCAATATACTACCTTAGCAAAAAGTTTACCGACTGTGAAACAATTTATTCAGTGCTAGAGAAAACTTGTTGCGCTTTGGCATGGCCTGCTCGCCGACTAAGACAGTATATGTTGACTCATACTACTCTATTGATCTCTAAAATAGACCCCATCAAGTACATATTTGAGAAGCCAACTCTCTCCGAAAGAATAGCCTGATGGCAAATGGTCTTGATAGAATACAATATTCAGTACACCACTCAAAAACCAATAAAAGGAAGTGAACTGGCAGATCATTTGTCACATTAAGCTATAGAAGACTACCAATCTATGAATTTTGAATTCCCGAATGAGAACATCATGCTAATTACGGATTGTGAAGAACCTGGACTGTATGAAGGACCTAAACCAGGATCTTGATGGACTATGGTTTTTGACCGAGCTTCCAACGCACTTGGAAACAGAATTGGTACTGTAATTATCTCTCCTCAAGGTTTCCATACACCTTTCACTGCTAGGCTTTGCTTTTAATGCACCAATAATATGGATGAATATGAAGCGTGCATCATGGTTACTAAAGCTGGTATTGACCTGAGAATCAAATTCCTCAACGTATATGGGGATGCAGCCTTGGTAATCAGTCAATTTAAGGGAGAATGGGATACGAAACATAAGAATCTTATCCCTTACGAGAACATGTGCAAACCTTGATTCCGTACTTCAAAGATATTACTTTTGAGCATATCCCAAGAGAAGAGAATCAGTTGGCTGACGCATTAGCTACCATGTCATCCATGTTCAAGATCAGATGGGATAATGAGGCTCCCAGAATTACCATTGAAAGATTCAACGAACCGGCACACTACTATAAAATTAACACTAATAGAGTAGAGGAAAATCGTTGGTTTCATGAAGTGAAAAGGTACCTTGAGGCTCAAGAATACCCTGAAGAGGCATCAATCAATGACAAGAAATTCCTAAGGAGGTTCTCGGCTAAGTTCTTCTTGAGCAATGGGGTTTTATACAAGCGAAATCATGATTCAACTTTTCTTCGTTGTATGGACAAGAAGGAAGTAGAGGAAATTATGCAAGACATGCACGAAGGCATCTTTGGTACTCACTCTAGTGGGCATACTATGGCTAAGAAGATTTTGAGAGCAGGTTACTATTGGTCGACTAAGGAAACTGACTGTCACCACCACTCGAGAACTTGTCATAAGTTCCAGATTTATGCTGATAAAGTTCATGTGCCTCCAGTACCTTTGAATGTCATGACTTCTCCTTGGCCATTTGCAATATGGGGCATTGATATAAGTGGATAAATCAAGCCTACTGCTTCTAACAGACATCACTTCATTCTCGTCGCCATTGACTACTTTAAAAAATAGGTTGAAACAGCCATGTTCTCCTCTGTCACCAAGAATGTGGTAACTCGATTCATTAAGGATAACCTCATCTGTCAGTATGGTATCCCCGAGAGAATCATCACAGATAATGGTACCAACCTCAACAACACTATAATCACTGAAATCTGCATGCAATTCAAGATCAAGCACCACAACTCCTCTCTGTATAGACCAAAGATGAATGGCATAGTGGAAGCCGCCAACAAGAATATTAAGAAGATCATACAAAAGACGGTTATGACTTATAAAGACTGGTACGAGATGTCACCATTTTCTCTTCAAGGCTATCGCACTTCAGCACGAACATCAACCGGGGCAACCCCATTCTCTCTGGTCTATGGCATGGAAGTTATCTTACCTATTGAGATTCAGATTCCTTCTCTGAGGATTATGAAAGATGCAGACTTAGATGAGGATGATTGGATTCTGACTAGGTTGGATCAGTTGAATTTGATTAACGAGAAAAGGCTTATGGCTATTTCTCACGGTCAGATGTATCAAAAACGTATGATCAAGACATTCAATAAGAAAATAAAGCATCAGGTATATCATACTAGTGACTTGGTAATAAAGCGCATCATTCTTCTGCAAGAAAGTATTTTCAAGAAAGTATTTTTGGGCAAAAATAAGGGCATCCCGACGAACCAAAAGGGTTTGGGGAAAAATAGGGATTTATATGAAAGATTGTACACCTGGCAAGTCGAAAACCTGAAAAGGCGGCTTGGGCAAAAAAGGGTATCCTGGTAGACTGAAAACCTGAAAGGGCGGTCCAGGCAAAAATTAGGGACTAAAAGTGTACGGCTATGTCCTGTTGGATCACTTACTGTATGCTTTATTACCTAAGTCAAAAAGTACAACTTCTTTCGACAGCAAGGGATGAGATGTTCGAAGACATATGGGTAATAGCGGAGTTGGAACCTGATGAGATCATTTCCACATAGCTATATGTTTTGTTATCATTATGTACTCTTTTCATTTCACGACGATTTCCTCTTACTAGGATTTATGTCTCTTTGTATAAAATCGCCTGTTTATGGGAAAACTATCAATACAAATACACCCTAAAATTCAAACTTTTTGTTTTCTATTTTTCTGTTTTGTTTGCAAAAACGTCCAATGACTAAAACTGAATGAACATATGCATATGGACACGATTAACTGTTAACAAATATATGCATTTACTCAAGACTCTAGGAGTTGGGAGGACATTCAAGTTGTCCACAAATTCCTATAGAGCCACTTCCATGAGATTATCCCCACAGAGTAATCTTCACAAAATTCACCTTCAATAAAGAGACATTCCTTGCAATTTCCCCAGCAGATCGATCCAACGGATAAAAGAATGTGATCTTTTTCCTGGAAATATCACCCATCTACGGAGTTCCAATCATTACAGTTCATGGATGTTCTCTTCACCAACTGAGTTTATTCCACCGAAACTATAAAACTCCCTACAAATTTCTTCTCTCCAGCCGAGCTTGTTTCTCAGCAAAATATTTCTCTGTCAACATGGCTTATTTCCCTAATAGGGTTTATTTCCCCAACGGATTACAGTCTCCCCATCTTGAGTCTATTCCTCAGATTGCTATAAATCACCGACAAAATTCCTCTCCAGTGAAATCGCCACTATCCCCAAAAAGTTGCTATGAAACCTAGAACCGGACCAGATATCAGTCAACTTTATCTTCCCCAGTCAAGTCAAAAGGTTATCCATCTCTTTTATCCCTAGTCAGGGTATATAAGAATTAAACTCCCCAGAAAAGTCAGAAGGTTATCCATCTCTTTTATCCCCAGTCAGGGTATATAAGAATTAAATTCCCCAACCGAGTCAGAAGTTTATCCATCTCTTTTATCCCTAGTCGGGGTATATAAAAATTAAACTCCTCTGTAGAGCGATGAACGACTAATGTTCCTAAACTCTTCTCCTCAAACAGAAGTCAACATTCCCCAACAGAGTTTCCTCAAACGGCTAGCAGAAATCCCCAATGAAAGCATTCTAGACAAGGTTGAAGGTTACACATGTTCTTCATCCTCAGCACCAGTCAAGGATTCATTTTCCCAGCAAGATGTCATACGGAACTGTTGATACATTTATAACAACGTTTCACATTCATACATCATTTACCAATATCATAACATATGCATACAAAATGCATATAACACAGTATCGTTCATTTTGAGAACTTCATTATGCAATGCATTTCATACATCATGACATTGCATGCAACTAACTCTTTACCTTTTCAGGAAAGATCAATCAATAGATAAACGTCATCAACCACTTATATGACCCGATAATCTTCCCCAAGGATACATCTGACAAAGAGATATTTCAGCAAATTCGTCAGAGGGTCATTCCAAAATAAGATATGTTCTGGCTGAGATTAAATCAACCATAGATTTATTCTAATACTTCTTCCAATTGACTTTTTCTAGTTTAATTAAATCGAAAATAGATTTATTCTGATACTTCTCCAGTTAAAGACGAACAAAGACATCTTCTGGCTCAGATTATATTGACCATGGATTTACTCTAATACTTCTTCCAGTAGACTTTTTCTGGCTCAAGTTAAATCGACCAAATATTTAACCGATACTTCTCCCATTTAAAGACGGACGCAAACATCTTCTGGCTGAGAATAAATCAAGTGTAGATTTATTCTGGTACTTCTTCTAGTAGACTTTTTCTGGAATAGATTAAATCAACCAAAGATTTATTCTGATACTTCTCCAAGCTAAATACAGACACATACATCTTCTGGCTCAGATTAAATTGACCATGGATTTACTCTAATACTTCTTCCAATAGAATTTTTCTAGATCAGGTTAAATCGACCATAAATTTCTTCTGATACTTCTCTAGTTATAGATAGACAAAGACATATTCTTTCTCATATTAAATCAACCATGGGTTTACTCTGATACTTCTTCTAGTAGACTTTTTTTGGCTCAGATTAAATCAACCATAGATTTATTCTGATACTTCTTCCAGCTAAAACGGACACAAACATCTTCTGGCTCTGATTAAATCAAGCATAGATTTATTCTGATACTTCTTCCAGTAGACATTTTTTGGCTCAGATTAAATCAACCATAGATTTATTCTGATACTTCTTCTAGTTAAAGACAAAAAGACCTCTTCTGGATCAGTTTAAATCGAGCGTAGGTTTATTCTGATACTTCTTCCAATTGAAGTCGAGCGTAGACTTCGTCTAAATTCTATCCAGTTACTTTGGATGGCATCTATAAACCCAACCCCAACAACTCTCTATCACCTCTCCAAATGGCATCTTTAAGCCCATTTCCAGTATTACATGAACTAACATCATTACTTTAGGCAAATGCGAGTGCAAATTTATGGGCACTTAAGTGTTCAATCATTTTCTACCTTCAAGTCATGAATGGCGGACAAACTAATCTAACCCTTCAAGTTTAAGATGATTTAACAGGGGCAGCTGTTGTACCCCAAAATTTTCTATCCCATTTTTTCTTCAAGACATTTTCATAAAAGTCTCAAATAGTCAAAGCTACTCAAGAGCTGACTAGTTAAAACCTCCTCCTAAGCAATGAGTCAACAATTAGGGTTTGGTGTTTCTCAAAGAAAATTAGTTTGCAAGGGTCTCAAATTACTTTCATGGTTCATCATAGGTCCTCAATAATGCTTATATCAAGTCTCAAGTCTTGCATCACAAGTTTGCTCAGTCAATTGCTCACATGACTGAAAATCAACTATATTGGACAAAAAGTCAACTATTGTCAACATACAGTCAAACTTAAGATTTTTGGTCAACATCGACATTTTAAAGTGATATTCATAATTTGATCAAGGTATGATCATGATCCCTCAAGGAAATCCCTCAAATCATCAGAGGTCAAGAAATTTCCAAATTAGGGTTTTAATTGAAGATGACTGATCATTGACTTTTGGCCTAGTGCATGACTTAATGGCTTGAAGCATGATCTCAAGAGTTAAAATACAACATATTGACATATCTGCATGGCTCAAAACATTTCCAAAGGTGCAAGTGATTGATAGTTGAAGAAATTGAATCAACTGATAAAAGTCAACAGTCACACAAAAGTCAAACTTTGACTTTTTGGTCAAGATTGGAATTCAAAAATCAAGAATCATCATGATATTAATAACTATCAAACTTTGTCATCAAGAATCAAGAAAGTTAACAAAAGTCAAAAGTCAAGATTTTCAAACACTTAGAAAAAATTCAAGTGTTTTGTACCTAAAAAACCCTAACTTCACAAACAAGTTTCCTCAAGATACAAGCTGATTCAAGGAACAATTTCAACATGAAATTTGTAGGGGTTGATGAATTTTATAACTTTTTTAATGTGGGATGATCCTCAAAAAATGCTTGGATTAAGAGATATGAGCCCATGAAGTTATGACAATTTTATTTAACACCTAGAGAAATTTTCAACAAGTTTTGGTCAGTTTTTTATCTCAACTTCTTGGCAAGTTTTCACCAAGATTCAAATTGATTTAGCAAATACTCATTACATGAAAGTTGTAGGTCTTGATTCAAGTTTTACAAAATGTATAAAAACACAAATTTATCATACTTAAGCTAGAAGTTTCGAAGATATGAAGTTGGATATCTAAGGTTGCATTATAAGTCATTTTTGTGACAAAGTTCATAACCAATTCTCATGACATGCTTAGAGATATCACTTTTCAGGACCATTAACTTGCAAATCTCCCCATATTTGAGTGTTTGTACAACTGATTGAACCATTACCCATATGTTTGAGCTATTGTCCAAGATAGTTTTCCATTTATGGCACAAAGGCACCATTGCCATTCATATAAAGCATGCTTTTTGCAAAGTCCACTCTCCCCGAGCCTCTCAATTATTTATTATGCACACACACAATGTCAAAGCAAGAAGCAACCGTCTACAACCTGTAAATCACCCCTAAAATAAGGCCATGCTTACATTGGAACCATGATTCTCAAACGTTTTATCTACAAACGTTTTATCTACAAATAAAGAGGTCATTTGCAAGCCAATACACGAATGGACAAGCCCTCAAACACTCTCAAACTAAGAATCACCAAGAAAACTCCATTGTTGCACATTTGAAGCTTCCAACACCCAACTTTAAATTCACTCGTGCATTTTCCTTTTTTATCATTCAAACATCACCTATACATCGTATAGAAGCCATCTATACCCCTATTTCATCACTGTAAAATAATCTTCATCATACACGATTTTTAGTTTTCACACTTGCAAGTTGACTTGGTCAGAGATATCCAGAAGTTCCTAGCACCAAGTGAGCATCCAAACAACTTCCTCAGGGTCCAAGCAAGCTCACCAAATCATCATTTCACCTCTGGAGGTCGTGTAGAGGGCATTGAGATTTTGAATCAAGAAGTAAGTTTTCCAAACTTTGAAATCTCTATACAAGCATCATTTGCATTTACTTTCTAAAGCAAAAATGTAGATATCATACCTTTGAAGCTAACCATGTCCTTAGTTTATATTAATTTTTCTTATGGAGTGAGAATCGAAGATCATACCAGTTAGGGTTCATTTTTGGTACTAAGTAAAATTATTTTTATTTTTTGAGTTTTAGTTAAAATAAGTGGCATGGTTAAATTCGTGTTCAAATTTCAAGAAAGTTTGGTGTTCACATTTTTTAAAATGGTTGAGAAATGAGATTTTTAGACAGTCAACAATGGTGAAGTCATGTTGTTATAAAGCGCGAGGAAAAAGAAGGCCATGACACCAATTTTTAAATTTCAAAAATGAGTTTACTTTATATTTATTGCAACATGTTTTATCACGCGATGTAACAGCCACCCCAGTGGCAGCGCACTTGCACTTAAGTCATACATATGCCTGGTCACGGGTTCAAGCCAGGCGTGGGACATTTTTTCTTTTCCATGTTTATTTCTCACAAATCCAGTGAAAACAAGTGCAAAGCGCGCATGGTATACCTCACATCTTTACCATCAGATTTCAAGATTCCAGATCCAGCGCTCCAGATAGCCAGGACCATGGTGGACTTCCTAAGATCAACCTCATTGGATCACACAAGTATCTGGGCCAGTGCTTATGGGCCTAGGATCTATTGCTTTTCAACACCCCTCCCCCAATTGCTTTTACAAACACAGGCCCATTTTACCTCTTTTTTGTTTTAATTAACTTTTTATTTTCTCAAATTATTTTTTATTTAATCAAAAAAAATAATAAAATCATAAAAAAATAGATTTAGGTTTTTTTATTTAATTAATTTAATTTTTGATAATTAAAATTAATTTAATTTAATCACCTTTGTTTTATTTTAAATGATTAATTTGTAAATTAATTAGAATTGGGTTTTATACTTCAAATATCTTTTCTAAATAAAACACCAAAATATTTTTTAAATACTTAGAATTCTTTAGATTTTAATTATTTAATTTTTGATGATAAATATTAACTAATATAATCACACTTTATTTTATTTTAAATAATTAAACTGTAAATTAAAATATTTTCTAAACAAAGAAACAACAAAGTATGTTATTAAAATACTTAGAATTTTTAGGGTTTTTGCATCTTTCCCCTTTCTATCTACGTGCATTTGTTTATTTTTTTGCATTAAATCCATTATGTAACTGTCAAAAGTTTGTAATAGATAATTAGGGTTTATTGCTTTCCTCCCTCATTCATAAATTTGTACCCCCACTCCTGAAGCGTTGTAATAGCATAGGACATTTAATTTCCGCAATTTATTGTTTTCCTCATTACTTTTAGTAATTAGGTTTTGTATGGCAAGATTAAAATCAATCATTAGAAAACCTAATCTCAAAGATAAATACTTGAAATCAAAATACTTCACACACGTGCACCTCTAGGGTTACCCTCACTTGTTGCCTCGGATTTAAATAGTCATGTCCCTTGAACGTGGGATGTTATAGAAAAAGACCATCAGTTAAAAGATCGTAGTTCCTCGATGACCCTTCAATGTTGCCTTCATTAAACGATCTTAGTCCCTTACGACATTTTCTAAAGCCTCCTATAAGTTACCTTATATGATTGTACGATGACCCACGCCTGTCCCTCACATCGAATGATAGGGCTTCCTACTAATTAATGGTAAGATAGCATTATCCAAAGGAGGAAGAAAAGAATAAAGACGTTTTGAGTAGGTAGATCTCTCGTAATCGCTTGCTGACAAACTAAAACAATTTCCACACTTTACACTTTCAAAATAACTACTTTCAAAGCGCTTTATAAAAACTCTTGAGGACTGATACAAGGGTTATCTTAAAGTAAATGGCCTTACATTGGCATTTTCAAAACATTCTTTCCACAAAATAACACTTTCTTTCAAAATGTTTTCAAAACCAACATTTTGTATACATTCTCATTGATACAAGAACCATTACAAAATTGTCGCACTTAGGCATTTTTTAAATATTTGTAAACATACACAAATACAAAGCATTTCAAAAAAGTGAGTTAGCAAGTAAGAGCCCGTAGATAACTACGGCTGAAAAGGGTGTTAAAACCTTCCCTTTTCAAAACCTACCCCTCAAAATCAGAAAATTCTCAAAGGTCTTTCCTGTTCTTTTCAGCCTTTCCTTTATTGGATAAAAGAAAACTAGGTGGCGACTCTTGCTATCCGCAAAATTTGCGATAAAATGAAACCCCAAAAGTTAGTTCTCCCACCGTATACCAGAACTGGCGACTCTGCCGGGGACATGAAATTAAAAGTGGGGTTACCTTAAGAGCTAGATCACCTTTATTACCTTACTTGTTTTCCTTTTTTGCTTTATATTTTGGGATATGTTTGGGTTTATTTATTGTATAGATCCTATACCCGGATCTGGGGGAAGTTTAGGTAAGTAGCAATAGATCGTGAAGATTGTACGGTGTATACCGATATGGTTTAAATGATGGCTACGTTAATACGACACATTGGTTGATGTCGTTGTCCCTTGAGTAAGTCAAGGAGAATGTTGGGCTACCCCATGGTGTCATAAGCACTAACTTACTGTAGAACCTTAGTTGACACAACTTAGCCATTAGAAAGTAGTGATATGGTCGACTTTAGTGCAGACTGAAGGTGGTTGATACTCGGTGCTACACTCATTGAGATTGGACGCGGGATATTTCGGTCGCAATTCGGATGCTTGTGCTGAAACAATGCCTGAGAGAAAGATCAATGATATTGAGACTCCTAGAACCCGATTACTTCTTTTAGGACAGGTTGAGCCAACTAAAACTTCAATAGGGTACTTACCTATAAACTCCATGCAAGCTTGAACCTAAATCCTTGTGTGTTTTGTTTGTGTTTGATTGATTTTTCGAACATGACATCATAACATCATGGCATCATAAAATTTTCACTAACTGTTTCAAGGACCTAGGGATTTATCTTTGTTCTACTTTGTAGGTTATGGCCTCCGCTCACAAAAATACTATCCGGATCAGTTTTGTGAAGATACCTTCAAAACTTAAGGGGTTAGTCTCAAGCTTTCTCGAAAGTTCTTCATTCATCAAAATGCATGGTCGAACACTCTATTTAGTTACCTCGGGTTTTGAAGAAGATATGATGATTGTTCTATTCCAGTTCTTTGACCCTGCACATCACTGCTTCACCTTTCCCAATTATCAATTGGTACCCACAATGGAGGAGTTTTCTCAATTACTGGGAGTACCTGTTCTCAATCAAGTACCTTTCACCAGTGTAGAGAAAGATCCACAACCTGAAGAAATTACAGTAGCTTTACATCTAAAGCGCTCTGACATTGTATCTAATTGGGAAACAAGGAGTTGAGTCAAGGGTTTTCTAGATAAATTTCTGTTAGAGAAGGCTCGACTGCTTTTAGATGCTATGAGTTTTCAAGTCTTCGAAGAAATCTTGGCTTTATTGATCTATGGTTTGGTGCTATTCCCTAATCCATACTAACTCATAGATGTAAATACTGTCAAAATATTTCTTTCTTGTAACCCTGTGCCTACTTTGCTCAGAGACGTTCTTCACTCTCTTTACACTCGTACTATGAGGAAGCAAGGGACTCTTATATGTTGCATACCTCTGCTATCAAGGTGGTTTATTTTGCACCTTCCCTGATCAGTATTGAAGAATGAACCAGGTTTAAGGTGGTCTCAAAGGATGATGTCTCTCTCTCATTCAAATATCTATTGGTGTTCCCGATCTCTGGAAGATTTACTATCATTGACCCATGCAGGGAATTCCCTAATGTTCCACTCCTTGGAATTAGGGGAGGTATTACTTCCAACCCTTCTCTCGCTCTACAACAATTTGGTTATGCTCGAAGAGATGGTCCTCATGACGCACTTATCTAGGGTATTATGTTCGACTACAAGAACAATTTTCAAGGTTATCATCAAAGGTTTATACGTGCTTGGGGCATGGTAAGAAAGATTGATAGTAAGGATTTAGGATAATAGAATTCCATACCTTTGGAGCCCTATCTCAAATGGGTGCGAGCTCGCGCCCAAAACCTTATGATTCCATATCCAGCTGTTCTACCGGTGATATTAGAGCCTGCTATCGAAGGAGACGTTTCTCGCATCATCCTCCATCCAGACATGCCCACTGACCTCGAAGAATTGCAAAAGTCCTGGATTCAACTCAAGAAAGAACGAAACACCTTTGAAGCTCAATTCTATGAAAGTGAAAAGAAAGTGTTGGGGCTCACAAAGCAACTTCAGGAGGAGAAAAGCCTTAACGCATACATCGACATAAAGAGAAAGCGTCTGTGGGAGACTTAAATCTTAGGAGTTTATATTGTTGACTCCTTGAGACCCTTTTGTTGTCATTGTAAGCCTGAGAGGCAATTGTAATTTTGAACATATTAATGAAATCCTTGTTACTGTTTCCTTTTGGATAGCAAATTTAAATCTCTTAAGGTCCTTGAAAACATTGCATCTACATATCATGCATCATTTCATAAGCAGGTTTTCCAATACATGTTTCTTTATATATTTACTGTTTATTTCAGTATAAGATGGCTCTCGAAAAAACTATCAAGGATCTCCAAACTCAACATGCATAATTTCAAGAGACTCTTCTGAATCTAGCCAAAGGGAAACAAGAGATGATGGAGCACCTCACCACGAAAAAGAAGACTAAGAAGCAGGCTGTTATCCTCAACATGGCAAGAAGATTCAAAGGTCCTGCTCAACCAGTTCGAGTGAATGATGTTTCCTCTAAGGAAGATGAAAACCAAGAGGAGGATGGCAGAAGTGTCACGGGTAAAGATAGAAATAATCAGGGTTCTGAGGATAAATACTACTCAGACAAATAGTATCCTTCTGCAGATGACAAATACAAGCAATTAGAAGAGTGTCTCAAAGCTATGGAAATCCAGAAAGTGTCTGGATTGGATTTTGGAGAGCTAGGTATGATCCCAAGGGTGGTCATCCCTCACAAATTCAATGTCCATATCTTTGCTAAATATTATGGGGTCTCTTGTCCCAAAATTCATCTGAGGTCGTATGTTCGAAAAATCCAACCTCATACTGCCGATAGGGAATTATGGGTCGATTTATTTCAAGAAAGTTTGTCCGATACTAAACTTGAATAGTTCTACCAGCTGGAAGGAACCAACATTCACACATGGGAAGACTTGGTTGCTGCTTTCTACAAGAGGTATCAATATAATGCTAACCTAGCGTTGACTCATGTACAATTGCAAAACATGTCCATGGGCTTGAATGAAGGGTTCAAGGAGTATGCAAAAAAATGGAGGGACCTAGCTGGAAGGGTGCAACCTTCATTGACTGGATGATAATTAGTGGATAAGTTCATGGGCACTCTGACGAGTCCATTCTTTATTTTGTTGATTGGGAGTTCTTCATCAGGGTTTACTGAGCTAATTCTGACTTGCGAACGAGTTGAAAGTGGCATCAAGACTGGGAAGATTCTGATGGCTGCATCTTCTAATGTTGTGAAGAAGCCCTTCGTTGTTAAAAAAGAAACCAATGTTGTCTATGGCCAGAAAAGTCGTAGTAAGAATGACCACCATCAGTCTCTGGGAGCGGTGTTGATCTCTAATACGGCACCTGTTCAACAACAAAAATTGGGCAACCAGCGTAGGTTAGACGCTCCGAGAAGGAAATTCACCAAAATTAATATGCCCTTGGCTCAAGCATTGAAAATTTGATAAAGGTTGACCTCATAACACTCCAGGATACTCCTCCTAATCCCAACACATCCTCTCTGAAGTACAATCCAAATGCAAGATGTGCATATCATTCGAACAGTCCTAAGCACGACACCAACAACTACTAGGCCCTGAAAAATAAAATCCAAGACATGATGATAACAAGGAAATTGAGTTCGACCCTCCCGAGACTCTAAACGTGATTACTACTCCTATGTCGAAGCATGACAAAGGCATAAGTGCTATGGAAGATGTTTTTCATGTTACCTCCATAAGTGATGTGGTTACTCCTCTCTCAACAGTTAAGAAGAATTTTCTACAAGTCGGTTTATTTCCGGGTTATCTTAAAAAATGTTATTGTTGTGCAGTTTAACCCAATGGTTGTGGGTTACTGAAGGAATGCATTCAATGCCTGATGGATGAACATGTAAGGATTACTTCCAATCCAAAATCTCCTCCCTTAATCATTACAAAACCTGGGCCCATCTCATATTCCTCGGAGAAGGCTATTCCATGGAATTATGGGTCTTATGTCTACTACCATGGCATTAAACAAGAGTTGTCTGACGAAGATGATGAAGAGGTTGACCCCAATATTGAAAATATTGCAGGGACCAGCAAAATTACTAGAAGTGGAAGGATTTTCTCCTCGAAAATCTCTCCACCTGTTCATGGCACATTTAACAAGACAACTGTCAAAGCAAGGGGTAAAGAGCCAATGATAGAGCCTGCTCGGATGGAGGCACCAAAAGAAGCTATAGTCAAGGATACCTTTGGGCAATAAATGGAAGAGATTTTGAAGATCATTCGTATAAGCGATTACACAATTGTTGAACAGCTGGGGCAGAACCCATCCAGGATCTCTATGTTATCCTTGCTACTGTGTCCCAAAGCTCATGCACAAGCTTTAATGAAATTTTTGAGGACTTATCATGTACCACAAGAGATTTCTACCGATCAATTTGGAAGTTATATTGCTAGATTAACTACTGACAATGGATTAGGTTTCACCGATGCTGACCTGAATCTGGATGGGAGAAATCATAATAGGGCCTTGTACGTCTCCGTTGAATATAGGGGCACTACATTGGCCCATGTGTTAGTTGATACTGGTTCTTCTCTAAATGTTCTGCCAAAGGGCGCCCTTGACAGACTGGATTGTGAATGGGTTGTGCTGAAACCTAGCGATATCATAGTTTGAGCCTTTAACAGATAAAAAAGAATGGTACATGGAGAAGTAGACCTCCCGATCAAAGTAGGTTCACAAATCTTTGAATCCACCTTTTATGTAATGAACATCCAACCAAATTATTCTTTGTTACTAGGACTCCCTTGGATCCATGGGGCAGACGCTGTTACCTCCACTTTGCACCAGAAATTAAAGTATCCTGCAAAAGGGAATATTGTTACTGTCAGCGGAGAGGAAGAGTACATGGTCAGTCATCTGAATTCATTCCGATACATGGAGATGGACGAGGAAATCATCGAGACTCCATGCCAAACTTTTTAAGTGATTTCCCCTATTACTGTTGAAGATGTTTTTGCCATTCCGAAGACTACCAGGGTTCCGCATAAGATAGCTTCTTTGAAAGATCCCAAAGTTATTATAGAAGAAGGTCGTTTCACAATTTGGGGTCAGCTTCCTGATATCCTCTACAAATACGACAAGTTGGTTTGGGCTTTAGTGCAGAAGGTCAAAGGGTTCTTCGTCGCACTTGAGCTGGAAGACCTCCAATGATCAGCAACAATGGAATAATTTCTATAGAGGGTGCTGACAATGATTGTGACTTTGACAATTGGATATTCCCCACCATTGGCAATAGACTCAACAATTGGAAAGCAGAAGACATTATCCCCATCTCCTTCAGTCAGGAGTAATAGATATTTCTATTTTTATTGCTTTAAGAAGTTTGGTTATGTAATCTATTTTTAAACAATAACTTTAAACCTCGTGTCTTTCCCGAGGAGCAATGGTTCATTTGTTAAGGGTTGTCATTTCATATGTCATATTTTCATTTAATGAAAACATTGGACGTTTTGCATTCAAATTTTGTGCTCTCTGTCTTTCTTTTACTTTATTTCACTTTCAAATAGCTATGTGTTCTTACACACACCCACACACTACATTGCAGATCCTCATCCACCATGGATCTCGTTGATAACGATTCTGCTATTGCCGCTTATGACTTTGAAAATCCAATCTACCAAGTCGAGGATGAAGGTGAGGAAGATTGTGAAATACCTGGAGAGCTGGCCAGACTCTTGATACAAGAAGAAAAGGCTATCCAACCACATAAAGAGCTAGTCGAAGTGGTAAACATGGGTTCTGAGACAGATAAGAAAGAGGTCAAGATAGGTTCCAACTTAGAGGGCAGTGTCAAGAACAGATTAACTCAAATGTTGCACGACTATGTTGAGGTATTTGCCTGGTCATATGAAGACATGATAGGGATCAATATTGATATTGTGGTTCTCCGCCTACCAATGAAAGAGGGTTGTTCTCCGATTAAGCAGAAGGTCCGTCGCATGCGTCCCGAGATTTCATAGAAAATCGAGGCTGAGGTTATGAAACAATTCAATGCAGGGTTCTTAGCAGTGACGTCATATCATCAATGGGTTTCTAATGTTATTCTGATACCAAAGAAAGATGTCAAGGTACGTATGTGTGTAGATTACAGGAATCTAAATAGGGCGAGTCTCAAAGATGAATTCCCACTTCCATATATTGATGTTCTGGTCGACAACACTGCTCAGCATAAAGCATTCTCTTTCAAGGATGGTTTCTCGGGTTATAACTAGATCAAGATGGCGCCTGAAGACATGGAGAAAACTACCTTTGTAACATAATGGGGCACTTTATGTTACAAGGTCATGCCTTTTGGGTTGAATAATGTCGGGGAAACTTATCAATGTGCCATGGTAGCTTTATTTCAAGACATGATTCATCACGAGATAGAGGTTTACATCATGAACATGTGCTAACCTTGATTTCGTACTTTGAAGAGAATACTTTTGAGAATATCCCAAGAGAAGAGAATTATTTGGAGGAGGCATTAGCTACCATGTCACCCATGTTCAAGATCGGATGGGATAATGAGGCTCCCATAATCACCATTGAAATATTCGACGAATTGACACACTACTATGAAATTGACACTAATGGAGTAGAGTAAAAGCCTTGGTTTCATGAAGTGAAAAAGTACCTTGAGGCTTAATAATACCCTGAAGGGGCATCAATCAATGACAAGAAGTTTCTAAGCAGGTTCTCGGCTAAGTTCTTCTTGAGCAACGAGGTTTTATAAAAGCGCAATCATGACTCAACTTTGCTTTGTTGTATGGACAAGAAGGAAGTAGAGGAAATTATGCAAGACATGCAAGAAGGCGTATTTGGTACTAACTCCAATGGGAATACTATGGCCAAGAAGATTTTGAGAGCAGTTTACTATTGGTTGACTATGGAAACCGACTGTCACCACCACTCAAGAACTTGTCATAAGTGCTAGGTTATGCTGGTAAAGTTTATGTGCCTCTAATACCTTTGAATGTCATGACTGCTCCTTGGCCATTCGCAATATAGGGAATTTATATGATTGGAGAAATCAAGCCTACTGCTTCTAACAGACATCACTTCATTCTCGTCACCATTAAATACTTTACAAAACGGGTTAAAGCAGCCACGTTCGCCTCTGTCACCAAGAATGTAGTAGCTCGATTCATTAAGCATAACCTCATCTATCAGTATGGAATCCCTGAGAGAATCATCACAGACAATTGTACCAACCTCAACAACACTATAATCACTGAACTCTGCATGAAGTTCAAGATCAAGCACAACAACTACTCTCTATATTGACCAAATATGAATAGCGCAGTGGAATCCGCCAATATGAATATTAATAAGAACATATAGAAGATGGTTGTGACTTATAAAGATTGGAAAAAGATGTTACCATTTACACTTCATGGCTATCTCACTTTAGCACGAACATCAACCGGGGCAACCCTATTCTCTCTGGTCTATGGCATGAAAGTTGTCTTACCTATCGAGATTCATATTCCTTCTCCGAGGATTATGAAAGATGCAGACTTAGACGAGGACGAGTGGATTCATACTAGGTTGGATCATTTGAATTTGATTGACAAGAAAAGGCTTACGGTTATTTGTTACGCTTAGATGTATTATAAATGTATGATCAAGGCATTCAACAAGAAAATCAAGAATCAAGTATATCAGACTGGTGACTTGGTAATAAAGCGCACCATTATGTTGCAAGGTGATCCCAGGGGAAAATGGACTCCCACCTACGAATGGGTATTTGTTGTCAAGAAAGTATTTTCGGGTGGTCCTATGATACTAACCACCATGGACACTGAAGATTTCCCTTACCCGGTGAACGTTGACATAGTTAAAACATACTACGCATGAAAACGACCCGCTAGGTTGACTAGCCTAGGAAAAAATAAGGGCATCCTGGCGAACCAAAAGGTTTCGAGAAAAAATTAGGGATATATATGAAAGATTGTACACCCGGAAAGTCAAAAACCTGAAAAGGCGGCTTGGGAAAAAAAAGGTATCCTGGTGGACTGAAAACCCGAAAGGGAGGTCCAGGAAAAAGTTAGGGATTAAAAGCGTACGACTATGTCCTGTTGGATAACTTACTGCAAGCTTTATTACCAAAGTCAAAAAGTACAACTTCTTCCAACAACAAGGGATGAGATGTTCGAAGACATAGGGGCAATAGTGGAGTTGGAACCCAACGAGATCATTTCCACATAGCTATTTTGTGATACGGTGGCAGAACTGACTGTTAAATACTGGTTTGCATTTTGTATTCACAAATTTCGCGGTAAGCAAAAGTCACCACCGACTTTTATTTCATCCAACAAAGGAAAGGAAAAAGAACAGAAAAAACCTTTTTCGAGAATGTTTCTGAGTACGGGGGGTAGATTATAGAAAGGGAAGGTGTTAGCACCCTTTCTATCCATGGTTTTCCACGGGCTCTTAGGTACTTTGCTCATTTTTAAAATTGCTCGTGTGTGCTTGTTTTGAAAAGGTTTTACTTCGTGATGACTCTTGTATCGGTCTTTAAGAGTGTGGCGAAGTTGTTTTGAAAATTGTTTTGAAAAGTGTTTGTGTAAAAAGTTTTGTTTGAGCAAGTACCTAGGAACTAATCTACCTACTCGAAAAAGGGCTTTTCGTTTTCCTTTAGACAGTGTTATTCTATTATTGAGGAATAGGTAGAACCATCGTTGGAGTTCAAAAGGTACGTTCGAAGGGACGAAATGGTCTCTGAAGGCAACAATTAAAGATACCTTAGCATTTCGAAGGGACTATCGTCATAAGATCAATTCGTAGGCAACTCGAGAGACAAGTAGGGACTATGATCTTTATGACGATTTTGAATCGAGGGTCATTGCTAAGGTATCCCTACATTCAAGGGACGCGACCATTATTTCTGAGGAAACTGAGTGGGGAAAACCCTAGGAGTGAACATGTGCAAGTGTATTTTTTTCCAGTTAATCATCTTTGCACAATTAGGGTTTTCTACTGTTTTAATTCCAGTTTGTCTTTTCATACAATCCTATACATACATCTAGGCAGTTTATAATTTGTGGGAATTAAAATGCGAGAAATTAGAGTCCTAGCTATTACATGGCTTTGGGCAGATACATAACTATTTTGACTGAAAATAAAATGAGGAATTGAAATCCTATTTAAATCTATTACAAACTCGGAGCAGTTACAAATAATAATGAAAAAAGGAAATTAAAAACGCGCGGTAAACTAAATGCGAGAAATAATAAGACGACCTAAAAATCTAAATTGAGAATATATTTATGTTATTTTTAAGGAAAAATTAGGTTAAGTTTAAAATTAAACCCTAAATCTAATTATTTTTAATTATAATAAAAAAAACATTAAATTACCCTAATTTAATTAAACTAATTAATTAATAAAATATTTTTTTTGAAAAAAAGATTTTTGATGTTTTTTATGATTTTTTATTAAATAAAAAAAATATGATTTTTTTTGGTGTTATTAAAAGATATAATTAATAAATAAAAAGAATTAAAGAATGAAAAATAAAAAAAGACTTGGGCCTGTATAAGCACCCAGGGGGGTGTGTTGCTGAATCTTCAAAGCCCATGTACACTGAGCCCAAACATGCGCCAAATCCTGTGCTGGCACGCTTGAAAGGTGCACCATGGTCTCTCCTTGATGGGAACGTTGGATCTGTACTGGCAACGATCCAGTGGTTGGATCAATAGGGTGCATGATGGACGTTTGCTCATGAGCTACACTGGATCTGCATTCAAATGGTCAGAAAATAAGAAAACATTTGGACCTGGGATCGAACCCAGGTCCCTGGCTTCACATACTACTACCCCTGCCATCTACGTTGCGTGCTTTTGTTGTAACAATAACGAAAACAAAACATAATATATGAAACAAAATGGTTGGGATGGAAAACACACGCGCAATTCAAATGGGCCAGTGGGGTGGTGACAAGTCACCGTCTTCTTCCCTGTCTGTCGTCTTAGATATCAGATCTATACCTACGGATAAAACTCCATAGCTATACACCTGCAAGCTTCAAAAATTCATATGGTGCATAATAAATCAATTCTAACTATGCCAATCAATTCGTCTGGGTCTCACGAGCATCATATCATTAGTTTCTTGGCATAATTTCACCTGTTCAAGGAAGCCCCAAAATGGCTTCTCAAACCCTAGCCATGGAAATTGTTAGTATATTCATCAAAACATCAATTAAACCATTCAAACATGTTGCAAATACATTAACAATCATAAATGTATCATTCAAACATGATTAAGATGCAAGAATTGTCATATTCGATTTCAAAAAAAGAAGCAAACCGTATGAGTGTTGTGGGGTGATTCTGGGCGTTTTGACACTTGCAATTGATTGTGTTAGCTCCAAGAGAGGTCCAGGAAACGATTGGAAGCTTCAGTACGCCTTGAATTGGTCTGTGGAAGAAGATACGTCTCACACTTTTTGAACAAAATTTGAAATTTGTTTCTCTGTTTTCACAACTGTAAAACCTCCTCTTGCCTTGTTTTTGTTCACTATATGTAGTATGATGCATTAGGGTAACAAAAACAAACAGAATCCTTTGGAATTATGGAGATTGAATGAGATTTTATTGGCATATGATATTTTTCCATAACCATGCAAATCATGCTCTTTTTGTCTCCAATTAACTTGATTCGTTTTGATCTGATTTGACCATCATAATTAGTTTTTATTTCCATCCAAATCAGATCATCAAAACAATCTTTGATATTTTTTGTTATTTATTTGATTTAATGTGATTTTTAATAAATAAAAATCATAATAAAATAAATAAATAGAGCAAATAAGATATGGCTGCTGGCTTGGGTCGTGGACCATGTCCTTAACAAGATACAATCCTAAAATGCTAGGCCCTTTTGGCAAAAAAAATGCATTTTTGAGCACATTTGACTTTTGGCAATTTTCCAAAAATGGTCAACTTTGACAATGCATATCTCTTCCAATTTTAACCCTAGAGAAGTGTTCTTGTACTTTTTAGAAATATTAGGATGTCTCCTAAACAACCCTTTTGGTCTCATTTCAATTGGGTCGTCCATGTTCATGTAAGAAGCTTTGACTCAAAAGGTGTTTTTTTTACTTTTCAAAAGGACCTATAATGTAGAAATCCATATCTTTTTATGAGTGCATTTCTTGAACTTGAGGGATGAATATTAGTTCTTGGAAATTGGATTCCCTTAAAAATGATCCTTGGATGAGAAATTTCTGATAAAATATGAGAAAGTTATGCTTGGTCAAAATTTGGTTGACTTTTCCTAAGAAACCCTAATTTAGCAACTTTTGAGTTTTGATGAATTTGGAGCATTCCTTGAGGAATCATGATCAACCATTTATTAAATGATGTATATCATTTCAAAATGTTGATATTGACCAAAAATCGTGAAGTTTGACTGTATGTGGGCCACAATTGACTTTTGACCTAATACAAGCGATTCTCAAGCCTCTGAGCAGTTGACTGAGCAAACTTCTTGTGCAATGCTTGAAATTTGACATGGATGGTCTTGAGAACATATTAGGACTATGGATAGCATATGAGGCCTTTGGAGCTCACCCTTCTTGTTTATAATGGAAACCCTAGTTGGAGGTTCATTGCTTTATGAGAGAGGTTGTCTGGTCAACTCTTGAGCATCCTTGAGCAAAGTTAAGGGTCTTGATGAGCATATATTGAGTAAAATGGTAGGGAAAATTTTGGGGTACAACAGCTGCCCCTGTTCAATCTTCTTAAACCTGAGGATGTAGATTGGTCGGTTTGTCTTTCGTGATCTGAAGGTAGAAGAGGATTGAACACTAAAGTGCTTAGAAATTTGCACTCGCACGAAGTAATACTTGATTGGTGATATCGAGAATGGGATTACAGATTCCATTTGGAAGTCTTTAGAGAATCGTCGGAGATGGGTTTAACGATGCCATCCAGAAAATATATCGGTTGCATAAAAGATTCCTTTGCAGGAATTCCTGTACCTGCCGTTGAGGAGGACTTCGTTGGAGGATGTTGATTTATGTCTTGGGAGATAAAGTATAGGAGCTTCAGTTGTCCACTACTCTACCGGGGAATTGAATCCTGATTGAGGAGGTGGGGAGTAAATTACATATCTGGTCAGGGTCCATGCTGCATAGTGACTTACTGGGGAAATGTGAAATCGATCGTATCTGGTCAGGTCTAGGTCTTACAGTGTTGTAAACTTTTGTCTGGAGAAAAGAGAGAAGGAACCTGGATAGTAGGGTTGCTTTGAAATGAGAGCCTGCATAGTAGGGCTATGAGAAGGAACCTGGATAATAGGGTTACTTTGAGATCAGAGCCTTGATAGTAAGGCTGCAAGAAGGAACCTGGATAGTAGGGTTACTTCGAGATCAGAGCCTGGAAAGTAGGGCTATGAGAAGGAACCTGGAGAGTAGGGTTACTTCGGGATGGGAGCCTGGATAGTAGGGCTGTGAGAAGGAACCTGGATAGTAGGGTTACTTCGGGATGAGAGCCTGGATAGTAGGGATGTGAGAAGGAACCGGGATAGTAGGGTTACTTCGGGATGAGAGCATGGATATTAGAGATGTGAGAAGGAACCATGATAGTAGGGTTACTTAGAGATGAGAGCCTGGATAGTAGGATTGTGAGAAGGAACCAGGATAGTAGGGTTACTTCGGGATGAGAGCTTGGATAGTAGGGCTGTGAGAAGGAACCTGGATAGTAGGGTCACTTCGGGATGAGAGCCCGTATAGTAGGGTTGTGAGAAGGAACCGGGATAGTAGGGTTAATTCGGGATGAGAGCCTGGATAGTAGGGCTGTGAGAAGGAACCTGGATAGTAGGGTTACTTCGGGATGAGAGCCTGGATAGTAGTGCTGCGAGAAGGAACCGATGTAGTAGGGTTACTTCAAGGAAATAGTGTAGATTAGTTTACCCATTTGGTTTCGGGAACTGAGTTTCCATTAGTAGCCTGCAGACGTGACCTGTATAACTGCTGGATTTGTTGAAGCTAATCGTCTTTCCTGAAAAGATAACAGGGTTAATTATGTCCGATGCAGGAAATGCATGGTGAGATGATGTTATCAAAATAAATGAGATAATGATGTATATGATATGCATGCGTATGTCATGATGTATGTACATGAAATGCTATCGGAGTATGTCCAGGTTTGGGAAAATAAATCCATGACTACTGTTGGAGATTTATGAATATTCTGTCAAGAAGAGATTCTGCTTGAGAATAAACTCTGCGGGGAATAAACTTAGAAAGTGAGTTTCTATAGCTGAAGTAGTGAGCCCTGTCGGGGATTGAGCTTCTACATCCAGAGAAATAAACTCTGCTTGGTGGATGAATTTTACTAACCCGCCCGTGATTATGAAATTCGGTTGGGGGATATAGCTGTCTGGTTTCTGAATGACTCTGGCTGGGGAGATTACTTCCTATTTCAGGAAAGCAAACATCAATGCTTTTGAATACTTTTACTCTATGGGGAGTGTATGTACTGATGATTGTGCTCCAAAGTTGTCTTTGTCCCGGTACCTACTGGGCAGAGTAACTGTCAGGTGTTTGACACTTCTTGTTTTTCCCCCGTTTCTGGAATTGCGAGTAATTGGCTTTTGTTTCTTATGTAAATATTTATGAGAAGCAATCATATTCAAATGCATATGTCAAAAATAAATCATTGGACGTTCTTGCAAAACAAAACAAAAAAAGAAAAACAACTCGAAGTTTCTTGTGAAAATGATTTTGTAGATTTTTTAAATTGGCCTGTAATAGGTGTTTTTGTACAAGGAGGCTGACGTTCTAGTAAGATAATGCTGCCGTAAAAATAGAAGCTATAGAAATTTATGTAAAATAAAACAGCTATGTGAAACAACCCCATTGGGTTCCAACTCTGTTATTGCCCCTATATCTTCGAGCGTCTCACCACTTTGTTGTTTGTCCGAAGTTGACTAGGTTGATTGGTGTCGTCCAAGCATGATAGTCGATACTGAAGTCTTGTCGCAAGATGATCTAATGAGATATAGTGATACGCTTTATATCCCTAACTTTTGCCTGGACTTCCCTTTCAGGTGTTCAGTCTACCGGGATACCCTTTTTTGCCCAAGCCTCCCTTTCAGGTTTTCGACTTGCCGGGTGCATAGATTTTTTCATTTTAATCCCTTATTTTTGCCCTTATTTTTTCCTTGACCAGTCAACCTAGCGACTCTTTTGATTAGGCGTAGTATCTTTTCACTATGTCTGCATTGACAGGGTGAGGAAGGTCGTCACCGTCCATGGTGGTTAGAATCATAGCTCCACCCGAGAAAATGTTCTTAACCACAAATGTCCCTTCGCATGTGGGGGTCCAGTTGCCCCTGGGATCACCTTGCGGCAGTATGATACGCTTGATCACTAGATCCCCAACTTGATATTCTTGATGTCTGACTTTCTTGTTAAAAGCCTTGATCGTTCGCTTTTGATACGTCTGACCATGACACATAGCAGTAAGTCTCTTCTCATTGATTAGATTTAGCTGATCAAGTCGAGTTTGGATCCAGTCATCTTCGTTCAAACCCGTATCCTTCATAATCCTGAGAGAAGGTATCTAGACTTCGATGGGTAGGACTTCCTCCATACCATATACTAGAGAGTAGGGCATTGCCCCTGTCAACGTCCGCGCTGAGGTACGGTATCGATGAAGAGAAAATGGTACATCTCATGCCAGTCTTTGTATGTCACCGTCATCTTCTGTATAATTTTCTTGATGTTCTTGTTAGCCGCTTCAACAACGCCATTCATCTTCGGCCGGTAAGGAGAATAATTGTGATGCTGTATCTTAAACTATTTACAGAGATCAGTGATTATTATGTTGTTGAGATTCTTACCATTGTCAATAATAATTCTCTCTGGAACACCATATCGACAAATCAGATTATGTCGGATAAACCGCGCCACGACGTTCTTGGTTACTGTAGAAAAAGAGGCTGCCTCAACCCACTTTGTGAAGTAATTAATGGCTACTAGGATGAAGCGAATCCCATTGGAAGTAGTAGGCCTGATTTCTCCGATTATGTCGATTCCCCATATTGCAAAGGGCCACGGAGCTGTCAAGACGTTTAAGGGGACCAGAGGCACATGCACCTTATGAACGTAGATTTGGAACTTATGACAAGTTCGAGAGTGCTGATAACAATCAGCTTCCATAGTGGACCAGTAATATCCTACCCACAGGATCTTCTTAGCCATTTTGTGTCCGCTGGAATGGGTTCCGAAGGTGCCTTCATGTAGATATGTCATGATCCTCTCTGCTTCGCTCTTGTTTATACAACGTAGTAATGTGGAGTCATGATTGAGCTTGTAGAGGATTCCATTACTAAGGAATAACTTCACAATGAACCTTCTCAGAAACTTCTAATCATTGACAGATGCCCCTTCGGGATACTCTTGAGCCTCGAGATACCTTTTGACTTCGTGAAACCAGGGTTTGTATGCCACCTCATCGGTATCAATCTCACAACAGTGTGTTGGTTCATCCAACCTCTCAATGGTGATTCGGGGAGCTTCATTGTCCTACCTAACTTTGAACATAGAAGACATGGTAGCTAGCACGTCCGCTAACTGGTTCTCCTCTCATGGGAAATGTTAAAAAGTTACCTCCTTAAAGTGTGGGAGCAATGTCAACATGTACTCTTTGTATGGGATGAGATTCAGATGCTTCATATCCCATTCGCCTTTGATCTGACTTATTACCAAGGCTGAATCCCTGAAAACGTCCAAGAACTTGATCTTGAGGTCAATAGCGGCCTTGAGACCCATGATACAAGCTTCATACTCCGCCATGTTGTTGGTGCAATTGAAAAATAGTCGGGCAGTGAAAGGGGTATGACAGCTGTGATCGGTGGATTTGGAACTGATTGTTTAACGCTGGTTCGCGAAATATCGCGGAAGCAAGAGTCGCCACCGTCTTTTATTTTCTCCAACATGGAAAGGACAAAAGCACAGAAAAATTCCTTAAAGAGATTGCTCTCGGTTCGGGAGGTAGATTATAGAAAGGGAAGGTGTTAGCACCCTTTCTATCCATGGTTATCCATGGGCTCTTAGATACTTGCTCATTTGTGTTTTCAAGATGGTTTGTTTGCTTTTCAACTGTGGGTTTTAAAAAGTTTCTTTGAAAATTCCAGTTCGACTCTTGTATCGGTCCTCAAGAGTGTTTGAAAAATTGCTTTCGAAAGCTTTTTGAAAAGGTGTCGGTGTGAAAAGTATTTTCGATTTGTTTTGAAATTAGAGCAAGTATCTAGAGTCGTCTACCTACCCTAAGGAATTCGTCTGTGTAAATGTCCTTTAAAGTAATGCCATCCCACCATTGAGAGGTAGGTAGCACCACCATTGGAGGTGTTCGGGGCAATTCGATGTTCGGGACGTAGTGATCACCAGAGCAATAGGAAGATACCTTAGAAGCTACCCTCATGCCAGGTTCCCGGATCATGAGGACTTACTAAGACATCCTCTACTCGACGATCACCTTTCGAGGCAAGGCAACAGCGAGGCGTACCCTAGGGGTGGTGTGTGATTTGTGTGTCGTTTTCATTTGCATTTATTTTGTTCATGTCAGGTGATCTACGCATTTATTTTTATTTAGACATTCATTCTTGCATGCAATTATTAACAGTTAAAAAGTTGCGAGAAATATAAAGTTCCTAAACTATTACAAAGGCGCGGGTCCACATTGCCAAATTAAGTCTAAGACCCGATTTGATATAAAATAAAGATGCGAGAAATATAAATATTAACTTTACACGGCTTTGGGAGAATTACATTAATATTGTAAGAAATAAAATAAATGCGCGAATTGAATTAAAATTGAAAGCGAGGGCGTTGGACCCTTTTTAATGAAATTAAATTATATTAACAAAGTAATTAAATTAAAAGGAAAAGAAATTATTTTTGAGGTTTTTTGTATTTATGAATTTTTATGAGAATTAAATGAAATTTAAACCTAATTCTAGCTATTTTTTAATTTATTAAGAAAATATGAAAGTTACCTAAAATTAAACCTAATTAATTAATGCAATTTGATTTATGAAAAATAAATAATTAATTATTAGTGTTGAGAAAATAAAAGAAAAAGATAAAAATTGATTAAAACCTAATTCTACAAGTTTTTTAATTTATTAAGAAAAAGATATTAAAATTAACCCTAGAATTGAAAACTAAACTAAACATTATTTATTTACAAAAAATACGAAATCAAATATATTTATTTTTTGTCTTTTCTGATTTTTTACTATTTTTATATTTTATGAAAATAAATTAAATTAAAGAATTTAGAGGAAATTAATTAAAATAAATAAACTAGAAAAATATGAAAAAAAGAATGAAAGGCAAACCATGGGGGGTTCTGTCCCCAGATTGGAGGTATCATCAGTAATTCTGGCCCATTAAGCCTTGGCCTTATTTGACTTTTCATGCCAGCGTGTGTTTGCGTTGACTAATGCTCATGATGCTCTCAAATCAGGGCCCTTGGATTGTCTTTAGTGGCCATGTGGCACGCTTGGGTCAGGGGTGTATGGTAGGCCTTTGTGTTGAGCGCTGCGTGCAAATATGGTTAGAGGAAAAATATGGAAATAGGATGGGGGACCTGGGGTTCGAACCCAGGTCCCAGAGATTACCAACCAAATGCCTTGCCAATGGAGCTGTGAACGCGTTTTGATTACATAATAACAAATAAATATCATAAGATGAAACAAACGCTAGTGGCAGATTTTAGCGCGAAATTTAAATACTCCAATCATTGCTTTACACCTCATCTTCTTCTTCCTTATTGCGCTTTACCTGAAATAAAAAACAATTGAATAGCGGGGGTTTTAAACCCCCACTAAGTAGCAAGCATGAAAATTGCGAATAGGAGATGCTGGCTCATAAATTAGGCGCGAGGTATGTGTTCAGATCGTCCAAGCCTCCTGAGTTTAATGGTATAGGTCTCAAGTCTCAATTGTTCCAGAATGAGGAAACCCCAATTCGTGACCTCTGTAACCCTAAAAGACAACAATGGCAATTTCGCGTATGGTGTATAAAAACTCAATCAAACTATAGGGTTAGCTTCAGAATCAATCAATTATTATGAATCCATAAAAAAAATGCAATGAGAATGCTTGAATATTGAAATACGAATATGCATATAATGTGAAAAAGTTTGAGTTCCATATACCAATTCTGGGCGTTAGAGTTGATGATTTTGATTCAGACGCGTTTCTTGATGTCTCAGGAAGGCAATGGGATAATTATTTTGGCTTGAATCACACTGGAATATAGTTTTCAGTTTTGGAATTTTTTGTCAAAAACTCAAACTTGGTTATGGTGTTTCTGCGCAGCTTTCATGTTATTAGCACTAGGGTTTGCATGAGTATAAGTATGTGGACGATTAGGGTAAGGTTTTTGGTCCAAAGAATCAATGAATTGATGTAGAGAATATTTGATTTTCATGCCATGATTTACCAATCTTTTTCATGCTAATTTGGTTCCAATCATGTTCAATTATATTGATTCTTTCCCATATCAGATCATGCACGAATCTTGAGTGTATTTCATGCATAAAAAGATTTAAAAAACTTGCCTTGGTATTTTTCATATATTTTAATTAATTAAATGAATTATTAGCAATTAAAAATTCAAATAAATAAATAAAAATGATGAATAACTTCCCTTTGGGCCAAATGGTCGTGCACATGCCTTGGATGATGAATTTTAGAAGAAAATGTGGCCCATTAGCAATTTTAAGCCATTTGAAGCAAAGTTGACTTTTCAAAATATCCAAAAAATTCCCAACTTCCACAAGGCATATCTTGCTCAATTTTTAAGCTTTGATCATGTTCTTAGACATTTTGGAAAGGTCTTGAAGTCCTCTAACCAATGCCTTTTGTCCTATGTCATTTTGATTTACCAATCTCAAGTTATGGCCTTTGACTTAAAGTCCCTTTTTGTTGACTTTTGAAAATGACCTATAATGTTGAAATTGATAACTTTTTGTGAGAGCATTTCTTGGACTTGAAGTATGAAGAGGAGTTGTAGGAAATGTCTTTCTCTTCAAAATGAGCTTTGGATGGAATTTTTCTGATAATCCATGTGGAAGTTATGCCTTGGTCAAGTTACAGTTGACTTTTTCAACTGTCCAAATATGGAAACTTTTGCATCTTGAGACTTTTTGAGCCAAGCTTTGAGAATCATGATCAAGAATTGATCAAATGATGTTTGTGGCTTCAAAATGAGATGTTTACCAAAAATTTGAACTTTTGACTGTCAAATGACCATTTTGCCCCTACAGTTGACTATAGTGCAATTTTGTGTTGTAAGTCTTGAAACTTGACATGAGGATACTTGACAATGTTTATAAGCATGTGGGACTTGATTGGACCCTTGGAAACTTCATTTTCTTTGTCAGAACCAAAACCCTAGTTTTGACTGTTAGGAGGCCCTTGAATTGTGCAACCCTTGGGGAGATTTTGAAGCTTTGACTTGGCAAATTTTGAAGAATATGGGAGGGCAAATTTTGGGGTACAACAGTTGCCCCTGTTCAATCTTCTTAAACCTGAGGATGTAGATTGGCTTGCATGCCTTTCGTAATCCGAAGGTAGAAGATGATTGAACATTAGAGTGCCCAGAAATTTGCGCTCACATAGTAGCGTGATGTGGGGAATGGGCTTACAGATGCCATTTGGAGCCTGATGGATAGGATGATGGGCTTATAGATGCCATGCTGAGAGGTGATGGATAGGTGGATGGGCTTATAGATTCCATCTAGATGTTGATCGCGTAAGAGATTCCTTAGCGAGAACTTGCGTACCTGCAAAAGAAAAGAATTACCTGACCCGTTACAGGAGCTGGTCTTCAGATTCTTTGCATAGATGTGTCCTGACTGGTTACAGGAGTTGGATCTGGATCTTCAAAAGGTGATGAATAAACCAGGGATGGTTACTACCTCAACAGGAACGGTGAGAGAACCTTGGACGATTACTACTTCAACAGGAACGCTGAGAGAACCTCAGACGATTACCACCTTAACAGGAACGCTGAGAAAACCTTGGACGACTTCAACCTCAACAGTAACACTGAGAGAATCTGGGGGCGATTACTACCTCTGCAGTAACGGGGAGAGAACCATAGGCGACTTCAACCTCAACAGTATCATTGAGAGAATCTTGGATGACTTCAACCTCAACAGTAATCATTGAGAGAATCTTGGGCGACTTCAACTTCAACAGTAACGCTGAGAGAATCTGGGGGCAATTACTACCTCCGCAGTAACGGGGAGAGAACCATAGGCGACTTCAACCTCAACAGTAATCATTGAGAGAATCTTAGGCGACTTCAACCTCAACAGTAATCATTGAGAGAATCTTGGGCGACTTCAACCTCAACATTAATCATTGAGAGAATCTTGGGCGACTTCAACCTCAACAGTAATCATTGAGAGAATCTTGGGCGACTTTAACCTCAACAGTAATCATTGAGAGAATCTTGGGCGACTTCAACCTCAACAGTAATCATTGAGAGAATCTTGGGCGACTTCAACCTCAACAGTAATCATTGAGAGAATCTTGGGCGACTTCAACCTCAACAGTAATCATTGAGAGAATCTTGGGCGACTTCAACCTCAACAGTAATCATTGAGAGAATCTTGGGCGACTTCAACCTCAACAGTAATCATTGAGAGAATCTTGGGCGACTTCAACCTCAACAGTAATCATTGAGAGAATCTTGGATATCTTCTACTGAGTCTTCATCAGGAAAATCTTTTAGGGGTCGATTTAGCTGGACTAGAGAAGGCCTTTGACTGGATAAGAAACAGAAAAATCTTAGGGTCGATTTAACTGAACCGGTCTAGGTCTTGAAATCTTCAACTGGATAAGAAACAGGGAGATCTTAGGGTCGATCTGACTGAACCAGAGAAGGCCTTTGACGGGATAAGAAACAGAAAAATCTTAGGGTCGATTTAACTGAACCGGTCTAGGTCTTGAAATCTTCAACTGGATAAGAAACAGGGAGATCTTAGGGTCGATCTGACTGAACCAGAGAAGGCCTTTGACTGGATAAGAAACAGAAAAATCTTAGGGTCGATTTAACTGAACCGGTCTAGGTCTTGGAATGTAGCTGAGAACTTAACTAGATCTTTCCTGAAAGGTAAAGGTCAGTCATATGCAATGCATGATATGGGTCAAGCAATGATGTTCTCAACATAAATGAGATTTGTAAGATATGATGCGTATATGCATGCTATAATGTATGAAAATGTGATGTTTATGAACGTAGGTTTTTGTCTTAGGAAAATAAATCCTTGACAGATGTCGGGAAGTCACTCCTGGGCTGATGTTGAAGTATTGATCTTTGCTTCCGCTGGGGATGATAGTTGCAAGAATACCGGTAGGAGAAGATAACTCCGTTGGGGATAAACTTGGCGAATGGATTACTCTGCGGGGAGAAAAGTACTCTAGTGATCTTGCTGGGGAGCAATACTCTGTGGGGAGAGAAATACTTCGCTGAGGTTGATGATAACTCCGCTGGGGATACCATTGTTATGTTGGAAGTGCTAATAGACTCCGCTAGGGGTAAGAAGACTTTGCCGAGGACGATCTTCTCATGGCTATTGGCTGAGGATAACCCAGTTATATCTTGGTAGGGAAATAACTCTTTGAATAAAGGCCGGGGGACGCGTTCGTGCTCCGCGGGGATAAGCTTTCAGAATCTACTGGGGATAAGCTTACTGCTTAGGGAGATGGATTCCAACATTCTTGGGGAAACTGGGTTGGACTCTCCTGGGGAAGTATTGAACTGTATTGGTTATGTTCTTCAACGGAACCTACCTTGATACCTTGGAGGACAGAACAATCAGATTGCTTAGACAACTCTTTGTTGCCCCTGTTTCTGATGTGGGAGAGGAAGATACCTGTGGAGGTGCTTGGTACCTGCCGATTTGACCAATCTTCTTCTGGTAGGCAAGTGACGAGATGACAGGACATAGTCGTACGCTCTGATCCCTAACTTTTTCCTGGACCTCCCTTTCGGGTTTTCAGTCCACCGGGATACCCATTTTTGCCCAAGCCGCCTTTTCAGGTTTTCGACTTGCCGGGTGTACAGATTTTTCATTTCATCCCTTCATTTTTCCCGAACCCTTTTGGTTCATCGGGAAGCCCTTATTTTTGCCTAGGTATGTCAACCTAGCGGGTCTTTGCTTACGCGTAGTATTTTTCGACTATGTCCATGCTCTCAGGATGTAGGGAGCTGCCCCTGTTAGAAGTGTTTTGTCAGGCCACCAGAAAGTGTTTGATCAGGCAAGATTCGTTGTTGGAATGCCCCAAGTGACTCAGGCGGAGATTTGCCCCAGGCTATTTGGCCTTTGAGAGATTCTCCGAATCTTGATTGGATTGCCCCAGATGATGGACCATGCTTATGCCATGCCCCTTGATTGGAAGTGCTTCTGTTCAGTAGGTATTCATCGTGCAAATTTTCCTGCTGTTCAAACAAAAAGTCATATGCAAACAATGTTATATCAAAAATGCAAAGCTTATGTTTGTCTTGAAGATTTTGAAAATGCATTCTTTTTTCATAAAACAAGTGAATGTTTGTAAAACGCGATGTCAACTCCGTATTTACAGCGAGCCTTAAGGAGTCAGGATACCTTTCGTAACAGTATGCTTTCGAACTAACCCATGCTTCAACTAGGACTTTTAAGGGTTATAACGTGGCCTGGTTCACGGTTCAAGAAACAAAGGATAAAGGCTCAAATTATTTGTACCCACCCGCTCTTCGTGATGTTCTCCAAACCTAAACTCAGTTGATCATACATTAGACCTTGTTTGAGTCTTTGCTCTGATTTTCCGGTGATGGTTCGGATATTGATGATTTATTCTGAATAGGCAGTCATTTTTTTTTGTTTTTGTTGAGGGTTTGTATGACCTCTTTCTTTTTGATTTTGCTATCCCTATTTTTTTTTGCCTGAACTATTTCTTTTGTGATTACAGTCAGCGGGATGCCCCAGTTTGGTAAGTCTCCTTCGTAGGTTTTGACTTAATGGGTTTTTATTTTGAGAAGTAATGACTGCCTATCCTTATGATTGTTCGGAACCACCACTGTCTTTCTTTGTTTGGTAAGGACCTCTTTGGTGCCATTCGTTATGCACTTGGATCAACTGAGAGACTACCCTGCCCCAGGTTATGATTAAGGGTTTTAAATTTCGAAAAGAAAAACTCCTACTTCTTTGGCTCAGAGAGGTTGACGAGGGATTATCTTCCTTATAACTCCAGTGTTTAGGAATTGAAACAATGCCTGTACCTCATCAGCGGGGTCTGTTCAAAAGCATACTGTAAAGATCGTGGTATCGTTTTCGTCATCCTCCCTCAAGAGGCTTAGAATTATTAACCGAGCGTTGATCATCACAAAAAATATGAAAATAATTTGCGTATAGTGAATACGAATATATTGCTTCAAGACAGACGTATGCGATGCATTAATGAAATAACGATGTTTAACATGAGTAAATGTTTGAACAAAAGAAAATTACAACTTGAACATTCGAATGAACAAAAGTTTTCTCTTCTCAGGGCCTGTTACTTCAACTGGTGAGTCTTGGAGGGATGGTAGAAAAATTCAGCCTGACCATCTTGTGTGAACTCCAATGCCCCTTCATCAATCAGGTCCTGGATTTTGTTCTTCAGAGACCAACACTCATTTGTATCATGTCCTGGACTGGCAGAGTGGTAGGCACACCTTTTATTGGGATCATAAGTAGGATGTGATGTGTTGGGGTTCTGGGGATGAGCCCTTAATGTGATCAAATTCAATCTCAACAGGCGTTGTAAAGCTTGAAACAACGACATGTTGAGCGGGGTGAATTGCCTCCTGGACTTGTCTGGCTGAAGCCGGTGAGGTTGATGCTGAATTTGTGACACTGGAGCCATTTGAGGAGCTCTCCCCTTATCTCCTCGTCTCAAAGGTGGTTGAACGATGACTGGCTTTTTACCCTTAGACGTTTGCCCCAGTCGGTTACCCTGAAGCAGTTGGTTGACGAGAACTCCGAGATCTTCTTGTCTTTGAGCTAAGCCTTGAACGATAGTCACCTGCCCCAGCATCTGAGCTTTCATTATATCCATCTCAGCTTGCAGGTGTTTCAGCCGTTCATCCTCAACACTGTTCCTGACCAAAGTCTCCATGAGAAGTGTCCTTAGCTCCTCCTTCCCCTTGGATAGATTCAGGAGGATTTCCCCGAACCGAGGCTCGTGAGCAAGAAGGTCCTGGTTATCTTGTTGGGAAGCCATTGCTGAAATAAACAGCGGAGATGGTAAGTGGCCTGTCCAAAGGGGACCTGTTATGCAATGATATGTATGATATGCATGCAATGTTTTCAAGGACCTCGCAGGGTAAACAAGAAAATTTTTTAGAACTTGGGTCCAGTAGCTTGATTGAAGGAACTCCATATTGCTGAAAATCCTTCTTCAGGGATCAAGGCTCACCATATCAAGTGGGTCATCGCCCCTGACAACTTTGGCTCGGGGAACTTTCTTCCAGTGTCAAAGCTCACCATATCGAGTGGGTCATAGCCCCTGACAACCTTGGCTAGAGGAAAATAAATCCTCTTTGTCCCTTACTGGGTGTTTGATTTATCATGACCTGCACCACAAGCCCTTGAGATCCTTGAAATGGGTTAGGATGTATGCAATGGTATGATGTTATGGTATGCATGGAGTGACGTGGATAAACCCTGTTATGAGTCCCCATTAAGGACTAAAAACCAAAACCTGCAAGAAACTCAATTAAAACCTGTCATGAGTCCCATTAAGGACTAAAAACAAAACCTGCAAGAAACTCGGTAAACCTGTCATGAGTCCCAATTAAGGACTAAAAACAAAACCTGCAAGAAACTCGGTAAACCTTGTTATGAGTCCTAATTAAGGACTACAAACAAAACCTGCAAGAAGCTCAAGTGTCAGACGACAAGCATGCAAATAGTCAAGTACAAAGGCACACAAGTCACACAAGAGAAGCCCTTAGAGTTTAGGCCAGCATGAGGTCTAGGTATTACCCTCTTTCAGTTTATGGGCTCAACCTGTCCTATCAAAGTAACCGGGTTCTTAGAGGATCCAAATATCATTGACTACCCTCAATCGGTCATAACTCCAGCATCGCAATCTTTTCTTGCGGCCAGAACCATCATGAGAGTTTAGCCTCAATAGGCGTAGCATACTGCTACTGTTCTAATGGCCAAGTTGGGTCATTTAAGGTTCTAAGGTTGTTGGTGCTTAATGAATCCTTGGAAGACCCATAGTCTCCTCGTTGCGACACAAGGGATATCGGTACAGACCAAGGTGCCACACCAACGTAGCCACTGCTTCGCCCGTGTCGGTCTATGCCGGACATGTCCCTCACAGCTTATGCTACCTAAACAGGGTATCCCCAGATCCGGGTTAGGATCTATGTAACTCCCATGCAACCCACAATTTTAAAGCAAGCAAGTCAATACAATTAAAAACACAGTTATGAACTACCCTAAGGTACACCTCACTTTAAGTTTATGTCCCCAGCAGAGTCGCCAGTTCTGTGATCGGTGGATCTGGAACTGACTGTTTAACGCTGGTTCGCGAAATGTCGCGGAAGTAATAGTCGCCACCGTCTTTTATTTTCTCCAACATGGAAAGGACAAAAGCACAGAAAAATTCCTTAAAGAGATTGCTCTCGGTTCGGGAGGTAGATTATAGAAAGGGAAGGTGTTAGCACCCTTTATATCCATGGTTATCCATGGGCTCTTAGATACTTGCTCATTTGTGTTTTCAAGATGGTTTGTTTGCTTTTCAACTGTGGGTTTTAAAAAGTTTCTTTGAAAATTCCAGTTCGACTCTTGTATCGGTCCTCAAGAGTGTTTGAAAAATTGCTTTCGAAAGCTTTTTGAAAAGGTGTCGGTGTGAAAAGTATTTTCGATTTGTTTTGAAATTAGAGCAAGTATCTAGAGTCGTCTACCTACCCTAAGGAATTCGTCTGTGTAAATGTCCTTTAAAGTAATGCCATCCCACCATTGAGAGGTAGGTAGCACCACCGTTGGAGGTGTTCGGGTCAATTCGATGTTCAGGACATAGTGATCACCAGAGCAATAGGAAGATACCTTAGAAGCTACCCTCATGCCAGGTTCCCGGATCATGAGGACTTACTAAGACATCCTCTACTCGACGATCACCTTTCGAGGCAAGGCAACAGCGAGGCGTACCCTAGGGGTGGTGTGTGATTTGTGTGTCGTTTTCATTTGCATTTATTTTGTTCATGTCAGGTGATCTACGCATTTGTTTTTATTTAGACATTCATTCTTGCATGCAATTATTAACAGTTAAAAAGTTGCGAGAAATATAAAGTTCCTAAACTATTACAAAGGCGCGGGTCCACATCGCCAAATTAAGTCCAGGACCCGATTTGATATAAAATAAAGATGCGAGAAATATAAATATTAACTTTACACGGCTTTGGGAGAATTACATTAATATTGTAAGAAATAAAATAAATGCGCGAATTGAATTAAAATTGAAAGCGAGGGCGTTGGACCCTTTTTAATGAAATTAAATTATATTAACAAAGTAATTAAATTAAAAGGAAAAGAAATTATTTTTGAGGTTTTTTGTATTTATGAATTTTTATGAGAATTAAATGAAATTTAAACCTAATTCTAGCTATTTTTTAATTTATTAAGAAAATATGAAAGTTACCTAAAATTAAACCTAATTAATTAATGCAATTTGATTTATGAAAAATAAATAATTAATTATTAGTGTTGAGAAAATAAAAGAAAAAGATAAAAATTGATTAAAACCTAATTCTACAAGTTTTTTAATTTATTAAGAAAAAGATATTAAAATTAACCCTAGAATTGAAAACTAAACTAAACATTATTTATTTACAAAAAATACGAAATCAAATATATTTATTTTTTGTCTTTTCTGATTTTTTACTATTTTTATATTTTATGAAAATAAATTAAATTAAAGAATTTAGAGGAAATTAATTAAAATAAATAAACTAGAAAAATATGAAAAAAAGAATGAAAGGCAAACCATGGGGGGTTCTGTCCCCAGATTGGAGGTATCATCAGTAATTCAGGCCCATTAAGCCTTGGCCTTATTTGACTTTTCATGCCAGCGTGTGTTTGCGTTGACTAACGCTCATGATGCTCTCAAATCAGGGCCCTTGGATTGTCTTCAGTGGCCATGTGGCACGCTTGGGTCAGGGGTGTATGGTAGGCCTTTGTGTTGAGCGCTGCGTGCAAATATGGTTAGAGGAAAAATATGGAAATAGGATGGGGGACCTGGGGTTCGAACCCAGGTCCCAGAGATTACCAACCAAATGCCTTGCCAATGGAGCTGTGAACGCGGTTTGATTACATAATAACAAATAAATATCATAAGATGAAACAAACGCTAGTGGCAGATTTTAGCGCGAAATTCAAATACTCCAATCATTGCTTTACACCTCATCTTCTTCTTCCTTATTGCGCTTTACCTGAAATAAAAAAACAATTGAATAGCGGGGGTTTTAAACCCCCACTAAGTAGCAAGCATGAAAATAGCGAATAGGAGATGCTGGCTCATAAATTAGGCGCGAGGTATGTGTTCAGATCGTCCAAGCCTCCTGAGTTTAATGGTATAGGTCTCAAGTCTCAATTGTTCCAGAATGAGGAAACCCCAATTCGTGACCTCTGTAACCCTAAAAGACAACAATGGCAATTTCGCGTATGGTGTATAAAAACTCAATCAAACTATAGGGTTAGCTTCAGAATCAATCAATTAGTATGAATCCATAAAAAAATGCAATGAGAATGCTTGAATATTGAAATACGAATATGCATATAATGTGAAAAAGTTTGAGTTCCATATACCAATTCTGGGCGTTAGAGTTGATGATTTTGATTCAGACGCGTTTCTTGATGTCTCAGGAAGGCAATGGGATAATTATTTTGGCTTGAATCACACTGGAATATAGTTTTCAGTTTTGGAATTTTTTGTCAAAAACTCAAACTTGGTTATGGTGTTTCTGCACAGCTTTCATGTTATTAGCACTAGGGTTTGCATGAGTATAAGTATGTGGACGATTAGGGTAAGGTTTTTGGTCCAAAGAATCAATGAATTGATGTAGAGAATATTTGATTTTCATGCCATGATTTTTCAATCTTTTTCATGCTAATTTGGTTCCAATCATGTTCAATTATATTGATTCTTTCCCATATCAGATCATGCACGAATCTTGAGTGTATTTCATGCATAAAAAGATTTAAAAAACTTGCCTTGGTATTTTTCATATATTTTAATTAATTAAATGAATTATTAGCAATTAAAAATTCAAATAAATAAATAAAAATGATGAATAACTTCCCTTTGGGCCAAATGGTCGTGCACATGCCTTGGATGATGAATTTTGGAAGAAAATGTGGCCCATTAGCAATTTTAAGCCATTTGAAGCAAAGTTGACTTTTCAAAATATCCAAAAATTTCCCAACTTCCACAAGGCATATCTTGCTCAATTTTTAAGCTTTGATCATGTTCTTGGACATTTTCGAAAGGTCTTGAAGTCCTCTAACCAATGCCTTTGGTCCCATGTCATTTTGATTTACCAATCTCAAGTTATGGCCTTTGACTTAAAGTCCCTTTTTGTTGATTTTTGAAAATGACCTATAATGTTGAAATTGATAACTTTTTGTGAGAGCATTTCTTGGACTTGAAGTATGAAGAGGAGTTGTAGGAAATGTCTTTCTCTTCAAAATGAGCTTTGGATGGAATTTTTCTGATAATCCATGTGGAAGTTATGCCTTGGTCAAGTTACAGTTGACTTTTTCAACTGTCCAAATATGGAAACTTTTGCATCTTGAGACTTTTTGAGCCAAGCTTTGAGAATCATGATCAAGCATTGATCAAATGATGTTTGTGGCTTCAAAATGAGATGTTGACCAAAAATTTGAACTTTTGACTGTCAAATGACCATTTTGCCCCTACAGTTGACTGTAGTGCAATTTTGTGTTGTAAGTCTTGAAACTTGACATGAGGATACTTGAAAATGTTT
This sequence comes from Vicia faba, assembly GCA_948472305.1. Taxonomy (NCBI): domain Eukaryota; kingdom Viridiplantae; phylum Streptophyta; class Magnoliopsida; order Fabales; family Fabaceae; genus Vicia; species Vicia faba. Next base: position 698,252,368 of record OX451740.1, read on the forward strand.
ATAAGCATGTGGGACTTGATTGGACCCTTGAAAACTTCATTTTCTTTGTCAGAACCAAAACCCTAGTTTTGACTGTTAGGAGGCACTTGAACTGTGCAACCCTTGGGGAGATTTTGAAGCTTTGACTTGGCAAATTTTGAAGAATATGGGAGGGCAAATTTTGGGGTACAACAACAGCTCTTAGGAGATATGATTATTGCGCCAATGCTGTTACCGAGTGCGTTTGAAGCTCCGTCAAAAACCATAGTCCATCGGGATCCCTCTTCGGGTCTTTATCCGGTTCGGGTTCTTCATAGTCAGTCACCAGCATAATATTCTCATCCGTGAACTCAAAATTCATGGACTGGTAGTCATCCACGGCCTGATGAGCCAAATGATCAGCCAACACACTTCCCTTGATTGCTTTCTGGGTTGTATATTATATATCATACTCAGTTAAGATCATCTGCCATCTTGCTATCCTTCTGGAGAGAGCGGGTTTCTCGAAGGTGTATTTGATCGGATCCATCTTAGATATCAACAAAGTAGTGTGGGTCAGCATATACTGTCTTAGCCGGCGAGCAGCCCATGCCAAAGCACAACAAGTTTTTTTGAGCAGTGAGTATCTTGTCTCACAGTCGGTAAACTTTTTGCTAAGGTAGTATATCGTGTGCTCTTTTCGACCAGACTCGTCATGCTTCCCCAGCACACACCCCATTGAATTGTCGAGCACTGTTAAATACAATATTAAAGGTCTTCCTTCAACCGGAGGCATCAGAATTGGCGGTTCTTGAAGGTATTCTTTGATTCTTTTAAAAGCGGTATGGCATTCATCATTCCACTTTACCACTTGATCTTTCTTCAGAAGCTTGAAGATGGGCTCACAAGTAGCAGTTAGATGTGAAATGAACCTGGCGATATAATTCAAGCGTCCCAAGAAACCTCTAACCTCTTTCTCTGTACGGGGAGCTGACATTTCTTGTATGGCCTTTACCTTTGCAGGATCTACTTGGATGCCTTTGTCGCTGACAATGAAGCCCAGAAGTTTACCAGACCTTACCCCAAAGGTGCACTTCATCGGATTCAACCTCGGCTTATATATCTTCAATCTGTCAAATAACTTTTGTAGATGATTAAGGTGCTCTTCCTTAATTTGAGACCTGGCTATCATATCATCAACATAAACTTCAATCTTGTGGTGAATCATATCATGGAACAAAGCGACCATGGCGCGCTGATAAGTTGCCCCAGCATTCTTCAACCCGAAAGGCATCACTTTGTAACAGAAGGTCCCCCACTGTGTGACGAAGGTCTTCTTCTCTATGTCTTCAAGAGCCATATTGATCTGGTTATAGCCAGAGAAACCATCCATCAAGGAGAAGATTTTATGATGCACGGTGTTGTCAACCAGAACGTCAATGTGAGGAAGTGGGATATCATCCTTGGGGCTTGCTCTATTCAGATCTCTATAATCCATACACATTCATACCTTACTGTCCTTCTTAGGTACTGGAACAACGTTAGCGACCCACTGTGGATAAGAAGTGACAGCTAAGAACCCTGCGTCGAATTGCTTCATGACTTCTGCCTTGATCTTCTCTGACATTTCAGGGCGCATACGACGGACCTTCTGTTTAACCGAAGGAAAGTCTTCTTTGGTCGGCAGACGATGAACCACAATATCAGTGTCTAAACCTTGCATGTGTTCATATGACCAGGCAAAGATCTTAACGTAGTCGTGCAACATTTGTATCAACCGCTGTTTGACCTTAACTTCCAAATTTTCACCAATCTTGACTTCTTTTCTGTCTATCTCCGTGCCCAAGTTTATCATCTCAACCGGCTCTTCATGAGGTTGTATATCCTTTTCTTCCTGTTGTAATAGTCTATCAAGTTCTCCAGGCACATCATAATCATCCCCACCTTCGTCTTTGGCTTGGTTGATCGGATTTTCAAAGTCATAACGGACAGTAGTAGAGCTGTTATCAATGGGATCCAGAGTGGATATGGATCTGCAATATGATACGTGAGTGTGTGTAAGAGCATAACTGTTTTGATAAAGTGAAAACAGAAAAGAAAAACAGAGAGTGCAAAATTTGTATGCAAGGAACGTCCAATGTTTTATTAATGATATATGAAATAAAAAATAATAGCCCTCATAAACAAAGCCAATGTACCTCGGGCAAGGCACAAGGTTGTAGAGTTTTAAACTATTTATTACAAATCTCAAAACAAGTAAGACAATTATTGCGGAATAAAAGAAACAGGCATAAAGTCCCTAGCCGTCCAATTACTCAGTCCAACGTTGGTAGTTGGGTAGATCCAGTTGTCAATGTCTGAATCTTCCTCGTTGTCTTAAATCGAATTAATTCCCCGATTACTGATGCATAGGGGACGTCCTCCAGCCCGAGCGTGTCGAACAGCCCTTTGAGCTCCTGAAGTAAAGCCAAAACTAAACTTGTCAATTTTATGAGTAAAATCAGGGAGTTGTCCCCAGTTGGTATACCAACCTTCTTCAACCACTGCTCTGGCATCTTTGAGGGAAGCCATCTTCAGAGGAGGTTTATTGGTAGTAGTTTCAGCCGATGCCAAGATCTGGGGAACCTCTTCAAAGTTCTGGCAAGGAGTCTTTATGAATTCCCCGTCCATCTCTACATACCTGAAGGAATTGAGGTGACTCACCATATACTCCTCCTCACCATGCACAGTGACAATCTTCCCTTTTACTGGATACTTCAGCATTTGGTGTAGTGTAGAAGTAACTTCCCCGGCTTCATGGATCCAAGGACGACCCAACAAACAAGAGTACGGCGGTCAGATGTCCATTACATAGAAAGTGGACTCAAAAGTCTGGGAACCAACTTTTATGGGGATATCCACTTCTCCATGCACCATTTTCTTCGACCCATCAAAAGCCCTCACCACAATGTTACTAGGCTTTAAGGTCAATCCCTCGCAATCCAACCGATCCAATGCCTTCTTAGGAAGAACATTCAGCGAAGACCCAGTATCTACCAGCACATGAGCCATAGTGGTGCCCTTACATTCAATCGAGACATGCAAAGCATCATTATGCTTCCTCCCATTTGGTGTCAAGTATGCATCTGAAAAACCCAGCCCATTGCCAGCAGTCAGGCTGGCTACACAATCTTTGAATTGATCATCTGAGGTCTCTTGCGGCACATTCGCAGTCTTGAGGAATGCAATTAAAGCCTTCGCATGGGCCTCGGAACACAACAGCAGGGATAACATGGATATCTTGGAGGGAGTCTGCCCCAATTGCTCGATCACATTGTAGTCGTTCTTTTTGATTATTTTCAATATTTCCTCTATCTCTTGCTTAGAGGCTTCCACGATAATTTTTCTAGGTGCCTCCCTCTGGGAAGGCTCACCTATAACTTCTTTACCTCGGGTACCAGATGACTCGCCGACCGGGTTAATAATTGGAGTAAGAACAGGAGTAGTAGTAGGAACAACAGATGGAATAACAATAAGCCTATTAACAGTCTTTGAGGAAATCTCGGGAGAGAAAACCCTTCCACTTCGGGAAACCTTTCTGGTCCCGACAATGTTACTGACATTAGGATCGGTCTCTTCATTTTTCAGATCTTGTTTGATGCCATGATAGTACACATCGACACCATAATTCCAGGGGACAGCTTTGTCCGAGGCATACGGGACAGGACCAGGAAGAGTGATTATTAGCGGAGCGACTCTTGGAACAGATGTAATCCTAAATGGTCTTCTCGAGGAGACCTTGGAAGGATTGGCGGAAATGGTTATAATAGAAACGTCTTCAAATGGAACAACGGGAATCAAATCTTTCTCGAATAAAGTTTCTTTGCTATCCATTAGGCGCTGAACACCCGACTTCAGCAAATAGAAACCAGAAGGAAGAAATGAACACATGTAGCAACATTCACCACATCCCGGAAATAAACCGGCCAACAACAAATTCTTCTTAACCGTCATAAGAGGAGTAGAAACTTCATCTACTAAGGTCACAAACAGACCGGTATCCACAACATTAAATCCACGACCATGCTTAGGCATGGGAGCATTTATGATGTTGGGCTTTTCCGGAGCATCGAACTCAATCTCCTTGGCTTCGATTATATCATATACCTTATTTCTCAAAGCCCAGCAGTCATTGGTGTCGTGGCCAGGACTCTAAGGATGATAGGCACACCGAGCATTTGAATTATATCGGGGAGATGTGGTGTTCGGATTCTTGGGAGCCTCTTTCAAGGTCTCCAAATTGGATCTCAGCAAATGGGGTAGAACTTCAGCCAACGTCATGTTGATCCGGGTAAACTGCCGTTGTGGTCTTTCCTCCCTTTGTTTATTGTTGCATTGTGGAGCAACTGTAGGCCTAGGTATCATCACGACACTCACTGTCTAACGGTGTTCAGCTCTACTTTGGCCTCTTGGACTATAGATGGCACTGGATTCCTTCATACTAGTAAAAGGCTTCTGTACTGAACTTGAAGAGGAATCCTTCTGTATTTTACCGCTCCGAATTCCAGCTTCTACTCTCTCTCCCGTTAGAATCAGCTCGGTGAAACCAGCTGACGAGCTGCCAATCAAATGATTAAAGAATGGACCAGATAACATCCCCAGAAACATATCGACCAACTCCCTATCAGACAATGGGGGTTGGACTCTTCCAGACAAGTCTCTCCACTTTTGTGCATAGTCTTTAAAGCCTCCACTTGAACCCATGGACATACTCTGGAGTTGAGTACGAGTAGGAGCAAGGTTGGCGTTGTATTGATACTGCTTATTAAGAGAAACAGCCAGATCTTCCCAATTTCAGACATTGGCTCTCTCCAGTTGGTAGAACCATTCAAGCTGAGTCCCTAACAGACTGTCTTGAAAGAAGTGAACCCACACATTTCTATCAGCGGTGTGGGGCTGGATATTTCTGACGTAGGAGCGGAGATGGAGTTTTGGGAAAGACACCCCATTATACTTTGCAAAAATTGAAGCCTTGAACTTCTGCGGGATGACCACTCCCGACACCAATCCCAATTCTTCGAAATCCAACCCAGGTATCCTCTGAACCTCCATAGCACTCAGACGGTCTTCCAACTGCTTATATCTATCCTCAGTAGGAGGATACTGCTCATCATTATAATCGGTATCATTGTCAGAAACTTCAGGACTTGGGTCCTTCTCCCCTGTCTCTTCCTCTTGATTCTCCCCTTCTTTGGATGAAGAGGTCAAATAGACTTGTTGCTTCAACGGCCCCCTAAACCTTATGCCCATATTCAAAATATCGGAAGCCTTCTTCTTTTTCTTTTTCTCCTTCAAGATGAAGGCCTTCAGATCCTCCTGCCCTTTTGCCAGATTTATGAACATCTGTTAGAATTGGGCATTTTGGGCCTGAAGATCTTTGATGCTTTGTTCAGAAGACATTTCTGCTGAAATAAACAACAAAGAAGATGAGAAGCATGTAATGGTACCTATATATGCAGTGTTTATGGACGACATGCGTATGCAATGATTTCAAAGACTTTGGGAAATTTAAATTTGTGAACCAAAATGAAACAAAGATTTTATTAGTAGAATTCAAAGTTCAATTCCCTTTTGGCGTTACAATTAAAATGATTCTAAAAAACTAGAAAAATCAAATTTCCCATGGATGCTTCCTCTTCGTGCCGAGATAGACATTAAGGCTTCTTTCCTCATGAAGCTACTTTGTGAGCTCTAAAAACCTCCTCTCATGGGCATAGAACTGATCATTGTAAGTATCTCGTTCTTTCTTCAACTGAATCCAAGACCTCTGTAGTTTTCCAAGATCAATGGGCATATCAGGATAGAGAACCATTTAAGGAATACCCCCTTCAGTAATGGGTTCCATAATTACTGGTAAAACAGCCATATAGGGCGTCATAAGATTCTAGGCGCGAGCTCGTACCCATTGGAGATAAAGTTCCTTGGGAATGGAAGCCTTCGGCCCCAAAGCCTTGGCGTCAGATCTGTTTACCATGCTCCAAGCTCGTATGAACACCTGGCGATACCCTTGAACATCATCCTCATAATTAAACACAATGCCCTCGATAAGTAACTCATGGGGACCATCCCTTCGAGCATAACCAAATTGTCGCAGAGCCAAACAAGGATTGTAAGTAATGCCTCCTCTAATGCAAAGTAATGGGACATTAAGGTACTCCCTACAACGGTCAATTATAGCAGTATCTCTCATAGCTCGGGAATACCAGAGAATATCTGTGTGAGCGAGATACATTATCCTTTGCGACCAACGCAAACCTTCTTCATTCTTCAGTAGTGACTTAGGGAGGTGAGAAATAAACCAGCTCGGCAGCAATGGCATGCAACACATAAGAACCCCTCTTCTCTTCATGGTACGAGTATAGAGAGCGTGCAAGATATCTCCGAGCAAGGTAGGCACAAGGTTGCGAGAGAGGAAGATCTTTATAGTATTCACATCTATGAGCAAGTCTGGATTGGGGAATAGTACTAACCCATAGATTAGAAGGGCCAAGACCTCCTCAAAAGCCTGAAAATCCATATCATCCCAAAACAGTTGGGCCTTATCTCTTAGGAACTTGTTTAGAAAACCCCTGACTCCACTTCTTGTTTCCCAATTGGATACCATGTCGGCCCGTTTCAGATGAAAGGTCGAGGCAATGACTTCTGGCTTAGGAACCTCTTTAAAACCTGTGAAAGGCAACTGTTCAAGAATGGGTATATCCAACAGTTGAGAGAATTCTTCCATGGTAGGCACCAACTGATAATCTGGGAAGGTGAAGCAGTGGTGCTTAGGATCAAAGAACTGAAAGAGTACACTCACCATCTTTTCATCAAATTTTGAAGTAACCAGGTTGAGAAGTCGACCATGTCTCTTAGTGAACGCAGAAGTTTCAGGAACCCTTGATACTAGTTCCTTAAGCTGGGGAGGTATTCTCACAAAGCTGATTCGGATAGTGTTTCTACGAGCGGAAGCCATGATCTGCAAAATAGAACAAAGATAAATTCCCTTGGTCCTTGAAATGATTAGTGTAATAAGAATGGATGCTATGTTATGATGCATGATGTTATGTTTAAACAGAATAAATCACACACAAGCAAAGCACACAATAGACCTTAGGTTCAAAGGCTTGCATGAGGTTAAAGGTAAGTACCCTCTTGAAGTTTAGTTGGTTTCAGACCTGTCTTAGAAAAGTAACTGGGTTCTAAAGATTCTGAATATCACTGATCATCCTTTATCGAGCATTGTTTCAGCTCAGACAATCTTTTCTTGCAGCCAAAATATCCTGAAAGTTTGATCTCAATGAGTGTAGCATCGAGTATCAACCAATCCTCATATTTATACCGAGGTCGGCTATCTCACTACTTTCTAATGGCCAAGTTTGTTCAACTAAGGTTCTAAGGTCCGTTAGTGCTTCAAGAAACCACGCGGCGGCCCCGTATTCTCCTCGTTTCAACACGAAGAATACCTGTACCAACCAAAGTGTCACACCAACATAACCATCGCTTAAGCCATATCGGTCTATGCCGTACACTCTCCATGATTTATTACTGTTTACCTAAAAAGTGTCTTCAGATCCGGGTGTAGGATCCGGGTTTAAGAATAAAGCAGACAAAACAAACAAGAAAGCAATTTTAAAAATGACCTAGATCCTAAGGTGTACCCCACTTTATAAGGCATCCCCAGCAGAGTCCCCAGTTCTGTGATACAGTGGCAAAACCGACTGTTAAATACTGGTTTGCGTTTTGTATTTGCAAATGTTGCGGTAAGCAAGAGTCGCCACCGACTTTTATTTCATCCAACAAAGGAAAGGAAAAAGAATAGAAAAAACCTTTTTCGAGAATGTTTCTGAGTACGGGAGGTAGATTATAGAAAGGGAAGGTGTTAGCACCCTTTCTATCCATGGTTTTCCACGGGCTCTTAGGTACTTTGCTCATTTTTAAAATTCCTTGTGTGTGCTTGTTTTGAAAAGGTTTTACTTCGTGATGACTCTTGTATCGGTCTTCAAGAGTGTGACGAAGTTTTTTTGAAAATTGTTTTGAAAAGTGTTTGTGTAAAAAGTTTTGTTTGAGCAAGTACCTAGGAACTAATCTACCTACTCGAAAAAAGGTTGTTCGTTTTCCTTTAGACAGCGCTATCCTATTATTGAGGAATAGGTAGCACCATCCTTGGAATTTAAAAGGGACGTTCGAAGGGACAAAATGTCGAAGGGACTATTGTCATAAGATTAATTCGTAGGCAACTCGAGGGACAAGTAGGGACTATTATCTTTATGACGATTTTGAATCGAGGGTCATTACTAAGGTATCCCTACATTCGAGGGACGCGACCATTATTTCTGAGGCAACTAAGTGGGACAAACTGTAGGAGTGAACATTTACACGTGTATTTTTTTCCAATTAATCATCTTTGCACAATTAGGGTTTTCTACTATTTAAATTCCAGTTTGTCTTTTCATACAATCCTATACATACATCTAGGCAGTTTTAATTTGAGGGAATTAAAATGCGAGAAATTAGAGTCCTAGCTATTACATGGCTTTGGACAGATACATAATTATTTTGACTGAAAATAAAATGAGGAATTGAAATCCTATTTAAATCTATTACAAACTCGAAGCAGTTACAAATAATAATAAAAAAAGGAAATTAAAAACACGCGGTAAATTAAATGCGAGAAATAATTAGACGACCTAAAAATCTAAATTAAGAAATATTTATGTTATTTTTAAGGAAAAATTAGGTTAAGTATAAAATTAAACCCTAAATCTAATTATTTTTAATTATAATAAAAAACATTATATTACCCTAATTTAATTTAATTAATTAATAAATAAAATATTTTTTACGAAAAAAAGATTTTTGATGTTTTTTATGATTTTTGATTAAATAAAAAAATATGATTTTTTTTGGTGTTATTAAAAGATATAATTAATAAATAAAAAGAATTAAAGAATGAAAAATAAAAAAGACTTGGGCCTGTATAAGCACCCAGGGGGGGTGTTGCTGAATCTTCAAAGCCCATGTACACTGAGCCCAAACATGCGCCAAATCCTGTGCTGGCACGCTTGGAAGGTGCACCATGGTCTCTCCTTGATGGGAACGTTGGATCTGTACTGGCAATGATCCAGTGGCTGGATCAATAGGGCGCATGATGGAGGTTTGCTCATGAGCTACACTGGATCTGTATTCAAATGGTCAGAAAATAAGAAAACATTTGGACCTGGGATCGAACCCAGGTCCTTGGCTTCACATACTACTACCCCTGCCATCTGCGTTGCGTGGTTTTGTTGTAACAATAACGAAAACAAAACATAATATATGAAACAAAATGGTTGGGCTGGAAAACACGCGTGCAATTCAAATGGGCCAGTGGGGTGGTGACAAGTCACCGTCTTCTTCCCTGTCTGTAGTCTTAGATATCAGATCTATACCTACGGATAAAACTCCATAGCTATACACCTACAAGCTTCAAAAATTCATATGGTGCACAATAAATCAATTCTAACTATGCCAATCAATTCGTCTGGGTCTCACGAGCATCATAACATTAGTTTCTTGGCATAATTTCACCTGTACAGGGAAGCCCCAAAATGGCTTCTCAAACCCTACCCATGGCAATCGTCAGTATATTCATCAAAACAACAATTAAACCATTCAAACATGTTGCAAATATGTTAACAATCATAAATGTATCATTCAAACATGCTTAAGATGCAAGAATTAACGTAATCGATTTCAAAAAAAGAAGCAAACTGTATGAGTGGTGTGGGGTGATTCTGGGCGTTTTGACACTTGTAATTGATTGTGTTAGCTCCAATAGAGGTCCACGAAATGATTGGAAGCTTCAGTACGCCTTGAATTGGTCTATGGAAGAAGAAACGTCTCACATTTTTTGAACAAAATTTGAACTTTGTTTCTCTGTTTTCACGACTGCAAAACCTCCTCTTGCATTGTTTTTGTTCACTATATGTAGTTTGATGCATTAGGGTAACAAAAACAAACAGAATCCTTTGGAATTATAGAGATTGAATGAGATTTTCTTGCCATATGATATCTTTCCATAACCATGCAAATCATGCTCTTTTTGCCTCCAATTACCTTGATTCATTTTGATCTGATTTGGCCATCATAATTAGATTTGATTTCCATCAAAATCAGATCATGAAAACAATCTTTGATATTTTTTGTTATTTATTTGATTTAATGTGATTTTTTATAAATAAAAATCATAATAAGATAAATAAATAGAGAAAATAAGATATGGTTGTTGGCTTGGGTCGTGGACCATGTCCTTAACAAGATATAATCCTAAAATGCTAGGCCCTTTTGGCAAAAAATGCATTTTTGAGCACATTTGACTTTAGGCAAATTTTCAAAAATGGTAAACTTTGACAATGCATATCTCTTCCAATTCTAACCCTAGAGAAGTGTTCTTGGACTTTTTAGAAATATTAGGATGTCCCCTAAACAACCTGTTTGGTCTCATTTCAATTGGGTCCTCCATGTTCATGTAAGAAGCTTTGACTCAAAAGGTGTTTTTGTTGACTTTTCAAAAGGACCTATAATGTAGAAATCCATATCTTTTTATGAGTGCATTTCTTGAACATGAGAGATGAAGACGAGTTGTTGGAAATTGGATTCCCTTCAAAAAGAGCCTTGGATTATAAATTTCTGATAAAATATGATAAAGTTATGCTTGGTCAAAGTTTGGTTGACTTTTCCTAGGAAACCCTAATTTAAGAACTTTTGAGTTTTGATTAATTAGGAGCATTCCTTGAGGAATAATGATCAACCCTTTATCAAATGATGGATATAACTTCAAAATGTTTATGTTGACCAAAAATCTTAAAGTTTGACTGCATGTGGGCCATAGTTGACTTTTGACCTAATACAGTCGATTCTCAAGCCTTTGAGCAGTTGACTGAGCAAACTTCTTGTGCAAGACTTGAAATTTGACATGGATGGTCTTGATAACATATTAGTACTATGGAGAGTATATGAGGCCTTTAGAGCTCACCCTTCTTGATGAAAATGGAAACCCTAGTTGGAGGTTCATTGCTTTAGGAGAGAGTTTGTCTGGTCAACTCTTGAGCATCCTTGAGCAAGTTGAGGGTCTTAATGAGCATATATTGAGTAAAATGGGAGGGAAAATTTTGGGGTACAACATATATGTTTTGTTTTAATTATGTACTATTTTCATTTCACGACAATTTCCTATTACTAAGATTTATGTCTCTTTGTAAAAAATCGATTGTTTATGGGAAAACTATCAATACAAATACACCTTAAAATTCAAACTTTTTTTTCTATTTTTCTGTTTTGTTTGTAAAAACATCCAATGACTAAAATTTAATGAACATATGCATATGAACATGATTTACTGTTAAAAAATATATGCATTTACTCAAGACTTTTGGAGTCTGGAGAACATTCAAGCTGTCAACAAATCCCTACAGAGCCACTTCCATGAGATTATCCCCACAGAGTAATCTTCACAAAATTCAACTTCAATGAAGATACATTCCTCGCAATTTCCATGGAAGATCCCTCCAACGGATAAATGAATATTATCTCTTTCCTGGAAATATCACCCATCTATGAAGTTCCAATCAGTACAGTTCATGGAAGTTCTCTTCTCCAGTTGAGTTTATTCCTCCAAAACTATAAAACTCCCTGCAGATTTCTTCTCTCCAGTAGAGCTTATTTCTCAGCAGAATATTTCTCCATCAACAGGGTTTATTTCCCCAACAGATTACAGTCTCCCCAACTTGAGCCTATTCCTCAGATTGCTACAAATCACCAACAAAATTCCTCTCCAGTGAAACCTAGAACCGGACTAGATATCAGTCAACTTTATCCTCCCCTGACGAGTCATAAGGTTATCCATCTCTTTTATCCCCAATCAGGGTATATAAGAATTAAACTCCCTAGAAAATTCGGAAGGTTATCCATCTCTCTTATCCCCAGTTATGGTATATAAGAATTAAACACCCCAGATGAATAAGAAGGTTATCCATCTCTTTTATCGCCAGTCGAGGTATATAAGAATTAAACTCCTCTATAGAGATATGAACGACTAATGTTCCTAAACTCTTCTCCTCAAATAGAAGTCAACATTCCCCAATGGAGTTTCCTCAAACAACTAGCAGGAATCCCCAACGAAAGCATTCTAGACAAGGTTGAAGATTACACATGTTCTTCATCCTCAGCACCATTCGGGGATTCATTTTTCTAGCAAGATGTCATGCAGAACTATTGATACATTTCTAACAATGTTTCACACTCATACATCATTTACCAATATCATAGCATATGCATATGAAATGCATATAACACAGTCTCATTTATTTTGAGAACATCATTACGCAATTGATTTCATACATCATGACATTGCATACAACTAACTCTTTACCTTTTCAGGAAAGATCAATCAACAGATAAACGTCATCAACTACTTATATGACTCGACAGTCTTCCCTAAGGCTACATCTGACAAAGGGCTATTTTAGCGATTTCCTCAGAGGGCCATTCCCAAAAAAGACATCTTCTGGATCAGATTAAATTAACCATATATTTATTCTGATACTTCTTCCAGTAGAATTTTTCTAGCTCAGATTAAATCGATCATAGATTGATTCTGATACTTCTCCAATTAAAGACGGACAAAGAGATATTCTGGTTCAGATTAAATCGACCATGGATTTACTCTGATACTTCTTCTAATAGAAATTTTCCGGCTCAGGTTAAATTGACTAAAGATTTATTCTGATACTTCTCCCATTTAAAGACGGATGCAAACATCTTCTGGATAAAATTAAATCAAGTGTAGATTTATTTTGGTACTTCTTCCAGTAGACTTTTTTTGGCTCAGATTAAATTAACCAAAGATTTATTCGGATACTTCTCCAAGTTAAATATGGACACAAACATCTTCTGGCTCAAATTAAATTGATCATGGATTTACTCTGATACTTCTTCTAGTATTTTTTTTCTCATGTTAAATCGACCATAGATTGATTCTGATACTTCTCCAATTAAAGACGGACAAAGACATCTTCTAGCTCAGATTAAATCGACCATGGATTTACTCTGATACTTCTTCCAGTAGACTTTTTCTGCCTCAGATTAAACCGACCATAGATGTATTCTGATACTTCTTCCAGCTAAAGACAGATGCAAACATCTTCTGGCTCAGATTAAATCAAACGTAGATTTATTCTGATACTTCTTCTAGTAGACATTTACTGGCTCAGATTAAATCAACCATAGATTTATTCTGATATCTCTTTCAATTAAATACAAAAAGACCTCTTCTGGCTCAGTTTAAATCAAGCGTAGGTTTATTCTGATACTTCTTCCATTTTAAGTCGAGCGTAGACTTAGTATAAATTCTATCCACAGATACTTTGGATGGAGTCTATAAAACCATCCCCGACAACTCTCAATCACCTCTCCAAATGGAATCTTTAAGCCCATTTCCAATATTACATCCACCAACAACATTACTTCGGGCACATGCGAGTGCAAATATCTGGGCACTTAAGTGTTCAATCATCTTCTACCTTCAAGTCACGAATGGCGGACATGCCAATCTAACTCTTCAGGTTTAAGAAGGTTGAACAGGGGCAACTATTGTACCCAAAAAATTTCCCTCCCTTTTTTTCTTCAAGACATTTTCATAAAGGTCTCAAATAGTCAAAGCTACTTAAGAGCTGACTAGTTAAAACCTCCTCCTAAGCAATGAGTCCACAATTAGGGTTTGGTGTTTATCAAAGAAAATTGGTTTTCAAGGATATCAAATGAATTTCATGGTTCATCATAGGTCCTCAATAATTTTTATGTCAAGTTTCAAGTCTTGCATCACATGTTTGCTCAATCAATTGCTCAAATGACTGAAAAATCAATTGTATTGGACAAAAAGTCAACTATGGTCAACATACAGTCAAACTTCAAGATTTTCTGTCAGTGTCAACATTTTGAGGTTTCATTCATCATTTTATCAAGGGTTGACCATGATCCCTCAAGGAAAGTTCTCAAATCATCAGAGGTCAAGAAGTTGCCAAATTAGGGTTTTAATTGAAGATGATTGATCATTGACTTTTGACCTAGTGCATGACTTAATGGCTTGAAGCATGATTTCAAGAGCTCAATTACAACATCTTGACCTAATTACATGGCTCAAGACATTTCCAAAGATGCAAGTGATTGATAGTTGAAGAAATTGAATCAATTGATAAAAGTCAACATTCACACAAAGTCAAACTTTGACTTTTTGGTCAACATTGGAATTCAAAAATCAAGAATCATCATGATATTCAAAACATTCAAACTTTGTCATCAAGAATCAATAAAGTCAACAAAAGTCAAAAGTATCGATTTTCAAATACTTAGAAAAAATTCAAGTGTTTTATACTTAAAAACCTTAACTTCACAAGCAAGTTTCCTCAAGATATAAGTTGATTCAAGGAAAACTTTCACCATGAAAGTTGAAGGGGTTGATGAATTCTACAAATTTGTTAGTGTGTGTTGTACCCCAAAATTTGCCCTCTCATTTATCAATCCTGACTCCTGTAGGGATTTACTCAAAATCCTGATTTTGAATTTTTCTTACAAAATTTCTTTACTTGCTAAAACGTATTTTTCAAAATTTTCAAGACAATCATAAACTTTGCATTACTTGAATATCACTGTTTGGATATGGTCATTTGTTTGACAGCATAGAAATTCATACAACGAATATCCAGTGAACCAAAGCTCTCTCGGTGAACTAAATCACTTCAAGTGGGATGACACTTCCAATAACAAATCTCCTATCTACAAGGGGGCATGACATGTCACTATCCAGCACACATGGGGCAGTCCAGTCAAGATTCCAAGAAATATCTCAAGAAATGCTGAATAACCAGGGGCAGGTCTTTATCTAAATCACTTGGGGCATTGAACGCCAATCTCAACAAAGGGTTACGTACAATCAAACATTTTATGGCAATGCCACAAACATTTGCTGCTGGGGGAAATGAAAAATCTCCCCAAAATCCTTCTCATAGGATGATTCCCCGGCCAAATTTTCAATCTCTGAAAACTTTTTCAACTGAGTCGACTTCAAGAATCCTCGAGGATTTCTGCCAGTGAAGTCGCCGCCTCTCCAACAGACTAAGCAACATGGTTTATTTCCCCAACAAACAGCATGATCCCCCAACTTGAGTTTGCCTCTACAACTACTATAAATCAGAGGACCACAACTCCTCTTCCCCAACAGAATACTCTACAATCCCGAAAAACACTGTGAAGCCTAGATTTCGACCAGCTAACAGTATAAGATGTTGCGAAGCCTGGATTTCGACCAGATAGTAGTTCCCTTCTCCAAAAACATTGTGAAGCCTGGAATCTGGCCAGATAACAGTAAACTTCCTTATCCCCAGCAAGTCGTTGTAAAGCTTGGAATCCGACCATATAACATCTAACTTTTGGTTCTCTCCAGCCAAAGATAATCCACCCAGTAGAGCAACGGGCAACCGGGACTCCTGAACTCTTTTCCCAAAGCAAGAATCAACACTCTCCATAGAGTTTTCAATATCCCCCAGCGGATTTCTCCTCAAAACGAGAATCCCCGGTGGAAACACTCTATGTAAAGTTTGAAGACACACCTACTCTTCAATGGCAGTCCGGGGTTTAATAACTCCCTAGAATTTTTCAAGGATTTATTTTCCCAGACAAAAATACATTATGCATACAGCATAATCTCATTTTTGAGAACATTATTACATAATGCATCTCATCTATCATGACATTGCATACGACTTTGCCTTTACCTTTTCATGAAAAGGGCAACAGATAAAGTTCATCACCTTTTTTGGAGTAGCAATCGTCCAAGATTCCTTCATCATCTTTTGGAGTAGCAATCATCCCAGATCCCTTCTGTGATCAGTGTAAATAGAACTGACTGTTTTGAAATGCTGGTTCGCGAAATGTCACGGTAAGCAAGAGTCGCCACCGTCTTTTATTTTCTCCAACAAGGAAAGGACAAAAGCACAGCAAAATTCCTTTTCGAGATGTTTCTCGGTTCGGGAGGTAGATTATAGAAAGGGAAGGTGTTAGCACCCTTTCTATCCGTGGTTATCCACGGGCTCTTAGGTACTTTCTCACTATGTTTTCAAAAATGTTTGCTTTTCTTGTGTTTGTAGGTTTTGAAAAAGTTTGTTTTGAAAACTTTGATTTAACTCTTGTATCTGTCCTCAAGAGTGTATGAAGTGTTGTTTGAAAACTTTTGTCAGAAAAGTGTAGGTGCGAAAAGTATTTTTGTTTTGAAAGAGAAAGTACCTGAGAACCTCTACCTACTCAAAGAAATTAAGCTGTGTAAATGTCCTTTAGACAGTACCATCCCACTATTGAGAAGTAGGTAGCACCGTCGTTGGAGTTTCAGGTCAATTCGATTATAGGGACATGTGGTCACTAAAGCAATGGTAGGACGCCTTAGCGGTAACCCTAATGTCCTAGACCCTCTTTATCCGAGGCAACCGTTTCGAGGCAACTTGGATCTTTAGACAAGAGGGCGACCTCTAAAACACCCTATACTCAATGACCACGTCGAGGCAACCAAGTGAGGCGTACCCTAGGAGTGGCATGTGCGAGTGTGTCAAGTTTCGATTATGTTATCTTTGCACATGTTATAGTGAGCTACGGGTTGATTTTAATTTTCAGAGATAAGTCTTGTCATGCATAGTTTAGTTAACATACATCTAGCAGTTTATATTTGCGGAAAATAAATTGCGGAAAGTAAAGCTACGCTATTACAAGGCGTCGGGTATTTACATCGCCAAAAACAAACCCTTGAAAAATAAATGCGAGAAAATAAAGAAAGCGATAAAAAAGTCCTAATCAACGCTATTACATCCTCGGAGCAAATACATAAATATGGATCAAAAATTAATAAAACAAACATACGCGCGAGAGAAAATTGAATCGGAGGAGTCCTTAGGGTTTTGACCCTTTTTGAGAAAGAAAGAAGTTTTTGTTATTTTGCATTTAATTAAATTAATCCTCAAACTAATTAATTAATAAAATAAAAAAAGATATTTTTGAGTTTTTTATGTTTTTTAGGAAATAAATAAAAAATAAGATGATTAAAAGTCAAGAACCCTAATTCTACATTAGTTTTAGATTATTGCAAAAATGTCAAAAATTAACTTAATTAAAACAACTAAATTAATTATGTTAGTTTTTATTTACAAAAATAATAAATTAAGGGTTAATTTAATAAATAATAATAAAAAATATTATATTTTAGTTTTCTGAATTTATTATGAAAAAATTAATTATTTTGGTTAGTGAAAATAATAATAATTAATAATAATAAAAAACAACTAAATAAATAAACACAAAGGAAGAAAAAAGAATAAACCCAAGGGGGGGTGTTGGCCCAATTTTGGAGGTATCTTTGGCAATTTGAAGCCCAATATGCTGCAAGCCTTGTTGACTTTCCTGATCACCCATGCGTTGATTGACTAGGGAGCATGGTAGTCTTCCACTCATGACCACTGGGTCCAAGCTTAGAGACACATGACGTGCTGAGATGTGAGGTACATGATGGACTTCCTTGTGAAAGCTGCATATGAATATGCCAAGAGAAAAGAAATAAATGATTTGAGGGACCTGGGATTCGAACCCAGGTCCCAGTGGACTTTGCATGCTTTCCCCAACTACTCAACCAACGCGTTCCAATTGTTATTAAAATAAAACGCAATAATTATATAAGAAAATAAACAAATATGCTGAAATCAAAACAAAACGCGCACTGATTCAAATGGTCCAACCATATGTGAACACCTCATCATCTTCTTCGTTGTACCTGTAAAAACAATATTAGATAGCTGGGGTTTTTAACCCCCACTATATACTGCAAGGAAAAATAGCGATTAGAGCTACAACAAGCATAAATATTTCGTGATGGGTGGGTTAGGTTCGTCTTGTCCTCACGAATTCAGTCATGTATCTTAATAGTCTCAATTTTTCCTGGTTTAGGAATCCCCAATTTCAAAGCTTAAGAACCCTAGAAATTGATCATGGCATCTTTTGATTCAAAGCGTTTTAGTTCAATTAAATTATACCATTAGCTTCGTATGGTCCCTAGCAACACAAATTAACCACAAAAACATGTCAAATATGCATGAATCAAGATATACGATTATGAATAGGAATTGCAAACCGTGGTTCTGTAGATGATAATTCTTTGAGCTTTGAAACTGGAATTTGATTGTAAATCGTGCCTAAGACCTCCTGCAATGTATTAGAATCAACAAAAGTCCTTAAATCGCCCTAGAATGCCAAAATCAGTTATCAATTTTCTTGGAAATTTCTTGAATTGGCTATGGTATTTTCTGCAGCTTTTTCACGTCTATTAGGTTAGGATTTGCTTGCATATATATAGGGCAATTAAATTAGGTCAAGAGCTGGGCAAAAATCCATGTGCAATGGTGATTGAATCTTTGATTGGAAATCAAATCTTTTTGATTTTTCATGATTGGAAAATGTTGCCAAATTTGGAGATTTTGTATCTTTGACTTGGTGCTCGAATTTGCCAGCATGCTGAGGTCCTATTTGCTTCACAAAAAGATTGAAAACATCAAATCTTCTATTTTCCTACAATTTAAATTAATTAAATGAATTAATATTAATTAAAAATCCAGTTAATCAATAAAAATAAGAAAATAAATTCCATTAAGCTTGATGGGTCGTGCATAGGTCATGGATGAAGTTTCAAGAAGAGATTTGAGGCCCATTAGCCAAAATAAGGTGTTTTGAGCAAAGTTGACTTTTGCAAATTCCTAAAAATTTCCCAACTTCTCCAATGCACAACTTGCTCAATTTTGATCCTATGACCATGTTCTTAGACATTTTGGAAAGCTCTTGAAGTCCTCTAACCAATTCCTTTGGTCCCATGTCATTTGGATTTACCAATCTCAAGTTATGCCTTTTGACTTAAAGTGCACTTTTGTTGACTTTTGAAATTGACCTATAATGTAAAAATTGATAACTTCTTGTGAGAGCATTTATTGAACTTGGAGTGTGAAGATGGATTGTAGGAAATGGCATCACCTTCAAAATGAGAATTGGATGGGATTTTTCTGATGAACCATGAAAAAGTTATGCTCTGGTCAAGATACAGTTGACTCTTCTGCTGTCCAAAAATAGTAACTTTTTGCACCTTGATGATTTTTGAGCTATTCTTGTGGAATCATGATCAAGACTTGATCAAATGATGATTGTGAACTCAAAATAAGATGTTGACCAAAAATTCTGACTTTTGACTGCAAAGTGACCATTTTGCCCTTGCAGTTGACTATGTATCAAATGGAGCTTTTGACTGTGCAAATTGGCATTGTGAGTCTTGAAACTTGTCATGTAGATGCTTCAGAATATATATAGGCCTATGAGACTTGATTGAACCATTGAAAACCCCAAATTCCTTGAAAGAACCAAAACCCTAATTTCAGCTGTCTTAGGAGATGGTTTGAACTGTACCACCCTTGAGCTAATTTGAGTAATTTGACGATTATTCTTGTCAAATCTTGGGGTACAACAGTTGCCCCTGTTCAATCTTCTTAGACCTGAGGATGTATATTGGCTTTCGTGCCTTTCGTGACCTGAAGGTGGAAGATGATTGAACACTAAAGTGCCCAAAAATTTGCACTCGCATGGTGTAGTATCAGCAATGTGATGTCGGGAATGGGCTTACAAATGCCATTTGGAAAGATGATGGACAGGAGGATGGGCTTATAGATGCCATCTGGAGATGTGACAGAATCTTGTCGGGGATGGGCTTATAGATGCCATCTGGAAATGTAATGGATAGTTATGAAGATGGGCTTAAAGATGCCATCTGGAAATGTTTGTTGGATTGTAACTTGGTAGGTTGAAAGACGGAACCTGTGTAGGGTTACCTGATGATGAGTCCGTGTAAAACTGCATCTTGGAAGAGAAGGAACCGGTGTCGGGTTGCTTCATGATGGTCAAGTGGATAGTTGTCCTGTCTGGTTTCAGGCATTAATCTCTGACCTGAGAAAGAAAGATAGTTTTCCTAGCTTGCTACAGGTATTAATCCAGAATTTAAGAAGGTTGGCCGATGAGATAGTTTTCCTGTCTGGTTTTAGGTATTAATCTCTGACCTGAGAAAGAAAGATAGTTTTCCTGGCTTGCTACAGGTGTTAATCTTCAATCTCTTCATATAGGTGATTTTCCTGTCTGGTTTCAGGTGTTAACCTATAATCAGTCATCCATAGATATTTCCTGGCTAGTTACAGGTGTTGATCTGGAACTTAAGAAAGGGTGGTCGAGGAGATAGTTATCCTGGCTGGTTTCAGGTATTAATCTCCAACCTGAGAAAGAAAGATAATTTTCCTGGCTCGCTACAGGTATTAATCTTCAATTTCTTCAATGTAGATAACTTTCCTGGCTAGTTACAGTTATAGATCTACAATCAGTCGTCCACAGATATTTCCTGGCTAGTTACAGGTGTTGATCTGGAACTTAAGAAAGGTTGATGGTAATCATCTTTTGATTGAATCTGGAATAAGTATCAGAATGTCGCCATATCTGGGTCACATTTGAACTGTCTCTAGAAGGAATCTAGAATGAGCAATAGAATAGCATACGTGTCTGAGCATCTCTAAGTTGCCTTTAGAAGTTTGAATCTGAATAAGCCATAGAATAGCATCTGTGTCTGGAGCATCTCTAAGCTGTCTCTGAAAGGAAATCTGAATAAGCAATAGAATAGCATCCGGGTCTGGAGCATCTCTAAGCTGTCTCTGAAAGGAAATCTGGAATAAGTATCGAAATGTCACCAAATCTGGGTCACCTCTGAACTATCTCTATAAGGAAATCTGGAATAAGTATCAGACTGTCGCCATGCCTAGGTCACATCTGAGCTGTCTCTGGAAAGAATCTGGAATAAGTATCAGAATGTCGCCATGCTTGGGTCACATCTGAACCATCTCTTGCTCAACGGAGTAAACCGCTGAGGTTATAGAACTAGTCCGTACTATGACGGAGGAAATCATCAAGATCTAGGAACTGACTCGTGCTCAATGGAGTATACCGTTGAGGTTATAGTACTTGTCCACCCTATGATGTAGAGAAACTGTCGAGATTGAGAATCTTATCTGAACTTCAACCGAGGATAATCCGATTGAGATTTAAGAACTGGTCAGATCTTCGACTAAGCTGAGAACTTAACTGCATCTTTCCTGAAAGGTAAAGGTCAGTCACATGCAATGCATGAGATGGATCAAGCAATGATGTTCTCAACATAAATGAGATTGTATGGTATGATGCGTATATGCATGTATCATGATGTATGAAAATGTGATGTTTCAGCTGGGGAAAGTAAATCCCGGAGCTGCTGGAGAATAGAGTTGAGTTCTTCGTTTCCGCTGGGGATGGTGAACGAAGATGATTACTTGAATAAACCTGCAGGAGGAAAGAACTCCGTTGGGGAATAAACTTGATGAAAGAGATTACTCCGAGGGGAAATACTCTGTGGGGGAGAGATGTTCTGCTGAGAGTTTTAATGATAACTCCGCTGGGGATTCCGTTGATAAGCTCTGTTGGGGATAGAAAGAACTTCGCTGGGGATAGAAAGAACTTCGCTGGGGATAGAAAGAACTTCGCTGAGG
Organism: Vicia faba; assembly: GCA_948472305.1. Classification (NCBI taxonomy): domain Eukaryota; kingdom Viridiplantae; phylum Streptophyta; class Magnoliopsida; order Fabales; family Fabaceae; genus Vicia; species Vicia faba. The sequence continues at coordinate 698,274,015 of OX451740.1, forward strand.
ATGATCTTTCAGTTGCAACTTTCTGAGGATAACCCAGTTAGACTCTGGTGGGGACAACCTTCTGAATACGGCTGGGGAGATGCATTTGTACTCTGCAGGGGACAAAGCTTCCAGAATCTACTGGGGAAGATGATTCAACTCTGGTCGAGGAAGCTTTTTATACTGCGCTGGGTAAATGACTCCACTGGGGTATCTGATATTCCACCGGGGAACATTCCTATACTCCGTTGAGGAATATCAAGACTGTCGGGGGTACTCTTACACTTGCTGGGGAATATTGAGACCTTCTGGGGATACCCAACTTTTTTAGGGCTGACGGTAGACCAACTCTGCTTGGGGGAGAGTATTACTGATTCATCTGTGGTTGCAAGTCTCAGTGGGGAGAGCTACCATTACTGTCTTACTCTGCGAGGAGTGAAGGTATCTTGGTCATACTCTTCAACTGAATCTACCTTGTACCTGGAGGACAGAGCAGCTTGTATAGTTCGGACAATTCTTATTGCCCCAGTTTCTGCGGGAGAAGAAGGCCTATGAGGTGTTTGATAACTGCCGATTGACAAATCTTCTTCTGGTAGGCAAGTGACGAGATGACGGGACATAGTCGTACGCTTTGATCCCTAATTTCTACCTGGACCGCCCCTTCGGGTTTTCAGTCCACCGGGATACCCATTTTTGCCCAAGCCGCCTTTTCAGGTTTTCGACTTTCCGGGTGTACAGATTTTTTCATTTTCATCCCTTATTTTTGCCCGAACCCTTTTGGTTCGCCGGGAAGCCCTTATTTTTGCCTAGGCCAGTCGACCTAGCCGGTCTTTGATTATGCGTAGTATTTTTCTTTTACTATGTCCTTGCTCTCAGGATGTAGGGAGTTGTCACTGTCAGTAGTGTTGTGTTGCCATACTACTAGAAGATGTTCGATCATGCAAGATTCGTTGCTGGAATTCATGTCCAATGCCCCAAGTGACTCAGGCGGAGATTTTCCCCTGGCTATTTGGCATTTTGAGAGATTCCTTGAATCTTGACTTGACATCCCCAGATGATGGACAATGGTTATGTCTGCCCCTTGGTTGGAAGTGTTTCTTCCACTTGAGGTGACTCTTTTTGTTGAGAAGGTTTTTGTTCACTAGATATTTGTCGTGCGAATTTCTCTGCTGTTTGAACAAATAGTCATATGCAAACAAAGTTATTTTAAGAATACAAAGCTTATGTCTGTTTTTGAAGTTTTTTGAAAATGCATTTTTTCAGTAAAACAAGTGAATTTTTGTAAACTGTGATGTCAACTCAGGATTTTATAGCAAGCCCTACAGGAGTCAGAATACCTTTTGTAACAGTATGCTTTCGAACTAACCCATGCTTCAACTAGGACTTTTAAGGGTTATAACGTGGCTTGGTTCACGGTTTAAGAAACAAAGGATAAAGGCTCAAATTTTATTTGCACCCACCCGCTCTTCGTGATGTTCTTCGTTCCTAAACTCAGCTAATCGTGCATTAGATCTTGTTTGAGTCTTTGCTCTGATATTCCGGTGATGGTTCGGATGCTGACAGTTTATTTTGAATAGGCAGTCATTTTGTTGAGAGTCTGTAGGACCTCTTTCTTTTTTGATTTTATTATCCCTGTCTTTTTGCCTGAACTGTTTCTTTTGCGATTACAGTCAGCGGGATGCCCCAGTTTTTTGTAAGTCTTCTTCATAGGTTTTGACTTATTGGGCTTTTATTTTGAGATATAATGACTGCTTGTCTTGACGATTATAGGGAACCATCACTGTCTTTTGTTTCCGAAGGATTTCTTTGATGCCATTCATTGTGCACCTGGATCAGCTGAGAAAACTACCCTGCCCCAGGTTATAATTAAGGGTTTTAATTTTTGCGAAAAGAAAAACTCCAACTTCTTTGGCTCAAAGGGGTTGACTAGGGATTATCTTCCTTATAACTCCACTGTTTAGGATTTGAAACAATGCCTGTACCTCATCAGCGGGGTCTGTTCAAAAGCATATTGTAAAGATCGTGGTATCGTTTTCGTCATCCTCCCTCTAAAGGCTTAGAATTTTTTAATCGAGAGTTGATCATCAAAAAAAAAATGAAAGCAATTTGAATATAGTGAACGCGAATGGATTGATTCAACACAGACATATGCGATGCATTAATGAAATAAAAAAGTTTGCCATGACAATAATTGTTTGAATAAGCAAAGAAAAATACAACTTGAAAATTCAAATAAAACAAAAGCCTTAAATGATTTGGCATAGGAGCAGTGATTATGTTTGGAGTCTCTGGAGGGTCAAACTGGATTTCTTTGGCATCAATCATGTCTTGAACCTTATTCTTCAGGGGCCAACAGTTGTTTGTGTCATGTCCCGGACTGTCAGAGTGGTATGCACACCTTTCATTGGGATGATAGGTAGGAGCGGAAGTGTTTGGATTCCGGAGAGGAGCCCTTAATGTAATCAGCCCTGCCTTCAACATTTGCTGTAACGCTTGAGTCAGTGACGTGTTGATCTTAGTGAATTGTATTTTAGGTGCGACCTCCTTACGTTGATGCCCCTGTCTTTATTGAGCAGGCGTAGGATTAGAGATCAATATTTCTCCTACGCGTTGGTCATGATGACTCTTTTGACCATACACAGCATTGAACTCTTTCTTCCCATTGTAGGGATTTTTGTGAGCATTAGAAGGTGTAGCTTCTTGAATCTTCCCACTTTTGATGCCATCTTCAATTCTTTCACCAATCAAGATAAGGTCTGTGAACCTGGCTGAAGAATTTCCAATCAAATGGTTGCAGAACGGACCAGACAGGGTCCCCAGAAACATATCAACCAGCTCACGATCAGTCAAAGGTGGATGCACCCTTCCGGCAAGGTCTCTCCATTTTTGGGCGTACTCTTTAAATCCTTCGCCCGTCCCTAGTGACATACCCTGGAGTTGGGTATGCGTAAGAGCGAGGTCGGAATTATACTGATACTGCTTATAGAATGCAGTAGCCAAATCTTCCCAGTTACGGATACTGGCCCCATCCAGCTGATAGAACCATTCGAGTTGAGTCCCTGAAAGACTATCCTGAAAGAAATGGATCCACAAATTCTTGTCAGCAGTGTAAGGTTGGATCTTCCTTACATACGACCGGAGGTGCAGCTTTGGGCAGGAGGCTCCGTCATATTTGGCAAAAGCAGGTGCCTTGAACTTATGGGGAATTACCACCCCAGAGGATAAGCCTAGGTCTCCAAAGTCTAACCCGGGCACATTCTGTATCTCCATAGCACTTAAGCGATCCTCCAACTGTTTATACCTATCCTCAGCAGGAGGATATTGTTCTTCATCATAATCTGTCTCGTTGTCGGAGACCACGGGACTAGGAACCCTTCTCTCTTGTGGATTGTCTCTGCCTACAGATGAGGTAGTCAGCTCAACCTTATTCTGCAGTCCATTCTCAAATTTGCGTCCAGTGTTGAACAAGACGGTCCTCTTCTTCTTCTTCTTCCTCTCTTTCAGAATTAGAGTCTTCAAATCTTGTTGACCCTGGGCTAGGCTCATAACCAACTCTTGGAATTGGGCATTCTGGGCCTGGAGGGCCTTAATAGCTTGTTCAGTGGAAGGTTCAGTAGACATGATGATTGCTGAAATAAATAGCGAAGAAGATAAGAGACATGTAATGGTACCTATAATGCAATGATATGTATGATATATGTATGCAATGTTTTCAAGGATCTCGTGGGGTAAACAAATAAACTTGTTAGAATTTGAATCTGGTAGCTTGATTGAAGGAGCTTCATGTTGTTGAGAGTCCTTCTTCAAGAGTCAAAGCTCACCATATCGAGTGGGTCATAGCCCCTGACCCAAGTTATCGTGCTTGGATTTCTGGACAACCTTGGCTAGAGGAAAATAAATCCCCTTTGCCCCTTGCTAGACTTTTGGTTCATTCTGACCTGCATCACAAACCCTTGAGATCCTTGAAATGGTTAAGTCCTTATGCAGGATGTATGCAATGTTATGATGTTATGATGTCATGATAAAGGCACACCACAAGTATTCACAAAAGGCAAACATGGTAAGGAACACAAGTCACACAAGAGCCCTTAGATTTCAGGCTGGCATGAAGTTTAGGCACTACCCTCTTTCAGTTTCAGTTGGTTAAGACCTGTCCTAGAAAATAGTAACCGGGTTCTAGAGGATCTCAATATCACTAACTACCCTCGATCGGTCATAATTCCAGTTTGGCAACCTTTTCTTGCGGCCGAAACCATCGCGAGAGTTTAGCCTCAATGAGTGTAGCATACTGCTACTGTTCTATGGCCAAGTTGGTCAATTTAAGGTGCTAAGGTCAGTTGGTGCTTAATGACTCCTCAGAAGACCCATATTCTCCTCATTCCAACACAACGGATACCGGTAAAGACCAAGGTGTCACACCAACGTAGCTACTGCTTCACCCGTGCCGGTCTATGCCGGACAGGTCCCTCACAGTTTATTGCTACTTACCTAAAGGGTATCCCTAGATCTGGGTTAGGATCTATAGAACTCCGATACAAGCCCACAAATTTTAAAGCATACAAAGCATACAATTGAAAACACAAGTGATCTAATCCTAAGGTACACCTCACTAATAAATCCCCAGCAGAGTCGCCAGTTCTGTGATCGGTGGAAATATAACTGACTGTTTTGAAATGATGGTTCGCGAAATGTCGCGGTAATCAAGAGTCGCCACCGTCTTTTATTTTCTCCAACAAGGAAAGGACAAAAGCACAGTAAAATTCCTTTTCGAGATGTTTCTCGGTTCGGGAGGTAGATTATAGAAAGGGAAGGTGTTAGCACCCTTTCTATCCGTGGTTATCCACGGGCTCTTAGGTACTTGCTCACTATGTTTTCAAAAATGTTTGCTTTTCTTGTGTTTGTGGGTTTTGAAAAAGTTTGTTTTGAAAACTTCGATTTAACTCTTGTATTTGTCCTCAAGAGTGTATGAAGTGTTGTTTGAAAACTTTTGTCAGAAAAGTGTACGTGCGAAAAGTATTTTTGTTTTGAAAGAGCAAGTACCTAAGAACCTCTACCTACTCAAAGAAATTAAGCTGTGTAAATGTCCTTTAGACAGTACCATCCCACTATTGAGAAGTAGGTAGCACCGTCGTTGGAGTTTCGGGTCAATTCGATTATAGGGACATGTTGTCACTAAAGCAATGGTAGGACGCCTTAGCGGTAACCCTAATGTCCTAGACCCTCTTTATCCGAGGCAACCGTTTCGAGGAAACTTGGATCTTTAGACAAGAGGGCGACCTCTAAAACACCCTATACTCAATGACCACGTCGAGGCAACCAAGTGAGGCGTACCCTAGGAGTGGCATGTGCGAGTGTGTCAAGTTTCGATTATGTTATCTTTGCACATGTTATAGTGAGCTACGGGTTGATTTTAATTTTCAGAGATAAGTCTTGTCATGCATAGTTTAGTTAACATACATCTAGCAGTTTATATTTGCGGAAAATAAATTGCGGAAAGTAAAGCTACACTATTACAAGGCGTCTGGTATTTACATCGCCAAAAACAAACCCTTGAAAAATAAATGCGAGAAAATAAAGAAAGCGATAAAAAGGTCCTAATCAACGCTATTACATCCTCGGAGCAAATACATAAATATGGATAAAAAATTAATAAAACAAACATACGCGCGAGAGAAAATTGAATCGGAGAAGTCCTTAGGGTTTTGACCCTTTTTGAGAAAGAAAGAAAGAAGTTTTTGTTATTTTGCATTTAATTAAATTAATCCTCAAACTAATTAATTAATAAAATAAAAAAAGATATTTTTGAGTTTTTTATGTTTTTTAGGAAATAAATAAAAAATAAGATGATTAAAAGTCAAGAACCCTAATTCTACATTAGTTTTAGATTATTGCAAAAATGTCAAAAATTAATTTAATTAAAACAACTAAATTAATTATGTTAGTTTTTATTTACAAAAATAATAAATTAAGGGTTAATTTAATAAATAATAATAAAAAATATAATATTTTAGTTTTCTGAATTTATTATGAAAAAATTAATTATTTTGGTTAGTGAAAATAATAATAATTAATAATAATAAAAAACAATTAAATAAATAAACACAAAGGAAGAAAAAAGAATAAACCCAAGGGGGGGTGCTGGCCCAATTTTGGAGGTATCTTTGGTAATTTGAAGCCCAATATGCTGCAAGCCTTGTTGACTTTCCTGATCACCCATGCGTTGATTGACTAGGGAGCATGGTAGTCTTCCACTCATGACCACTGGACCCGAGCTTAGAGACACATGCCGTGTTGAGATGTGAGGTACATGATGGACTTCCTTGTGAAAGCTGCATATGAATATGCCAAGAGAAAAGAAATAAATGTTTTGAGGGACCTGGGATTCGAACCCAGGTCCCAGTGGACTTTGCATGCTTTCCCCAACCACTAAGCCAACGCGTTCCAATTGTTATTAAAATAAAATGCAATAATTATATAAGAAAATAAACAAATATGCTGAAATCAAAACAAAACGCGCGCTGATTCAAATGGTCCAACCATATGTGAACACCTCATCATCTTCTTCGTTGTACCTGTAAAAACAATATTAGATAGTGGGGGTTTTTAACCCCCACTATATACTGCAAGGAAAAATAGCGATTAGAGCTACAACAAGCATAAATATTTCGCGATGGGTGGGTTAGGTTCGTCTTGTCCTCACGAATTCAGTCATGTATCTTAATAGTCTCAATTTTTCCTGGTTTAGGAATCCCCAATTTCAAAGCTTAAGAACCCTAGAAATTGATCATGGCATCTTTTGATTCAAAGCGTTTTAGTTCAATTAAATTATACCATTAGCTTCGTATGGTCCCTAGCAACACAAATCAACCACAAAAACATGTCAAATATGCATGAATCAAGATATATGATTATAAATAGGAATTGCAAACCGTGGTTCTGTAGATGATAATTCTTTGAGCTTTGAAACTGGAATTTGATTGTAAATCGTGCCTAAGACCTCCTGCAATGTATTAGAATCAACAAAAGTCCTTAAATCGCCCTAGAATGCCAAAATCAGTTTTCAATTTTCTTGGAAATTTCTTGAATTGGCTATGGTATTTTCTGCAGCTTTTTCACGTCTATTAGGTTAGGATTTGCTTGCATATATATAGGGCAATTGAATTAGGTCAAGAGCTGGGCAAAAATCCATGTGCAATGGTGATTGAATCTTTGATTGGAAATCAAATCTTTTTGATTTTTCATGATTGGAAAATGTTGCCAAATTTGGAGATTTTGTATCTTTGACTTGGTGCTCGAATTTGCCAGCATGCTGAGGTCCTATTTGCTTCACAAAAAGATTAAAAACATCAAATCTTCTATTTTCCTACAATTTAAATTAATTAATATTAATTAAAAATCCAATTAATCAATAAAAATAAGAAAATAAATTCCATTAAGCTTGATGGGTAGTGCATAGGTCATGGATGAAGTTTCAAGAAGAGATTTGAGGCCCATTAGCAAAAATAAGGTGTTTTGAGCAAAGTTGACTTTTGCAAATTCATAAATATTTCCCAACTTCTCCAATGCACAACTTGCTCAATTTTGATCCTATGACCATGTTCTTGGATATTTTGGAAATCTCTTGAAGTCCTCTAACCAATGCCTTTGGTCCCATGTCATTTGGATTTACCAATCTCAAGTTATGCCTTTTGACTTAAAGTGCACTTTTGTTGACTTTTGAAATTGACCTATAATGTCAAAATTGATAACTTCTTGTGAGAGCATTTCTTGAACTTGGAGTGTGAAGATGGATTATAGGAAATGGAATCCCCTTAAAAATGAGCATTGGATGGGATTTTTCTGATGAACCATGAAAAAGTTATGCCCTGGTCAAGATACAGTTGACTTTTCTACTGTCCAAAAATAGTAACTTTTTGCACCTTGATGATTTTTGAGCTATTCTTGTGGAATCATGATCAAGACTTGATCAAATGATGATTGTGAACTCAAAATAAGATGTTGACCAAAAATTCTGACTTTTGACTGCAAAATGACCATTTTGCCCTTGCAGTTGACTGTGGATCAAATGGAGCTTTTGACTGTGCAAATTGGCATTGTGAGTCTTGAAACTTGTCATGTAGATGCTTGAGAATATATATAGGCCTATGAGACTTGATTGAACCATTGAAAACCCCAAATTCCTTGAAAGAACCAAAACCCTAATTTCAGCTGTCTTAGGAGATGGTTTGAACTGTACCACCCTTGAGCTAATTTGAGTAATTTGAAGATTATTCTTGTCAAATCTTGAGGAATATGGGAGGGCAAATTTTGGGGTACAACACCTTCATCGTCATTGAAGCAACCCCACCCAGGTTCCTTCTCACTTCCAGATGAAGTTTTACACGGAATCATCATGAAGTAACCCTACACAAGTTCCTCCTTTCCAGATGCAGTTTTACACGGACTCATCATCACGAAACCCTACACAGGTTCCTCCTATTTCCAAGATGAAGTTTTACACGGACTCATCATGAAGCAACCCTATACAGGTTCCTCCTTTCCAGGTGCAGTTTTACATGGACTCATCATCAGGCAACCCTATAGAGGTTCCTCCTATTTCCAAGATGCAGTTTCACATGGACTCATCATTGAAGCAACCCTACCCAGGTTCCTCCTTTCTAGATGCAATTTTACACGGAGTCATCCTCAATGTTGCCTTCGGTAAATGATCTAAGAGCCCATGGAAAACCATGGATGAAAAGGGTGCTAATACCTTCCCTTTTCATAATCTACCCCCCGAACTCAAGAAAACATCTCTAAAGGTCTTTCTTGTGCTTTTTCACCTTTCTTTAACGGATGCGATCCTGATACTCATTCAAAGACAACTTTCAGATACAGTTCAGATACGCTCCAGACACGGATGCCTTTCTGATACTCATTCAGATTTCAACTTTTGATACAGTTCGGATACGCTCCAAACATGGATGCCATTCTGATACTCATTCAGACTCAACTTTTGATACAGTTCAAATACGCGCCAGATACGGATGCCATCCTGATGCTCATTCAGATTCGATTTTCAGATATAGTTCAGATACACTCTAGACACGGATGTTATTCTGATACTCATTCAAATTTAAACTTCAGATATAGTTCAGATACGATCTAGATTCATATGTCATTCTATCACTCATTCAAATACAACCAAGTTATGGATGTCATTCTGTCACTCAAATACAGTCCAAATACAATCACCTCTGGATGGCATCTATAAGCCCATCTCTAACAATTGTCCATCATTTCTCTAAATGGCATCTTTAAGCCCATTCCCTATACAATCAACCACAACATCATCGAGTGCAAATTTCTGGGCACTCAAGTGTTCAATCATCTTCCACCTTTAAGTCACGAATGGAAGATTCGCCAAATCTAACTCTTCAGGTGTAAGAAGATTGAACAGGGGCAGTTGTTGTACCCCAAAATTTTCCCTCTCATTTCTCAAAGAATCACTCTAGACCCTCAGGTTTTCTCCCATCCAGTTCCAAGCCTTGAATTGCAATTTTTTTCAAGAAAGTCATCCACAAGGGCAAATTGGTCATTTGCACACTGAAAAGTCAAACTTTGACTTTTGGATCAAAATCAAATTTCAAGAATCATATTTCATCAAGACATGTTAAAATATGAAGTTTGTTTCATCAAGAAATTCAATAGTCAAAACTACTTTGGAAAAGTCAAAATTCTAAATACTTAGAATTTTTTCTAAGTGTTTAAGAAATATGACAAGCTCAGAACTTCTGGCAAGATTTTCACCATGATGCAAGCTGACTCTGGAAGAACTTCTGATACAATGGTTATAGATTTCAATGAGATCTAAAACATTGCAGAACAGAACTTCTCCTAGAAATGCTGGGATTTCAAGTTATAACTCCTCAAAGACACGTCCATGAAACTAAAGCACTCAGCAAATTCTGGACACTTTCAAGACTGAGTTTGGTCAAAACTTCTGGGCCAGTTTTCACAAAGGTTCAGTCAGATTTTTCAAGGGTAATTCAAAGAAGGTTACAAAGCGTGCTGCAAGCTTTCTAGAAAGTCTGAGAGCTCCTTCAAAACATGATGGAGCAAGGAGATACAAAGATCAGAAGTTGGATGTCTATTCTAAGTCACGCTGAAGTTGAACTTCTGATCCAGAACTAAGCAATGATGCAGAATATCACTTTGCAGGATTTCTGGTTTGATCAATCTCATCATCATTTAATGCTCACAACCAATTTTGGGTCTTTTTTCAAAGGATTACCCCACGTGTGGCATAAAAGTACCATATCATTGCATAAGTAGAAAAATTGCAGATTAGAACTTCTTGATTAGGGCTAGACTCATATTAGGATTAGAAATTCTATAAACTATTGTTATGTTATCCTTTTGATTTGCTGTTTATTAAAGACTGAATAAATTTCTAATGTGCTGATTAAGAGTTGAAATATGGCATAGAACTTCTGATGTTCACTCATAGTTTTAGCACAACACAGAACTTCCAAGTTCTCCTCGCTATTAAAACACATTGAACTTCTGATATTCACTCATTGTTAATGCATACTGAACTTCTGATGTTCACTCACTGTCTTAGCACATACTGAACCTCTGAGTTCTCTTCACTATTTTAATATACAAAACTTCTAAGATTTTCTCATTGTTCTAACACTCAGAAGTTCAACACATAGAAACCCAGATCTTCTGTGTTTTACCTCTAACGTGTCTTGCAGGACCTCAGAGTGTACCAATCCAGAACATCTGATTCCACTAACGTTCCATTCTGAGTCACCACGCGTCTGGCTTCAGAACTTCTGATCCTTGTTGTTTCGCTTGCAGTAGCACGCTGTTTCTATCTTTGATTTATTTTCCTTTTTATCATTTTTAATATTAATTCCCTTTTTATTAATATAAAAAGACATAAAAATATTTTCTTTTATTAATTAATTTATTTATTTTTTACTTAATTCATTAAGACAAAAAAACCATTTTCTAAATAAATCCTTTTTCTCTCTTGCATTGTACACTTCAATATGGTTGTAATAGTAACTTAAGATTTAATTTTATTTGAAATTCCCATTTGTAAATATGTACCCCCGTCCCTAAAATATTGTAATAGTGTAGGACTTTATATTCCCGCTATTTATCGCTTTTCAAATATGAATGCTAGTAACTAGGGCGTGTATGGCAAGACATGAAACCAACAAATAGATAACCCTAATCAAGACTAAATGCATGTAAATCAAACACACTTTACACACTAACACCCTTAGCATAATCTCACTTTGTTACCTATTGGAAAAAATAGTCCGGTCCTTCGAACATGGGCGTTTTAGCAAAGACCCTCGATAAAAGATCGTAGTCCCTCGATGACCCTCAATGTTGCCTTCGGTAAACGATCTAGTCCCTAAAAGACATTGCTAAAACATCCATAGGTTGCCTTCTACGATTATACAAAAACGTCCCATGCCCGTTCCTTCATATCCAACGATGGGGCTTCTTACCAAAATAGTGGTAAGATAGCAACATCTAAAGGAGGAGGAAAAGAACATCTAAGATCTTTTGAGTAGGTAGATTCGCTCCTAGCTGCTCGCTTGCTCACAATAAAACATCTTTACACCAACACTCTCATTTGAAATATTTTCAAAACACAAACACTTTGTACATGTTCTTATAGAAACGAGAGCCATTACAAATAAAATCCTTTTCAAAATCACTTTCAAAAAACACATTTCAAAAACACCTCTTTGAACTATTTTCAAAACAACACTTTGTACGCGTTCTTATAGAAACGAGAGCCATTACAAAGTCACATTTTTAAAATACTTTCAAAACCCACATCACAAGCACACATTCAAACCAAAGCAAGTGATCTAGCAAGTAACTAAGAGCCCATGGAAAACCATGGATGAAAAGGGTGCTAATACCTTCCCTTTTCATAATCTACCCCCCGAACTCAAGAAAACATCTCTAAAGGTCTTTCCTGTGCTTTTTCACCTTTCTTCTGGTGGCTACTCTTGCTAAACTGAAACATTTGCAATCAAAACGCAAAACCTTCAAGTCAGTTCTCCCACCTTATCACAGAACTAGCGACTCTGCTGGAGAAATAATAAGTGGGGTTACCTTAGGGTTAGATCATATATACTTGCTTTCATTGTTTGACTTGTATGCTTTAAGTTTTAGGTCCTTGTTTGGGTTTCTGTTAAAAATCCTACACCGAGATTTGGGGAACACCTTTTAGGTAAGTAGCAATAAACTGTGAGGGAACTGCGTGGGGTATACTGACACGGTTGAAGCAGTAGCTACGTTGATGTGGCACTTTGGTTGGTACCGGTAACCCTTGAGTAAATCAAGGAGAGTACGGGGTCGCCGCATGGTGTCGTGAAGCATCAACTGACCTTAGAACCTTTAAATTGCACAACTTGGCCAGTAGGACGTAGCGAGGTGGCCAGCCTTGGTGTTTTCCCAAGGTCGACAGATACTCGATACTACACTCATTGAGGTTTGACTCTTGAGCTTTGTTTGGTTGCGAGTCAATCGCCTATTAAACGAAGCTGGGGAAAAGATCAGTGTTATTAAGATCCCTTAGAATCCAGTTACTATTTATAGGATAGGTTGAACTAATCCAACTTCAAGAGGGTATTTACCTACGAACTCCATACAAGCCTAAACCTAAGGACTTGTCCGCTTTGTGTGAATATGATTATTTGTATATAAACTTGCTTATTTTTCATACTTGTACATAACATCATGAAATCATACCATAACATTGAACCATATCATTTCAAGGATCTCAATGGTCTTTGATGCAGGGTCACGTTGAACCAGACGTCTATCGTGGGGCAGGAGGATTTATTTTCCTTTAACCAAACGCCATCAAAGATCAAGTACAAAAATTTGAGTCAAGGGCTACAACCCACTTGGTATGGTGAGCTTAATGCTCGTGGAAGGACATCCACCGATACAAAGTTCTCCAATCAAAGTTACTGATCAAAGTCCAACTTCTAATATTTTTTCTCTTGTGTTTACTTCGCGAGATCCTTGAAAACACGCATCCACATATCATGCATCATATCATGACAAATTTCTCCCATACAGGTCTCCTTATCTTCCTACTGTTTATTTCAGTAAGATGGATATGGAACAAATGGTGAAAGATCTCCAAGCTCAAAATGCTCAATTCCAACAAATGTTCTTGGCTATGGCTAAGGGGCAAGAGGACCTGAAGACCCTTCTTCTCAAAGGCAAGAAGAAAAATTCCAAGAAGTCAGTAGGCATCCTGAACTTGAGAAGAAGACCTAGAGGACCAATCAAGGGAGCTTTAGATCTTTCAACTCCATCGAACATGGGGGATATTCATGAAGAAGACAACAGTCTGGAGATTGATGAAGCTGAAGCTGACTACTCTAAGGAACAATCTCCTCCCACTGTTGACAAGTACAAACAGCTGGAGGATCGCCTCAGTGCTATGGAGATTCAATAGATACCCGACTTGGATTTAGGAGACATGGGTTTGGTTTCTGGAGTGGTCATCCCCCCTAAGTTTAAAATCCCTACCTTTGTCTTGTACGATGGAGTCTCTTGCCCTAATATGCACTTAAAGTCTAATGTCTGCAAGATTCAACCATACATAACTGATCCAAAGCTTTGGATCCATTTCTTCTAAGAAATCCTAGTATGGACTCAACTCGAATGGTTCTATCAATTGGAGAGTTCTCACATCCACACTTGGGAGGATTTAGTTGCTGCTTTCTTCAAGCAATATCAGTACAATGCTGATCTTGCACCAACTCGTGTGCAATTGTAGAACCTGACCATGGGTTCTAACGAGAGCTTCAAAAGATACGCCTAAAAGTGGAGAGATCTGGATGGTAGGGTGCAGCCCCCTTTAACTGGCAGGGAGATGATTGACATCTTCATGGGAACTTTGACAGGGCCTTTCTTCAAACACCTAATCGGAAGCTCCTCAGCCAGGTTCACCGAGCTAATACTGACCGACGAAAGGGTCGAAGCTGGCATCAAAAGTGGAAATATCCAAGGAGCTACACCTCCTGATGCTCAGAAAAAGACATACAGTGGGAAGAAAGAGTCTAATGCAGTGTCTGGTCAAAAGAGTCATCGTGACTAACACGTGGAGGTAGTCCTGATCTTTGGTTCTGCATCGCACCGACAACAACAAAGGGGAAATCAACGAAGGCCAAACGAGCCCAAAAGTCAGTTTACCAACATCAACATGCCGTTGTCTCAAGCGCTACAACACTTGTTGAGGATGAACCTGATTGCATTTATAGGACTTCATCCAAACCCCAAAACTTCTTCTCCTAACTACAATCCTAATGCAACGTGTGCTTATCATTCTGACAGTCCCGAGCATGACACTAACAATTGTAGGGCGTTGAAGTACAAGATTCAAAATTTGATTGACGCCAAGGAGATTGAGTTTGACCCTCCGGAGACTCCCAACGTGATCACTGCTCCTATGCCAAATTATTAAGAGCATCTTGTTCATTTTGAATTTTCAATTGTAATTTCTTTTGTTATTTAAACAATTATCTATTGATGTCAAACTCTGTTTCATTAATGCATTGCATATGTTTGTCTTGAATTCATCGATTCATTTTTCACTATATTTAAAACTATGCTTTTGCTCTCTTTATGACATTCAACTCTTGCTAAAAGTTACAAGCCTTTAGAGGGAGGATGGCAAAAACAATACCATTAATCTCATACGGTATGCTTTTGAACAGACCTTACTGATGATGTACAAGCGTTCTTTCAAATCCTAAACACTGGAGTTATAAGGAAGATAATCCCTAGTAAACCCCTTTGAGCCAAAGAAGTAGAAGTTTTCTTTTTTCACACAAATTGAAACCTTTAATCAAAACCCGGGGCAGGATAGTCTCTTAGTTAATTCAAACGTGCGTTTAGCCGCAAACTCTCATTTCGTAATACAATGAATGACATCAAAAACATTCCTATGGAATCAAAAGACAGTGATGGTTCCCTATCACATAGGCAGTCATTATCTCTCGAAGAGAAAATCCCACTAAGTCAAAACCTACAAAGGAGACTTAAGAAAAACTGGGGCATCCCGCTGACCGTAAGGACAGTCAGGCAAAATTAGGGATAACAAATCAAAAGAAAGAGGTCACTACAAATCCTCAACAACATGAAAAATGTTGAAAAAATAACTCCCTTCCGACAAACTTAAGTTGTCTGAGCCATCACCAACGCGTCATTCCAGACTTAATTGGAGTTCAAACGCACAATTAACTGAGCTTAAGACTGAAGAATGTCACGAAGAGCAGGTGGGTACAAATACACTTTGAGCCTTTATCCTTTGTTTCTTAAACCGTGAACCAAGCCACGTTACAACCCTTCAAAAGTCTTAATTGAAGCATGGGTTAGTTCGAAAGCATACTATTACAAAAGGTATCCTGGCTCTTGTAGGGCTTTACTCTAAATCCTGAGTTTGAATTTTTCTTACAAAATTTCTTTACTTGGTAAAACACATTTTTCAAAAATTTCAAGACAAGCATAAACTTTGCATTACTTGAATATCACTATTTGCATATGGTTATTTGTTTGACAGCAGAGAAATTCGTACAACGAATATCCAGTGAACCAAAGCTCTCTCAGTGAACTAAATCACTTCAAGTGGGATGACACTTCCAATAACAAATCTCCTATCTACAAGGGGCATGACATGTCACTATCCAGCACATATGGGGCAGTCCAGTCAAGATTCCAAGAAATATCTCAAGAAATGTTGAATAACCAGGGACAGGTCTTTATCTAAATCACTTGGGGCATTGAACGCCAATTTCAACAAAGGGTTACGTACAATCAAACATTTTATGGCAATGCCACAAACATTTTCTGCTAGGGGCAATGACAAATCTCCCCAAAATCCTTCTCATAAGATGAAAACTTTTTCAACTGAGTCGACTTCAAGAATCCTCGAGGATTTCTGCCAGTGAATTCGCTGCCTCTCCAACAGACTGAGCAACATGGTTTATTTCCCCAACAAACAACAGGATCCCCCAGCTTGAGTTTGCCTCTCTGACTTCTATAAATCAGAGGACCACAACTCCTCTTCCCCAACCGAATACTCTACAATCTCGAAAAACACTATGAAGCCTGGATTTCGACCAGATAACAGTATAAGACGCTGCGAAGCCTGGATTTCGACCAGATAACAATATAAGACGCTGCGAAGCCTGGATTTCAACCAGATAGTAGTTCCCTTCTCCAAAAACACTGCGAAGCCTGGAATCCAGCCAGATAACAGTAAACTTCCTTATCCCTAGCAAGACGTTGTAAAGCCTAGAATCCGACCAGATGACAACTAACTTTTGATTCTCTCCAGCCAAAGCTAATCCCCCCAGTAGAGCAACGGGCAACCGAGACTCCTGAGCTCTTTTCCCCAAGCAAGAATCAACACTCTCCACAAAGTTTTCAATATCCCCCAGCAGATTTGTACTCAAAACGGGAATCCCCGATGGAAACATTCTAAGAAAAGTTTGAAGACACACCTACTCTTCAACGGTAGTTCGGGTATTAATAACTCCCTAGCATTTGTAAAGGATTTATTTTCCTAGACAAAAATACATTCACTAACATTTCACACATGACAAGTGCATACAACATATTCTCATTTTTGAGAACATTATTACATAATGCATCTCATCTACCATGAAATTGCATACGACTTTTCCTTTACCTTTTCAGGAAAATGGCAACAGATAAAGTTCATCACCTTTTTTGGAGTAGCAATCATCCAAGATTCCTTCATCATCTTTTGGAGTAGCAATCATCCCAGATCCCTTCATCGTCATTGAAGTAACCCCACCCAGGATCCTTCTCACTTCCAGAAGATGTTTTACACGGAATCATCATGAAGCAACCTTACACAGGTTCCTCCTTTCCAGACGCAGTTTTACACGGACTCATCATCAAGAAACCCTACACAAGTTCCTCCTATTTCCAAGATGAAGTTTTACACTGACTCATCATGAAGCAACCCTACACAGGTTCCTCCTTTCCAGATGTAGTTTTACACTGACTCATCATCAGGAAACCCTACACAAGTTCCTCCTATTTCCAAGATGCAGTTTCACATGGACTCATCATTGAAGCAACCCTACCCAGGTTCCTCCTTTCCAGATGCAGTTTTACACGGACTCATCATCAAGCAACCCTACACAGGTTCCTCCTATTTCAAAGATGAATTTTTGCATGGACTCATCATGAAGCAACCCTACACAGGTTCCTCCTTTCAAGATGAAGTTTTACACGGACTCATCATGAAGCAACCCTACACAGGTTCCTTCTTTCTAAATGCAGTTTTACACGGACTCATCATCAGGAAACCCTACACAGGTTCCTCCTATTTCCAAGATGCAGTTTCACATAGACTCATCATTGAAGCAACCCTAACCAGGTTCCTTCTCACTTCCAGATGCAGTTTACATGGACTCATCATGAAGTAATCCTACCCAGGTTCCTTCTCAGGAAATTCTAGATGAAGTTTTACACGGACTCATCATCAAGCAAGCCTACACAATTCAGATAAGCACCAGATACAGATGCCATCCTAATACTCATTTAAAGACAACTTTCAGATACAGTTTAGATACGCACCAGATACGGATTTCATTCTGATATTCATTCAGATTTCAACTTTTGATACAGTTCAGATACGCACCAGATACAGATGCCATCCTGATACTCATTCAAATACAGCTTTCAGATACAGCTCAGATACGCTCCAGACGCGGATGCCATTCTGATACTCATTAAGATTTCAACTTTTGATACAGTTCAGATATGCTTCAGACACGGATGCCATTCTGATACTCATTCAGACTCAAATTTTGATACAGTTCAGATACGCGCCAGATACGGATGTCATCTTGATACTCATTCATATTCTATTTTCAGATATAATTCAGATACGCTCCAGACACAGATGTTATTCTAATACTCATTCAGATTTCAACTTCAGATATAGTTCAGATACGATCTAGATTCAGATGTCATTCTATCACTCATTCAAATACAGTCAAGTTACATATGTCATTCTGTCACTCAAATACAGTCCAGATACAATCACCTCTAGATGGCATCTATAAGCCCATCTCCAACAACTGTCCATCATTTCTCCAAATTGAATATTTAAGCCCATTCCCTATACAATCAACTACAACATCATCGAGTGAAAATTTTTGGGCACTCAAGTGTTCAATCTTCTTCCACCTTCAAGTCACGAATGGAAGATTCACCAAATCTAACTCTTCAGGTGTAAGAAGATTGAACAGGGGCAGCTCTTGTACCCCAAAACATTCCCTCTCATTTCTCAAAGAATAACTCTGGACCCTCAGGTTTTCTCCCATCCAGTTCCAAGCCTTGAATTGCAATTTTTTTCAAGAAAGTCATCCACAAGGAAAAACTAGTCATTTGCACACTGAAAAGTCAAACTTTGACTTTTGGATCAAAATCAAATTTCAAGAATCATATTTCATCAAGACATGTTAAAATATGAAGTTTGTTTCATCAAGAAATTCAAAAGTCAAAACTACTTTGGAAAAGTCAAAATTCTAAATACTTAGAATTTTTTCTAAGTGTTTAAGAAATATGACAAGCTCAGAACTTCTGGCAAGATTTTCACCATGATGCAAGCTGACTCTGGAAGAACTTCTGATACAATAGTTATAGATTTCAATGAGATCTAAAACATTGCAGAATAGAACTTCTCCTAGAAATGATGGGATTTCAAGTTATAACTCCTCCAAAAGACGTCCATGAAACTAAAGCACTCAGCAAATTCTGGACACTTTCAAGATTGAGTTTGGTCAGAACTTTTGGGCCAGTTTTCATAAAGGTTCAGTCAGAGTTTGCAAGGGTAATTCAAAGAAGGTTACAAAGCATGCTGCAAGCTTTCTAGAAAGTCTGAGAGCTCCTTCAAAACATGATGAGCAAAGAGATACAAAGATCAGAAGTTGGATGTCTATTCTAAGTCACGCTGAAGTTGAACTTCTGATCCAGAACTAAGCAATGATGCAGAATATCACGTTGCAGGATTTCTGGTTTGATCAATCTCATCATCATTTAATGCTCATAACCACTTTTGAGTCTTTGTTCAAAGGATTTCCCCACGTGTGGCATAAAAGTATCATTACTGTCTTGGAAAAACAAACTCTTGTACAAGAGTGTGTTGGGCCCATGCGTTGCTTTTTCTTTTGAAGATACCTTTCCTTAATTCCTACTCACAAATCCAGCTTAGGCATGGCTAAAAGCTGCTAACCACCATGTTTGCTTAAAGAACAAGGCATCACCTTAGCATATGAAGGCTATATTAAACGCTTCGGTCAGAACATGACCAAATCCCAAGACCTTGTTTATACAACCTGTTGCACTGCTACAACATAATCCTATAACCAACAGCTAATTTAGTCTACGCCTGTATCCAATAGTTGCACCAAACTAGCATACGAAGACTGTGATCAAAAGGCAATGGAACAGGATGCCAAAAAGGTTCAAATCCCATTTGTTTTCCCCCCAAAATCACAACTAATCCACCTATAAATAAGTTGCTCCATCACACTTTCAAGGGGCTGGCTTTTGGAGGGAGGGAGAATCATCAAACGAGAGAAAAGAAAACAAAGAAAACCTTCGCAAATCCTAAACATAACCTTGGTTCTTCCATTTGAATCAAAGAACATAACCACTATTCCGTTACTCTCGCTGACACCAGAACACCTGAAGGCAGCAGCTCAAAGCTCCAAGCACACACTCCAAATTCAAGGAAAGTCTTTCTGACTTTGCGTCTTTTCACTTAGAACATCATTAATATGTAAATATCACAATTAATATTGTCCATATCATTTCATAAGTAGAAAACTTGCGGATCAGAACTTCTTGATTAGAGCTAGACTCAGATTTAGGGTTAGAACTTCTATAAACTATTATGTTGTTATCCTTCTGATTTGCTGTTTATTAAAGACTGAATAAATTGTTGATGTGCTGATTAAGAGTTGAAATGTGGCATAGAACTTCGAATTTTCACTCATAGTTTTAGCACAACACAGAACTCCTGAGTTCTCCTTGCTATTAAAACACACTGAACTTCTGATATTCACTCATTGTTAATGCACACTGAACTTATGATGTTCACTCACTGTCTTAGCACATACTGAACCTCTGAGTTCTCTTCACTGTTTTAATATACAGAACTTCTATGATTTGCTCATTGTTCTAACACTCAGAAGTTCAGCACATAGCAACCCAGAACTTCTGTGTTTTCCCTCTAACGTGTCTTCCAGGACCTCAGAGTGTACCAATCCAGAACATCTGATTCCACTTACGTTCCTTTCTGAGTCGCCACGCGCCTGGCTTCAGAACTTCTGATCCTTTTTGTTTCGCTTGCAGTAGCATGTTGTTTCTATCTTTCATTTATTTTCCTTTTTATCATTTTTAATATTAATTCCCTTTTTATTAATATAAAAAGACATAAAAATATTTTCTTTTATTAATTAATTTATTTCTTTTTTTCTTAATTCATTAAGACAAAAAAACCATTTTCTAAATAAATCCTTTTTCTCTCTTGCATTGTACACTTGAATATGGTTGTAATAGTAACTTAGGATTTAGTTTTATTTGCAATCTTTGTTTGTAAATATGTACCCTCATCCCTAAAATATTGTAACAGCGTAGGACTTTATATTCCCACGATTTATCGCTTTTAAAATATGAATGCTAGTAATTAGGGCGTGTATGGCAAGACATGAAACCAATAAATAGATAACCCTAATCAAGACTAAATGCATGTAAATCAAGCACACTTTGCACACTAACACCCTTAGGGTAATCTCACTTTGTTTCCTATTGGAAAAAATAGTCATGTTCTTCGAACATAGGCGTTTTAGCAAAGACCCTCGATAAAAGATCGTAGTCCCTCGATGACCCTCAATGTTGCCTTCTGTAAACGATCTAGTCCATAAAAGACATTGCTAAAACATCCATAGGTTTCCTTCTATGATTATAAAAAACGTCTCATGCCCGTCCCTTCAAATCCAACGATGGGGCTTCTTACCAAAATAATGGTAAGATAGCAACATCTAAAGGAGGGTGAAAAGAAAATCTAAGACCTTTTGAGTAGGTAGATTCGCTCCTAGCTGCTCGCTTGCTCACAACAAAACTTCTTTACACCAACACTCTCATTTGAAATATTTTCAAAAGACAAACACTTTGCACGCGTTCTTATAGAAACGAGTTCCATTAAAAAGAAAATCCATTTCAAAATCACTTTCAAAAAACACATTCCACAAACACCTCTTTGAACCATTTTCAAAATAACACTTTGTACGCGTTCTTATAGAAACGAGAGCCATTACAAAGTCACATTTTTAAAATACTTTCAGAACCCACATCACAAGCACACATTCAATCAAAAGCAACTGATCTAGCAAGTAACTAAGAGCCCATGGAAAACCATGGATGAAAAGGGTGCTAATACCTTCCCTTTTCATAATCTACCCCCCGAACTTAAGAAAACATATCTAAAGGTCTTTCCTGTGCTTTTTCACCTTTCTTTATTGGATAAAAGAAAAGTCGGTGGTGACTCTTGCTAAACCGCAACATTTGCGATCAAAATGCAAAACCTTCAAGTCATCTCTCCAACTATATCACAGTGTGGGATGATCCTCAAAAAATTATTGGATTAAGAGATATGGGCCCATGAAGTTATGACATTTTTATCTAACACTTAGAGAAATTTTCAACAAGTTTTGGTCATTTTTTCATCTCAACTTCTTGGAAAATTTTCACCAAGATCCAAATTGATTCCGCAAAAAATCAAAACATGAAAGTTGTAGATCTTTATTCACGCTTTCCAAAATGTCCAAAAACACAAATTTATCATAATTGAGCTAGATGTTTCGTAGAGATGAAGTTGGGCATCTAAGGTTACATTATAGGTCATTTTTGTGACAAAGTTCATAACCAATTCTCATGACATGCTTAGAGATCTAACTTTTTAGGTCCATTAACTTGAAAATCTCCCCATATTTGAGTGTTTACACAACTGATTGAACCATTACCCAGGCGTTTGAGCTATTGTCTAAGATAGTTTTCCATTTATGCCACAAAGGCACCATTGTCATTCACATAAAGCATGCTTTATACAAAGTCCACTAACCTTAAGCCTCACAACTATTTCTTCTACACACACGCGTTGTCAAAGCAAAAAGCAATCATCTACAAACTTCAAAGCACCCCTAAAATCAGGCGATGCTCACATTGGAACCATGATTCTCATGTACCTCCACTTACAATCCAACCAAGCCCTAACTCCATAACTTGCAAACCTGATCAGCCCTTGCCCTCAAACATTTTCTCTATGAATAAAGAGGTCATTTTCAAGCCAATACACGAATGGACAAACCCTCAAACACTCTCAAACTCATAATCACCAAGAAAACTCCATTATTTCACATTGGAAGCTTCCAACACCCAACATCAAATCCACTCGTGCGTTTTCATTTTTTATCATTCAAACATCATCTATACATCATATAGAAGCCATCTATACCCCTGTTTCATCATTTTAACATCATCTTCATCATACACGATTTTCACTTTTCACACTTGCAAGTTGACTTAGTCAGAGATATCCAGAAGTTCCCAGCACCAAGTGAGCATCCAAACAACTTCCTCAGGGTCCAAGCAAGCTCACGAAATCATCATTTCACCTCTGGAGGTCATGCATAGGGCATTGGGATTTTGCAGCAAGGGGTAAGTTTTCAAAACATTGAAATCTCTAGACAAGCATCATTTGTATTTACTTTCTAAATAAAAAATGTAGATATATTTCCTTTGAAGCTAACATGTCTTTAGTTTTCATTAATTTTGCTTATGCAGTGAGAATCGAAGCTCTGGCCAGTTAGGGTTCATTTTCGGTACTAAGTAAAATTCTTTTTATTCTTCGAGTTTTAGTTAAAATAAGTGGCATGGTTGAATTCGTGTTCAAATTTCAAGCAAGTTTGGTGTTCACATTTTTTAAAATGGTTAAGAAATGAGAGTTTTACAGAGTAAAAAATGGTGAAGTCATGTTGTTATACAGCGCGAGGAAGAAGAAGGCCATGTCGCCAGTTTTCAGATTTCAAAAATGAGTTTACTTTATATTTATTGCAACTTCTTTTATCACCAGATGTAACAGCCACCCAGTGACAGCGCACTTGCTCTTAAGTAATACCTATTCATGGTCACGGGTTCGAGCCAGGCGTGGGACATTATTTCTTTTCCATGTATATTTCTCACAAATCCAGTGCAAACAAGTCCAAAGCGCGCATGGTATACCTCACATCTTGACCATCAGATTTCAAGATTCCAGATATAGCGGTCCAGACAGCCAGGACCATGGTGGACTTCCTAAGATCAGCCTCAATGGATCACACAGGCATCCGGGCAAACACTTATGGGCCTAGGATTTATTGCTTTTCAGGACCCCCCAATTGCTTTTATAAAAAAAGGACCATTTTACTTCTTTTATATTTTAATTAACTTTTTCTTTTCTCAAATTATTTTTTATTTAATCAGAAAAAATAATAAAATCACAAAAAATTAGATTTAGGTTTTTTAATTAATTAATTTAATTTTTGATAATTAAAATTAATTTAATTAATCACCTTTGTCTTATCTTAAATGATTAATTTGTAAATTAATTAGAATTAGGTTTTATACTTCAAATATCAATTCTAAATAAAACACCAAAAATATTTTCTAAATACTTAGAATTCTTTAGATTTTAATTAATTAATTTTTGATAATAAAGATTAGTTAATCTAATCTCACTTTATTTTATTTTGAATAATTAAATTGTAAATTTAATTAGAATTATGTTTAATTTTTTATTTCACATTTCAAATATTTTCTAAACAAAGAAACAACCAAATATGTTCTTAAAATACTTAGAATTTTTAGGGTTTTTGCATCTTTCCCCTTTCTATCTCCGCACATTTGTTTATTTTTTCACATTAAAACCATTATGTAACTGTCAAAAGTTTGTAATAGATAATTAGGTTTTATTTCTTTCCTCCCCCATTCATAGATTTGTACCCTCACCTCTGAAGCGCTGTAATAGCGTGGGACATTTAATTTCCGCAATTTATTGCTTTCTTTATTACTGTTAGTAATTAGAGTTTGTATGGCAAGATTAAAATCATTCATTAGAAAACGTAATCTCAAAGATAAATACTTGAAATAAAAACACTTTGCACACATGCACCTCTAGGATTACCCTCACTTGTTACCTCGGATTTAAACAGTTATGTTCCTCGAATGTGGGATGTTCTAGAAAAAGACCCTCAGTTAAAAGATCGTAGTCCCTCGATGACCCTTTAATGTTTCCTTCGGTAAACGATCTTAGTCCCTTACGACATTTGCTAAAGCAACCTACAAGTTGTCTTCTATGACTGTACGATGACCCACGCCTATCCTTCACATCCAATGATAGGGCTTCCTACTAACTAATGGTAGGATAACACTATCCAAAGGAGGAAGAAGAGAATAAAGACTTTTCGAGTAGGTAGATCGCTCGTAATCACTTGCTCACAAACTAATACAATTTCCACACATCACACTTTTAAAACAACTACTTTCAAAGTGCTTTATAAACACTCTTGAAGACTGATACAAGGGTTATTATAAAGGAAATTGCCTTACATTGGAATTTTCAAAACATCTTTCCACAAAACAACACTTTCTTTCAAAATATTTTCAAAACCAACATTTTGTATACATTCTCAATGATGCGAGAATCATTACAAAATTGCCGCACTTAGGAATTTTTTAAAATATTTGCAAACATACACATACACATAGAATTTCAAAAAAGTGAGCTAGCAATTAAGATCATGTAGATAACTACTCATGAAAAAGGTGCTAACACCTTCCCTTTTCATAACCTACTCCCCGAACTCAGAAAATTCTCAAAGGTCTTTCCTGTTTTTTTCACCCTTTCCTTTATTGGATAAAAAAAGTAGGTGGAGACTCTTGTTATCCGTAACATTTGCGATAAAACGCAAACCCAAAAGTAAATTCTCCCACTGTATTACAATATTGAACTCCCAACTGGATTCCTCTCTCTTGATTAAACAACAAGTAACAAACTCTCGACGATTCTCTCTTTCCTTGTTGCACGATGATGGCAACAAAGTCTCCCTCTTCACTTTAATCGATCAACAATAATAACATCCAATCGGAAGTTCAATCTCACGGTTGAGTTCCTCGATTCTCAGATATCTTTGTTTTGATTCTTTTGGATTTCTTATAGGTTTTCTGATTCTCTTGTGATTTTTCGGTTTTGATTTCCTATTTCTAACTCTCAACTCACAGTTTACAAAACCACCAAATACAAATCGGTTTCTGGGATCTCATGGTTCATGCGGAAAAAACGGCTTTGTTCAATCTCTCACAGAATTAATCTCTATTGGTTACAAGAACAACTTTGACAACTCTAATTGGTTCACACAAGAATAACAACATACAACAACAAATAATGGTAGTAACAAAGTCAAAAGTGAGAAATCAGGTTACCTATAGAGAGGAGGTTTTTTCCAATAAAACAGGTACAATAATCTTGTACTTTAAGTTTTCCATTTTATTTCCTGCTCTACTTCTTAAAATTGTCGGTGTTTTTGTGGTTTTGCTATAGGTAACAAAAGTTTGGCGTTGTGCAGCGGAATTGTTCAGTATCGACGTGAGATTTTTTGCCATTATGCATCTATGGTAGATTTTACGAGTTTCTGTTGAATAAATGTTGAATGAATGTTATTGAGTGTTTGTATTGATGCAGGTTTGGTGAATATGGTCTAGATGGAAGGTTAGAGAGGTTACGTTGGTGTGTCAGAGATGAAAAATGAAATTGTATGAAGGTTTGAAGAAGATGTAATAGAGGAAGATTAAAGAGAGAATAAGCATATTTAAGGTTTGTATATGGAGTTTTAGAGAGTTTGTAGAAAAGTTTTTGAGGTATGTTTCTATATGTGAACAAAGTTTTGAAATCTATTTTTCTTTTATTTTTCTCCCCACCCCAACTTTGTGAGTGATTTGAGGTTGAATTTATAGGTGAGAAAGATGAGATTTTGGGGGAAAATTAATGGTATTTGAACACTTTGTTATGAAGATTTTGTATTTCCATTTTAATGTAATTTGAACTGCTTTTGGACGGGTTTTTGGAGTGTTGTGGGTAGCAGTAGTAGCTGGATTTTTGAAAGGTTGTTGGGTTGTTTGTGGACAACAGGTTTATGGCTTTATGACAGCAGGACCACAACATGTTTTGGAGGTTTATGAAGCATGTTTAGGGGACTCTTTTTTTGGGTTTTATGCATGTTTTTGGGCTATTTTGTGGACAAATTTGAAGAATAGAAGTAGGGTGATGTGGACTTGAGGTATGGTGTATACCATGGTTATTTTCTGTTTGTAGCATAATGTTGCCTTTGTTTACTTGGTGTTTCAATTGCTGTTGTAACCGGTCTTTCTTGTTTAATGCTTTGATAGGAATTTCGCCCCAAGGAAGGTCTTCAAGATGGTACACAAAGCAAGTGAACATATTGAGATTTGGTGCAAGAATGGAACATCACTACAGAAGCAAACAAACTATCCAGAAACATTGGAGATGCTTAGGAACTTATTGCCTTTAGCTTGCATTTCAACGACTTGAGCACAAATAATAGAGAAACTGTATTGGTTTCAAATTGTTGTAACAACTTCGTCTTTATTTTACTTCGCATTCCTTTTCATCTTGTAATTTTTGCTCTAATTGGAATCCCTGTACAATAAGAATTTTGTAGCATTGACCTCAATTTGAACCAATTTAGATTTTGCAACAAGTCATAACAATTGTAACATGGCATCTTTATAAAGTCTCAAGTGTACACTTAATGTTCACTTACCGTAACAGAACAGGTACTTCAATGAAATTGGAAGTTGAAGTATAATTCAATTATATATGTTATTTTCTAGTTTGTGAAAAGCTTGTAGTAACTTTACCATGTAATCTTGTAACACTTGTAATTGTAACATTGTCATGATTGGAATAATGGTGTAAGGAACAAACTTGATTCTTGTACTTCAAATATTGTTAACAACTTGAATTGATTCTTGAATTTGAAATGATGGTGAATTGAATAATATATGGTTCAAAATTATCCACATGAATGGAGATTAAACTTGAAAATGGACATTTCTTGAGTGAATTTTCAAATTGTTTCCAATGGAAACTCAAAGCAACTTAAGATCTTTCGCAAAATATCTGCTTTAATCCAATAATTGCCAATGTTCAAACACAAGTGAATTGAAATGCAGCAATTAAATCAAAGAATCCTCGAACTCGATATCCTGCTCAAAGAATGATCTCATCATGAGAATCAAGGGCTTTAGAAAACATTTATGGAATAAATTGAAACCTAGAAGTTAAGAACATTCTAAGTCACAAAATGACCCATAACGTTTTCACCAACTTTCATAGCCTTTTAAGCATAATTCGACTTTGATCCTTGAAGAGAACTTGTAGATGACGTCATTTATTACAATGTGCAAAAAGAATCGCCTAAAAAATGTTGAAAATTGAAGAAGCTAGAATCCTTGAAATTCAAGCAACAATTACTTGAAATTAGGTCAAACTGGCAAAATGACATTTAAAGTATTTGAATTTTCGATGATCCTTCGCAAATAACCAGCCCTTGTCTTGTAAAGAGAAGTTGGAGATGACGTCAGGGAGAGTCATACGCAAAAAGAACCACTCAAAAATATTGAATAATGAAGAAGTTACAATCGTTTGAACTTGATCTTGCAAAAGTTGACTTTTGGTCAAAGTGCTTTGAATCGACTTGCAAACTTGATCCTTCCATGCATTCCAGGGCATATTGATGCATATATGAACCAGTGATGATGAAGCCTTGACTATGCTTTTGAGATTAGAGGCTAAGCTTTGATGATGAGCCTATGATAATCAGTGATTCGCCATATTTGAACACTTAAGGAATCCGAAACCCTAACTGAGGCGCAAAGCCCGATGCTTTTGATTCAGACGTGTCCCCGCACATGAAAACAAAGAAACAAAATATACACCTTTGTATTTGATTAGATGTTAGTGGTGTATAAGATAAGATGTTCGTAGCACTTGATAATCTCTGCATAAGAAATGCTCGAAGGTGAAAGGGTTAAAACCCAATTGTATCTGATGACCTTGATGCTTTATGAAAATATAAATGAAGGTAGGATCTTAGGTAAAAAATTTGGGTATGACAATTGCGCTTGTACAAAATTCCATTGCTCAGGAAGAACTTAACAGAGAACCTCTATAGAAATTTCTTGTCATTAATAGACGCCCCTCTGGGTACTCTTGAGCCTCGAGGTATCTCTTTACCTCATGAAACCAAGGCTTTTCCTCTATTTTGTCAGTATCAACCTCGTAGCAATGTGTCGGTTCATCCAGTCTCTCAATAGTAATTCGAGGAGCCTTGTTGTCCCATCTGAATTTTAACATAGATGACATGGTTGCCAATGCGTCTTCCAGTTGATTCTCTTCTCGTGGGATATGCTCAAAAGTGATTTCCTCGAAGTACGAGATTAAGGTTAACACATGTTCCCGATAAGGAATGAGATTTAGGTGCTTCGTGTCCCATTCTCTCTTAATCTAACTGATCACAAGGGCTAAGTCCATGTATACATTCAAGAACTTGATTCTTAGATCGATAGCATATTTGATGCCCATGATGCATGCTTCGTATTCAACCATTATTGGTACAGTAAAAGCAAAGTCTGGTGGTGAAGGGCGTATGATAACCCTTGGGAGATATAATCACAACACCAATTACATTACCAAGCGCGTTTGAAGCTCCATCAAAAACCAAAGTCCATCGGGATCCCGACTCAGGTCCTTCATATGGTCCTGGTTTTTCATAGTTTGTAACTAGCATAATATTCTCATCCAGGAACCCGAAACTCATAGATTGATAGTCGTATTCTGAATGAGTGGTATACTGAATGTCGTATTCTGTTAAGACCATTTCCATCTGGCTATTCTTCCAAAGAGAGCGGGTTTCTCAAATTTCATGGGATCCATCTTACAGATCAATAAAGTAGTATGAGTCAACATATAGTGTCTTAGTCGGCGAGCAGGCCATGCCAAAGCACAACAAGTTTTCTCGAGCAATGAGTATCTTGTTTCACAGTCGGTAAACGTTTTGCTAAGGTAGTATATTGCATGCTCTTTATGAATAGGCTCGTCATGTTGCCCCAGTACACACCCCATTGATTTCTCTAAAACTGTTAGCTACATGATCAGAGGTCTTCCTTCAAAGGATGGCATCATAACTGGAGGTTCCTAGAGCTATTCCTTGATTTTGTCGAAATCTATCTGACAATCTTCGTTCCACTTGACTACTTGATCTTTCTTTAGCAACTTGAAGATTGGCTCACAGGTAGCAGTCAAATGGGAAATAAATCTGGCAATTTAGTTTAATCGTCCCAGTAAAACTTTGAATTCCTTCTTAGTACAAGGAGCTGACATTTTTGAATGGCTTTGACCTTGGCAGGATCAACTTCAATACCTTTACCAATAATGAGGAAACCTAAGAGTTTACCAGATCTCACATTAAAGGTGCATTTGTTTGAATGCAGCCTCAGCCTGTACTTCTTCAGTCTCTCAAACAGCTTATGTAGGTGGTCAAGATGTTCTTCTTCAGTCTGAGACTTGGCTATAATTTCTTTGACTTGTACCTCTATCTCGTGATGTATCATGTCATGGAATAAAGTTACCATAGCACGCTCCTATGTCGCGCCAACATTCTTCAAACCAAAAGGCATAACCTTGTAACAGAAAGTACCCCACTGTGTGACATAGGTATTCTTATCCCTATATTTAGGTGCCATCTTGATTTGATTATAACTAGAGAAACCGTCCATGAAGGAAAATAATTTATGTTGAGCAGTGTTGTCAACCAGAACATCAATATTTGACAGCGTAAATTCATTTTTGGGGCTTGCCCTGTTCAGCTCCCTATAATCCTCACACATACGCACTTTACCATCTTTCTTAGGTACGGGAACCACATTTGCAATCCACTGTGGATAGGATGTAAGAGCTAAGAAACCTGCATTGAATTTCTTCATAACCTCATCCTTGATCTTTTCGAACATCTCGGGACGCATCCGACGAACCTTCTTCTTTACTGGAAAAAAAACTTCTTTCATCGGAAGATGGTGAACCACAATATTTGTATCAAGCCCTGGCATGTCTTCTCATGACCATGAAAAGATCTCAACATAGTCACACAACATTTAGATTAATCTACTCTTAACACTGTCTACTAGGTTGGCACCTATCTTGACTTCTTTTTTGTCTTCTCAGTACCCAAGTTCACAACCTCAATTTTCTCTTCATGCAATTGTATGGCTTTTTCCTCTATCATTAATAGTCTCGCAAGTTCTCCAGGTACTTCACAATCTTCCTCACCTTCTTCCTCGGCTTGGTATATTGGATTTTCAAAGTCATAAGTGGAAATAGAAGAATTATTGTCAATGGGATCCAGAGTGGATGTGGATCTTCAATTTGGTGTGTGGGTGTGTGTAAGAACACATAGCTATTTTGAAAGTAAATAAAAGAAAGACAAAGAGCACAAAATTTGAATGCAAAAAGTCCCATTATTTATTGAATGAAAATATGTTAATGAAATGACAACACTAACAAATGAACCATTGTGCCCCGGGTAAGATACAATGCTTAAAGTTATTGTTTTAAAATTACATAACAAAAACTTGAAAGCAATAAAACATACAGTAGCATTTACTCTTGACTAAAGGAGATTAAGATAAGGTCTTCAGTCTTCCATTTGTTGAGCTCGTTACTGATGGTGGGAAAAATCCAGTTGTCTAGGTCGTAGTCACTATCAGCATCTTCTATCGAGTTGACTCCATTATTGCTTATGTAGAATGGTGGTCTTCCAGCACGAGCATGATGAACAGCCCTCTGAGCCTGTGTAGTGAAACCCAAACTAAATTTTCCAGAATTGTAAGGAATGTCAGGAAGCTGACCCCAAGTAGTGCAACCACCTTCTTCTACTATAACTCTAGCGTCCTTCAAAGAAGCCATTCTGGGTGGGACCTTATTAACTTTGGGAATATCAGAAACGTCTTCAGTAGCAGTAGTTGTCTGAGGAATAACTTCAAAAGTATGGCAGGGAGTTTCGATGAATTCTTCCTCCATCTCAACATACTTGAATGAGTTCAAATGACTCGCCATATACTCTTCTTCACCATAAATCGTAAGATGTTTTCCTTTTATGGTATATTTCAGCTTTTGGTGTAGGGTTTAAGTAACAACACCTGCCTCACGAATCTAGGGGAGTCCAAGTAAACAAGAATAGGTCAGAAAAATGTCCATCACGTAGAAGGTAGAATTGAATACATGCGACCCTAATCTGATCGGAAGATCCACCTCTCTATGTAACATCCTTTTCGAACCATTAAAGGCCATGACCACAATGTCATTGGGTTTCAGCATAATCCTTTCACAATCAAGTCTGTCGAGAGCACCCTTCGGTAGAACATTCAACGAGGAACCCGTATCAACCAAAACATGAGCTAAAGTAGTGCCCCCTTCATTCAATAGAGACATATAAGGCCTTGTTATGGTTTTTTCCTTCGGGAGTCAGGCCAACATTAGAAAATCCTAGCCCATTATCAATTGTCAAGCGAGTAACATAATTTCAAATTGATCAGCAGAGATTTCTTGCGGCACATGCGCAGATTTAAAGAACATCACCAAAGCCTAGGCATGGGCTTCAGAGCAAAATAAGACGGATAACATGGAGATCTTTGAGGAAGTCTTCCCAATTTGTTCAACAATCTTGTAATCACTTTTCCGGATAATTTTTAATACCTCCTCCAACTCCTTCCTGGAGGTATCTTCAGTTATAACTTCTTTAGGTGCCTTTGTCTGGGCAGGCTCCGTCATCTGCTCTTTACCCCGATTTTCAGTAATTGATTCGATAGCGGTAACACGAACTGGTGTGGCAGTAGTCTTCGGATATATTTCTAGGGAGAAACCTTCCACTTCTTGTCACTTTACTGATCCCAACAATATTGTCAATGTTGGAATCAGTAACTTCAATATCTTCATTCTGAGTTGTAAATAGTTTTTGCTTGACGCCAGGGTAGTAGACATCGGCTCCATAGTGCCAAGGGATAGCTTTGTCCGAGGAATACAAAATTAGTTCGTCTACGGTGATTATTAGAGGAGCAACTTTGGTTTTGGTAGTAATCTTTATAGGACCCTTGGAAGTGATCCTGATAGGAGTGTCGAATATTACAGATACCTCTTCCAGCTCCAAGTCTTGAAACAAATTACCCATATAGGGAGTCCTCTCAATTAGTATTATATGGTTGTCCATCAGACGCTGAATACCTTCTTTTAGCAACTTGCAACCATTGGTTTGGGCTATACAGCAGTAACATCTTTCAATATAACCCGTAAGTAAACCGGCTTGCAACAGATTCTTATTGATAATTAGGAGGGGAGTATTCAAATCACTTACAGTAGAAACATAAAGAATATAATCAATAACACTTATGCCTTTATCGTTCTTAGGCATAGGTGGAATAATCACGTTGGGGGTCCCAGGAGGATCAAACTCAATCTCTCTATTGTCAATCATATCTTGAATTTTATTTTTCAAAGCCCAACAGCTATTTGTGTTGTGTCGGGACTATAGGAATGGTAGGCACATCTTACATTAGTGTTATACTTGGGGGAGGAAGTGTTGGAATTCTGAGGAGGATCCCTTAACGTTATTAACTCCACCTTCAAAAGATGTTGCAATGCCTGTGACAATGGCATGCTAATCTTGGTAAACTATCTTCTTGGTGCGTCTGACCTACGTTGATTTCCCTGTTGTTGTTGTTGCAAAGGCGCAACATTAGAAATTAGCATCTCCCCCATAGATTGGTTGTGATCACTTATAGAAAGACCCTTTTGGCCATACACAACATTAGTTTCCTTATTTCCGTTGAATGTCTTCTTCACAACACTTGAATACATAGCTACCTGAATCTTTCCACTTCTAATTCCATCTTCAACTTGTTCCTAAGTTAATATCAGCTCAGTGAATTCAGATGAAGAGCTTCTGATCAGATGATTAAAGAAAGATCTTGTCAAAGTTCCCATAAACATGTCAACCATCTCTCTATCAGACAGAGGAGGTTGCACCCTTCCAGTTAGATCTCTCCACTTCTGGGCATACTCCTTGAAGCCTTCGCTCGAGCCCCTAGCCATACTTTGTCATTATACATGAGTTGGTGCAAGATCAGCATTGTACTGATATTGTTTGTAAAAACCAGCAGTCAAGTCTTCCCAAGTACGGATATTGGTCCCCTCCAGCTAATAGAACCACTCCAACTGTGATCCCGACAAGCTTTCTTAAACGAAATGTATCCATAACTTTCTATCAACAATATGGGGTTGAATCTTCCGAACATATGACCTTAGATGAAGCTGGACATGAAACACCATCATACTTTGAAAAAGTAGGGACCTTGAATTTGTGAGGAATCACAACTCTCGATATTAGACCCAAATCTTCAAAATCCAGCCCAACCACTCTCTGAATCTCCATAGCATTCAAACGATCTTCCAACTGTTTGTACTAATCATCAGCCGGAGGATAATGTTCATTTGAATAGTCTGCTTCCTCTTCATCAGAACCATGGTTGTTATTCTCCTAAGCTTTTACACTCTTATCATCTTCTTCTTGGTTATCATCTTCATTTCATGGGACCCTAAAATCTAGATATTTTCTAAGTGTTAAGAAAATATGATAATTTCATAACTTTGCGCCAGATTTTCATCATGATGCAAGATGATTCAAGAAGAAATTCCAACATGAAAGTTTTAGATATCAATGAGATCAGAAACATTGCAGGGTAGAAATTCTTCTAGAAATGCTTGGATCTCAAGTTATAAATACATGAAAACATGTCCATGAAACTAAAACACAATAAAATTCTGGATGTTTCAAGTCAGAACTTTGACAGAACTTCTGGGCCAATTTTCAAACAGTTACAATGAGAGTTTTCAAAAGTGATTCAAAGAGGGATTGTATAGAATGTTACAAGCTTTCTAAAAACTCAAAGAACTCTTTCAGATCATGCTGGACCAGGGAGAATTGAAGATCAGAAGTTAGACATTCGTTCTTAAGCTATGAGTCATTTTCATGATGAACATCAGATCCAATTCTAAGCAATGTTGCATAATCCCACTTTTCAGGCCCTCTAGAGTGTGTAGATATCCTTAATCATAAGATTACACAAACTTCTGAGCCATGAACCACTTGATTTAAGCTTTTTAGAATACAACTTGCCATTTAAGGAAGAAAGTTCACACTTCCATTCTGGAAAAGTGACTTTAATCACAAAGTCCATTCTCCTTGAGCTTTGTGTTTGTTCTTTCTACACAAGCATCCCTTGCAAATGTAGAACAAGTGTGTTTAAAGTTTCTAGCCACCCTACCTTGCCTTAAAACCATGCTTGCATCAAAAACAAGTAAAAATCCACAACATGTGATTTTGTACTTCTGACTTCACCAAGCATCCAAACCCTTTTCCTATAAATTAAACCTTCATTTGCAAACTGAGGAGTATTGGACAAGCCCTGAAACTCACTAAAATTCTCAAGAATCAGAAGTTGCAACACAAGCATAAAAACTTGTC
This sequence comes from Vicia faba, assembly GCA_948472305.1. Lineage (NCBI taxonomy): Eukaryota > Viridiplantae > Streptophyta > Magnoliopsida > Fabales > Fabaceae > Vicia > Vicia faba. Next base: position 698,308,769 of record OX451740.1, read on the forward strand.
ATTTCTGATTTTTAAATCCAATCTCCAAAATCCCTCGTGCGTTTCTTGGCCAAATCATCCACAAAGTGTCTGATACACATATATAAATTATTCCAACCTCTGCTTTCAGACTGTAACATCATCTTCATCAACCTCCATTTTCAAAAATAGAGCATTACATATTGACTTCTACAGAACATTCCAGCCATCCATAGCTCAAGCAAACCATTTCATTAGCTTCCTGGGAACTTGAGGAAGCTAACCAGATCATCAGAGCAACTTGAATCAAACTCTAATTCAAAACAGGATCTCCAACTGCAAAGGTAAGTTCTTCTGATTTTCATCTAATTATTTAGGCATTGTTAGGCTTGCATTTTCAAAGACAAAATGTAGATATCATTTCTCTGAAAATGTACATATCTATAGATTTTATTTATATGGCCTGAGTAGAGAGAATTCAGGATTAGAACTTCTTGGAAAATTAGGGTTCATATTAGGGCTAGAAAAATTCATGTTTGTTTCTGATTTATATTTCTAATGCTTTATAATTCTGGAACCATGATAAAATTTTCCATAACTTTCACGTTTACATTTTCTATTTTTGTTGAGAAATGAATGAGTTGCAGATGCTCTGGCTGACGCGAGGAAGAAGATGAAGTTCGTCATCAGAGCTGATTTTGCAACACAAGTTTATGGGTTTGTTTATAATACCGGGTGTATAGCCACCCAAGTGGTAGAGAGTGCACGCGTAAGGCATTAGTGTTAAGGGTCCTGGGTTCTAGCCCCAGGATCACCTTTTTGTTTTTTATTTCTTAACATTTTATCCCATTTACCTGTTAGCAGCATACCTAGACCATAACTTCTAGGCCTTCTCATTCTTGTTTCATTTACCTGTTAAACAACACGCCTGGGCCAGAACTTTTAGGATGCCTCATTTTTGCTTCTAGCATCCCTCCATATATTTGTTAACAGCACACCTGGACTAGAATTTCTAGACCTTCTCATTCTTGCTTCATTTACCTGTTAAACAACACGTCTGGGCCAGAACTTCTTGACAGACTCATCTTTTCTTCTAGCATCCCTCCATATATTTATTAGCAGCACGCCTGGGCCAAAACTTCTAGGTTGTGTCATCTTCTGCTTTCATCATCATTCCTCCCATTTACTTGTTAGTAGCGCACTTGGGCTAGAACTTTTGGGTTTTCTCCTTTCCACTTTCCAAACCCCCCTTGATTTTAATTTTTTATTTTTATTTTTATTTTTATTTTTATTTTCTTTCCTTATTACTATTTTTTTATTATTAATAAAGAAAAACACCAAAAATATTATATTAAGTATTTAAATTATTTAGTTTATTTTTATTTAATCTCTTAAAATAAAAAGACCAAAAACATTTTCCTATTTAATTTCTTTTCTTTAACTTCATATTAAATTTAGGTTTAGTTTCTTCTCTTTGTTTAAATTAAAATTAACTTAGTTTAATTTTCTTACTTCTAACTATTTATCTTTTTTTTTAGAAAATTAGGTTAAAATATTTTTCTTTAACAAAATCAAAACAAATTCATTTTCTTTTCATTCATGTCTTGTAAATTATATACATTTCAATTCTTGTACATTATTGTTTGTAGTATTTTTAACTAAAGTATTTATATTATTGTTTTCCTCAGGGATTGGTGTGATATCAATGTCTTTCTATAGTTTGAGTGTCTTTAAGTTTTTGAATCATAAACAAAGGTTTAATGCTTGCTTTTAGTAAAAAATATCAAGTTTTATGCACTAAAGATTTCTTTGGATAATAGAGAGGTTGTTGTTTGAAATTGTTTGTTTTGATAAAAAGAGTGTCAATATTAGTTTTCATCAACCTATTCCATAGTTATTCAATTATCCTTGCATATGAACTAATCAATGATAAATACATTCACCTATCCTCTCAATATTTCTCATGTCTAAGAAATATTGTGAGTGTTATCATGTTAATCTTTAAATGATCTCTCAACCTAACTATTAACATGATAATCTTTAATGCTTGATACAAGTGAATACTAGCTCACAAATCTATGTCTAGAGTTTGTTTATTAGTAGATGAATATCTTATATCAAGTTTGGAACTTATTTCTCAATAATGGACCAAACTATAAAAATAACAATGATACAAAGATATTCAACATGTATTAATCATCAACGAAGTTCATATACAAAATGATTAAAAGAAATACATTAAGTCTAGGTTGACTACTTCTAACCTTGACACAAAAAGTGTTTAGGTACTCATTGTCATGATACCTTGCTGTAATGTGGTGGGAGAACTGACTTGGTCATTTTGTGTTTGATCATAAATGCTGCGGTTAGCAAGAGTCGCCACCGACTTTTCTTTTATCCAAAATGAAAGGCTGAAAAGAACAGGGAAGACCTTTGAGATGTTTTCTTGAGTTCGGGGGGTAGATTATGAAAATGGAAGGTATTAGCATCCTTTTTCATCCATGGTTTTCCATGGGCTCTTAGTTACTTTTCTAGATCACTTGCTTTTGTTTGAAAATGTGCTTTGTGTAGTTTTTAAAAGTATTTTGTAAAGATGTCATCGTTTAGGCAAACTTTGTAATGATTCTCGTTCGTAAGAATGTATACAAAAGTGTTGATCTTTTGAAAATGTTTTCAAGTTTGAAAGGTGTTTTGAAATTTTTGGTGTTTGTTTTTTAAAATAGCAAGGATGTTTTGATTTTGAAATTGAGCAAGCAACTAGGAACAATCTACCTACTCAAAAGTATTTCATGTTTATTTCCTCTTTCCTTTGACATTGTTATCTTACCATTTATTTGGTAAGTAACCCTATCTTTGGATGTAAAAGGGATGGGCTAGGGTCATTATATAACCATGATTAGCAATGTTATAAGATATCTTAGCATTTTCTTTAAGGGACTAAGATCATTTTTGAAAGGCAACTGTGATAGCGTCATCGAGGGACTATGATCTTGTATTTTTTGATTGTTTTTGCTAACATACCTTACATGCATAATATGGCCATTTTTGTAAGGCAACAAAGTGGGTTTATCCTAAGGGTGTATGTGTGCAAGTGTATTAATTTACATACTTGATTTGTCTTGATTAGAGTTTGCTATTTGTTGGTTTTTATCTTTTCATACAAACTCTAATTACTAGCATTTGTATATAAAGCATTAAGATGCGGAATTTAAATGTCCTACTTTATTACAACGCTTTAAGGGATGGGGGTACATGTTTATGAAGGGGAATTGAAAGAAATTAAAACCCTAATTATCTATTACAACCATATTGAATTTGAATAAATGTACAAAAATGAATAAATATAATGTACAAGTATGAAAAGTTAAAGGAATGGATTTTTGTTTGATTTTTATGAAAAGGGTTTTTGGCCTAGTTAATAAAATAAAATAATTAACTAAAAATAAGAAAATTAAAATTAAGTTAGTAAAATAAATTAATTTAAAGAAAACAAGTTTTTTTAGGGTTTTTGTGAATTTAATTAGTAAATAAAATTAATCAAATAAAAGCCCTAAGTTCTAAATTGATTTTAATTTATAAGAAAAAAATATAATAATATAATGATTAAAACTAATTATCTAAGTATTTAAAAAAGTAAATTAATTTATTAAATAAAATGTTTTTTTATTCTTTTTTGTTTTTTATGAAGAAAAATAAACTAAATAAATATAAATAATAAAATATAAATATTTTTGGATATTTATTGATAAAGATAATAATAATAATAATAATAATAATAATAATAATAATAATAATAATAATAATAATAATAATAATAATAATAGTAATGAAAATAATAATAATAAAGAAAATAAAAATAAAATAAAAAATATGAAATTAAAGTCAGGGGGTTAGAAAGTGAAACAGGGGGTAATGTTAAAAAAAAGTCAGGCCCAAGGTTCTGCTGCCCCAAGCGTACCTGAAAGGAAAAATGATAAAAAAAATGGAAAAAATGGAAAAGGCAGCGCTGAGGTTCGAACCCATGACCTCTACCAATAATGTGCGCTGCCTTACCACTGAGGTGGCTGTACATCCGTTAACTTAACTAAAATGATAAACACAAAATACAAAACAAGTCCTGAATATGGAACTTCATCTTTAACCTCCAGTCAGACCAAATGTATCTCATTCATTTCTCAACAAAAATGGAAAATACAAACATGAAAGTTGCTCCATTTTTCCATACGAATCCAACCATATAAATATCATAAACTATAAATCGAAGATGAATGAGAATTTTTGAAAGTACCAAATTCTGACCTGATTATTTTCAGAGGTTCAATCCTAAAATTCTCCTAGCTCAATCAATATAAATAAAATCTATGGATATGTACAACTTCAGGGCAATGATGTCTACATTTTATCTTCACAAATGCAAGGCTAACAATGCCTAAGTAATGAGATAGAAGTTCAAGAAAAATACCTCAGAATTGGAATCGTGAAATGAAAATGAGCTTGATTCAAGGTGCTGCAATGATCAGGTTAGCTTCCTCAAGTTCCCGGGAAGCTAATGCAATGGTTAGCTTGAGTTCAGAGTGGTTGAAATGGCTTGGAGAAGTTAATGTGCAGTGCTCTATTTTTGCCTATGGAGGATGATGGAAATGGAGGTACAATCGTGTAACAGAGACATGGATGAGTTGTATTTTATGTAAGGAATCTTTAGGAACTAAAAGGCCAAAGAACGCATGAGGGAAATATGAGTTACAAGTCCAAGGTCAGAAACTGTGCAACAATGGAGTTTTTGGGAAATTTCTGATTTATGGGAGTTTTGGTGTGTTTTAGGGTGCTTAAGCTCATGTTATACTCACAAATAGTGCTTCTATTTATAAGCAACTAGTTTGGAAGTTTGTTGTTGATCAGAATTCAAAAATCACAAGTTTAAGCATAACATGTGATTTTTGAGAAATTCAAGTTTCAAAGTCTTGTGTACTTGCTAAGATAGAGTGGTTACGCTTTAAACACACTTGCTTCTGACTTTCTAGATGGTTCGTGATCAGAGGGAACAATTTAGAGGCTCAAGAATTGACTTTGTGCATAAAACTTGCTTTTCAAGAATGGTATTCTTCACTTTCTTCCCAAAATGGCAATGTGAATTGGATAAAGCTTAAACCACTTGGATTAAAGCTCAAAAGTTTGTGTAATCCATTAATGATGGATAGATACATAAGTTAGAAGTCCTGCAAAGAAAGATTATGCAACCTAACATTGAAATTTCATTTTTGCTCATCATGAAAATGACCTATAATTTTAGTTTGAAACCATAACTTCCTCTCTTCGATTCTCCTTGCTCAAGAATGAACTCAAGGAGTTCTTAGACATTTTATAAAGCTTGTAATGTTCTCTAAAACCCCTCTTTAAATCACATTTGAAAATTCCCCTTGGAACTATATGAAAAATTGCCATGAATTTACGTCAAAATCCTGCCTAAACTAGGGCAAAATTTTCACTAAGTGTTTAGTTTCATGACCATGAATTCATGGATTAATAAGTTGAGATCAAATAATTTCTATGAGAAGTTGTGTAAAGAAATGTTTTATATCTCATGGAGATCTACAACTTTACTGTTGAAGGTTTCTTTTGAATCATCTTGCATCATGGTGTAAAAATGGCTCAAAGTTGTGAAAAAACATGAGGTTTTCAACACTTAGAAAAATTTCTAAGTTTGGAAACTTTGACTTTTCAAAATAAAATCTTGACTTTTTGATTTCTTTATGAACAAGTTTCATATTTTGACATGTTTTGATGAATTGTGATCTTTGACACTTGATTTTGACGAAAAAGTCAAAGTTTAAATTTTCAGTGTATAGTTGACTTTGGATCAGTTGATTGAAAATCAACTATCAATCAAATAACTTTGAGCAATGTTTTGAGTCATGCCATTAGGTCAAAGTGATGCAATTGAACTCCTAATATTATGTCCCAAACCAATTAACCATTTTCTAGGTCAAAACTCAGAAATTGCCCTTTCTTAGTCAAAACTCTAATTTTGACCATTTTGCCCTTTTGATGATCTGATCAATTTTCTTGAGGAATTATGGTCCAAACTTGATCAAATGATACATATGAGTTCATAAGGTTGAGATGAATAAAACAAATATGAAGTTTGATTGTAAATTGACCACAATTGACTTTTTCCCCAATATAGTTGATTTTTAGGTCAACTGATCAATTGACTGAGCAAAAATGTGATCCAAGACTTGAAATTTGACATGAGAAATCTTGGGGGTCCATAATGATACATGAAAGTAATATGAGGAATTAAAAGCTCAATTATCCTTGTGCAATCTCAGACCCTAATTTTCAGTTATCAGTGCTTAAGGAGGTTTCTTGAGCTGATCAACCCTTGTGCAGTCTTGAACCAAAGGAGATCTTGTGAGAAAATATTTGATAAATGAGAGGGCAAATTTTAGGGTACAACACTTGCTTAATGAGTATACAATGGATGGTGGTGAACGTAAATCTTCAAGTCTCCTTGAAGAACAATGCAAGAGTTCTTGTTTCTCTTCTTTCTTTGAGATAAGAACAAAAAAACTGCTTTCTATGTTGTAATGTTATTATATATAGAATAAAAGGTCTATATATCTAAAATTAGATTTTTTTTACCTCTACAAAGCAAAAGTTGGTGGAAAGTTCCCATAAAAAGTGGCAAAAAGTAGCCAAAAGTATGGCCTATGTGCGCTCCATTGTTGGGCGACCATAAAGTTTCACCGGGCGATTTTGGCTAGATGCCACACTTGACCAGCTGGGCGTGTTAAAACCCCAAAAAGAGAATCTTTAATTTCCCAGCGACAAGAATGCTTCGTCGGGAGATTTTCCTTTTGCAAAGCACCCTAGAAGCAAAATAAAACAGAATTAAAGCTTCTTTTTCTTCATCAGTTTCGCCGGGTGACGCCTACTTTCGTCGAGCGATTCTTTGCAGAAACTCACTCTTCTTCCTTAAGCTTGGTTAGCCTAAAATCTCCACTTTTTTGCATCTTTCCTGCACAAGTTTAGTTGAAACACTAACAAACACATTAAACCTACAAAACTCTCTAGATACTACGCAAAATGACTAAACTAACTAATTAACCTAATCAAAAGTAAAATAAAAGATCTCAAAGTGTCAATAGTTGATATGTATTTTAAGCACAAATTGAAACTTAATAATTATTCAAGTTAAATATGGTTGTAATATATAATCAGGTTTAATTTCTTGCAATCCCTATTTGTAAATTTGTACGCCCCGTCCCTAAATGATGTAATAGCGTAGGATATTTACTTTCCGCAATTTATCGCTTTCATATAAATGCTAGTAATTAGGATTTGTTTGGAAAGATAAAATCAATGCTTAGAAAACCCTAATCCAAGATAAACCAAGCATGAAATATAAACACTTACACACTTTGCACCTCTAGGGTTAACTCCACTTGTTGCCTTAAGAAAATGGTCATGATACACATGTGAGACATCTTAGAAAAAACAATCGAAACACAAGATTATAGCCCCTCAATGATGCTACAAATGTTGCCTTAAAAATGATCTTAGTCGCTTAATAAAAATGTTAAGGTATCCTACAACATTGCTATCTATGACTATACGATGACCCATGCCCATTCCTTTACATCCAAATATAAGGCTACTTACCAATCAATGGTGAGATAGAAATATCAAAGGAAGGAAGAAATGAACAAAAGACTTTTGAGTAGGTAGAACGTTCTTGGTTGCTTTCTCACAATCCATGTTCAAAAACAAACATCTTTTCCAATACACTAAACACTTTCAAAACACGAAATATTTTCAAAAAGTCCAACACTTCGTATGCATTCTTATAGAGACGAGAATCATTAAAAAGTTTTCCTAAACTAAGGCACTTTTCAAAAATACTTTCAAAACCCACCATAAACACATTTCAAACAATGAAATTTCAAAAGTGATATAGCAAGAAACTAAGAGCCCGTAGATAACAACGGATGAAAAGGGTGCTAACACATTCCCTTTTAATAACCTACCCCCCGAACTCAAGAAAATATCTCAAAGGTCTTTCCTGTTCTTTTCACCATTCCTTATTGGATAAAAGAAAAGTCAGTGGCGGCTCTTGCTATCCACAACATATGCGATCAAACACAAAACAACCAAGTCCGTTCTCCCACCATATTACAGAACTGGCGACTTTGTTGGGGAATTATATTAAAAGTGGGGTTTACCTTAGAGTTAGATCATATTTACTTGATTTCATTGTTTCATTTGTTTGCTTTACATTTTATGGGTCCTTGTTTGGGTTTGTATTGATCCTCTACCCAGATTTGGGAAAACCATTAGGTAAATAGCAAAGATTATGGAGATTGTACAGTGTAGACCAATATGGTTGAGACAATAGCTATGTTAGCGTGACATATTTGTGGGTACCTGTATCCCTTATGGAGAATTAAGGAGAATACAGGGCCGGTGAGTGATGTCATGAAGTACTAATGAGCCTTAGAACCTTTAATTGAACAACTTGGCCATTAGGAAGTAGTGAGATAGCCGGTTTCGGTGGAAAGCTGAAAATTGATTGATACTCGATAGTACGGTCATTGAGATCGGACTTTTAGGATATTTTGGTCGCAAGAAAAGATTTATTGTGCTAATACAATGCCTAATGAAAAAAGATTTGTGATATTGAGATTCCCTAGAACCTGATTACTTTCTAGGACAGGTTAAGCCAACTAAACTTCAAGAGGGTATTTACCTATGACTCCATGCAAGCCTAAACCTAAAGTTTTTGTGTGCTTTGTTTGTGATTATTATTCATGTTATCATAAACATCATAACATCATAAAACATTCTCACTAACCATTTCAAGGATTTAGGAATTTATCTTTGTTATGTTTTGTATGTCATGACTTCTACTAATAGGAATAACAACCGAGTTAACTTCGTTAAAGTGCATCCTTAACTTCAAGACTTAGCATCAAGAGTTCCTAGAGATTCTTCTTTCACCAGGAAGTATGGTCGACTTCTCAACTTGGCTACCTCAAACTTCAAAGAAGAAATGATGTGTGTGCTTTTCCAATTCTTTGATCTTATGCATCATTGCTTCGCCTTTCCCGACTACCAATTGGTGCCCATATTAGAAGAATTCTCTCAATTGTTAGGAGTTCCTGTTCTTGATCAAATACCATTCACCAGTTTAGAAGAGACTCCAAAACCTGAAGTTATTGCCAAAGCTTTGCATTTGAAGAGATCTGACATTATGGAAAATTGGGAGACAAGAAGTGTAGTTAAGGGTTTCTTAGACAAATTTATGTTGGAGAAGGCTCATTTATTCTGGGAAGATATGGATTTTCAAGCTTTTGAGGATGTCATGGCCCTCATAATCTCTGGTTTGGTTCTATTTCCAAATCCAGACCAACTCATAGATGTGAATGCCATCAAGTTATGTTTCCTCGTAATCTGATACCTACTTTGCTTGGAGACATTCTACATTGTTTCCACACCCGCACCATGAAGAAAAGGGGTACTCTTTTGTGTTGCATTCCATTACTCTCTAGATGGTTTGTTTCACACCTACCTCGATCAATATTTAAGAATGAGCAAGGATTGACATGGTCTCAAAGATTAATGTCACTCACATATTATGATATTTATTGGTGTTCTCGATCTATGGAGGACCTTACTATTATTGACCGTTATGGGGAATTCCCTAATGTCCCTCTACTTAGAATTAGGGAAGGTATTACCTACAATCATTGTTTGGCTTTGCAACCGTTTGGATATTCTAGGAGGGATGGCCCTCATGATGCACTTGTCCAAGGAATTACAATCGACTATGAGAACGATGACCAAGGTTATCGTCATAGATTCATATGAGCTTGGGGCATGGTTAACAAGGTTGATAGCAAGACGTTGGGGCATAAGAACTCCATTCCTTTGGAGCCTTATCTCAAGTGGGTGCGAACTCGTGCCCAAAACCTCATGATGCCTTATGAAGCCATCCTGCCTAACATCATGGAGCCTGTCATCGAAGGAGATATTCCATATATTGTCCTTTATCCTGATATGCCTACTTCTCTTGAAGATTTGCAAAGAGCATGGATTCAGCTAAAGGTGGAGCGAGACACCTTTGATGCCCAGTTTTATGCAAACGAGAAAAAGACATTGAAGCTCACGAGTCAACTTCATGAGGGGAGGAGCCTGAATGCCTATATCACTCCAAGGGGAAGCATCCATGGGAGACTTGAGCCATTTTTATTGTATATTAGTTATTTTGTTTCTTTTGTTTCAATGTAAGCCCAAGAGGCATGTTGTAATCAATTTGAATTTATTAAAACAATTAATGTTTGTTCATTTTGGTCTAAACAAATTTAAATCTTCTAAGTCATTGAAATCATTTGCATACGTATTTTCATGCATCATAACATAAACAGGTTTTCCACAACAGGTTTCCTTATCTTTCCACTGTTTATTTCAATAAGATGGATATCGAACAAACAGTGAAGGACTTGAAAGTGCATAATTCCACGTTCCAAGAGACCTTGATGACCCTAGCTAAGGGGAAACAAGAGTTGATGACTATGCTAGTAACCAAGAAGAAAACCAAAAAGAAGACCTTCATCAACATGGGTAGGAGATTCAAAGGTCCGGTTCGTCAGGTACAAATAGTCGAAGAGCAGTTTGAGGAGGACGAAAATCAAGACGAAGAGGCAAGGAGAACCAGTGTTGGGAGTGCCAATAATCAAGCTTCCGAAGACAAAGACTACTTTGATGAGCAATACCCTCTGGCTGAGGATAGACTAAAGGTTGTTGAAATTCAAGCCCTGCCTGGTTTAGATTTTGGTGATTTGGGCTTAGTACCTAGGGTCGTCATCCCCTATAAGTTCAAAATACCAGTCTTCGCCAAGTATAACGGGGTTTCCTTCCAGAAACTTCATCTAAGGTCTTACGTGCGCAAGATGTAGCCACACACCACCGATAAAAAGCTCTAGATCCATTTCTTCAAAGAGAGTCTGGCTAGGACTCAACTAGAATTTTTCTATCAATTAGAGGGTTCCCGCATCCACACATGGGAAGATCTAGACACTGCTTTTTATCATCAGTATCAATACAATGCCGATCTGGAACCAACCAGAGTCCAACTTCAAGGTATGACAATGAGTACAAATGACGGGTTTAAGGAGTACGCACAAAAATGGAGGGATCTTGCTAGTAGGGCCCAACCACCTCTAACTGATAGATAACTAGTTGACATGTTCATGAATACATTAACTGGCCAATTTTTCAACCTATTGATCGGAAGTTCTTCATCTGGTTTCACCGAGTTGATCCTAACTGGTGAAAGAGTCGAAAGTGGCACTAAGAGCGGAAAAATTCCCATGACATCTGCTTCTGCATCCAATGCTGTAAAGAAGCCTTTCACTGGAAAGAAGGAAATAAATGTTGTGTATGGGACAAGGGCCCATACCAAGAAGGATCACCGATCCTCTGTTAATGCTGTGTTAATCTCAAATCCTCCATCTTCTCAAAGGCAATCATCCAACAATCAACGATCCAAAGTTCCTCGAAGACAGTTCACGAGAATAAGCATGTCGCAGTCCCAAGCCTTACAACATTTATTGAAGGCCAACTTAGTGACATTGCAAAATCCACCAACAATTCCAAACATTTCGTCACCTAAGTATAATTCAAATGTCAAGAGCGCGTATCATTCCAACAGCCCCGAGCATGAAACTGATCAATGCTGGGCTCTGAAGAATAAGATTCAAGACCTGATAGACAATAAAACAATTGAATTTAATCCACCTTCTACTCTAAATGTAATAACCGCAACAATGCCAAATCATGGAAAAGGTGTTAATGCAATTGATGATACTACTTTTGTTTCCTCCATTGATGACTTAACAACCCCATTAACTATTGTGAAGGTTAATTTGCTGAGAGTCGGGGTGTTCCCTGGCTATTCTAAAGATTGTGTTTGTTGTGATCAACAAGTAAATGGGTGCAAGAAGCTGAAGGAAGGTGTGCAACGCCTGATAAATAGCCACGAGATTCTATTTGAGAAGATTCCTACCATCAAAAGTTTAACCAACAAAGCTGAAGACCTGTCCATAATAACCATTTCCAACAAGGCTCTTAGTATCCCCTCAAAGGGTCCTATTATAATTTCAAATGAACCAACAATTTCTCCTTTAATAATCACTGCCCCTGGGCCAATTCCTTACTCCTCTGACAAAGAGGTTCCATGGAATTATGGTGTCGAGGTTTATTATCATGGGATAAAACAAGATTAATGGATCAACAAAAACAAAGCTGATGTTACTAATATTACTGGTTCTAGTAAGGTAACAAGAACATGAAGGATATTTTCCCCTGATATTTAACCACCCACGACTACAACAACTCTCGTCCGTATAACCAATGACAAGTCTAGAGGAAAAGAGAAATAAGGTGAGCCTACTAGGATAGAGGAACCTACCAAAGATACTGACGCTGAAGAACCCTTTGCTCGAGAAATGGAGGAAATCCTAAAAATAATAAAGAAGAGTGACTTCAAAATAGTTGAGCAGCTGGGGCAAACCCCTTCCAAAATTTCCATGCTATCATTGTTACTCTACTCGGATGTTCATGCCCAAGATCTAATCAAGTTCTTGAAGAAAGCCCATGTTCCCCAAGAAACCACCGCTGACCAGTTCGAGAATTGTGTAGCAAGTTTAACGGTTGCCAATGGATTAGGGTTCTCCGACACTGATTTGACTCCTATGGGAAGGAACCATAATAAAGCCTTTCATATCTCTATTGAGTGAAAGGGGACTACTTTGGCCCATGTCCTAATTAATATTGACTCATATTTAAATGTGTTACCCAAAGGTGCTTTGGACCGGCTAGATTGTGAAGGACTGGTATTAAAGCCAAACGATATTGTTGTAAGGGCTTTCAATGGGTCTAAAAGGATGGTTCATGGAGAGGTGGATCTCCCAATTAAAGTTTGCTTATATATTTTCAACTCTACCTTTTTATATAATGGACATACGTCCCTCCTATTCTTGTTTGCTTGGACGCCCTTGGATCCATGGGGCAGGGGCATTAACATTCACCCTTCATAAAAAATTAAAGTATTCAGTCAAAGGGAAGATCGTTACTGTTAGCGGTGAAGAAGAATTTATGGTGAGCCATCATAATTCCTTTAAGTATGTGGAAATGGATGGTGAATTCATAGAGACTCCATGCCAGGCCTTCGAAATTGTTCCTCCTATGGTTGTCGCCACCAAAATCTCCTCCAACATATCAAAAGCTGATGAAGTTATACCAAGAATGGTTTCGCTTAAGGATGCCCGTGCGGTGGTCAAAGATGGTAATTGTACTATCTGGGAACAACTTCTCGACATTCTATTTAAAGCAGATTAATTTGGGTTGGGTTTCACCATCAAATGTTAGAAAGAAGTCAGGCGCGCTCGCATGGGAAATTCACCTCTCCACATCGAGAATCATGAAGTGAATGATGTGGAAGACTCTGATAATGAAAATTCTTTCGAAGATTGGATCTACCCTACTGTTGAAGGAAAAGTCAACAACTGGCATGCAAAGGATCTCACTCCCATCTCCTTCATTGAGGAGTAATTACTGTTTACTATTTTCTGTCAATGCAAGAACTTTTGTTTGTAATCTTAATTTCTAAACAATGACTTTTAAGCCATGTGCCTTGCCCAGGGCACCATGGTCCATTTGTTAATGGTTTTGTTCATGTTCATTTATCATATGATCATTTAATATAAGCCATTGGAACTTTTCCATTCAAATATTTGTGTTCATTGTCTTTCTTTTCCTTTATTACATTTTTCAATAGCCATGTATCTTACATGAACACACACACACACACACTTACAGATCTTCATCCACTCTGGATCTCATTGCCAACGACTCTACTATTGCCAGTTATGACTTAGAACGTCCAATTTACCAAGCCTAAGACGAAGGAGAGGAAGATTGTGAAATACCGGGGGAACTAGCCATAATTCTAATGTAAGAGGAAAAAGCTATTCAACCTCATGAAGAGCCAGTCCAGGTTATCAACTTGGGTACTGAGACAGATAAGACAGAGGTCAAGATCGGCGCCAACCTAAAAGGTGGTATCAAGAGCATATTGGTTCAGATGTTACATGACTATGTTGAAGTGTTTGCTTAGTCGTATGAAGATATGCCAGGATTGGATACCGACTTTATGGTTCATCGTCTACCAACGAAGAAAGATTGTCCCCCTGTTAAGCAAAAGGTTCAACGTATGCGGTCCGACATGTCTGAAAATATAAAAGCCAAGGTAATGAAGCATTTTGATGCAGGTTTTTTGGCTGTCACATCTTATCCTCAATGGGTTGCAAACATGTGTGTAGATTATAGGGATCTGAATAGGGTAAGTTCCAAAGATGATTTCCCTCTACCACATATTGATGTTTTGGTTGATAACACTGCTCAACATAAAATTTTCTCCTTAATGGATGGATTTTCTGGCTACAACCAAATCAAGATGGCTCCTGAAGACATGGAAAAGACCACCTTTGTTACACAATGGGGTACCTTTTGCTATAAAGTCATGCCATTCGGATTGAAGAATGTCGGGGCAACATATCAAAGAGCTATGGTAGTTTTATTTCATGATATGATTCGTCATGAAAAAGAAGTTTATGTGGATAATATGATTGCAAGATCGCAAACCGAAGAAGAGCATCTCGATCGCCTACACAAGCTATTTGAAAGGCTTAAGAAGTACAAGTTGAGGTTGAACCCTAATAAGTGCACATTCAGAGTAAGGTCTGGAAAGCTTATAGGTTTTGTCGTCAGTGGTAAAGGCATCGAAGTTGATCCTGCAAAGCTAAAAGCCATTCAGGAAATGCCGGTTCCCCACTTTGAAAAAGAAGTTAGAGGATTCTTGGGTCATCTTACTACATTGCCCGATTCATATCTCACTTAACTGCTACTTGTAAACAAATCTTCAAACTCTTGAAGAAAGATCAAGTAGTCAGATGGAACGACGATTGCCAAGCTGCCTTCGACAAGATCAAAGAATATTTGCAAGAACCTCCTATTCTTATGCCTCCAGTGGAAGGAATACCATTAATCATGTACTTGGCTGTGCTAGAGAATTTCATCGGGTGTGTGTTGGGCCAACATGACGAGTCTGGTCGAAAAGAGCATGCAATTTACTACCTGAGCAAAAAATTTATCGACTGTGAAACCAGATATTCACTGGTCAAGAAAACTTGATGCGCTCTAGCATGGGGTGCTCGTCGGCTAAGATAGTATATGTTGACTCACACCACTCTATTGATTTATAAGATGTACCCCATCAAGTATATCTTCGAGAATCCCGCTCTCTCCTGATGGATAGCTAGATGGCAAATGAATCTGACTGAATACGATGTTCAATATACAATACAAAAAAGCCATCAAAGGAATCATATTGGTAGATCATTTGGTCCATCAAGCTATTGATGATTAGAAATCTATGAATTTTGACTTTCCAGACGAGAATATCATATTAGTAATAGACTGTGCAAAACCTAGACCGTATGACGGACCTGAACAAGGATCCCGATGGACTATGTTTTTTGATGGAGCTTCCAGCGCTTTGGGTAACAGAATTGGTGATGTGATAATTTCTCTTGAAGGTTGTCACACTCCTTTCACTGCTAGACTATGCTTCGATTATACGAATAACATGACTGAGTACGAGTCGTGCATCTTAGGTTTGAAGGCTGCTACTGACTTAAGGATCAAGCATTTGGATGTATTCGGAGAATCTTCTCTAGTGATCAGTCAAGTCAAAGGGGAATGGGACACTAAGCATCCTAATTTGATTCCTTACAAAGATCTTGTGTTAACCTTAATACCATACTTCTAGGAGATCACCTTTGAATATTTCCCTAGGGAGGAAAATCAGTTAGCCGACGCCTTGGCAACAATTTCTTCCATGTTTAAGGTCAAATGGGACAACGAAGCTCCTATGATAATAATCGAAAGATTTGACGAACCTGCACACTACTATGAGCTTGATACTGACAAAGAGAAACCATGGTACCATGAGGTGAGGAGATATCTTGAGGCATAAGAATATCCTGAAGGAGCTTCCGTCAATGATAAGAAATTCTTAGGAAGACTTTCAGCCAAATTCTTTCTAAGTAACAGAGTCCTATACAAGCGCAACCATGATTCTACTCTACTCCGATGTGTGGACAAGAAGGAGGAAGAAAAAATTATGGAAGATATGCATGATGACCTCTTTGGGACTCACTCTAGTGGACACACTATGGCCAATAAAATTCTGAGGGCTGGTTACTATTGGTCCATAATGGAAACTGATTGTCATCAACACTCAAGGACTTGCCACAAGTGTCAAATCTATGATGACAAGGTCCATGTACCTCTTATTCCTCTAAATGTCATGACTGCGCCATGGCCATTCACGATGTGGGGCATTAATATGATTGGAGAGATTAAACCTATTGCTTCCAATGGACATCGTTTCATCCTTGTTGCCATTGATTACATTACCAATTGGGTCGAAGTTGCCTTATATGCCTCTGTCATGAAGAATGTTGTAGACAAGTTTATCAAGCATAATCTCATCTGTCGTTACGGTATCCACGAAAGGATTATCACCAACAATGGAACTAATCTCAATAATGCTATGATTACGGAACTTTGTACTCAGCTCAAAATCAAGCATCACAATTCTTCTCCATACAGACCCAAGATGAATGGCGCAGTGGAAGATTCCAATAAAAATATCAAGAAGATTATACAAAAGATGGTGGTAACCTACAAAGATTGGCATGAGATGTTACTGTTTTCTCTACATGGTACCATACTTCGGCTCGTACGTCAACTAGGGAAACTCCTTTCTCCTTGGTCTATGGCATGGAAGCCGTCTTACCTGTCGAATTTCAGATTCCCTCCTTAAGGATAATGAAGGAAGCAGATCTAGGTGAAGATGAATGGATTCATACTAGGTTGGATCAGCTGAACTTGATTGATGAGAAGCGACTGGATGCTGTTTGTCATGGTCAGATGTACCAAAAACATATGATCAAGGCTTTCAACAAAAAGATCAAGCCTTGAGTATATCATACTGGCGATTTGGTTATAAAGCACATGGACTCCCACTTACCAAGGGCCATTTGTCATAAAGAAAGTTTTCTCTGGTGGTTCCATGATGCTGACTACTATGGATGGTGAGGATTTCCCACATCCTGTGAACGCGGACATAGTTAAAAAATACTACGCATAAAATGACCTGCAAGGTTGACATGCCTAGGAAAAAATAAGGGCATCCTGACGAATCAAACAGGTTCAGGAAAAAGTTAGGGATATATGCAAAATATTATACACCCGGCAAGTCGAAAACCCGAAAAGGCGACTTGGGAAAAAAATTGGTATCCTGGTGGGCTGAAAACCCGAAAGGGAGGTCCAGGAAAAAGTTAAGGATTAAAGCATATGACTATGTCCTGGGATCTCTACAGCCGACTTTATTACAAAGGTCCGAGTTCAAATGGTCCAATATCAATCCAGTTAACTTCTATTCAACAACAAGGGTTAATGGTCGAAGACATAGGAGTAATAGTGGGGTTGGAACACAATGATATCACTTTCACATGGCTATTATTTTGATTTTACTTTGTATTCTTTCCGTTCTTTCGACGATTTCCTCTTACTAGGATCTCGGTCTCTTTGTACAAAAACACCTATTCATGGGCAAAACATTAATATAAATATACTTTGAAGTGCAAACTTTTTGTTTTGAGTGGAAAAGTGTCCAATGACTAAAATTGAATGAACATATGCATATGAACATAATATTTAAAAACAGTGACGAGCATCTCCTTAGATACATTTGAAATATACCCACAGAGTTATTTCAATAACATTATCTCCATAGGTTTGGATTCATAAAATCCCCAGCAAAAGTTTCAATCTCTTGAAAATCCTCTCCCAGCCGAGTTGGTCTCAAAAAAGAAGCCTTGTGGAGTTTCTTCCTAAAAAATAAGTCACTTCCCCAGCAGTTCGTCAAATATCCTCTTCAATAGGGTATATTTCTACTATAAACTACAAATTCCCCAGCTTGAGTTTTCCTCTCAGAATATTACAAATCAAGGGACCGCAACCCCTGATACCCAGTGAAGTCTTCAACAGAGTCATTGATATCTCTAAAAGTTGTTGCAAATCCTGGACCCGACCAGTCAACAGTTCAAGCCTGGACCCGACCAAATACAAGTTAAACTTCCAAAGCCTGAACCCAACCGGGTAGTAGTTTAACTTCTCCAAATATTGCTGAAACTTGGACCCGAACAGATAACAATAAGTCTCAATTATTAGTTACTAAAGCCTGGACCCGACCAGATACTAGTTTAACTTCTCAAAATTGCTTAAACCTGGACCCGACCAGATAATAGTTTGACTTCTTCAATTGTTGAAACCTGGACCCGACGAGATAACAGTTTGAGTTTTTGAAACCTGGACCCGACCAGATAACAATAAATCTCGATTCTTAGTTACTAAAGCTTGAACCCGACCAGATAATAGTTTAAGCCTGGACCCGACCAGTCAACAACTTAAGCCTTGACCCGATTAGATAATAGCTTAACTTCCTTAAATTACTACAAAGCCTAGACCTGACCAAAAAACAATTTTGATTTACTGAAGCCTGGACCAGACCAGATAGTAGTTTAACTTCTCCAATCACTACAATTCCTGGACCCGAACATATAGCAATTTAAAAGATCATATTCCCTATTAGAGTTTGCCACTATCCCCAGTGAGTTGCTGTAAAGTTTGGGATCCGACCAGATAACAATTAACTTCCTAATCCCCAGCAAGTTGGTGTGAAACTTGGAATCCAACGAGATAAAAAATAACTTTCAAGAGGTAATTCCCCACTAGAGCAACGGATGACCAAAGTTCATGAACTCAATTCCCCAAACATAAATCAGCACATCCCCAGAAGAGTTTCTTCAAAAAAATAAGCAGGCATCCCCAGCGGAAGTATTCTAAACAAATTTGAAGATACACTGATTCTTCATCTCTAGCAGTAGTCCGAGAGTTAGTCTCCCAAAACTCCCCAATAGTAGTCAAAAATTTACTTTCCCAGACAAAGATACAATTCAACAACATTTTCGCTTTCATACATCATACAACATACATAACACAACATAATCTCATTTATTTTGAGAACATCATTAAACCATGCATACATACGCATACATCTAACCCCTAGTTTTTCAATGATCCAAAGACCTCTTCTGGATCAAAATTATTTTTTCCAATGAAAGACAAACAAAACACCTAGTTTTTAGCACGAATCGACGAAAGATTTATACTGATGTTTCCACCCAGCTTCTACCATCATCTCTCTAAATGGAATCTATAATCCCATTCCCAATTCAACACATCATCGAGTGAAAATTTCTAGGCACTTTAGTGTTCAATCATCTTTCACCTTCAAGTCACGAAAGGCAGATCTGCCAATCTCACTCTTCAGGCTCAAGAAGATTGAACAGAGGCAGTTGTTGTACTGTAAAAATTTCGCTCTCAATTTCTCAAAGATTCCCTCACAAGATCTCCATTGATTCAAAACTTCACCAGGATTGATCAGCTCAAGATACCTCCCCAAATACTGATGACTTAAAATTAGGGTTTAAGTTTGTATAAAGACAATTGTACCTTTAATGCTTAATATAATTTCATGGATCATTTTGGACTCTCAAGATTGCTCATGTCAAATTTCAGGCTTTGGATTACATTTTTGCTCAGACAATTGATCAGTTGACCTAAAATTAACTATATTGGGGGAGAAAGTCAACTGTGGTCAATTTACAGTCAAAACTCACAATTTTTTATCCATATCAACATACTAGACTCATATGACCATTTGGTCAAGGTTGGATCACAACTTCTAAGAAATTTGATCAGATCATCAAAAGGGCAAAATGGTCAAAATTAGGGTTTTTGACTTAGAAGGTTCAATTTTGGACTTTTTGACCTAGCACGTGACTTGTTGGTTTGAGACATAATATCAAGAATCCAAATGCATCATTTTAACTTAAGAGCATGGTTCAGAACATTTCTCAAGATCAATTGATGAAAAAGTTAATTGTACACTAAAAAGTCAAACTTTGACTTTTGGATCAAAATCAAGTTTCAAAAATCATATTTCATCAAGACATGTCAAAGTATGAAGATTGTTCATCAAGAAATCAAAAGTCAATATTACTTTGAAAAAAGTCAATGTTCTAAACACTTGGAAATATTTTCTAAGTGTTAAGAAAATATGATAATTTCATAACTTTGCGCCAGATTTTCACCATGATGCAAGATGATTCAAGAAGAACTTCCAACATGAAAGTTTTAGATCTCAATGAGTTCAGAAACATTGAAGAGCATAACTTCTTCTAGAAATGGTTGGATCTCAAGTTATAAATCCGTGAAAACATGTCCACGAAACTAAAACACTTAGTAAAATTCTGGATGTTTCAAGTCAAAACATTGACAGAACTTCTGGGCCAATTTTCATACAGTTGCAATGAGAGTTTGCAAACGTTATTCAAAGAGGGATTGGAGAGCATCTTACAAGCTTTCTAAAAAGTCCAAGATCTCTTTCAGATCATGTTGGAGCAGGGAGAATCGAAGATCGGAAGTAGGACATTCGTTCTTAAGCTATGAGTCATTTTCATGATGAACATATGATCCAATTCCAAGCAATGCTGCATAATCCCACTTTTAAGGCCCTCTAGAGATTGTATCTATCCTTAATCACAAGATTACACAAACTTATAAGCTATGAACCACTTGATTTAAGCTTTGTCCAATACACCTTGCCATTTAAGGAAGAAAGATCACACTTCCATTCTGGAAAAGTGACTTTAATCACAAAGTCCACTGTCCTCGAGCTTTATGTTTGTTCTTTCTGCACAAGCATCCCCTACAAATGCAGAACAAACATGTTTAAAGTTTCTAGCCACCCTACCTTGCCTTGAAACCATGCTTGTCTAAACTTGCTTCAAAAAGAAGTCAAAATCCACAACATGTGATTTTGTACTTCTGACTTCACCAAGCTTCCAAACCCTTTTCCTATAAATTAAAACTTCATTTGCAAACTGAGGAGGATTGGACAAGCCCTAAAACTCGCTAAAATTCTCAAGAATCAGAAATTGCAACAAAAACACAAAAACTTTTCATTTCTGATTTTTAAATCCAATCTCCAAAATCCCTCGTGCATTTCTTGGCCAAATCATCCACAAAGTTTCTGATACACATATATAAGTTATTCCAACATCTGTTTTCAGACTGTAACATCATCTTCATCAACCTCCATTTTTAAAAACAGAGCATTACATCGTGACTTCTCTAGAACATTCCATTCATAGCTCAAGCAAACCATTGCATTAGCTTCTTGGGAACTTGAGGAAGCTAACAAGATCATCACATCAACTTGAATCAAACTCTAATTCAAAACACGATCTCCAACTGCAAAGGTAAGTTCTTTTGATTTTCATCTCATTATTTAGGCATTGTTAGACTTGCATTTTCAAAGACAAAATGTAGATATCATTGCTCTGAAATTGTACATATCTATATATTTTATTTATATGGCTTAAGTAGAGAGAATTCAGGATCATAAGTTCTTTAAAAATTAGGGTTCAGATTAGGGCTAGCAAAATTCATGTTTATTTTTTATTTATAGTTTTAATGCTTTATAATTCTGGAACCATGATGAAATTTGACATAACTTTCACGTTTACATTTTTCATTTTGGTTGAGAAATGAATAAGTTGCAGATGCTCTAGCTGGTGCGAGGAAGAATATGAAGTTCATCATCAGAGCTGATTTTGTAACACGTGTTTATGGTTTTGTTTGTAATACCGGATGTATAGCCACCCAGTCGTAGAGAGTGCACGCGTAAGGCATTAGTGTTAAGGGTCCTGGTTTCTAGCCCCAGGAGCACCTTTTTGTTTTTTATTTCTTAACATTTTATCCCATTTACTTGTTAGTAGCACGCCTAGACAAGAAATTCTAGGCCTTCTCATTCTTTCTTCATTTACCTATTAAACAACACGCCTAGGCCAGAACTTCTAGGCTGCCTCATCTTTGCTTCTAGCATACCTCCATATATTTGTTAACAACACGTCTAGACCAGAACTTCTAGGCCTTCTCATTCTTGCTTCATTTACTTGTTAAACAACACGCTTGGGCCAGAACTTCTAGGTTGCCTCATCTTTGCTTCTAGCATCCCTCCATATATTTGTTAGCAGCACGCCTGGGCCAGAACTTCTAGGTTGTCTCATATTTTGCTTCCATCACCATTCCTCCCATTTACTTGTTAGTAGCGCACTTAGGACAAAACTTCTTGGTTTTCTCCTTTCCACTTTCCAAACCCTCCTTGATTTTAATTTTATATTTTAATTTTTATTTTTATTTTCTTTCCTTATTACTATTTTTTTATTATTAATAAAAAACACCAAAAATATTATATTAAGTATTTAAATTATTTAGTTTATTTTTATTTAATCTCTTAAAATAAAAAGACCAAAAACATTTTCCTATTTAATTTATTTTCTTTAACTGCATAATAAATTTAGGTTTAGTTCCTTCTCTTTGTCTAAATTAAAATTAGCTTAGTTTAACTTTCTTACTTCTAACTATTTATCTTTTTTAGAAAATTAGGTTAAAATATTTTTCTTTAACAAAATCAAAACAAATTCATTTTCTTTTCATTCATGTCTTGTACATTATATACATTTCAATTCTTGTATATTATTCAAGTTCAATATGGTTGTAATAGATAATTAGGTTTAATTTCTTGCAATCCCCATTTATAAATCTGTACACCCCATCCCTAAATGATGTAATAGTGTAGGATATTTACTTTCTGCAATTTATCGCTTTCATGTGAATGCTAGTAATTAGGGTTTGTATGGAAAGATAAAATCAATTATTAGAAAACCCTAATCCAAGATAAACCAAGCATGAAATACAAACACTTGCACACTTTGCACCTCTAGGGTTAACTCCACTTGTTGCCTTGAGAAAATGGTCATGATACGCATGTGAGACATCTTAGCAAAAACAATCGAAACACAAGATCATAGCCCCTCGATGGAGCTACGAATGTTGCCTTCAAAATGATCTTAGTCCCTTAAAAAAAATGCTAAGGTATCCCACAACCTTGCTATTTATGACTATACGATGACCCATGCCCGTCCCTTTACATCCAAAGATAAGGCTACTTACCAATCAATGGTGAGATAGAAATATCAAAGGAAGGAAGAAATGAAAAAAAAGGCTTTTGAGTAGGTAGAACGTTCTTGGTTGCTTGCTCACAATCCATATTCAAAAACAAACATCTTTTCAAATACACTAAACACTTTCAAAACACAAATTATTTTCAAAAAGTCCAATACTTTGTATGCATTCTTATAGAGACGAGAATCATTACAAAGTTTGCCTAAGCGAAGGCGCTTTTCAAAAATACTTTCAAAACCCACCATAAGCACATTTCAA
This sequence comes from Vicia faba, assembly GCA_948472305.1. Lineage (NCBI taxonomy): Eukaryota > Viridiplantae > Streptophyta > Magnoliopsida > Fabales > Fabaceae > Vicia > Vicia faba. Next base: position 698,332,268 of record OX451740.1, read on the forward strand.
ACAAAGTAATTTCAAAAGTGATCTAGCAAGAAACTAAGAGCCCGTAGATAACTACGGATGAAAAGTGTGCTAACACCTTCCCTTTTCATAACCTAACCCCCCCCCCCCCCCCCCAAACTCAAGAAAATATCTCAAATGTCTTTCCTATTCTTTTCACCATTTCCTTATTGGATAAAAGAAAAGTCGGTGGCGACTCTTGCTATACGCAACAATTGCAATCAAACGCAAAATAATCAAGTCAACTCTACCACCATATTACAGTCAGTAAAAATGCTATGGTATAATATTATGATGTCATAATGTCATGTTTGAACATATAGAAAACATAAACAAAGCATACAAAAGCCTTAAATTTAAAGGCTTGCATAAGGTCTGTAGGTAAGTACCCTTTTGAAGTCCAGTTGGCTCAACTTGTCCTAAGAATAGTAACCGGGTTCTAGGGATCTCATATCACAGATCTTTCCAAAGGTTTTATTTTAGTACAGCAACTGATTTTCCACCAAAATATCCCGCAAGTAGAATCTCAATGAGTGTAGCATTGAGTATCAACCAACTTTGGACTACACCAAAGCCGACCATCTCACTACCTTTTAATGGCCAAGTTGGGTCAATTAAGGTTCTAAAAGTTAGTTAGTGTTATGACACCACGCGACAGCCTAGTGTTCTCCTCGAATGACTCAAGGGACACCAGTACAAACCAAAGTATCACACTAATGTAGCCATCAATTTAACCATATCGATCTATGCCGTACAATTTCCATGATCTATTGCTACTTACCTAAGGTACCCCCAGATCTGGGTGTAGGATCTTTGCAAGAAATAAACCCGAGCAACCCTCAAATATAAAGCAAACAAGGCAAACAATTTTAAGTAAAAGTGATCTAACTCTAAGGTAACCCCTCTTTTTAAAGTCCCCAACAGAGTCGCCAATTCTATAATACGGTGGGAAAACTGACCAATTTTTACATTTTATTGCGAATGTTGTGGATAGCAAGAGTCTCCATCGACTTTTCTTTTATCCAATAAGGAAAAGGTGAAAAGAATAGGAAAAAACTTAGCCATTAGGAAGTAGTGAGATACCCAGCTTTAGTGCAGTCCGAAGTTGGTTGATACTCGACACTACACTTATTGAGATCAGACTTTCGGGATATTTCGATAGCCAATAAAGAGGCTTATGCTGAAACAATTCCTGATGAATAAAGATTAGTGATATTGATATTCTCTAGAACCTGATTACTTTCTAGGACAGGTTGAACAAACTAAACTTCAAGAGGGTACTTGCCTATGAACTCCATGCAAGCCTAAACCTAAGGACTTGTTTTCTTTGTGTGTTTACGTTTACTCGTACATAACATCATGACATCATACCATAGCATTTTGCACTAATCATTTCAATGACCTAGAGATTTATTTTTGTTTTGTTTTGTAGGACATGGCTTCCACTCGCAGGAATACTATCTAAGTTAACCTCGTGAGAGTGACTACTCAACTCAAAGAATTAGCATTAAGAATCCCTGAGAATTCTCTGTTCACCAAGAGACATGGTTGACTTCTCAATCTGGTTACCTCAAGCGTTGATGAAGACGTGATGAAGGTGCTCTTTTAGTTCTTTGACCCTTTACACTATTGTTTTACCTTTCCTGATTACCAACTTGTGCCTACAACGGAAGAATTCTCTAAACTATTGGGAGTGCCTATTCTTAATCATTTACCCTTCAACAGTATTGAAAGAGACCCAAGACCTGAGGAGATTGCTCAAGCTCCACATTTGAAATGATCCGACGTTATTGCAAATTAGGAAATAAGAAGCGGTGTCAAATGATTTCTAGCCAAGTTTTTGTTGGAGAAGGCTCAATATTGTTGGGATACTTTGGGTCTACAAGCCTTTGAAGAAGTATTGGATCTTCTCATCTATGGGATGGTAATTTTTCCCAATCCTGGTCAACTTATAGATGTGAACACAGTCAAAATTTTCATATCTTGCAATCTGGGGCCTACTTTGATTGGGGACGTCTTGCATTCTCTTCACTCTCGCACTATGAAGAGAAGGGGGACCCTTATGTGTTGCACTCCTCTTTTGGATAGGTGGTTTATTTCACACCTACCTCCATCTGTTGTGAAGAACGAACAAGGCATGAGGGGGTCCAAAAGATTATGTCGCTCACACATTTTGATATTAATTAGTGTTCTCGATCCTTAGAGGACATTACTACTATCGATCATTATGGGGAATTCCATAATGTCCCTCTACTTGGAATTAGGGTAGGTATTACCTACAACCATTGTTTTGCGTTGTGACAATTTGGGTATGCTAGGAAGGATGGTCCTCATGATGCACTTGTCCAACGAATTGCATTCGACTATGAGAACGATGTCCAAGGTTATCGTCAGAGATTCATAAGAGCATGGGGCATGGTAAACAAAGTTGATAGAAAGACATTGGGGAATAAGAACTCCATTCCTTTGGAGCCTTATATCAAGTGGGTGAGATCTTGTTCTTAAAATCTCATGATGCCTTATGAGTCCATTCTACCTATCATCACGGAGCCCATTGCTGAGGGAGATGTTCCTTACACTATTCTCTATCCTGACAAGCCGACTACTCTCGAGGAGTTGCAAAGATCTTGGATTCAACTCAAAGGGGAACGAGACACCTTTGAAACCCAGTTCTACGCAATCGAGAAGAAGGTTCTGGAGCTCATGAGGCAACTCCATGAAGAGAAGAGTTTGAATGCGTACATTGCACCAAAGAGGATGCACTCATGGGAAGCTTGATTTCTTTTTGTTTTAGAAAGTTTATTTTGTACTATTTTTATTTCTTCCAAAGCAAGCCCAAGAGGCATGTTGCATGCAATTTGAACTTGTTAATACAATTAATGTTTGTTCCATTTTGTCTAAAAAAATTTAAATCTTCTAAGTCCTTGAAATTATTTGCATACGCATGTTCATGCATCATAACATAAACAGGATTTCCACAACAAGTTTCCTTATCTTTCTACTATTTATTTCAGTAAGATGGATATCGAACAAATATTGAAGGATCTTCAAGCACATAATGCTTAATTCCAACAGATGTTCCTGGATCTAGCTAAAGGACAAGAGGATCTGAAGGCTCTCATGATCAAAGACAAGAAGAAAAAGACAAAGAAACTAGTGGGTGTCCTGAATATGGGAAGGAGATTTAGAGAACCAGTAAAGAGAGCTCTAGAATTAGCAACTCCATCAAATGAGGGGGACAATCAGGAAGAGAAGACAAGAAGAGGACCACAATCCAAGGTCTGATGAAGAAGAGGATGACTATGCTGAAGAACAATATCCTCATGCTGATGAAAAATATAAGCATCTAGAGGATCGTCTCAACACCATGGAAATTCAAAGAGTACCTGGTCTAGGTTTTGAATAATTAGGGTTTATTTCTGGAGTGGTCTTTCCACAGAAGTTTAAGGTTCCCACGTTTGCTAAATATGACGGAGTTTCATGTCCTAAGTTGCATCTGAGGTCTTATGTCAGGAAGATCCAACCTCACATCACTTATAGGATTTTATGGGTGCATTTATTCCAGCAAAGTTTATCGAGAACTCAATTGGAATGGTTCTACCAGCTGGAGGGAACCAACATCTGCAATTGGGAGGATCTGGATGCTACTTTCTATAGGCAGTACCAATATAATGTTGAACTCGCTCCAACTCGTACACAACTTCAAAGCATGTATATGGGTTCCAGTGAGGGCTTCGAATATTATGCCCAGAAGTGGAGAGATCTTGTGGGAAGAGTCCAGCCTCCTATGTATGATAGAGAGCTGGTAGATATGTTCTTGGGTACTTTGTCAAGCCCATTCTTCAAACATCTGATTGGGAGCTCTTCAGCTGGGTTCATCGAGATGATATTGAAAGGTGAAAGAGTAGAAGTTGGTATCAAGAGCGGTAAGATTCAGAGAGATGTGTCTTTAAGTACAGTAAAGAAACCATTCTCTGGGAAGAAAGAAGTAAGTTTTTCCTACGGTCATAGGAATCAAAGCAAAGTTGAACATTGTCCAACGGTAGGAGCTGTAATAATCTCCAACCATGTATTAACTCAACGACAAAACAATCCGTGCAGGCAGGATGCACCTAGAAGACAGTTCACCCAACTTAACATATCCTTATCTCAGGTTTTTCCAAACTTTTTGAAGTCTAATATGGTCACTCTGATGGAGCCTCCTCAAAATCCAAACACTACATCTCCCTGTTATAATCCAAATGCTCACTCTGCCTACCACTCCAATAGTCTAGGGAATGATACAAATGATTGTTGGGCTCTGAAGAATAAAGTTCAGGATCTTATTGAGGCAAAGGAGGTTGAACTTAACCCTTCCAATACCCCTAATGTGATAACTGCACCAATGCCCAAGCATGGTCAGAGTGTTAGTGCCGCTGATGACAACCTATTTTTTTATTTTGTTGATCAACTAGCTACTCATCTTCCGATTGTTAAGAAGAATCTCTTGCGATCCGGTTTATTTCTGGGTTGTGGTGAAGGTTTCCACCTATGTACGTCTCTACCCAATGGTTGCTTGTTGTTAAAGATAATTGTCCAACGCCTGATGGACAACAAAGAAATTCCATTTGAGAAGACTCCCTTTATAAAAGGTCTATGTGAAGATGCAAGATGTGAAGATGTTTCAATTATTACCATTTCCGACAATCCTCCCAGGGTCTCCTCCAAAAGACCTGTCAGGATTACATCCACTTCTAAGGCTGCTCCTTTAATTATCACCTTTCCAGGGCCAATACCATATTCCTATGACAAAGTCGTTCCATGGAATTATGGAGTTTATGTCTACTACTATGGCGTCAAGCAAGACCTCCTGGCCATTAAGAATGAAGTTACTAAAGATACCGATCCTAACATTGACAACATTGTTGGGACCAGTAAAATTACCAGAAGAGGAAGGGTTTTCTCTCCTGAAATCTCCCTAAAGAATGATGCCACTCCTTTGGTTATTCATGCTAAAACACTTGTTTCTCCCATTGTTATTCTTGCTACTTAGTCAGCATGGACTCGGGGTAAAGAAGATTTGGTTGAGCCTTCCCGGACAGAGGCACCCAAAGAAGCCAATCATGAAGCCTCCAAACGAGAAATGGTGGAAATTTTGAAAATCATACGGAAGAGTGACTATAATATTGTGGAACAATTGGGGAAGACACCCTTAAGAATTTCAATGCTTTCCTTGCTATTATGCTTCGAAGCCCATGCTAAGACTTTGGTGAAGTTTCTGAAGTCGGCTCATGTGCCGCAAGAGACTTCTATCGACCAATTCGAGAACTATGTTGCAAGTCTGACTGCTGACAATGGACTTGGTTTCTCCGATGCTGATTTGAAGTCTAAAGGAAGAAAGCATAATTATTCCACGCATGTCTCTATTGAGGGAAGGGGCACTACCCTGGCTCATGTTCTAGTTGATATGGGTTCGTCGCTAAATGTTCTACCTAAGGGTGCTCTAGACAGGTTGGACTGACTCTAAAGCCCAGTAATATTGTGGTGAGAGCTTTTGATGGTTCCAAGAGAATGGTACACGGGGAGGTGGAAATTCCTATTAAAGTTGGTTCCCATACTGTTAGCTCCACTTTCCATGTGATGGACATTCGCCCGTATTACTCTTGTTTGTTGGGACGCCCTTGGATTCATGGGGTCGGCGATGTCACTTCCACCTTGCATGAGATGTTAAAATATCTGGTTAATGGAAAGATTGTTACTGTACATGGCGAAGAAGAGTATATGATGAGCCATCTGAACTCTTTCCAATATGTCGAGATGGACGGCGAGTTCATCGAGACCCCTGCCAAAATTTTGAAGAGGTTCCTCAAACAATTGTTGTTACCAAAGCTGCCACCACTGTTCCAGAGATTACCATACCTCAACTGAAGATGGCTTCTCTAAAATATGCTAGGGTTGTAATTGAATAAGGTGGGTGCACTATTTGGGGCCAACTACCTAACATCCCATATAAATCTGACAAATTTGGTCTGGGTTTCACTTCAGGAGCTCAAAAAGCCACTCGTCGTGCTCGTACCGGAGGACTACCATTACGCATCAGCAACCATGGAGTCAACGTTGTAGAAGACACTAACATTGACTGTGACCTGGACAATTGGATCTTCTATGCTACCAATGGTGGACTTAACAATTGGACGGCTAGAGACTTTGTTCCCATTACTTTCATCCAGGAGTAATTGTCTTTTTGTTTTCTTTTTGGGATATGTAATAATGGCAAGTCAGGGTGCTGACACGGTTGCTCGTGTCATAGGACACGGCCCATGTCAGACCAGACAACATAAATCTTGATTTTTGTTTGATTTTTTTGCTTTTAATTTCATTCGATTTGGTGGTAATAGTAAAATTAGGTTTTATTTGCTTTTATCTCCCCATTTGTAAACTTACATCCCCATCCCTTAAGGTGAGCGTAGGATTTTAATTTTCACAAATTTATCTCTTTTCATATAATTGTTAGTAATTAGGGTGTGTATAGAAAGATAAAATAAACCGTTAGAAAACCCTAATCTCAAAGACAATACATGCAATCAAACAAACTTCACACACGCGCACCTTTAAGGTAATCGCATTTTGTTGCCTCAGAAAATAGTCATGTCCCTCGAATATGGGCGTTTTAGCAAAGACCTTCAATAAAGAAAGATCGTAGTCCCTCGATGTCCCTCGATGTTTCCTTTGGTAAACGATCTAGTCCCGTACAAAAATTGCTAAAACATCTCAAAAATTACCTTCTAAGACTATACGGATGACTCACGTTTGTCCCTTCACACCCAAGGATGGGGCTTCTTACCAATCAATGGTAAGATAGCAAAATCTAAAGGAAGAGGAAAAGAACAAAGACCTTTTGAGTAGGTAGAACGCTCGTAGTTGCTTGCTCACAAATTAAAACCATTTTCACACTTACACTTTCAAAACACCTTCAAAAAACAAACATCTCTTTGAACTATTTTCAAAACCAACACTTTGTATACATTCTTATAGAGACGAGAATCATTACAAAGTTTTCCAAAACAAATTCGTTTTCAAAATACTTTCAAAAACCCAACACGAACACATTTCAAACAAAACATTTTTCAAAGTGATTTAGCAAGCAACTAAGAGGCCGTAGATAACTACGGATGAAAAGGGTGCTAACATCTTTCCTTTTCCTAACCTACCTCCCGAACTCAAGAAAAATCTCGAAAGGTATTTCCTGTTCTTTTCACCCTATCCTTTATTGGATAAAGGTAAATTCGATGGCGACTCTTGCTATCCGCAACATTTGCAATAACATGCAAAATAATCAAGTCAGTTCTCCCGCCGTATGACAGGCAAGTTATGAAAAGGGAAGGTGTTAGCACCCTTTTCATCCGTATTTATCTCTGGGATCTTAATCGCTTAGGTCACTTTTTGAAAATTGCTTTGTTTTTTGATTTGAAAAATATTTTGAAATTTGAAATTTGTAACGATTCTTGTATCGGTCCTTAAGAATGCGTACAAAGTGTTTGTTTGAAAATATTTTGAAAGTGTTTGTGAAATGTTTTTCTTTGAAAGATTAGAGAGCAAGCGATTAAAAGTATCTACCCACTCAAGGTCATTCTTGTATTTTTCCTCCTCTTTTAGATAGTGTTATCCTATAATTATTTAGTAGGAAGCCCTATCGTTGGATGTGAAGGGACAAACGAGAGTCATCGTACAGTCGCCGAAGGCAACTAGTAAGGACACTTTAGCAATTTTTCGTATGGGACTAGATCATTTACCGAAAAGCAACGTCGAAGGGTCATCGAAGGACTATGATATTTTTAATCGAGGGTCTTTGCTAAAGCGTCCCCACTTTCGAGGGACATGAATGTTTAATCGAAAGGCAACAAGAGAGGTTCCCCTAAATGTGTAGGTGTGAAGAGTGTATTATATTCAATTATTTATCTTTGAGTTAGGGGTTTTCTATCATTCAGTTATTAGTCTTGCCATACAAACCCTAATTACTAAGGAATAGTATTAAATATAGAAAAACAGTAAATCTACGGAAAGTAAAGGCACAAAGTAAAACCAATTAACTAAAACAAAATAAATATAACATAAAACCAATTAAATGGACCGGAGAGGCACCGGAGCCCTAGCTCCGGTCGTCTTCTCCGGTGAGTCTTTTTCATGTTCCTTAAAAATAGACATAGTTAGTGATCCAAGGGTACCTTACCCCCCTAAATTAGGCCTTGCAAATTCAATGGAAGTGTTATTTTGGGCAGAATCACACTGGTTTATGCGATATAACAAAAATAGCATGGATCGATATAAACATGGTAGTGCATGGTTCAACCATCATATAGCTCATACGATGGCTTTTTCATGCATGTTGATACCTCATAAACACATTAGCTAGGTTAGTAGGTATTAAAACACAATGAAAAACAAAATGCAAAAATAATGCAATATGAGAAATTGGCAAAGCATGTTCGAGGGTTTCAGCCAGTTTGGACCTTCACAAATGATTCATTCTTACCCTACAATACTTCAGGAATTGAATGGAACAACTGGTTTGTTGTGAAAGTGGCTGCAAGCTAGGGTTTCGAGTTTCCCTTGTTCTTAGAAATTTTTGGAAGTTTGGAAAGGTATCTTACTGTAAGGGTCCGTGTGTCTTGATGTCTTAATTTATGAAAATATATAAGCATGAATTAGCTCAAATGTTTGTGGGCTTGGACCTTTGTAAGAAGCCTTGTTTTATTTCATTCATTTTGAATTTTAAATAAACAAAAATAAAAAACAAATAAAATAAAAACCCAGGGGGTGTATGAATGAGTTCTGAGGTTCATAAGAGGTTGAAAAACATGCATGGACCTTGAAAAACAAGCCCAATAAGCCCAAAACTTCAAGTTTGGTCACTTTTGGTTTCATGCATTTAGTCCAAATTTCCTAACTTGCACCAATCATAACTCTCTCAATTTTCATCATATTAAGGTGATTTGGGACTTTTTGGAAAGCCCAAGATTTCCCCTACAATCTCTACATTGACCATTTTTGCATTTGAAGATTTTTCTTGATGTAATTTCCTTGACAAAAAGTGTCTTTTTGTTGACTTTTGAAATAATCTATAATGTTTTGTCTCATATCTCTCAAATGAAGCATTTTTTAGACTTGAGCTTAGAGAGACAAATTTGTAGAGAATTGAACTTCCTTCAAAATGAGATTTGTTTAAGGAAAATCTTATGAAGCATGTGAAAGTTATGCTTGGTGAAAGTTCAGTTGACTTCTCCTTACGAAAACCCTAATTTGACAACTTTTGACTTTGGATGAATTGAGAGTTTTCTTGATGAGTTATGATCAACCCTTGATAAAATGATGAACATGACTTCAAAATCTTGATGTTGACCAAAAGTTTTGAAGTTTGACTCTATGTTGACCATAATTGACTTTTTGTCCAATACAATTGATTTTCAGTCATCTGAGCCATTGACTGGGCAAACTTGTGATGCAAGGCTTGAAACTTGGCATGAGGATACCTTGGGACATATGAGAAGCCATGAGATCCACTTGAGACCTTAGAAACTGAATCTTCCTTGAGAAAAGTGAAACCCTAGTTGTGGATCCATTGCAAAGGAAAACCAAAGAAACATGTCTTGAACAATGGGAAGAAACATTTTGGGGTACAACACATGGTTCATACTATAGAGGTAAAAATTTGAGACTAGACCATTGATTAACTTAACTCACAAAGTGAAAGTCTCCATCGCACTTTATTGTTTTCAAAGAAATGGGAAAAAAGCAAATAAAACCTAAAGTAATTTTTTAACACAAAATTTTTATAAAACAAAGATCTAGGTAAGGGGGTTGGTTATAAAAAGGGAAGGAATTAGCACCCTAAACATATACGCTACTCTGCAGGAACATCTTTTAAAATCTGTGTACTGGACTAAAAAATTTGTATGCAAAAAGTTTGCGGAGATGACAAAAGAAATGTTTTTCAGATTTTAATCCGACAAGACATCAATGAGCCATATGCCTATGTATCACCAATGTGAAATGATGAAATCAGAACTGAAATTCTGTTATTTAGATCTCAGATGTCCTAAGAGATGTCGAGACACCTATCTCATAACAAACACATAGTGACAAGGTAAATGATAAACAAAGTGAAAAAAATAAAGAACACAAAAGATTGTTAACCCAGTTCGGGGTACAACAACACCTACTCCGGGGGATACCAAGCCAGGGAAGGAATTAACTAGATAATATCAATTTGAAGCTAAACTCCCCCGTTTACAACTTCTCACTTAGTCACTACCCTTGCTTAACTTCTACCTAAAACTCACCTAGGTATGAGACCTTTCTCAAATCCCTTTCAATCACATAAAAGTGACTAAACAATTCTAAACACCTAGGAAATAATAGAAGTCACACTTCAAAGACACATAATCATTCACTCCTTAAAAACTTTAGAACGGGTGACATAACTTACAACTCAAAAACACAGTCCTACTCTTTTATCAATATGTTAATCGAGAGGCTCACAATTAACACACAAAGCTTAATAAAAATACACTATAAGTTCCACACTTGTTCTAGGGTTTAAGCCTTTTTTTATAACCTTCAAAGGACTGGATTTATGCTTTACAAACACAACTAGATATGAATGAGTCACTGTAGGATAATCTCCTCAAAGACAGGACATCAATAACTAGTTTCCTAAATTATCTCCATAATTAGAAACTAAGAATACTCCTTGAATTCATCTTGAATCCTTTTAATCTTCAAACTGTGCGCCACATAGGATAGCATAATATTTCCAGAATATCCTTCACCTGTAACTAACTAAAACATCCAACAGTCCAGCTGTACAAAATCATGATGCCGAAAGAAACTGCATAGGACATTGCATTTGACATATTGCTCTAGTTGATAGAACATATCATTGCAACATGTCAATGCTAAGTTAGTTTTACCAAACATAATACCGATCACAACAAAATAGAGAATTAACAATCTCCCCATTTGGCTTATGTTCTTGTGTAGAACAAATATCTGGCCGACTTCCCAGGAGGTTGCTAGGGATAGCTTACCAGAGTGAGTTTATGGGATGAATGGGGGATTTGGGAGCTAGCCAGAGAAGCGTGTTTCCCAAGATAAATTTTTTGCTTATCCCTCTTACGGGAGCCCCTTTATATAATGTGAATCTTTACGTCATCATGAGTCTCAGTTAATAAGTGACTCTTGAGTTCCATAACTCTATAACCTCAGTTGCCCTTATAAATGGAGAAATCAAAGTTATGTAATGATATAATGATCGCGCTGCCAGAGGTTACATGCATTAATGAGCCAAGGTGATGATCGGTAACAGGTATATGCATCCTAGATACCTACCCTATCCAGGTCGATGATGATGACAAGTTGCTACCCGAGTCCATGGGTCATCTGATACTCCCTTAGCCAAGTTGCATCCTAGATACCATCACACTGAGTCAACCATATTTCAAAGGCATTCAATCATCTTCAAGTGTTATCCATTTCCCAGGTATTTTTTCTTATCCTTTTATTTTCGTTTTGCCTTTTAGATTATGGTTACCCTAAGGGGATGTGATGATGAAGGAAATGTCGTAAAACCCTCTAACTCCAAGTATAGGAAAGAGTTGTGGGACCAATGCATGTGAGAGGTGCAAGGTGTTCTAGGTCAGGAGGGTTTTGATTGGATCACAAGGGAATTTTATGGTTTCACCCTTGCTTCTTTGAGTGATTCTGACCATGATTCTTTCTCATCAGGTTCCGTAGAATTTCTGCTAGAAACTTATTCCCCTTTGGACCTTGAAGTTATATGTTACAAGAATAGCGTGCTTGATGACACAAAGATTTCTAAACTTTTGTCTTTGACGGTGGTCTTTTCAACTAGTGAAGAAACTGACGTTATCCTAGAGGTGTGCGTTCTCGGGGATCGTGTATGTGTGCTTCTTCGAAATTCGATGGATGAAGACTTCTTTTATTTGTATGTGGGGGTCTTAGAAGATTTTATATTCCACATACCCTTATTTGAGTTTAAGGTCGATGTTTTGAAAGCCATGAATGTCGCGCCCTCCCAACTTCGTCTCACCAGTTGGGGCTTTATAAGGGCCTTTGAGATGGTTTATGAGGCGATGGATATCATTCCCACAGTTTGTCTGTTCTTCTCCTTTTATGAGGTAAAGGGGGTCGAGAAGCTTTCGTGGATCCAAGTTAATGGTCTTCCTCACAGAACTTTCCTCCAGGTGTATACCTCCAAATATAAGGGTTTTAAGGAGCGGTTCCTGAAGGTGAAATATGGGCTGAGGTGTCCCCAAGTATTAAAATCTTTTGGTGGGAATCCCCACTTTCTATTCTAATGGACCCGAGAACCTTCTTCTATATCCGAGTTTACGTTTGAAAAGTTGAACGACTTGGAAGTCCAAGTTCTGACCATACTTGATTCCTTCCGTATGATGAAGGTCAAAGATTTGTTGTCTCTAACATTGAATAGATTCCTGACTTCCTTGGTAATAGCCTTTGTTTTTGTTTTAGTCATCATATGTACTTATGAAATACATACACCGTCTTTTTATTTCTTTACATATAAGATGACAAATTTTTTTGTGGCCGAGCAGAAGAGATGGATGATGGAGCCAAGGGTGGCCTGGAGGGCTGTAGGTGGGGCCTCCACAACCAAGTCGAACCTTTCCGGGATGGAGACCAAGACTTTGAAGAAGCGAAAAGGGGAATGCTCCAAGGCTACCTCTAGCGTGGCTGAGCCCCTCGTTTCTGCTCCAGTTATCCAAGAGGAGGTCCAAGAAGGTACTCCCAAAAGGATCAAGACCTTAATGAGCGAAGAGGTTTACCAAGCTGATATAGAGATTACCTCTCTGATGGGAGAACCCGGGGACAGCCATGCTTCTGGAGAGTTCAATTTTTGGTTCAACAACTTCAATGGGACCCGCTTTATCTATGATCATCTCAATGCCGCCGAGGATGTCAACAAGGTTAACTTCGTTGGTCATCAGAAAATGACACAAAATTTCAGTTCCTATCTTATGAGGTGTGCAGTTCTCACCTGTGGTCTCTTTGAATCTGCTGATGATCATAAGGAGATGAAATCTAAGCTAAATGGACATATAACCCGGTTGAAGGAAGCCCTGAAGGCTCAGTTTGAGAAGTTGTCCGATATCGATAAATCTTTGGTTAAGGAGAAAGAGTGTCGGAAGACTTTGGAGTCTGAAAACAAGGTCACTCTTATCCAACTCAATGAGAGGTTGAAGGTTGAGAAGGCAACTAATGATGAGCTGAAGGCCACCAATTCTGTGTTGAGGGAAGCTTTTAAAAAGTCTCAGATATTTTTCCTTCGTTTCGGCTTGGCTATATCAGAGATGGACTACTTTAAGGTGGTGCATGATGGATTCCTATTAGATCTCGAAATGTGGCAAAGACTCCCTCTCCTCAGCCGAATCTTGAAGACCCTTCTGCCGAGGGGAATGTTAACAACGATGATGTAGGGAAAGAAGATCCTAATGCATGATGATTTTTTTTCTGTGTTTCTGTTAGTCATCCGATAAGGATGAGCTTATTTTTTTGTAATGAGTGGTTATAGAACTTGAACAGATAAGGGTAGTTAGTTCTAGAACTCGGACTTGATGAGGGGAGTTAGTTATAGAACTCGACCTTGATGAGGGGAGTTAGTTATAGAACTTGAACCTGATGAGGTAAGTTAGTTATAGAACTCGACCCTGATGAGGGAAGTTGGTTATAGAACTCAACCATGATGAAGGGAGTTAGTTATCAAACTCGACCCTGATGAGGGGAGTGTTAATGGATGCAGTCAGAGGCCTGTAGGATTTAGGCGAATTTATGCTAGACGCTTGAATTTTTTGCAGATCAGAGCCTCTTGTAATGGTGGTCGAGTAGGTTCAGAGCCTTAGCAAGGTTGACCGAGTTTGCGAGAGGCATTAAGTGCACTTCGAATTTTTGCGAAATCAGAGCCTTTTGTAAGGGTGGTCGAGTAGGTCCAGAGCCTTAGTAATTGTGACCGAGTTTGCGAGAGGCGTTAAGTGTGCTTCTATATTTTGTCAGATCAGAGCCGTTTGTAAGGGTGTCCGAGTAGGTCTAGAGCCTTAGCAAGGGTGACCGAGTTTGCGAGAGACATTAAGTGTGCTTTGACTTTTTGTCAGATCAGAGCCTTTTGTAAGGGTGGCCGAGTAGGTCCAGATCCTTATCTAGGGTGATCGATTTTGCGAGAGGCGTTAAGTGCGCTTTGACTTTTTTCTGGATTAGAGCCTTTTGCAAAGGTGTCCAAGTAAGTCCAGAGCCTTAGCGAGGGTGACCAAGTTTGCGAGAGGCGTTAAGTGTGCTTCGAATTTTTGTCGGATCAGAGCCTTTTGTAAGGGTGACTGAGTTCGTGAGAGGCCTTCAGAGCCTTAGCGAGGGTGACTGAGTTCGTGAGAGGCCTTCAGTTACAAATATTTGATTTTCACTTTTGGGTGCCTCATTAAAAACCCTTGCCCTTGCAAGGAAAAAGAGTGCATCTCGTACATTCATTTAGCAATTTTATTACATAGTTTTTAGATGAAATAAATTCTGATATTGGATACATTCCATGTCCAAGGAATTTCTACCCCATCCAGAGTTTCCAATTTGTAAGCTCCATTATTTAGCTTATGAATTACCCGGTATGGGACTTCTTAGTTAGGAGACAACTTTCCCTTATTCTTAGGGTCAATAATCTTTTTGAGGACTAGATCTCCTGGTTGAAAACCTCTCTTCCTGACTTTCAAGTTGAGCTTCTTAGCTAATCTGCTCTTGACTGCAAACTCTCTGACCTGTGCCATTTCTCAGATTTCATCCACCATATCAGCTGAGTTGTTTAATCTGTCCTTGTTGGTTTCTTTGTCAAAGTGCTCCCTTCTCCAAGTAAGGGTATTGGTCTTGACTGGTATCATAATGTCCACCCCATCCACCATTCAGAAAGGTGTTTTTCGAGTAGTGGAGAGAGGGGTCGTATGGTATGACCAAAGGATCTCCGACAAGTATTCGACCCATAGTCCCTTTGCATTATCCAGTTTCTTTTTCATTCCTGTCAAGATGATCTTGTTATCCGCTTCGACTTGACCGTTGGATTGGGATTATTCCACTAATGTGAATCTATTTTGGATACCCAGGTCACTGCATAATTCTACCATGGTCGAGCTTCCAAATTGCATTTCATTGTCGGACGCAATGATTCTGAGTAAACTGAACCTGCAAATGATGTTTTTCCAATAGAAATGTTGTACTCTTTCAGCTGTAATGTGTTCTATGACCTCAGCTTCTACACATTTTGTGAAGTAGTCGACAACCATGATGAGGAATTTTAACTGCCTGAGTGCTGTGGGGAATGGTCCCAATATGTCCGCTCCCATTGGCAAAATGGCTATGGGGAGAAGATGGAGTGCAGTAACTCGGCTGGGGAATGTGTAAGTGGAGACTATACTAGGAATTTGTCACACTTTCTCGCGAACTCGACACAATCTTGTAACATTTGAGGCCGATAGTACCCGGCTCAGAGTATCTTCCCGGACAAGGTTCTCTCTCCTGCGTGGCCTCCGTACGCCCCTTTATGGACCTCCTTCTTCACTAAAGTAATCTCTGCTTCATTTTGTATATTTTTTCATATACTATCATATAGCGAGTAGATACATTTTTATGCGCTTAGCTTTGTTGGCGTCTTCAGACAGGACCCCCTGCGTCAGGTATTGCATTATTGAGGTAATCCACTCGATGGTATGCTCGATTGACATGACCTCTTCCTACTCGATACTTGGCTTTTCTAAGATCTCTTGTATCACTGTTTTACTTATTCTTGCTCACTTGATACTTGTAGCAGTAGAAATGTTGAGAATAAGCCATTGAATTAACTTGACTCGCACAGATCAAATAAAAATCGCCACCGCGCTTTAATGTTTCTAGAGGAATGGGAAAAGAAAGAATAACCCAAAAAATAGGGGGAGAATCTAGGTACGGGGGTTTGTTATGAAAAGGGAAGGTATTAGTACCCTAAACATCTATGGTACTCTGCAGGAACCTCTTTGAAAAATTGTGTATTTTGGCTATATATTTTATAAACAAAAATAGATGTTGGAGATGAGAAGAGAAGTATTTTTTAAAACTTTTTCACATGTTGCAGTTGTGAACCTTTAATGCATATGTACAACCTTTCATGCAATAGGGGATCAGGTACTCGTAGTTCTCCTTTAATATTTCTAAAAGATAAGTGTGTTGGTTAATTTTAAGAGACGGGACATCATCATCATATCCGAGTGGAAGAACTTACTTACTACCCACGATTATAAGAAAGGAGAATTTTGCATCATCTCAAAGTGGAGGATATAGCTTGGATTTTGAAATCAACAAAGCCTCACTTGACAGTCACAGGAAAAATATCTCACTTCACTACATATCATAGAATTATAATAGCTTGCATCACTACAAGGATTGACAAGAGTCCAATCTTTTGAGAAAATTTTGAATTAAAGAGCCAAAGTGGCAAAAATGGTTTGAATGAGATTGATTTACTTTTAGTCTTCTCACAAAAAATGTCGAAGTATGATTAATTTGGTTAAAGTTTGATTTAAGAAAATATTTTTGAAAATGCATGGGCCTCAGTCCAAGTTTATTATGAAAGCGGTTCAAGTTTAGAAGACAAGAAGAGTTTTGAAAAGGAGGGAGAAGATTTTGAAATTAAAGAAGATGGGAGGAGATGAAGGGACTATCCTAAAACATAAAGTAAAAGCTAGGTAAAAGAATCGTCTAAGTAATAAGAAGCCAACACTTGAGATAAAGAGTCAATGTAGAATTCTCGTCCTTTGGATTGAAACCAAGCAAGAAAAGATATTAAACCTCTTAAGAATATCAAGCTTCAGATGCATTAAGTCTTTTCAAAAATTGGGAAGAGTAATGGCTATATACAGAAGAATTCCCAATCACAGACAAAGCACATAATCAGAATAACTTGCACACAAAGAAAGTCAACCCAGTGTCTTGGGGTAAATCCCAAGAACTCCAGACAAAATAACAATCAGATTCACAAGGTCTCAAGGTTATCAAAGGCTTCTAATCATAAGTCCGAGAAACTCCGAACTCCATTATTCCAGGGATAGTAACCAAATAGTCCAAGTAATATTAAAGTTTTTTAGTGTTCAATATGATTATTAAGTGTCTTCAAAATGAAAATGAAAGCTCAAGTGAGAAAAATGGAAATGACATAAAGATAAGTTCCCAAGTGAGAAAAGATAAAAATATTATGAAACTTAAATTCTAAAGTAAATGGTACATAAAAGTAAAGGCATGAAATAAAAGCATAAAGTAAAATTCAATTGTTAGTGAATTAGAAGTTAGAGGTTAGTTGAATGACCATCTTGAAACTTGCATTTGAAAACTCATTAGAAGATTGATAAAATCAAGCTTCTCAACAACAAGTCTCATTTGCTTTTCGTCAAGAATATCATTCATTTCAAGTTCTCGAAGCGTAAACATATGATCAACAATGTTTAAATGATTCGCTTAGACCAAAGTTTATGAAGGTTCATTAGAGGATTGATAAGACCAAAGCCTCCTAACAATGAACCTCAAGGTTGTTGGATAAAAGGTATCAAATTAAACATACTTGGGCTTGCAAACATAGGTTTGGGCCACAAATGGTCATTTCTCGAATCGGGATAAAATTTAGCAGTATGGTAAGCAATCGTAAGGGGACTTATGTAGAAGTAAAACCTATTTTAAGGTCGGTCAATAGCAATCTATGTATCATATGTTTAGAGAAATGATATGTAGATCATTATCCAACAAAATGTAGCACAAGTAAGAAAGGGATAAGATGAAGAGGGAGGGTATGTACTAGATGAAATTAGGGTTTCAAACATTATCAACATCATTCATCCATTTTGGTGGATTTGGTTTTTCAACCTATCAACACCTAAAATCCAATGAGGTTGAGGAATTTGTCTCAAAATAAAACCCAAGTGAGGGGATGTAACAAATTGATAATGAGATTAAAATTCTAAATAAACCAAAAATAAAACACATTTGAAATCAATTAAATAACCAATTAAACTGAACTATCTTATTTAATAAAACTAGTTAACAAAATAATTAATCATATTAACTATTATTTTCCAATCTAATTAATTATTTAAAATAAAATATTTTTTGTAATTTAATTTTTGATAGTAATAAAAAAATTAAAGAAAACAATGTAAAAAGAAAAATATAAAGAAAAGTGTAATTGGGCCTGAAACTAGCAAACACGGGGTGCTGAAAAGCAACAAGGAGATCCCAAGATGAGGAAATCACAGATCTAGTGCGAACAGATCCATGGAGTCCACCGTGAGCTACATCCTCATGAGGTTTTAGATCTTGATCTACATAGATCGAATGGTAAAGATTGAGGGCGCATGGGAATTAAGATGAGGGTACCTGCATTGAATCAAGCAATGGCCACAATGGCGGTGACAAGTGTCACCACCTGATTAGCACTCCTAATTAAAACTAAATTAATCAAAAAATACAAAAGATTAACAAAAGATTATAACAAAAATGAGATCATCTCTTTTTCTCTCAACCCTGACTCTCTTGTTCCCTCTTCTTATTTTTTTCATTCCTTTCGCCGAAAATCACCCATGGCGGCACTGACAGTAGCTCGCGGCAGAGAAGCTCTGATCTTTGATTTCTTACATCATCTTCTTCAGCTTCTTCGCCTGAGTACTAATCTAGTGTTGATTTTTGTAGATGGTACACGGTTACGCGTAGATCTGAAAGGGGAAAACGAAATCCTAATTGTTCAGATGCAATGAAAATCAATGATTATGATGCGAGATATATGAATAACAAATGAAAATGAAAAGAAAAGAGAGGAAATGGAGCCGAGGTGTCCGGATTCCAGCGATATTAAACTCTTGTGGTGCTTCTCCGGCATTATCCTTCCATCTTTGAGCTTATCTTTGTTCTCTCCTTCTCTGCACTTTCAATTTGAAATCTTTTCTTCTTCTTCTCTCTGATTTCATTTTTCTAAAGGGATTGTATATGGAAGATGATAATGATAGTTCTAGGGTTTTGCTTGCACAACTTTTATGTGATTTTTTGTGAATAGTTCTTTTTTTTCAATTTCTGGGCCAATGATTATTTATATAGTATGAGGAGATGATTAGGGTTCTGTGTGTTGAGTGTTTTGACTTGCTAACAGGCCTTGAACGAATTTTGTTTGGGATTTTTTATCTGATATATGTTATTATTTTGTTCTTATATATTTTTCCGAGATGTCATTTTCTACTGATATGTTGTAATTTCTTATATGAGAACTTTTGTTGTTGTGCTGGACCATTGCGATTTCAGTACTGAGTTATATGATGCTATACTATGATGAGTTTGTGAGTATGCAATAAGATTGTTTTGTTGGGCCATGATGAGACGCACTTCCGATTTTGTCTTTCTGTGAACCAAACATGTTTGTGATTTGCAGTAGGAATTTGGCTCATGATTATTGCTTGAAAATATGATTTTTGCTATGAAAAAGTATGATGCTTATTGTTGGACTTGAACATGATTGGATGCAACCCTAAATTTATGATTCCTTGCCACAAAACCTAATGATGAGATTGTAAAACTCTTTGAAATTTCCTTCTTGCTCATGTTTTGATTCTCTTACTAACCATGTCTATTTCTTTTCTTGTTTCAAGTGATGGAAACAATTATAAGGATGGCAAGACAATAAGAAGAGGAAATAATGTCTTCAAGAGTTCTTGGAGTTTCAAGAGAAATGTATTCAAGAAGCTTGGATAATTGTCTTGAAAATATTTTATGTAGAGTTGATGTAACTTTTGGACTTTAGGTATAGAGATCTTGAATCCTTCTTTGTAAATTTTCACATTGATGGAAAAAAGTGCCTTTAGCATCACTTGTATATTTTTATCTTTGAAGCATGAAACATTACTAAGCATTGTAAACTTTTTTTTTAAATTGTTCTTGTAAGTTGAAGCTAGAATTGAATTTTTGAACAAAACATGGAGTTGAAATTCATTAGTAACTTGAACATTTCACTTGAATATCCCTTGAAGTCTTAAGAAGAAAAAATGCATCGCAAAAACCGTGCCTTGTAGTTTCTTGAATGATCATTGAACTTTTGACCACCTGAAACCAATAGTGTTGAATTTGGAATTTGATTGAATGAGAATGCTTTAACTTCCTTTTGAGAAATTTTCATATATGAACTTGAATTTCTTTAAATCAAATCCTTTGAGAAAATTGGGATGTGCTTGAATCAAAAACATTGAATTTTACCCTAACCATAATCATGAATTCTTTTTGAAATAAACTTGAAAGAAATTCCAAAGTCATGAACCCATTTTCAAACAAATTCTATTTGAAAAATTTGTGAAATCTCAATCTCTTAGCAATAAACACTTTGGAAAGTAGTCGTGGCTTTAATTTAAATTAAAGGTTGAAAATTACCTATAATGTTCCAATAGAAATCGTAACTTTCTAAGCACAATTTGTTTTCGACCCTTAAAGCAAATTTATAGATGATATCATGGAGAGAATTATGCCGAAAGAATCAAACCGAAACGATGAAGATTTAAAGAATTATGATCCTTGTAAGTTGGACGAAAATCAAGTGAATTTAGGTCAAAGTCACAAAACAATCTCTAATGTACTAAAACTTGTGAATCAGTGTTTGCAGCTAGAAGGGTGATTCCCACCTCCTTAGCTAATTCCATTCCTACTATGAGCAGTTTGTATTCCTCATGATTATTGCTAGCCTAAAAGTTGAAGCTTAAGGAGTATTCCAGTATGATTCATCGGGTCCTTCAAGGACGACCTCAGACCCACTTCCTTTAAGGTTGGATGAACCATCAACGTGAAGAGTCCACTTGTTCGTATTTTCTTCGGGTATTGGGTCACTTAGTTCCACCATGAAGTCGGCTAGCGTATGTGATTTGATGTTGGTTCTCGGAGTAAATTCGATATCATACTCTGAATACTCCACAACCCATGTAACCATCCTTCCAGCTAAATTTTGCTTCTTCAGTATCTGCTTGATGGGGTAATTACTCCTCATGGTTATTGGATGAGCCTAAAAATAATGTCTTAATTTTCGGGTTGTTATTATCAATGATAGTGCTAGCTTTTCAATCTTTGGGTATCCTTGTTCAGTTCCTTTTAGAACCTTGCTAACAAAGTACACCAGTATTTCCCCCTCTTCCCCTTCCTGTATGAGTACTGAGCTCATGGCTTTCTAAGAAACCTCCAGATATAGGACCAAAGGTGCATTCTCTTCTAGTCTCATCAGGATTAGTGGAGAAGATAAGAAGCATTTTAAATGTTGGAAGGATTACTTGCATGATGTCGTCCATTCGAATTATTTCGACTTCCTGAGGGCCATGAAGGAATGGATCACACTATCTCCGGAACATGACAGGAATCGAGACAAAGCGTCTAAACTTCCTGTTAGTTGTTGTACCTATTTTTTTGAAGACAGGCTATGCATGTCGAGGATCACCTGACACTTGTTTGGATTTTCTTCTATCCTACAATTAGTGAGCATGAACCCTAGGAACTTGCCAGCTTGAACTCCAAATATACATTTGTCTGGGTTGGGTCTCATGTTGTACTGTCTTATGGACGCGGATGTTTCTTTCAAGTTTGTTACATGTCGTATTAAAAAAGTGGTTTTGATGACCATGTCGTCTACATACACTTCCAGGTTCCTTCCGATTTGAGTGACAAATAACTCATCTTTTAATCGTTGGTAGGTGGATTATGCGTTATTGAGGCCAAATGACATTACCTTGTAATATTAGTTATTCTAGTCTGTCATAAAGGCAGTCTTTGGTGCATCGGCCGAGCTCATACAAATTTGATAATACCCTGAGTAGGCATCCATGAAGCCGATGAGTCTGTAGACTGAGGTTTCATCAATGAGGCGATCTATATGCGGTAATGGGTATGGATCCTTGAGGCATAATTTGTTGAGATTCGTGAAGTCAACGCACCTGAACCATTTCCCTGTTTTCTTTTTTACCATCACCATATTAGCTATCCAGATAGGATATTTAACTTCCTTGATGAATTCAGTGTCGAGTAACTTCTTGACCTCGTCTTTTATGGCCTTCTTCTTTTCTTGTCCACCTTTCCTCTTCCTCTGAGATACCTGCTTAGTATTTGGATTTAAGGCTAAGTGAGGGCACATGAAGTTGGGGTCTATCTTGGGCATATCTGAAGGCTTCCATGCAAACAAGGCTACATGCTCTCTTAATAGCTCCATGATCTTTGTTTCTTCCTCCTAAGAAAAGGTTACATCCTATGCAAGTTATTTCAGAGGGTGCGGTGCCGATTTGGACCCTCTTTGTTTCATCATAGGGAGAAAGGATTTCTTCCCGCTTATCATCCTGAGGATCTATGTCAATCATGTTAATTTTCAGCTCATAGGATCATTCGTGCTCCTTGGATTGTATCTTCTTTTTTAACTTCAGGCTATCCTTATAGCACTTTCTGAACAACCTTTGATCGCTGTTAATAACCCCAACCCGGCCGTCCCCCAAGGGGTACTTCATAGTGAGGTATATGGTGGATAGTGTGACTTCTAAGGCATTGAAGAAGGGACTTCTTATAATTATGTTATAGGGTGAGGTAGCATTAATGATCAAGTACCATACTCTGACTATTTTAGCATTTGCGCCACTTTCAAAGGTAGTGAGTACTGGGAGGTGTCCCAATACTTGTACTTGTTCCCCAAAGAATTTGACCAAGGTACTGTTGAAGGGTAATAGCTCGGATGTATCGAATTACATTCCCTTGAAGGCTTCCCAGTAGAGTACATCGGCTGAGCTAGTGGGGTCCACTAGCACCTTTTCACACTCTAATCATGGATTTGTACCTTGATGACCATTTGATCATTTTTGGGCCATAATGTCGACTACATCTTTCCTGGAGAAGCTAATCAGGTTGGTGTCCTGTTCCCGGACTTTGGTTGTGTGCTCTGACACGTGAATCACGGTTTTGGCGTATTTCTTTTTGGTCGGGATGGTTTCTCCGCCGCCAGCAAACCTACCAACGATGGTGTTGAGGGTGTGGCGGGCTATTTTGGTCTCGTGCAATTCTTCAATACCCTTCCCTTTCTTTTAAGAAGGTTCCTCCGAATCTGTTTTTTTTTTCGAGCATCTCTTTTGCAAGTCGGGGTTTTTCCATCCTTGACATAAGTTATAAGATGGCCCCTCTGTATCAATTTCTCGATTTCTTTCTATAGCTGGAGGCAATCATCAGTGTGATGTCCCCGAAACTGGTGATAATTACACCAACCCCCAACGTCATTCCCCAGTATGGAATCAACTTTCCATTTACAGGGCACTTCTAAGATCAGGTTTAGGTGTGCTAACTCCTACAAGATTTCGCCTCTCCTTGTGTTTAAGGGTGTTCCTACATCTCTTGAATCAAAGGGACGCCAGCTAGGTATCTGAGTTGTGCGTTCCCTAGGCCTACCTGTCGGGGTCCCCCGGGAAGATTCATGTTTCCTTCATGACCCTTATTCTTTGGTCTTTCTTCTCTCTGGGGCATCCTTGGACTACTTTATCTAAGTTTCTCTCCTCTCATTTCATGTAACATTCCACTCTGGTAATGATTTTATTCATGTTGGATGTGAGCTTCTGAGCTATGGATTCATTAAACTGTCCTGCTCGGAGGCTGTGTTGGAATGTTCCTACGAATAGCTCTTGGTTTGGATGAGATACTTTAATGGTCTCTTCGTTGAACCGTGCTAAGTATTCCCAGAGAGACTCCACTTGACCTTGTTGGGCGTTGAACAAGGACGTTGTGGACACCTTGCGGTGTTTTTTGGTGGAGAAGTGCTAGATTTACTTATTCGTCAGGTCCTGGTAGCTTTCCACAGATAGTCGTGGAAGGGTCATTTACCACCGTAGGGCTACGTCCTTGAAGGTGTTGACCATTAGTTTACACTTTAGTGTGAGTCGGTGGGGCCTATTATCACCATTTGGTTGTTGATAGAAATAATGTGCTCCTGAGGATCGGTTCTGCCGTCATATGCTGTCAATGATGGTGATTTGAAGTTCTCTAGGACTTAGGTGTCCCAGATAGCTTGAGATAGAGGTTGAGGTTCCAGAAGCTCCTCTTCTGGGCCGTTATCCCCTATGCTTCCTTGTTGTAGGTCTGTGACACTGTCTTGTAGAGTTTTGTTTTGTTCCCTGAGGGCCTCCACCATGGCTAGTAGTTGTGCCATGTCTGGGGGGTCTCTAGGTGATGACATTCTCTAAAAGGTGAATTGAGGTGTGGCCTAGGAATAATTTTACAAAGGCCCCATGTTGGGCACCAATGTTCTTGTGTAGAACAAATATTCGGCCGACTTCCTAGGAGGTTGCTAGGGAGAGCTTACCAGAGTGAGTTTATAGGATGATTGGGGGATTTTGGAGCTATGCCAGAGAAGCGTGTGTCTCAAGATGAATGTGTTGTTTATCTCTCTTGTGGAAGCCCCTTTATATAATGTGTATCTTTACGTCATCAAGAGCCTCGGTTAATGAGTGGCTCTTAATTTCCATAACTCTATAACATATGTCGTCCCCATAAATGGAGGAATCAAAGTTGTGTAACGTTGTAATGATTGTGGCCCCTTAATTTTTGCATGAAAGGAGCAACAACATTCAGTAACATAAACAAGACTCAATAATACAATACAACTCTCCCCATTTTTAGCTAAAATTGACAAAAGCTGAGTTTGAAAAAAAAACACACATAGAAAAAGAGAAAACTGAGTGGAAACTAAAAGAGAAACACAACACAACCTTATAGAAAACGACTAGTAAGGGGTACTTACACACAAAGGAGGTTACTATAGATATCAACAATGCCTAGTTTTTAAAATAACAATCAGTCAATGCAGGAAATTTCCAAAGAAGATATGGTAATTCTTGTTTTTAGTGCACCACTCATTTCAGAAGAGAGGTAAGGATCTTATATATATATATATATATATATATATATATATATATATATATATATATATATATATATCTTTCCAAGTCTTGACCATTGAAATGTGCCAACACTGGGAGTGATATATTTCATACACTTGAAAACATTTTTCACATGTCCCTAGTTGAGGAGACAATGTAGTCACATTGTTCATTAAAGCATGCACTCCTACCCTTTGCACCACTTGTCATACTATGTACGATGTCATTCTTAGGATTTATAGACTAAGCACTCCAAAATACAATGTTATGACAACTAGTTTAACATTGCATTCTATAAGAATCAACACCATTGAGACTACTTTCAATCTTAAACAAAGTCTTAAATATAACTTTAACTGAACTAGGAGCCACGCAAAATAGTTATTCATAGGCACTGACTTCATCAGACTTGGCCAAGAGTGTTACTCTAACATTTCACCAAAGAAACAACCCCAAAGTAAATAGATTTCTGAAAATAGACATAAGGACCCGAGAGTTTTCAGATATAGCTCCTCCTGACTCCTGGAGACATAAAATGTGGAGATGTTGTCTCAACACCAGCTTGGACATTGGTATATTTCATAATGATCACCCCACTGTACTTATTAGAGTTCTATTTATAAACACCCAACACACATGGATGACCAAAACACTTCATGATGAACCACACATAGCATATGTTTTCTTCACATTAGTGATCTACCATTCTTCCTTGTTCTTAGACGAATATATCTCACCCTCGAGAGAAAATCCAAAAACAATAAACCAAGAAGAACTTCTCAAGTTCATACATCAGAAAGGATGTCGTAACATTTTGTAGGACATCATTCACACACACATACCATCATCAATAATAGTAGTAGAGACATAGTATGGAAAATGGAACAAGACAATCTTGATCATCTTCATGTGATCCTCCACCTCTTTTATATCAAATAGCCTCCCGCACTCCTTTAATCTGTCACCAGTTTTATGAGTGTTATCACTGACCTTTACTATCATCAAGCTCTTCTTCAAGTCAGCCCTTTGTAGAGATTTTTTGTTCCACCCTTTGACAGTTGTAGCGATAAAACATGGAGGAAAGATAGAGAATATGTTGCATTCCTCTCCATCAGTAATTTCTATAATTCCTTAATAACTCCAATACCATTTGATTTTTCTTTGATAGTGTTCATCCAGGAAGATTTTGAAAAATTATCAGCAACTACACCAACATATCTCTTTCTACCAGAATTGTCAACCTGGTTAGATTCCATTTGAGCCATATGAGGAGTTTATAACCTCTTGGAAGAAATTTAATGATGCAACTTAGGATGTGATATCTTGTTCTGCTTCCCCATTTGAGATTCAACACATATTTTTCCTTCCTCCATGTTCAGCTTTGGAATACCTATGGATGTTTCCTTTGATTGGACTTTCTTCATATTTTCAGGAGTAACTGGTCAAGCTTTTTTATGTGGAAACTTTACCTCAACTTCTTTTGGCATCAAGCATGTGGAGGATCAATTTCTTTCTTAAGGAAACCATAAGTAACAATTATCTTTTGATCTGACTCTCTTTATGATAACTTCATTCTTCTCATTGGTTACTAGATATTCTGACACAGTAAAGTTGACTTTGACACCTTGGTCGCACAGTGGACTAATACTTTTCAAATTAACAGTCACCCCCTTAACAAATAACACCTTATTAAGATCCGGCAGACCAGCGTAACTCATCTTTCCAGCGCCCTTTATTTCACCTTTTGACCCATCTCCAAAGGTGACATAACTAGAGGAAAGTGGTTGAATGTTCACAAGAAATTTCTTGACACCAGTCATGTGTCAAGAAAAACCACTATTAAAATACCAATCCTTTCTTGTAGAAGCTCTTAGAGTGGTGTGAAGTATGAGTCCACAAGTGTCATTCTTGGAAAGCCTCTTAGACTTGGATTTAACGTCATCTTTTATTCTTCTATGCCATGTAACAAAATTGAGATAACCATACAATCTATAGCAGAAGGACTTTAAATTCCAAAGCTTTCCATAATAATCACATCCCCATTGATGATTCCTGCCTCCATTGTACTTCTTCTGATGTCTCTATTGATGTTGAGACATATGGTTCAACATCTTTTGCTCTTGTTTCTTCTTGGAGGTACACACTTCACTTTAGGCCTTTCTCTTATGTTCTTTATAGATTGATTATCATAACCAAGATCCTTAATCTTGACAGTATTCTTCCCAAATATAATAGTTATTTCATCCATAATAGTAGAGTCATTATTTCTTGAGTGATTTTTCTATAGTCCCTACTAACGTTGGAACATTTTATTTAACATTTTATGTCCCAGTTCTTTCTTTGAACGAACAAACTTCACTTCATCCCTTTTGCTTTTGTTTTTCAGATATTGATTGACATAGCTTACCCCTTTAACATTTCCATCATTCTTTCCAGCATTAATAACCTTATCAAACACATCAGAACTGTTGTTAAACATTCTTATAGACTTGGTCATATTATCAAGTTACGAATTGAGTAAAAGAACTTCACCTTTCAGATCATTGATGGTGAACATGTGCTCTACTTTTTCAGCCTCCAGACCATAGATGATAGACAATTTCTCCACTCTTTCAGCCTCTAGTTGAGTAATAATGTTCTTTTGCTTTTCTTCTAACTGGCCCACTTATTTACTTTCTAGGCACAACTCCTTGTAAGAAGCCGAAAGTTCTTCAAGAGATAACACTTCATGGTCTGAGTCCTCATCAGAGTTACAAATTCCAGTCAAGGATGTGACCTGTTTTGCACCTTCCTCTTCATGATCACTTTTAAAATCTTCTTCTGACAATGACACCGACAAACATTTCTCCTACTTCTTAAGATAAGTGGGGCACTCACTTCTTATGTGACCAAACCTTTCACATTCATAACACTAAATTCCTCTTCTTTGGATGGATTTTCATTAGTTCCGTTTCTTCCTCCAAAATCCTAATTTTTGTTCGTGTCAAATAACTTGTCAAATGGATTATTCTTGACATTTGATCTTGATTTCCAGTCAACCTTCTTCAACACTTTGTAGAATTATTTTCCAAGCAACACTATAACATTGGAAATCCCTTCTTATATGTCCAAGTTACACTCATCTTTGGATCACCAGTATTGGAGACAAAGGCTATACTCTTCTTCTTTTCATATTTTTCACTAATCCCTAACTCAAAAGTTTGTAGGGATCACATAAGCTCATTAACCTTCATGTTGTTTATGTCTTCATCATCTTCAATGGAAATCACCTTCATGTTAAACCTCTTTGGAAGATATCTGAGAATCTTACTCACCAGCTTGGCTTCTGACATATTCTCTCCTAGGGCACCTAAGGCATTGACTATCTCAATAATATTCAGGTGAAAGTCATGAATACTCCCATTCTCTTTCGTTCTCAAGTTTTCAAATTGAGTGGTAATAATTTGAAGTCTTGACATCTTCACCTTAGAGGTTGCTTCACGAGAAGTCTTCAAGATCTCCCAAGCTTCTTTGGAATTAGTGAAATTACTTATTAGCCTAAAGATATTCTTGTTCACTCCATTGAATAGGGTATTCAATTCTTTAGAGTTTCCCTATGATTATTTTTCATCTTTATCATTCCAGACTTCCTCAACCTTCACAATGTTATTTTCTTTCCAATCCAGACTTACAACCATTGGTGGATCCCATCCCTTGACCACAACTTTCCAAGCCTTGTTGTCCATAGATTCGATAAAGGCTACCATACAAACTTTCCAATAGTCATAGTTGGTTCCATCAAGGATGGGTGTTTGTTCATAGATCCCCCTTCCTTGTCCATTGTATCAGAAAGTATCTTCCATGAATCACACCCAAAGTCAGAGCAGGATGTCTGCTGTGATACCAATTGAAATTCTAGTATTCAGATTTCAGATGTCCTAAGAGATGTCGTGACACCTATCTCTGAACAAACACACAATGACAATGTAAATGATAAACAAAGTGTAGAAAATGAAATAACTGATAAGTGTAAATTGTAGCTATTTTGTTGCAATTATTGACTCTTTGTTGTTAATAATCATTTAATAATCCCAACATTATTCGTAAATATGTTTATTTTGTATATACTTGAGTTTTCAATTCATTTGTGTATCATTTGATATATTTTACTTATTTTCTAAGTATTTGTTTCACATTTGGAGCATCGAGTAATAAGGTGTCAAAGGCACAACTTCGGATGTGTGTTTTCGGAATAAAAGTTCATTTTTGGGAAGTTGTGTCCACGCATGCGCGCTACGCAGGAATTGTAGCGCGCTATGAGTGTTTTGACAGATTCGACAGAGGTCGTGCTGATGAGGCCGCTTAGCGGGATTAAGCTGCTTAGCGGGATTAGGCTGCTTAGCAAGGGTTCCACTTAGCGGGATCACCCCGCTTAGCGGGGTTAAGACGGTTTCACGTGTATTTTAAGAGGCAGTTTGGTTAGCGGGATCACCCCGCTTAGCGCGGTCTGCAGAGATGAGTTTTATAAAAACAAATTTAGTTCATTTTTAGGTTATGGTCTTTGGGGTGTTTTTGTTCCCAAATTCCATCAACCTCATTTTTGGATAGATTAGCTTTGATAACAGCTATGAAGCTTACATACGGATGATCCAGGGTGGATTGCTCTTCGATCAGTGCTGACAAATCGGTAAATTTGCAGTTCATTTATCTTTTTCTTTGTGTATTCTATATCGTTTGGGTTTGTATATGTATTTTCTTTGAACTCATGTATATTTTCCGTCCTGGATTTTTGCTCTATGCTTATAGGTTTGGGTTGTTATAGACATATATTGCTTGAATTCTTATCTAGGATGATTATCTAATAGTGTCTGAATTCTAGAGATAGATTTAGTGATGTTATTCACTTGGGTGTCTGTAATTAATTCCCCTGTGTTGTTTGTGTGGACTGAGACATTGTTAATGCGAGTAGCACGATTGACCTTTATGTTGTTAAGGTTGGTTGAGAGAACGCTGCTGAGATGATATAGTGGATGTTTTGTTTGATACGTGATTACATCGATGAGTCTCATAGGTTGAGTATGACAGGTTGATAGGTATAAGTTTTTGAAGAGTGTGTTATTATGCATGCTTGATAAGTCTTTTCTCCTGAGAATGAATTCTTTTCCTATTGATAACTTTTAATTCCCGCATTTACTTTTAACCCATTTAAACCCAAACTCATTAACAAGAGATTTGTCAAACGAAATTTTAGTACACCAATCTCTATGGACACGATATAATATATCCTAAATATCATCTGGTAAAAATAATACTTTACTTTTTGCTTACCGCTTTACCGCTTCAGCAAAATGGCGTCGTTAATGGGGATTGGTATTTATTGTTTCGCATTGCAATAGTTTCTTTGTTTTTTAGTTTTGTAGATATCGTATGTATTGTCTATCTTCACTTGTTTATATTGATACTTGTATATGTTTTACATATTTGTGAATGGTACATGTTCTGCATACTTTTGAATTTTGTATATAGTATAGTTGTATAGTTTTTGTTTCTTTTCACGTTTACCAAAGGTGTGTTTAGATGTGTAGTTCCGGTTAGAGCTTGAGGAGATGATAACAAAGGTGGGAGTCAAAGCATTTGGATCTTCCAAAGTAATGTGTTAGTTTGTAAATAATAAGCGTCAAGCTTACAATGTAAAACAAACATGTTTTTATTGTTTTTCCTTGATTTCGTAGTGTGGTGACTTTTGTTTTAAAAAGTTGAAATCAGTCAAGTTCTATAAATTCTCAAACCTTAACTTTTCAACTTGTTTATTTCAAATTTCACTGGATTATTTAGTATGTTTATAGTAGTTCCTGTTAATGTGTTAAGTTTTGTTTTCCGCAAGCTTGTTGTGTTTAGCTTGAGGAAGTTTGTATGTTGTAAATATTGTATGTTTGAGGTTGTGTAGGTGTGGTGGAGTATCATGAAAATGCGGCAATTGTTTTTGTTTTTCTGCATTTTTCTGCTACTGCTAAGCGCGGTTTTTCCCGTTTAGCGCGTGTTTCTGGTGTAGCACGGTGCAGCCCGCTTAGCACGCTCTCCTATGTTGCGCCAGTAAATTCTTTTTAATTTTACTTGGCCCTCTTTTTCCCACTTTCACCAAGGCTTTGTATAAGTAAATAACAATAGTATTATTTTTCTAATTCTTTTGTTGTTGTTTGGACTCCAATTTTGGTTCGGTAACTTGAAGAATTTCGAGGTGATTTTCCGATTTTGATTGATTCAACTTGCATATATATGGTAATGATAGTTTTTAAAGTTGATACATGTCAGGTACTCATTTATCACTTTCTTTAACATAACATGTTTAGGAAACTTATCATTTGTATAATCACCATACCAGTCATTCTTTTTGCATTACTTGATTTTGATTTAATCACTTTAGTTCCCTTTTTACTCTAATTGTGAAGAAGCTTTCCATTGTTCATATATGCTGGAGGCCACAATTCTTATTTTAACTGGATTTCATTATGTTTAATCCTTTGTTTGTGTTGATTATATGAATTCAAGAATATGATCAAGACATTTTATTTCATTTGAGCATAACTACCTAGCCAAATAGTCAATTCACCTTGTGAGTGTGTGAACTTTTGCTAAACCCTTTTGAGCCTTTTTGTCAATGTCCATGTTGTTTTTCAAATTTATTCTTGTCTATGAGTGTTTCATTTTTATTTTTGAATGGATGTTGGTTATTTGTTTTCTTGAACCCTCAACTATGATTTTTAATTGAATTTTTACCTTGCTTTAGAAAGTAGGGAGTATTCACTTTAATGTTGGTGGAATTCAAGTTAGGGAGAAAATTGTTTGCTTGCTCTTGTGTGTATTACCATGAGGTTGAGAAAGAAAGAGAAAAAGGAAAGAAAAAGAAAGAAAAAAGTGAAAAAGAAAGAAAATAAAAATAAAGAAAAAGGAGAAAAAAATTTGAACAACAAAAACAAAATGAGTAGAATAATGTTGTATTAAATAAGTATTGTGATTGGTGTGAAATTTTGGGGATGGAGAATAAGTTTGATTGAGATTTTATTGCTTGAAACTTTGTGAGTTGATCACTCCCTTAGGTTTAGGCAAGGTTTTGTTTAGATTAGCTTTAGGACTTATCCCTTGTTTGTTAACCAAGCCACATTACAACCTTGAAAAGCCCTTGTGATTCTTTCCTTTGTACTTTCAATATGAGTTTTTGGGTGAATGCATAATTTAGTCTTTTATTTGCAAGACTGTGGATGAGTTTTTTTTGTTCCTCACTTTTGTATGTTCTTCATCTACCGATGAATTTTTACTAGGTTTGATTCATGATTGAGATTGTTTTGTTTTAGAATGTTTAGTATGATTTTTGTACTTAGAATTCGTTTTGTTTACATGTTGTCGTTGTAGGATTGTGGTAAGTATTTACCTTGCATGTGCGCTTTTGTTTGAACCATACATTTGTTTTAGTTTTTCAAACTTGTTGATTCATGATTCTTTGGTTGATTACTTTTTATATTTGAGTTGTTTGGTCTTGTTTGAGGAAAAACAAGTTCAAGTTGGAGAAAGTTTGATAAGTGCAAATTATAGATATTTTGTATATACTTTTTGTTGCAATTATCGACTCTTTGTTGTTAATAATAGTTGAATAATCCTGACTTTGTTTGTAAATATGTTTAGTTTGTATATAATTGAGTTTTCGATTCATTTGTGTATCGGTTGATAGATTTTACTTATTTTGTAGGTATTTGTTGCACATTTGGAGCATCAAGGAATAAGGTGTTGAAGGAACGGCTCCTGATACATGTTTTTGGAATAAAAGTCCATTTTTGAGAAGTTTTGTCTAG
Source organism: Vicia faba (assembly GCA_948472305.1). Classification (NCBI taxonomy): domain Eukaryota; kingdom Viridiplantae; phylum Streptophyta; class Magnoliopsida; order Fabales; family Fabaceae; genus Vicia; species Vicia faba. The sequence goes on from OX451740.1 coordinate 698,365,080, forward strand.
GCAGGCGAACTAAGGGGGAATGGTAGCGTGCTACGAGTGTTACGATAGATTCCATAGAGGCTGTGCTAATGAGGCCGCTTAGTAGGATTAAGAAGCTTAGTGGGGGTTCCTCTTAGTGGGATCAGCCTGCTTAGCAGGGTTAAGGCACTTTCAGGTGTATTTTAAGTGGCAGGCTGCTTAGCGGGATCAGCCCGCTTAGCACAGTCTATTTAGATGAGTTTTATAAAAATAGATTTAGTTCATTTTTAGGTTATGGTATTTGGGGTGTTTTTATTCCCAAATTCCATGAATCTCATTTTTGGGTAGATTAGCTTAGATAAAACCTATAGAGTTTACATATGGATGATCCGGGGTGGATTTCTCTTTGATCGACACTGGAAAACCGGTAGATTTGCAGTTCTTTTCTCTTTTTCTTTCTGTATTCTCAATTGGTTGGGTTTGTATATGTATTTTCTTTAAACTCGTGTATATTTGTCGCCATTGGCATTGTATAATGCTTACTTTAAAAATATGTGTCGATTGTTGTCCTGGATTTTGGCTCTATGCTTAGGGGTTTGGGTTGTTATAGACATATACTTATCAAATTCTTATTTGGGATGCGTATCTAATAGTTCAGGTATTCTAGAGATAGATTTAGCGTTGTTATTTACTTGGGTGTCTATGAATTATGCCTTTGTGTTGGTTGTATTGACAAAGAGATCGTTAATACGAGTAGCACGGTTGACCTTTGTGTTCTAAAGGATGTTTGAGAGATTGCACTGAGATGATATAGTGGGTGTTGTGTTTTATACGTGATGACATCGATGAGTCTCGTATGTTGAGTGTGAAAGGAAGATATGTTTAAGTTTGTGAAGAGTGGGTTATTATGCATGCTTGATAAGTCTTTTCTCCTGAGAATGAATTATTTTCTTGTTGATAACATTTAATTCCAGCATTTACTTTCAACCCATTTAAATCCAAACTCATTAACAAGAGATTTGTTGAACGGTATTTCAATACACCAATCTCTGTGGACACGATACGATATAACTTAAATGTCGCCCGATAAAAATAATACTTTACTTTTTTCTTGCTGCTTTACCTCTTCAGCAATAACACACATGATTGTTAATCCATTTTAGTGTACAATAACACCTACTCTAGAGGCTACCAAGTCAGGGACAAAATCAACTAGACTATATCAGTTTGAAGCTAAACTCCCCCGTTTACAACTTCTCACTTAATCACTACCCTTTCTTAACTTCTATCTAAGACTCACCTAGGTATGAAACTCGTCTCAAATCCATTCTAATCATAGAATAGTGATTGGAAAATTCTAAACACTTAGAAAATAGAAGAAGTCGCACTTTAAATACACACAATCATTCATTTCTTCAAAGCTTTAGAATGACTGACAGAACTTATAACTCAAAAACACAATCCTACTCTTTTATCAAGATGACAATCAAGAGGCTCACAATTAACATTCAAGCCCTAATAAAAATACATTGTAAGTTCCACACTTGTACTAGGGTTGGAGCCTTTTTTTATTACCTTCAAAGAATTTAATTTGGGCTTCACAAACGTAGATGGATATGAAAGAGGAACTACAAAATTATCTCCTCAAACATAGGACATCAATCATTAGTTTCCTAAATTATCTCCATAATTAGAAACTAAGAATACTCCTTGAATTCAGCTCGAATCTTTTTAATCTTCAAACTATGCGCCATATAGGATAACATAATATTTCCAGAATATTATGCACCTGAAACAAAGTAAATCAACCAACCTCCCAAATGTACAAAATCATGATGTCCAAAGAAACTGCATAGGACATTGCATTTGAGATGTTTCTCCAATTGATAGAACGTCTTATTTCAATGTGTCTATACTAAGTTAGTTTTAACAAATATAATGCCAATCACAATAAAACAGAGAATTAACAAGAACCACATAGTTCTTTTAAATTTTTTTAAAGTTTTTGTGTGTTTTTGGTTTTAGATGAGAAAGACAAGTCGTCATCTTTAGGTGAATACTCGAATAATCAAGTAGATTAATGGATAAGAGATCTTTGCATCACAAATTAAAGGAGGGCTCCAACTCAGATAAAGATCGACGAGTATGCCACTAACCATTCCAATTGAGAAAGAGTCCTCTGTATCAACCAAGCTCATGGTGATAGGAGCTTTTCATCTCAATAAAATATGAATCATATCTAGCTCTTTAGAAAATAGTTAAAGAGAAAAGGCCACAAAATGGCAAAAGAGTTTGAATATGTTTTTTGTTTTGTTTTTTAAGTGTTGAAGAAAAGATGTCATATCGTGATTACGATTGATTGATGGATTGATTAAGAAAAGTGTTTTGAAAATGTATGGACCTAAGTCCAAGTTTATTATGAAAGTATTTAAGTTTTAAAATAAGAAGAGTTTTGAAAAGGAGAAAGAAGATTTGAAAATTAAAGAAGATGGGTAAGAGATGAAGGGACTAACCTAAGGCGCAAATTAAAAGCTAAGGTAAATAAGCCAACACTTGATATAATGAAGTCAATATAGCATTCCCATCCTTTGGGTAAAAGCATCAGCAAGCGTAATACTCAGATGAATACCAAGCATCAGATGAATCAATAATCTCAAGCCGAAGAACCAAAGTCAAAGAAAGGTCTTCATTATTAGCCCAAAAGTTAAATAGCTCCATGTATCATATGAATCTATTAAGATCAAAGTAACAATATTTGCACACAAGAAATTTCCCAATACACAAACAAAATAACAACAGGGCAACACAAGATCCGAAAGGTCTCAAGGTGTAAAAGTATCGAGGCTTCTAATCCTATGTCCAAGAGGTCCAAAACTCCAATATACCAAGGATAGTAACCAATAATCCAAAAAGATCCTTAAGTCTTTTAATGTTCAAGTTTATTATTAATGATTTAAGAAGAAAATTAAAAGTCCAAGTGAACAAAGGAAAAAGTACATAAACATAAACATATGTCCAAGTGAAAAAAGGGAAAATGACATAAAATAAAAGTCCAAGTGGACAAAGAGAAAATGACATAAAATAAAGAGAAAAAAGATAAATGACATGAATGATAAATATGCTAAAATTAAACGATATAAAGTAAATGACACAATTGAAATTTCATAAAATAATAGTTTGTACAATAAATGTTAGAGTTATTTTTCCGATTCGAGACAAATGTAGCATTATGTTAAGTAATCACAGACAGACTTATGTTGAAGTAGATATTATACGAGGTCGATTAAAAAAATGTATGCACCATACATGTTAGAGATATGATAGAAACCATACTCCTAAAACATGTAGCATAAGTAAAACAAAGGTGATCAAGACCTAAGTTGAGAAAGATACATTATGAAAAACTTATCATCAATCTCAAATACCTTGAGTAATCGAATGGTTATTTAGAGGTATATTGGAAATGATGAAAGTTCATCAAATATTCATAAGCTTAGATAAACTAAAAAGTTCAAATGTTTTCCAAATTGATCAAAAGAAAAAGAAGAAGGGGATAAAATAAAGAAACGCAAGAAAATAAGTCTCAAATTGAATCAAAGGATTAATCACGTTATCATCAAAATCATTCATCCATTTTAGTGGAGTTAAACTCAACACCTAAGATCCAATCAGTTCGATGAAACTTATGATTACATTTTGTATGATCCAAGACCAGCTAGAATATATACAAAAATAAAATTGCAAGTAATAAGCATAATATAATAAGAATGATTTTTTAAATTGTTTTTAAAATGAAAAAAGAGGCAAAATAGAAAACTATATTCAAAACGTCAAATAAAAATAAAAGGAGACCACAGAAAACTCATTAATGATCTCTAATACTTTTACAAATTTCTGGATAATTTTTAAAATCACAAAATTAATTTTAAACTAATTAAAACCACTCAAACAAGTGAAAAATATCAAAATTCAAAATAAAAGTCCAGAAAAAGTGTACAAGGTCATAAATATTGAAAACAAATTTTTTGAATTTTTGGAAGAAAAATAATTTTAATACGATTTTTTAAAGTTTAAAAACAATTAAAACAAAACTAGTAAAATAAAAGTAAACAAGAAAATTGTGTATCACTGGATCTAGTCAACAATCAGATTTATACAACATCGTTGATCCAGAATAAAAGTACACTGTAAATAGAGTATGTGTGCGTGCAGAGAGCAAAATAAACCAAAAATTATGAAAAATAGAAAAATAAGAAATAAAAATGAGATGAGGTCACCAATATTTGTCAATAGGTCATTGGATCCTTCTATCATTTTTCCAGAATTTAAAAAGACCAGCAAGTATTTTTAAAATAATTAAAATAAGGCAAACAATACAAAAATTATGAAAAATATAAAACATCAAAATAAAAATATGAAAAAATATTCACAAAGTCAGAAATAATTCAAAGTTTTTTTTGTATATTTTTTCATGATTTTTGGATAAAAAATAAGAGAGTTATGAATTTTTGAAATTAAAACAAATATTAAACAAATTTTGTAAAAATAAAATAAATCAGAAATAATGTGAGGCATTGGATTCAGTTAATTAAAACACGCTGGCACATCTAATGGCTCAAGAGTAATGATGTATGATGATCCACGTTCAACAAGCGCACACTGAAGTCACGATAGTCAGACCAATCACAACATTTCAATTGTCCTGCTCTCATTGGTTGAAGAAGCCACGTAGGTCATCTTCAACCTCCATCTACCTTGCAACTAGGGCGAGATCATGATTCTTAAATCTGTAAATTTAGACGCTCATAGTGATATCATTAGATGTATCTCTTCAAGATGATCACAACCATATCCTTGCGCCAAATTTATATAAAACACAACTTACTCGATATGGAAAAAACAAAAGATGTTTTTAAAATTCTGAAATCGAAAACAGAAGTATCAAATGCATTGATTCATCAAAATTGAGTTAATAGCAAGCATCCGTGAATATCATAAACCATTCCAGTAATTTTAGTTAGAAGATTTTATGCCTTAAATTACCTGAACGAAGTCAGACAAATTTGCTCTGAAATTGGACTTGGTTAGCACGATTTAGGAATTCTTAGGACTTGGTTCTTTTTCTGTTAGCTTCAGTGAAGTTCAAGGATGAAGAATCAACAAAGAAATTGGATTGAAAAGTGGAGAAAAGATGAATTTAAAAACTCAGAAAAGTGAATTATAGAGAGAGTTTGGCAGGGTGATTTTGATTGTCCATCTTTAGAAAATGAGAGCAGTGAGGTCCTCTATTTACAAGGAAGTGAATGGTGCAAAGAATTGAGAGGAAAATTGAAGTTTGGTGGAAAATTGGATGGAGCCCGAAAGTGGAAAATGTATGACTCCATGTGCATCAAAACTCAGTCAATTCATGCGTTTTGATCCTTAATTCAACTTTGAGAACTTTTTTAAACATGTTTTAATCAAAAAATGCATGCTAATTTGGTGTTTAGAAGCTCGATTATTGATTTCAAAATCTCACTTAGAGAAAAAATGCAGTTTCAATTAGTTAACTGGAGAAAATGGGATCACAAAAACCCAACACCACCATATATCAATTGGTACAAAATCTGACTATCCAAAACACAGATGGATCATGCGCATATCATAAGGACTAATCCCGGGATACCTCTTAGGGAATCAAGTAGTTGACATCATAACAATAATTCAAAATTATAGGGATTTTAAATCAAACTCAACACTTGGCGAGATAAAACCCCAAAAGTTGATAGTTGTTCCAACACTTCTTAGGAAAGATACTACTCTTGTCTAGCTACTTGGGGGCACACAACAACATTAGTGTCATAACTAGAGAAAGTAATGCTCTGCAAGAGATTCCACATTAATTATCAAAACACAAAGGGAGAAAGAACTCCATCCAGTGAGAAAAGGTTCCTAGATTTTTTCAATTTCTATGTGATCACCACCTGGTTGGGGAAAGAACCACACTCAACTGGAGAAATCTGCAACAAGATCAGACTAGGGAAAATGGGATTACAGACCCAACATCACACTATATATCAATTTGGAGAAAATCTGAACCAAGGCTTGGCTGGGGAAAATGGGATTACAAACCCAACACCACACCAAAGCCTGGAGGAAACTCACTAACTGATCAAAAACTGTATAGGAAACCAGTCACACATCTACAAAGCAGATCATGAGAAATAATCCTGCTCGAGGAATATTCTCGTCTTGGGGAAACATAGTAACTATCTTGACAAAATCTGGAGATGCCCTTAGAAACAACTCTGGTGTCCCACGTTTACCGTGTTCATCAAGATAACTTTCACAACTTGCCCTTGGTTGTATGCTTTTAAGATAAGCTTCCTGATCAAAAGGCTTCTAAAGATTTGTTGAATCTCGATGTAACTTCCCTAGATTGGCTAAATGGTGCATCCTTTTTGCTTAACAACTTCTTCTTGGCAACATTCCCTTTGGTGATACTCAAATGCAAGCTTCCTTGATACCAGGGAATTGTTTGACAAGTAAAATGTTTATTCTAAGAATGAAAATTCTAATGCAACAAATATGTAAGTCTTGGAGATTTTGTTAAAAACATGTCGCAAAACCTTATGAGTGAATCACAAGTCAGGATGCGACATTGATTTTGTATGAAAGATGACAAAAGCATATGATACTAACACAGTAATTTATCAAAACTCATGGGAGTCATGAAACTCTATCTCGTTGAATTATTCTTTCGAAATAAAGCTTGTTTCAATTAGGACTTTTGAAGGTTGTAACGTGGCCTGGTTCACGAATTTTAGAAAAAAGATTTAAGGCTTAAAATATTTGGTTCCCACTCATTCTCCATGATGTTCTCCATTTCTATGTTCAGTTAAACGAAAATGAGCATTCATATCTCGAGAGGATTTAGTTGATGGTTGAGGAACCACTGATATACTTTGGACGCAAAAGAAACTCACTTTTGTTCCTTTTGGGTTTCTTGTCACACGACTATGTTCTTTGTCGAGGATTTTTTTTACTGTAATCCTTTCTCGCCTTTCAGGCTTTTCTTTTCTTCTCCATTTTCCCTAACTTTTTCCTGGACAAATTACTTTTGAATTTGACTCTAAAGTCTAGTGGGATTCCCTGACTTTTTCCTAAGCGACTTGTTTTTCAAGTTTCGACTTAACAAATCTTTTTGTCTCTTTCTTTTTTCATCATTTTTTAAAATTTATATTACCTTTTTTTTTCTTTTTGAACAGGTCGCGTGACTTTGAGTAATTTTTGACTTGTTGGAATAATTGTGACTGCCTAATTCCTTGGTGGATGAGGGATAACCGTTTTGGTATCATCATCTACTGATCTCTTGATGTGTGAGAGATAACCATTACAGTATCGTCAATTGATGCACACTCCTGATGAGTGGAGGTTAGCCATTCAGTTTTTGACTTTCCTCAACCTTTTTTAGGATAACCATTTTCATATCCTTAGATGCGCACTCTTGATGAGATTTGAAATACTCAATCATATTAATTGAACACTACCCTGCCCCGAGTTAAAATGAGGGTTTTTTCCGAACAAAAAAGAAACTTCTACTTCAAGGCTCAAAGGGGTTAACAAGCGTTTCACTCCCTTATATCTCCGGTGTTTGGGAATTTGAAACCAGGCATGCACATCGTCAACAGGGTTTTATCCAAAAGCATACAACCAGAAATTTTGCATTCTAAAATCACCATCATCCCACCAATCTCTACCAAGGCAAGAGAATGGGAAACAAGTTGGTATCATAATGCAAAAAGAAAGTGAAATGAATGGTTTTCTTCAAGACAAACATATTCATTCCATTAATATAATCATTCAAATGCAAACAAGTTCTTACATGCAAACAATGCAATGATAAACAAAAATTAAAAATGAGAAATCAGTAAAATTGCTAGTAAATTGAGAAGACTAATCATCCTTAAACTCCAGGGTATCCTTCAATCATGTTTATTATTTACCAAAGACTTGACTTGAACCTCAAGACAAATATCCTCAAATGAAAAGATACCACTTTTGACCAACATCTAGACTTCAGCTTTTAATGGATAACAATGTTCGATACTATTCCCAGGGGCTCCCTGATGAAAGGCACAAGTCAAATTAGCTTTGTAGTACCAATGAATCTTCTCAGGAATCTTCGGTGAAGGTCGGGTCACCAAATTCCTCTATATCAGGACATGAGATAACTCTGTATAGGTGGTTAGAATTGGATCAAACTGAGTTTTCCACTATTCAAGAACTGGCTGATTCCGTTGACAAACTGGAGCAACAGGAGGTAAATTGAACACAGGGATGACAGGAGAAACATGTTGATTCTGATGACAATTGTTTCTTCCTCTGGTTCTCTTCTTGGAAATGTTATTATCAAACTTCTTCATACCACTTTCTTAGGTTCAGTATTCTCAACAATCTTTTTATCAGAATTAACGTCCCCTCAAAAGGTAGTGGAAAAGACACGACCACTGCGGGTTACCCGACTAGCTTCAGTGATATTCTTGACGTCATACAAATGTTGGATAGGGATTTCCACACCATCTTCTAGGATAGTTGCTTTGTATTTATAAGGCACGGCTTTATCTGATTTATATGGGACAAGACCAAGCTAAAAAATAACCACTAGAGCAACAACAGGCTTGCTTTGATACTCAATCTCTATAGGAGAGGGAACACCAAAATACGACACAATGACATTCTCTCCTCTTCAGAATATTTAGGCATCGCAGAACCGTTATCAGATAACATGTCTTCTTTAGAAGGAAAGAACTCATCAGCAGAAACATATTCATCATCGGACATGGCTTCAACAAAGTAATCTTCAATCAAATTAACTTCATTGTAATCATCTTTATTTCCTGTGAATTTGATAGTACCATTATCTAAAAATAACTGAACACCTCTTCTTATGATAGAACAACCCCGTGAATTACTACAGCAGATCTGACAAGACTCATAATAGTGTTCTTCTTGGCCATCCATGTGACAAAATGTAGCGTGTAGTTGTACCAGGTCTTCATATAATTCACATAAAAATTTGGAATTCATTGGGACATCCATAAACCATATTTACATCCTCTTCATACTCAGTCACTGTCCTGGTTATGTGGGTAAGACCTTCATTTATCATCTCTTGAAGATCTGCTCTCACCTTATCACATCCATGGATATCTATATTGCAAATACTACAACCAGCATGATCATGTGTATAATAGCTGAATTCACAAAGATCAGCATGCATCTTCACTAAATCTACTCTCACCAAGTTAATATCAAAAATCAGGAAATCCTCAGGACAACCAGCAACCATATTCATGGTGCTTCCACCTTCATGCTTGGGTAATGGATTATCTTTTACATTAGGTATGACATCTTTGAAAGATAAAAGACCAGATCTCACCATCTTCTATACTCCAAACTTCAAAGGATAACAATTTTAGATATTTTTTCTTGGAGCTCCTTGATGAAAAGCACATGTCTGATCCGCCTTATAATACCATGGTAAAGGTGAAGGTATAGCAGGGGAAGACCTAGTATGTACCAATTTATTTTGAATCAAGGCCAGAAACAACTCTGCATAACTCATAAAAATAGAGTCAAAAGATTCTCTCTTCTGACCTTGCCCTTGAGTTCCCTGAGGAGGTGGTCTTTGATAGGCAATAATTGTCAGAGTTGTATTTACAACTGGAGTCACGGAAGCAACTTTTTGTTGGAACTAATGATGTCTTCTTGGTATTCTAAACTTTCTTTCCTCAATGACAACATTTGTTTCACTTTCTTTCTTCCTAGAAAACTCATATGATGATTTCTTCGTTCCTTCATATTCTGTCAAGCATCCTTCCTTGACAGCTTCTTCTAGACAAACACACATGTTTACCATCTCAGTGAAATCACTTGGTGCACTAGCAACCACCCTTTCATTGTAAAATTATCCAAGGGTTTTGAGAAAGAGCTTGGTCATTTCATGCTCTCCCATCGGGGGTACCACTTGGGCAACAATCTCGCGCCAACGTTGCACATATTCTTTAAATGACTCTTTATCCTTCTGAGCCATCGCCCTCAGTTGGTCACAGTCAGGTGCCATAAATATATTGTATTTGTACTTCTTGATAAAAGCTTCGCCCAAATCATTGAAGGTACAGATATTGCTATTGTCCAAACCCATATACCATTTCAATGCAGCACCGGTTAAGCTATCCTGGAAGAAATGAATAAGAAAACACTGATAATTAGTATAAGTGGACATCTTTCTGATTTACGTCACTAGGTGGTCACGAGGACAAGAGTTTCCCTTGTATCTCTAAAATTCTGGAACCTTAAAATTCGTTGGTACTTTTATGTTAGAACCTAAATAGAATTCACTGACATTCTTCCCGAATAGTACTTTCCATCGAAGAGCCTTCATTTCCTTCTACATCTCATTGAATTGGTCCTGAAAGTCATCCAGTCGGTCATTGAAACCCAGAATTTCACTTGGTGGAGGAATAGGACGATGAACTTCACCATTAATAAAAGACACAAGATTCTCCGAGGGAGGTGCAACACAATGAATCTCATTTCTAGATGTAGGAGCAGCATACACCACAGGAGGCGCAAAAATAGCAGTTGCTTAAGCAAATAGAGCAACATGAGAATCAAGATTGAAACCTTCTGGCATGAAATTTTCATACATTCCCCATGGGTAACCTTGAGGAATAAGGTTTTGAGCAATGGTAACTGGAGTAACAGAAACGAGAACCAATGGTACTTCGGAAACAATCGTTGTTTGTTGTGGTTGCGCAATACGAGGAGACGGAGGAGCAAGTGGTGGCTGATTCTGAGCATCCACCAATAATTCCATCAAAGCAGTCATATTAGCCATACCGTCCTCCAAAATAGTAATTTATTCATGCAGCTCATGATTCTCTCGTTCAAGATTCTCCATTTTCTTCCTGGAATTAGCCCGAGTATTGTATTGATGAGACAACTTGCTTGAATGAACGAAGTAGAGAAACATAGTAAGACACATGGGTATGAACAAAAATGAAAAGTATATGTGCAAAATGATGAATGATATGCGGTGCATATGATTTATTCATCATTATTATCATTATTTCAAGGAACTCCAAGAATTATAAACAATTGCAAATACTAAAGTACTAATACATTTTGAGATACTGAAAATTTTATTATAATAACTTTGGAATGGATTACAGCTTTTAGTATAAGTTTCAATAATACTAAGCACACGAGTATAAAGATGAAATCTAAAATCCTAAGGAGCCAAAACTAATGAAGATCTCTCCATGCACTGACGCTTTCTCATAAGTCTTACAATCTGAGCCTTCAAATGTTTGTTCTCTTTTGCATACCTGTCAGCGACTTCTTTCCAACCACCAAAGCCAGGAAGTGAGTCACTAGGTCTTGCCTAAACATTAGAGAATAATAAATCCTCCACAGCTTGACTTTCAAGAATCTCGATCAAGCCACCCTTCTCTTTCAATTCTATTTGGTAGGATCTCTCTAAAGTCTGACACTTGTTTTTCCATGCTTCCTTATCTTGTTGTATCCTAACCAGGGAAAGTTGAAGTTCTTCCACATCATCTAAAAGGGTAGGAGTAGTCCTTATAAACATATCAGGTTTAGGATTTTCACGAGAATATGCCCTCTTCAATTGAATTGCCCTTGTTTGTACCCAATGGCGATGAGGTTCCAAAGAAACAACTCCTCTTTGCCCCAAATCTTTTCTACTTTTCTTATGAATATGGAGCCAAGCCTTTGAAATCTCTTCTTTAGCTTCCTTATGATATTATCTTTATTTGAGAAAGAACCCACTCAGATGAATACTATTTGGTTTGTCTCTCATCGGATATCCAAGTTGACGACAAGCAAGAATGAGATTGTAGTTAATTCCTCCCTTTGTACCAGGAAGAGGTACATTGGGGAAACTACCACATCTATCAATAATATCCATGTCATAATAAGCCTAATGATACCAAACAATGTTGGAATGAGTAAGATCCATAATCTGTAGTGCTCAATGAGGTTCCTTCTTGATATCCCAAAAAGGAACAGACCGAAGTAAGTGAGAAATAAACCACTGATATAGCAAAGGCGTGCAACAAATGATCATCCCTTCATGATAAAGATCCCGAAGATGGATGGAATAATAAGTATCTCCTTATAGTGTATGGATTGGATTCTCAATCAAAAAGATCCTAATGGTGTTGACATCCACAAATTTGTCGACGTTAGGAAATAAGAACAACCCATAGGCAAGTAAAGCAAAGATAACCTTAAAATCAATTGTACTCTTCATCTTGGAAAAGTAGTGGGCTTTCTACAATAAGAAATGAGCGGGTAAACCTCTGATTCCTCCTTTAGTAGTCATTATGGCCTCAATCTCAGACTTTCCTAAATGTGTCATGACAACAATCTCATGAGACTTGGGCTCTCCCTCTAAACTTGTGAAAGGAACACGATCAGTGACAGGTAAACCAAATAGGTAAGTATACTCTTCCAATGTGGGCATCAGATGATAATGAGGAAAATTAAAACACCAGCACAAAGGATCATAGAAATAGACTAATGTAGAAATAATACCCTCCTCCATCTTGAATTTCATAAGAGGCACGATGGATCCATACTTCTTCCAGAAATTTGTAGGGCTCTCAATCTCATGAATCAAACTCATCAGCTCCTTTATCTTATGATCTTTGAAACTGTACTTCTGAGTCATTCTTTTTCCAGAATCCATGGTCAAAAAGTACCTGAGATATTTTCCAAAGGTCAACTTTAAGTTCCTTGAAACAATTGTCTTAAAGAATACTTATGGGCGCATGAATGCATGATGCAACAATCACACACAAGATCACAAACATGGGGGGTTCATAGGTTCGATGTCACGAGCATGAAGTCAAATGTATTACCACAAGGTAAGGACTAATAGTTCATCACCTTCCGAACAAGGTTCTAAAAGGTTCCCATAGTCTACATCCTTCCTTCAAATTTTACCAACGTCCCAATTAACTCGGTAATTAGTAATATTCTTAAGAAAAACTCATCTGAGTGTAGTATCGCATGACAACCATTTCTGGATTACTCCGTCATAGTTTTCACACTACACCTAAAAGGCCAAGATGGGTTAAGGGTTTTAATGTTCTCAGCTTCACCAGACTCCTAGGTCGAAAGCAGCACGTCTTTCTGATTACTCGGTAAATGATAATACATTCAAAGGGGCCTCCAATGAGTGAGGGATCTCATGCCTCCTTTTTTGGGATTACTCCCTCAAAGTTAACATGACTATATCGTCGGTCCTATCTTAAGGTTGCCCAAGTTCGGGTAGAGGACTTATGAGAAATCACCAAGGACTTTTGAAAATAAAGAAAATCCAGACAAACATATATACAACACATAATATATAACAAATAATAACACATACACAAATAAACAAAGATAGGCTCAACCCATATAGATATGGACCAACATTTGGTCAATCTGTCCTCAGTTGTAAGTGTTTGTTGGCAGCAATTTTGGTAAAACAAATGACTTTCTAATGTTTTGCTAAATATATAAACATTTGGAGAAAATATATTTTGAATGATGTCAAAGAAGATGTCTTGACATCTGCCTACTGAACTGATCTCAGCCCAACATCAGTTAAGTCTTTATGTTTCCTGTTTTCATGCGTGCGATAATTCAGGATTTATGACCTACAAGCTGCGAAAAATTTGGAGGAATATTTTTCAAATTGAATGAATTTTATCTTAGCCTGTTTTTATGGAAATATTCAAAAGATTTGATTTTTTTTAAGCCCAAGTCCACATCTGCGCATATATAAGGACTTGCTTCCTTATTCAAAGACAAGCAACTTTTGAAGAAGAATACTTTCTTTCTGATTAGAAGTCTAGGATTTTTATTTGTAATACACTCTATGTATTAGTTTAGATACTTGAATTTTTATTTCGGTTGTTAATTGTGTATCATTCATAAGCTTTTAAGAATTGAATGATTGGAGTTTTTCAAACTTATTAATTTTGTTAAGTTCTTCACTGTAAGTGATTGAAAGGATTTGAGGATGGCCTCATACTTAGTTGAGTCTTAGGTAGAAGTTTAGCTTGGGTAGTGATTAAGTGATTAGATCATAAATTGGTTGTTTACTGAGGGTCTATGAATTGATACTATTTATTGAACTTGTCCCTGGCTTGGTAGCCCCCAGAGTAGGTGTTGTTGTACACTAAACTGGGTAAAAAATCTCTTGTGTTTTTACTGCTTTTGATTTTACTTCACCTTACTTGCAAACAGATATTTGTGTCATGACATCTCATTCGATATCACATATCTGATACCAGAATCTCAATTGGTATCAGAGCAGGCATCCTGCTCTTTATCTGGGTGAGATCCAAGGAATATACTTTCTGGTACTATGGACAAGGAAGGAGGATTTGTGAACAGACCACCCATTCTGGATGAAAGCATTTATGACTACTGGAAACCACGTATGGTTTCCTTTTTAAAGTCCTTAGACAGCAGGGCTTGGAAAGCTGTTTTAAAAGGATGGAAACACCCTGTCAAATTGGGAGAAAATGGAGAACCTACTTCTAAATTAAAACCAGAAGAAGATTGGTCTAAGTAAGAAGATGAAATTACTCTGGAAATTCTAAAGCTTTGAATTCTATATTCAATGGAATTGACAAGAATATTTTTAGATTGGTGAATACATGTGAAGTTGCTAAGGATGCATGGGGGATTCTTCAATCTACTCATGAAGGCACATCCAAAGTTAAGATGTCAAGACTTCAGCTGCTCACCACAAAATTTGAGAATTTGAGAATGAAGGATGATGAAAGTATAAATGACTTCCATATGAACATTCTTGAAATTACTAATGTCTCTAGTGCTTTAGGAGAGAAAATACCTGAAGATAAATTGGTGAGAAAGATGCTCAGGTCTTTTCCCAGGAGATTTGATATGAAAGTAACTGCTATATAAGAAGCTCAAGACATTGACAAAATGAAAGTGGATGAACTTGTTGTATCCCTTCTAACATTTGAATTAAGCATCAATGAAAGATCTGAAAAGAAAAACAAAAGCATAGCCTTTGTATCAAATACTGAAGATGAAGAGGAGGACTATGATATGGATATAGGTGGAGGAATATTAAATGCCTTAGTTATTCTAGGAAGAAAATTTAATAAAGTGATAAAAATAATAGATAGGAACCAAAGATCAAATATCAAGAACATCTCATCTGACATCCATAAGTCAAATGAGATGGGAAGAAAAAGAGCTGAAGAAAAATCTTATCAAGGGAAGGGAATACATTGTCATGAATGTGAAGTCTTAGGGAACATTAGAGGTGAATCTCCTATATATCTTAAGAAATAGAAGAAGAATTTATCTGTTACTTGGTCTGAAGAGGACTCAGAGAGTGATCTTGAATAATCTGCCAGATATGTTAAAGCATTGACATGAAAATATGTATCTGATGAAGAGACTAATGATGGGGAACTAACCTTTGATGAGTTAGCTACTTCATACAAAGAACTTTATGTCTCAGAAGTGTAAAAATGTGTCTTGAAGGGGAGAAATAGAAAGCCATCATAACTCAGCTGAAGGAGGAAAGGGAAGAGCATCTTAAAACTATTTCTAATCTGAAAAGTGAAGTGTCCTCTATAAATTCTAATCTTAATAGAATGGTTAAATCTCTCAAGATGCTGAATAATGGGCCTAACACATTAGATGAAATTCTCCAAGCAGGAAGAGTGACAGGAGATAAGAGTGGTTTAGGTTTCAATGAGAAAAAGGAACCTAACTCAGAAGAGCCTTCATCTGTTTCCACTCATGCCAAGCCTAAACCAAAGACGTTGAATCAAATGTCTCAACATGTAGGAAAACATCATAGTAAGAAAGGACATATTGACAAAAATCATGTGAAGAAAGAACGTCATGGCAAACAACCTTCATCTGTTTCCACACATGCCAAGCCTAAACCAAAGATGTCGAATCAAGTGTCTCAACATCGTGATAAGAAAGGACATCTTGGGAAACCTCTTGTGAAGAAAGGACATCATGGCAATCATCATGGAAAGAAAAATCTTAATCCCCAGCTCTGGAGATGTCATCCCTATGGAAGGCTTGGTCATATAAGGCCCTTTTTTTTAAAATTGTATGGGTATCCTAAGACTACTCTTCCTCCCAAGACTGATAAAATGCCATAAAATAGCAAAAAGAAGAAACAGTGGATTCCCGAGTCTAATGTTGCTAGTTTCATTGCTCACACCTCTCTCAGAGTATCAACCAAAGATGAATGGTACTTTGATATTGGTTGTTCTAGACACATGACAGGTGTCAAGAATCTGCTGGTGGATGTCAAATCTCACTCCACCATTTATGTGACTCTTGGTGATGGGGAAAAAGGTGAAATCAAAGGTGTTGGCAAGCTTGACTGTTCGGGAGTCCCTAAGCTTGATAATGTGTTACTTGTTAAAGGGTTAATATCTAACCTGATATGTATAATCCAATTATGTGATCAAGGATTCAAAGTTAACTTCTCCAAGGAAGAATGTCTTATGTGCAATGAAAGTAATTAATTTATCATGAAAGGAATCAAATCTAAAGAAAATTGTTATCTATGGGTTCCTCAAGAGTTAAACCTCTCCTCAATATGTGTTTTAGCCAAAGAGAATGAAGTCAAACTATGGCATCAAAAATCAGGGCACTTGCATCTGAAAGGTATGTAGAGAATTATATTTGAAGAAGCAGTGAGAGGGATTCCTAAGCTCAAGAAAGAAGAAGGAAGGGTATGTGGTGATTGTCAAATTGGAAAGCATAATAAGATGTCACATCAGAAGATTCAACATCTTACTACATCAAAGGTTTTGGAACTTCTTTACATGGACTTGATGGGACCTATGCAAGTTGAAAGTCTTGGTGGTAAGAAGTATGCCTACGTTATTGTAGATGACTTTTCTAGATACACATAGATAAGCTTTTTTAGAGAAAAATCAGAAACTTTTGAAGTGTTCAAAGATCTTTGCCAAAAACTTCAAAGGGAAAAGGAAAGCCATGTCATAAGAAGTGATCATGGAATGGAATTTGAGAACAACAAATTTGTTGAGTTTTGCTCCTTTGAAGGAATCATCCATGAATTCTCCTCCCCCATTACTCCTCAATAGAATGAGATTGTAGAACACAAGAATATAACTCCAAGAATCTTCCAAAGCCATGATTCATGCTAAGAAGCTACCATACCAATTTTGGGTTGAAGCTATGAATACATGATGCTATGTTCATAACAAAGTCACTTTAAGGAAAGGCACTTCAGCTACTTTATATGAAATATGGAGGGGAAGAAAACCAACTATTAAATACTTTCATGTTTTTGGAAGTAAATGTTACATCTTAGCTTATCATGAACAAAGGAGGAAGATGGATCCCAAGAGTGATGAAGGAATATTCCTGGGTTACGCTACAAACAGTAGAGCATACAAAGTTTTAAACTCCAGAACTAAAGTTATAATGGAGTCAATAAATGTTACTATTGATGATAGAGGATGGAATGTTGAAGAAGGTGTCTCAGAAGATGTTGGAACATATTTGCCTGATAGTCCAACTAAATAAAATGACACAAGTATTTATTCTAATCATCCTCAAGAAGATCCCCAGCCTAGTCACCTCAATAAAGGACCTTCAATTAGAATTCAGAAAGATTATCCTAAGGAGCTTATCATAGGTGATCCAAACAAGGGAATTACTACCAGATCAAGAGAAGGGATTTCAAACCCTTTCTTTGTATCAAAAGTTGAGCCTTAGAATGTCAAAGAGGCCCTAACTGATGAGTTCTAGATTAATGCTATACAAGAGGAGTTGGAACAATTTAGTAGTAGTGAAGTTTGGGATCTGGTTCCAAGACCTGAAGGGACAAATGTGATTGACACTAAATGGGTATACAAGAAAAAATCTGATGAAAAAGGGGTGGTCACTAGAATTAAGGTAAGGTTAGTTGCACAAGGATACACTCAAATTGAAGGAGTGGACTTTGATGAAACATTTTCTCCTGTGGCTAGACTTAAATTAATCAGACTATTGTTGGGAGTTGCATGCATTTTAAAATTTAAATTGTTTCAAATGGATGTAAAGAGTGTCTTCTTGAATGGGTAACCGAATGAAGAATTTTTTGTTGAACAACCCAAAGGATTTGTTGATCCAAGTTTTCTTAGACATGTTTATAAACTGAAGAAAGCTTTGTATGGATTGAATCAAGCTCCAAGAGCTTGGTATGAGAGACTGACAGAATTCCTTGGGGAGAATGGATATAGGAAAGGTGGAATAGATGAAACCCTATTTGTCAAAGAAGAAGAAGAAGGGAAGATTATGATTGCTTAAAATTATGTTGATGATATTGTATTTGGTGGGGTGTCAAATGAGATGTTTCAACATTTTGTCAAGCAAATGCAGCCTGCATTTGAAATGAGTCTTGTTGGTAAATTAACCTATTTTCTTGGTTTTGAAGTTAAACAAATGGAAGACTCCATATTTTTATCTCAGAGAAAGTATGCCAAGAATATAATGAAGAAGTTTGGGATGGAGAATGCCAGTCACAAAAGAACCTCTACTCCCACACATCTGAAGCAGACTAAAGATGAAAAATGAGTAATTGTAGATCAAAGTCTCTATATAAGCATGATAGGCAGTCTTCTATATCTCACATCTAGAAGACCAAACATTTCCTTTGTTGTAGGGGTGTCTGCAAGATATCAAGCTGATCCTAAAATTAGCCATGACAACCATATGAAGAGGATTCTTAAATATGTGAATGGGACAAGTGACTATGGTATGTTGTACTCTCATGGATCAAATTCTTCCTTAAATGGTTTTTGTGATGCTGATTGGGCAGGTAGTACTGATGATAGAAAGAGTATATCAGGAGGATGCTTCTTTCTGGGAAATAATCTCATATCTTGGTTCAGCAAGAAGCAAAATTGTGTGTCCCTGTGTACTACTGAGGCTGAGTACATTGCTGTAGGAAGCAGTTTGTAATACATTGGGAGAACTGACTGTTTATACTGGTTTTGTGTTTGTGTTTGCAAATGTTGCGGTAAGCAAGATTCGCCACCGACTTTTCTTTTATCCAACAAAGGAAAGGGTGAAAATAACAGAAAAAGGCCTTTCGAGATTATTCTGAGTAAGGGGGTAGATTATGGAAAGGGAAGGTGTTAACACCCTTTTCATCTATAGTTTTCTACGGACTCTTAGATGCTTAGCTTATTTTTTGAAATACCTTGTGCTTTTTGTGTGTTTTTGAAAAGTATTTTGAAAGCCAATAGTGAGGCAGTTTGCTTTATGATAACTCTTGTATCACTCCTCAAGAGTGTTTTTAAAGCATTTTTTAAAATGTTTTTGAAAGAATTTTGTGTATGTGTAAAAGTTTGTTTTTGAGCAAGTATCTAACAGCTATCTACTTTTACTCAAATAAGTCGTTCTTTTCCTCTTTTCCTTTAGACAGTGCTAACCTACTATTAGTGAGTAGGTATCCTTATTGTTGAATGTTTGAGGGACATTTGAAGGGACGTTTATAGTCTTGAAGGAAACTTGGCAAGAAATCTTAGTAACTACCCTAGGGTTTAAGATCATTTTTATTGAGGCAACATCGAGAGGGTCATCGAGGGACTTATGATCTTTTTAAACCGGAGGGTAGCCACTAAAATCTCTCACGTTTCAAGGGTTGTAACTATTTTTCGAAGGCAACCAAAGTGGGATACCCTAGAGGTGCGCATGTGAAATTTTATTATGTTTCAGTTATTTTTGTCTTTGAATTTAGGTTTGCTAACGTTCACTTTTAGTCTTATCATGCAATCCTATTACCATACATCTAAACAGTTAATATATGTGCAGGAATTTAAAGTGCGGAAATTAAATCTAACTATTACATGGCTTCGAGGAGGGGGACAATTAGAAGTCCAAAATCGGAAATAAAGCAGAAAAAAGTAAAGGTCCTAATTTAAACTATTACATCCCAGTAAGCAGATATAATAATATGAAAAATAATAATAATAAAATAAAATCGCGCGCGAATTGGAAATACATCTAAATCCTAGAAAGAAAAATCTTTTTGTTTGTTTTTTATTTAATAAAAGAAAAATAAAATCTAAATCTACTTAATTTTAATTTAAAAAAATGTTTAAGTAATTAATAATTAATTAACAAAATTAATTTTGATAAAAAGACTAGAACCTAATTTTTTGTGATTTTTTATCTAATTTTATAGTTAAATAGAAGAAAAAAACAAAAAAAAAACAAAAAAAAATGGGCCAGGATAACAAAGACAATAGGGGGTGGTGTAAGTAAAATAAAACGCAGGCCCAAATCAAGGAATAGGCCCAGGTTGCCTTCTGATCAAATGAAGGAAGTTGTCTTTTGATCCAAGGAGGGGAGCTGTCTTTCGATCCAAGGAGGGGGCTGCCTTTCGATCCAGGGAGGGAAGCTACCTTTCGATCCAAGGAGGGGGTTGCATTTCGATCTGGATCTATAAAATAATGGTTAAATAAAACAAATAATACACAACCTGGGTATCAAACCCAGTCCCTTTCCATTGTGCACGTCCCCCTTTACCATATGAGCAGAAGGAAAGAGGATCATGGAGGTTGAGATTCAGAGGAGTTAGTTTTCAAATCCCCAATAATGGTGTCCTGTTACTTTGGTACTTATTTTCACATGTAACAACATTAATAATCACAAATATCATTCATAGCATGGGTATAAAATCAATATGAATTTAAATTACATATTGAAGGAATTTAAGATAGAAAGGAAGTTACCAAAATGAAGGGGTTGTGTGAGTAATGTTCCTGCGTACGTTGGTCCTGCCTGATGCTTAGAAATGTCTCCTGGAAACTTCAAGGAGTGAGTGATGTGCTTGCTTTGGATTGAGGAGGCTTGCCCAGATTATTTCGATTTTGACTACTTTATAACTTGTATGTATAGGCAACATGTATGTAGGCAATGGGTTTCAATGAGCAATCAATCTGTGTCTGGGTGGAGGAAAAATGTTTCTTTCTTTTTTTTCCTGTGTGTTTTGCAATGTGTCCTTAGCTCTGTATTTATAAGGGATAGTGATGAATGGAAATGGCAATAGACAACCATTAATCAGGCTTTGAAGGCAGAATCGAAAGCCTTAAAAAGGTTTTCATCTTTGATGATTTCCTACCCTTTTGGGTTTTGGATGTACCTGGACAGGTTTCACTCCTTGAATCCTTCGAATTCCCTCAAGCCTTGTTCTTCTATTGGCTCTGGGCTTCAATTTGATTTGTTCACGGTTTCATCCTCATGGCTCCTTCGATTAAGTCCATTTACGTTGGTTGGTTGACCTGGAAAATTCTCCTATTATCCCAATCGAACACTTCCTTCTGGTCAGTCGAATCTTCTTTTGTTATTTCCTTCGAATGTAATTGTGCAGGGGGCTTGGGCTTGGAAGCATGTAGGACTTTGTCCATCAAGCATCTTGAACAAGACTTATCAAAAGACAAAACAAAACTTGTTTCCAACAATTGTGTATCTTTCGAATGGACCAATTGTATGTCCTTCGAAGGCACCATTTGTATGTCCTTCGAATGGACCAATTATATGTCCTTCGAAGGAACCACCTGTATGTTTCTTAGAATGGACCAACTGTATGTCCTTCGAAGGCACCACTTGTGAGTTTCTTCTAATAGCCCACTATAACACGGTGGGAGAACTGACTTGGGATGTTATGCGTTTGATCACAAATGTTGCGGTTACAAAGAGTCACCACCAAATTTTCTTTTATCCAAAAGGAAAGGTGGAAAAGAACAGGAAAGACCTTTGAGATTATTTCTTGAGTTCGGGAGGTAGATTATGAAAAGGGAAGGTATTAGCACCCTTTTCATCCATAGTTATCTATGGGCACTTAGTTGCTTGCTAAATCACTTGCTTTGTTTGAAAATGTGCTTTGTGGTGGTTTTTGAAAGTATTTTAGAAAGGGGCCTTCGTTTAGGAAAACTTTGTAATGGTTCTCGATCGTAATAACGTATACAAAGTGTTAGACTTTTGACAATATTTCATGTTTTGAAAGTGTTTGGTGTTTGTTTTAAAAGTGAGCAAGGATGTTTGTGTTGAAAGTGAGCAAGCAACTAGGAACAATCTACCTACTCAAAAGTATTTTGTTCATTTCTTTCGTTCTTTTGATATGGCTATCTTACCATTGATTGGTAAGAAGCCCTATC
Organism: Vicia faba; assembly: GCA_948472305.1. Lineage (NCBI taxonomy): Eukaryota > Viridiplantae > Streptophyta > Magnoliopsida > Fabales > Fabaceae > Vicia > Vicia faba. Next base: position 698,387,282 of record OX451740.1, read on the forward strand.
TTTGGATGTAAAGGGACAAACATGGGTCATCGTATAGCCATGATAGCAATGTTGTGAGATATCTTAGCATTTCTCTTTGAGGGACTAAGATCATTTGTAAGGCAACATGTGAAGCGTCATCGAGGGACTATGATCTTATATTTTTTATTGTTTTTGCTAAGACATATCACATGCATAACATGACCATTTTTATAAGGCAACAAGTGGAATTACCCTAAGGGTGCATGTGTGAATAGTTTTTATTTTTCATGTATTATTTGTCTTGAATTAGGGTTCTCTAAGCATTGATTTTTATCTTCCCATACAAACCCTAATTACTAGCATTTATATGAAAGCGATAAATTGCGGAAAGTAAGTTTACTACGCTATTACATCATTAGGGGAATGGGGTATACAAATTTACAAATGGGGATTTGCAAGAAATTAAACCTAATTATCTATTACAACCATATTAAATATTGTACAAGAATTGAAAAGAATATAATGTACAAGAAGATAAATGGAAAAGAACGGATTTTTGTTTGGTTTTTGAGGAAAGGATTTTAACTTAATTATCTAAAAGAAAATTATTAATTAAATCTAAACTAATTAAGAAAAGAAATTAAATTAGAAAGCATTTTTAGGGTTTTTTAAGAAAAGGTTTTTAGTTTAATAAAAATAATATGGAAATTAATCAATTAAGAGAAACCTAAGTTCTAAGTTGATTTTAATTAGAAAAGAAAATGACTAAACCTAAATCTAATTATTAATTAATTAAGAAAAAGAATTAGATTTGTTTTAAGAAAATATTTTTATCTTTTGTTTTATAAAGAAAATAAAAATATAAGAATGTAAATAATAAATAAAAATATATTTTTGGATTTTTTATTAATAAAAAAAAATAATAATAATAATGATAAAAATAATAAATAAAAATAAAATAAAATAAAATGTAAAAATAAAAGTCAAGGGGTTTGAAATTTGATTTGGGAGTTTATTAGAAAAAACGGTTTTGCTTGAGTTTGGCCCAAATGACGTTTTTGTAATCAGAAAAAATAACAAAAAAAAAAAGGAGTGGGCCTGTGTTGTGATAAGTAGACAAGGGGTGTGGTGCAGCAAAAATGGAAAGGCCCAGTCATTAAGCCCAGGCGCGCATGGTTGCTGGAAAAAAAGAAGAAAAAATGTTGAAAATAACAAAAAGTGGCAGCGCTGGGGCTTGAAACTACACCCCGAATATGAAACGCGCGCTACCTCACCACTAGGGTGGCTATACATCCGTTACCTTAAATGAAACAATAAATAAATAACATAAATCAAGTCCTAAAAATGACTTCATCTTCAACCTCCAGACATGATTCCTGTAACTCACTCATTTCTCAACAAAAATGAAAAATGTAAACATGAAAGTTGCTCCATTTTTCCATACGAATCCAACCATAAAAATATCATAAGCTATAAATCAAAGATGATTGAGAATTTATAATGGTACCAAATTCTGACCTAAATTTTTTCAGAAAGTTCAAGCTTAAAATTCTCATTACTCAAGCAATATGAATGAATTTTAAGGACATGGTCATCTTCAGGGCTATGATATCTACGTTTTGTCTTTGAAAATAGAAAGCTAACAATGCCTATATGAAGATTTTAAAAGTCATAAAAGCTACCTCAAAAATGGAATTCGTGTTTTGCAAATGAGCTGCTTTCAAGGAGTTGTGATGATCAGGTTAGCTTCAGTGAACCTCCAAGAAGTTAATGCAATGATTAGTTTGGAATGAGGATGGTTGAATCGTGCTGGAGAAGTCCAGTTGTAGAGCTCTGTTATTGAGTTTGGAAGATGATGTAGATGGAGTTACAATTGTGAAACATGGACGAAGATGGATTATATTTGATGTATAGAAGCTTTGTGATTGATTAGGAATGAAAATGCACGAGGGAAATGCGAGATACAAGTTCAAAGTCAGAAACTGGGCACCAATAGTGTTTTTGGGCAATTTCTAGCTTGTAAGTGTTTGAGAGAGTTTCAGGGTGCTTTTTCTCCTGTCTTAGCTCACAAATAGTATATATACTTATAAGCAAATGGTTTTGAGACTTGTAGTTGATCATAATTCAAATTCACATGTTTGTGGATTTTTGCTTGTTTTTGAAGAAAGCTTGAAAAATGTGGTTCCAATGCACAAGTACTTGGTTTATAGGATGGATTAGAAGCTTTAAACATGTTGCTTCTGAGCATACATATTGTGTGTGTTCATAACAACAAGTTATAGGCTCAAGAAGAGTGGACTTTGTGATTAAAGCCACTTTTCCAAAATGGCAATGTTGCCTTTCTTCCTAAAATCGTATTAAGCATGGACAATGCATTGAATGCTTGCGTTAAAGCTCTAACAGTTGTACAAGCATTTAATTATGGAGTGAAAGGCAAGTTAGAAGCCTGGAAAGTGGGATTTGTACAACATGCTTGAAGATTGGATCAAGTGTTCATCACAAAATTGACTTGTAATTCAAGTTTGAAACCCTAATTCTTGCCTCCGGTTATCTTAGGTCAAGTATGATATCAATGAGTTCTTGGACATTCTGGAAAGCTTGTCACATCCTCTACAACCTTCATGTTGTAAATTTTTGAAAATTTCAATTTGGAACTAGGTTAAAAATTGCCATGAAGTTAGGTCAAAATCCTGCCTAACTAGGGCAAAATTTCACTAAGTTTTTTAAGTTTCATGAACATGTCTTCACAAAATTATAACTTGAAATCCAAGAATTTCTAGAAAAATTTCTGCCCTATAATGTTTTAGATCTCATTTAGATCTACAAATTTCATGTTGTAAGTTTTCCTTGAATCATCTTGCATCATGGTGGAAATTTGGCATAAAGTTGTGAAAACATGTAAATTTTCCAACACATAGAAAAAATTCTAAGTTTTAGAATTTTGACTTTTCAAATATGAATCTTGACTTTTTTGCTTTATTGATGAAAAAGTTTCATATTTTGACATGTCTTGATTAATTATGATCTTTGAAACTTGATTTTGACCAAAAAGTCAAAGTTTGACTTTTTAGTGTACAATTGACTTTTCATTAGTTGACTGAAATTCAACTATCAAACAATTGATCTTGAAAAATGTTTTGAGACATGCCATTAGGTAAAAATTATGTATTTGAATCCTTGAGATCATGTCTTAAACCAATAATTCATTGGTTAGGTCAAAAGTCAAAAATTACACCTTCTTAGTCAAAACCCTAATTTTGACCATTTTGCCCTTTTGATGATCTGATCAAATTTCTTGATCAATTGTGATCCAAACTTAATCAATCTACATATATGAGTTCATAATGTTGATATGTACCAAAAATTATGAAGTTTGATTGTAAATTTACCATAATTGACTTTTTCCCCAATACAACTGATGTTAGGTCAACTGATCAATTGATTGAGAAAAAATGTTATCCAAGACTTGAAACTGGACATGAGCAATCTTGTGGGTCCAAAATGATCCATGAAAGCCATATGGGGCATTAAAAGTCCATTTGTCCTTGTACAAACTCAAACCCTAATTTGAGTCATCAATGCTTAAAGAGGTGTCTTGAGCTGATCAAACCTTGTGTGGTCTTGAACCAAAGGAGATCTTTATGAGAGGTTACTTGAGAAATGAGAGGAAATATTTTGGGGTACAACAGCTGCCCCTGTTTAATCTTCTTAAACCTGAAGAGTTAGATTGGCGAATTCGCCATTCGTGACTTGAAGGTGGAAGATGATTGAACACTAGAGTGCCCAGAAATTTTCACTCGAAGATGTATTGGGAATGGGCTTATAGATGCCATTTGGAGGAATGCTGGTCACTACTAGAAGAAGTATCATCACAAATCCTTGGTTGATTTATACTAAAATTTGATGTTTTACCTGTGGAAAACAGGGTTAGTTAAATGCAGATGTATGTATGATGTTCACAAGATGAATGAGATTGTGCTAAATGCATTTCGCATGTATATGTTATGATGTATGAATATGAGATGCATATTTTGTATGGGAAAATAAATCCCTGACTACTATTGAGGAGTTCTGGGAAGCGGAATCCCGGATTGTTGTTGGGGATGAAGAATATACATATCTTCAAATTTTGTTGGCAGAATGCTTCTGCCAGGTAATATCTCTTGAATGTTAGTTATTATCTGGTCGGATCCAGGCTTCACAACAACTTTCTGAGGATAAGGAAGTCAACTTCTATCTAGTCGGATCCAGGCTTCACGGTAACTTATTGGGGAAAAATAAATTTACTATTATCTGGTCGGCTTCCAGGCTTCGTAGAAAACTTCTTAAAATTAAACTATTATCTGGTCGGATCCAGGCTTCGCAGATTTCTTGAAGTAGTAACTACTATCTGGTCGGGTCCAGGCTTCATGGTTTTTGAACTGTTATACTATTATCTAGTCAAGTCCATGCTTCATAGTGTCTCTCTGGGGATTGTAGTCAGTTGTTATCTGGTCGGACTCCAGGCTTCACAATAACTTGCTTGAATAGAAGAAGTTGAACTGATATCTGGTCGGATCTAAGCTTCATAGATTTTAAGGTGGATGAAATTAATTGCTATCTGGTCGGGTCTAGGCTTTACAATAACTTGCTTGGAACTTAGTTGTTATCTGGTCGGATTCCAGGTTTCACAACGAACTTCTATCAGGTCAGATCCAAGTTTCACAATAACTTACTTGAAAAGATGAAATTGAAAACTGATATCTGGTCGGATCCAAGCTTCACAGTAACTTGTTGGGGTAGAGGCGAACTCTACTGGGGAAAAGAAGTTAAGCCCTGGTCTGTTTGAGTCTTGGTTCTTCGATATCTCAAAGAGTTAAACTTTTATTAGGTCAGTTCAAGGCTTCAAAGTACTTGGAGAAGTTACACTATTATTTGGCCGGGTCCAGTCTTCATAGTATTTGAAAGTTGTACTATTATCTGGTCGGGTCCGGTATTCATAGTATTTTGAATGAATGAAGTTGGCTGCTATCTGGTCGGATCCAGGCTTTACAACAACTTTTGGAAATAACAAAGGCTTTGTTGGCGACTTCACTATGGATTAGGGGTTGTGGCCCTCTGATTTGTGATAGTCTAAAAAGCAAACTCAAGCTGGAAAGGATAGACTATGCCAGGGAATTTTGTTGTTCGTTATTTGTTGGGGAAATAAACCTTGTTAGGGAAATAAACTTTGTCGGTGAATACTTGATGAACTGCTGATGAGGTGAGTTCTTTTAGGAAGAGATCCATAAGGCTTCTTCTTTTTAGGAGCAACTTAGCTAGACAAAGAACTGTCAAGAGATTGAGATTCTGGCTGGGAATCAACTTATGCAAAGAGACTTTGTGGGTATCTCCATTGAGGATTGGTTTATTATAGCCAGTCTTGTGGGGATAATGTTAATAGAATAACTCTGTGGGGATAATGTTAATGGAATAACTCTGTGGGGATATTCCATATACATTAAAGAGATTCTTGCTGCTTCTTATCAAGACACATGTGCCAAATAGTTTTAATTATGTTCACATGCATATGTTCGTTCAATTTTAGTCATTAGACATTTTTGCATTCAAAACAAAGATATAAAGTTTGCACTTCAAAGTATATTTGTATTGATATTTTGCCCATCAATAGGCATTTTTTGTACAAAGAGACGGAGATCCTAGTAAGAGGAAATCGTCGAAAGGAAAAAAAAATTGAAAACAAAAACAAATAGCCATGTGGAAATGATCTCATTGCATTCCAACTCTACTATTGCCCCAATGTCTTCGAATGCCCCTTATCGTTGACAAAAGTTGATTGGATCGATCTTGGACCATTTGAACTCGGACCTTGGCAATAAAGTCGACTGTGGTGATTCCACGGGACATAGTCATACGCTTTCAATCCTTAACTTTTGCCTGGACCGCCCTTTTGGGTTTTCAGCCCACCAGGATACCCTTTTTTGCCCAAGTCACCCTTTCGGGTTTCAACTTGCCGGGTGTACAATCTTTTGCATATATCCCTAATTTTTTCCCAAACCTTTTGGTTTGCCGGGATGCCCTTATCTTTCCTAGGTGTGTCAACCTAGCGAGTCTCTTATGCGTAGTATTTTTTAACTATGTCCGCGTTCAGAGGATGCGGGAAGTCTTCACCATCCATGGTAGTCAGCATCATGACACCACCAGAGAATACTCTCTTGACAACAAATGTCCCTTCGTAGATGGGAGTCTATTTTCCCCTGGGGATGCCTTGTGGAAGAATGATGCCATTTATCACCAAGTCACCAGCTTGATATACTCGAGGCTTGATCTTTTTGTTGAAAGCCTTGATCATACGTTTTTGGTACGTCTGACCATGAGAAACAGCAGCCAGTCGTTTTTCATTGATCAAGTACAATTGATCCAATCTTGTCTGAATCCAGTCGTCTTCTCCTAGACCTGCTTCATTCATAATCTTTAATGAGGGAATCTGAACTTCCACTGGCAGAACGACTTCTATGCTATAGACCAAAAAAAGGGAGTTACCCCAGTTGATGTCCTAGCTGAAGTACAGTAGCCATGAAGAGAAAATGGTAACATCTCATGCCACTCCTTATATGTTACTACCATCTTCTTCACAATCTTCTTAATGTTTTTATTGTCCTCTTCGACTACGCCATTCAATTTAGGTCTATAAGGAGAAGAATTGTGATGCTTGATTTTGAACTGAGTGCAAAGTTCGATAATCATAGCATTGTTGAGGTTAGTCCTATTGTTGGTGATGATCCTTTCGGGGATACCATAGCTGCATATGAGGTTATGTTTGATGAATCTGGATACCACATTCTTTGTGACTGAGGAAAATGAGGCGGCTTCGACCCATTTGGTGAAATAATCAATAGCGACAAGAATGAAGCGATGTCCATTGGGAGAAGTGGGCTTGATCTCTCCAATCATGTCAATCCCCCATATTGCAAATGGCCACGGAGCGGTCATGACGTTTAGAGGGATAGGAGGCACATGGACCTTGTCAGCATAGATTTGGCATTTGTGGCAAGTTCTAGAGTTTCGATGGCAATCAGTCCCTATTGTTGACCAATAATAACCGGTTCTCAGGATTTTCTTTTCCATAGTATGTCCGCTTGAGTGAGTGCCAAAGAGACCATCGTGCTTGTCTTCCATAATTTTCTTTGCCTCCTTATTTTCCACACATCGGATTATAGTAGAGTCATGGTTGCGCTTGTACAATATTCCGTTACTTAAGAAGAATTTAGTTGAAAATCTTCGTAAGAACTTTATGTCATTGATGGATGCTCCTTCGGGATAATCTTGTGTTTCAAGATATCTCTTCACCTCATGGTACCATGGCTTCTCGGTGTTGGTCTCGAGCTCATAGCAATGTGCAAGTTCGTTGAATCTCTCAATTGTAATCATAGGATCTTCGTTGTCCCATCTGACTTTGAAAATAGAAGACATGGTGGCCAAGGCGTCAACCAAATGATTTTCTTCCCTATGGAAGTGTTCGAAGGTGATCTCTTCTAAGTAAGGAATTAGGGATAGCACAAGTTCCTTGTAAGGGATGAGATTAGGGTGCTTAGTGTCCCAATATCCTTTTACTTGGTTAATCACTAGAGCGGAATCCCCAAACACATTCAAATGCTTGATCCTCAAATCAATGGCAGCTTTCAGACCCAAAATGCATGCTTCATATTCATCCATATTGTTCGTGCAATCGAAGCATAATCTGGTAGTGAAAGGAGTGTGGCAACCTTCAGGGGAGACAATCACAACACCAATTACATTACCCAAAGCGTTGGAAGCCCCATCGAAGACCATAGTCCATCGGGATCCTTCTTCAGGTCCGTCATACGGTCCAGGTTTTGCACAGTCGGTCACTAGCATGATGTTCTCATCCGGGAAGTTGTAGTTCATATACTGATAATCATCAACAACTTGATGGGACAAATTATCTGCTAGTACGCTTCCTTTGATGGCCTTTTGCATTGTGTATTGAATGTCGTACTCAGTCGAGATCATTTACCATCTGGCTATCCGTCCGGAAAGAGAAGGTTTCTCGAAGATGTACTTGATTGGGTCCATCTTAGAAATCAACAGAGTGGTATGAGTCAACATATACTATCTTAGCTGGCGAGGAGCCCATGCCAGAGCATATCAAGTTTTCTCGAGCAGTGAATATCTGGTTTCACAGTCGGTAAACTTTTTGCTCAGGTAGTAAATAGCATGCTCTTTTCGGCCAGACTCGTCATGTTGGCCCAAAACACACCCCATAGAGTTCTCTAGTATTGTCAAGTACATGATCAAGGGTCTTCGTTCAACTAGAGGCATGAGAATAGGAGGTTCTTGCATATATTCTTTGATTTTGTCGAAGGCAGCTTGGCATTCATCATTCCATCTGACTACTTGATCTTTCTTCAAGAGTTTGAAGATTGGCTCACAAGTAGCAGTCAAGTGAGATATGAAGTGGGGATGTAGTTAAGACAACCCAAGAATCCTCTAACTTACTTTTCAGAGCGGGGGGCTGGCATTTCTTGGATGGCCTTATGTGATGCGGTGGGAGAACTGACTTGAGGTTTTGCGTTTTGTGTTCGCAAATGTTTCGGTTTAGAAAGAGTTACCACCGACTTTTTATTTTATCCAAAGGAAAGGTCAAAAAGCACAGGAAAGACCTTTGAGATTGTTTTTGGGTTCGGGGGGTAGATTATGAAAAGGGAAGGTGCTAGAACCATTTTCATCCATGGTTTTCCATGGGCTCTTAGTTACTTGTTTTAGATCACTTGCTTTTGCTTTTCAATTGTTTGAAATGGTGCTTTTGTGTGTGGTTTCGAAAGTATTTTGAAAAGAGGCCACCGTTGTGGCAACCTTTGTAATGATTCTTGTTTAACTGTATACAAAGGTGTTTGTCTTTTGAAAAATGTTTCAATGTTTGAAATTTTGTTTAAGGAAATGTTTTGAAATTGTGTTGTATGTTTTTGAAAATAGCAAGGATGTTTTGCAAGTTTGATCAAGTAACTAGGAGCATCTACCTACCTACTCAAAGATCGTTCCTACATATTTTTAACCCTTTGACAGTGTTGTTTTACCATTGCATTTGGTAAACAACCTTGTGTTTGGATGTTAAACGGGACGGGCGTGGGTCATCGTATGACCATGATAACAATTGTGCCAAGTATCTTAGCAAGTTTTTGTTTGAGGGACTATATCATTTGTGTATAGGCAACCAAGATAGTGTCATCGAGGGACTATGATCTTTTGTTTTTGTTTTGCTTTGGCAAGATACCTAGCATGCATACCATGCCCATTTTAAAGGCAACAAGTGGATGAAACCCTAGGGGTGCTTGTGTGTATTGTGTTGTCATTTTTTCATGCATTTTGTCTTGTATTAGTCAAGCTATTTGTTTTGATTTTTGGTTATCATACAAACCATAATCTTACTATCATGCATATTTGAAAGCAATAAAATGCGTAAAAGTAAATCTATGACTATTACAACATTGATATGGGGAGGGGGATACAAGTTTGAATAAGGGATATTTTGCACAAAATAAAAGCCCTAAAACTATTACAACCATATTGAATTTATTTGTACAAATAAATAAATAAGCAAATATTTAAATAAGCAATTAAATATAAATATGAAAAAAAAATTTTGTATTAATTTTATGTATGTAAAAATAAATTATTTTTGTCTAAAAATAATAAGAAAATAAATGATTATTTTTATTAAGGGTGGAAACCTAGTTTTTGTTTTAAGAAAAAAAAATATAAATATATATATATATATATATATATATATATATATATATATATATATATATATATATATATATATATATATATATATATATATATATATATATATATATATATATATATATATATATATATATATATATATATATATATATATATATATATATATATATATATATATATATATATATATATATATATATATATATATATATATATATATTATATTATTTATTCATTTTTATGTACAAGAAAATAAAATAAAATATATACAAAAAATGTTTAAAATAAAATATGTATGACAATATCATTTTATATGTATAAATAATAAAAATAAAAATATATAATATTTTTATAATATTTACAAGTTTTTATTTAAGAAAATAAAAGTATATTATTATAGTAATTATTTCTATGTCCAAAAAATAATAAAATAAAATGTGAAAATTTAAGAAAATATTTTTAATGATTTTTTATATTTAGAAAAAATAATAAAAGTCAGAAATGAAAATAGAAATGGAAAATATAAAAAATAAAATCAATGGGCCAAGGGGGTGCAGAAAGCAAGATGGGGGGTGTCAATAGCCAGCCAAATGCAAGCCCAGCCCTGATTGTCTTCATCCCTAACCTCTGAACAAGAAAACGCGCGCCCTGTATTCAAACTTGTAACTCATGCATTTGTGCTTAAAAACAAAAACTTGTAACATGAAAGTTATAGCTCTTGATCAAACGATTCTAACCATATAAAAAATTTAATCTAACTCTCAAAGACCAGAGAGAATTTCTTTGGCCCTAAATCTTGACCTAGTTTTTTCAGAAAGTTCAACTATCAAATACTCCTAGCTCAGTTAATATAAATGAATTCTAAGCATATGCACAGTTCAAGGACAATGAGGACTACATTTTAGCTTCACAAACCTAAGCTTAATGATTCATAAATAATGAGATAGAAGTTTGAACTTTACTTGTTTCAGTCAAGCTCGAGTATGACAACGCAGCAACTTTCAGTGAGGCCTGAGGTTCCTTTCAGCTTGCTTGGTGTTCCCTTGATCTTTCCCAATGCTCAGCTTACTTTGAAATGGCTTGAATCTCTCTATAGAACTCAACCTGCAAACTCAGAATTTGAAAATGGTGAATTGTGTAAATGGAGTTACAGTGACTTGGGAATGGTTGGGATAGCTTAGGTATGTTGTATGGAGTGTGTTGGGACTAGTTTGGGACAAAACGCACGAGGCAATGTGAAGATGGAAGTGATTCTGCAGGGCCTGCCCTATTTTCGCAAGAACTTGGGATTTTGGTGTACAGGGGTGTTTGAGAGGCTCAGGGCTCGTGTTTATGGCTTGGCGTGTTATGCTGAAGTCGTTTCAAATGTTCACAAGCTTTGGTTTTATCAGATTGCCAAGTTGTTGACCTTTTGCACACTTTCTTGCTTTTGAAGCAAAAGTGAAATGACAATGCTCAAGATCCTGTACAGGCCTCCTTCTTAGATGCACAAAGTTGGTGTACCTTTCCCTAAGTTTGTGGAGTTGGTTTGCTGCAAAAGATTGGGTTCACATCTCAAGAGAAACAACTTGACATAAAGCAAGCTTTATCAAAGTGGCAATGTTGCCTTTTTGCCATTTTTAGATTAATTCCTTGTACAATGCCCTAAATCTCAGAATAAAGCCTTAATCCAATGTGTTTTCATTTAATTTATGAGTGTGGAAGGGTTTAAGGACCTGTAAACCAAGTACAAGCATGGTTTGGACAAAATTGCAACTTGTATCAACATGAAAAATGCCATGGACAAAAGTGAGAAATGGCCATTTTCTTTTCTTCGATTCTCCCTAACCATAAATGATTTTGAAGAGTTCTTGGACATTTTGGAAATCTTGTAACATGCTATACAATCCATATTTGAAATGAGTTTTGAGATTACACTTGGAACTTTGTGAAAAATTTCCATGAAGATAGGTCAAAATCCTGCCTAAACTAGGGCAAAATTTCACCAAGTTAAAAGTTCCATGGACCCTTGTTCACAAAATCATAACTTGAGATCCAAGCATCTTTTGGGAAAACTTTGTGCATAAAAGTTGTAGATTTTGTGGAGGACTAAAACTTTGATGTTGGAAGTTTTGTTTGAATCCAATTTCATCATGGTGAAAAAGTTGGGAAAAGTTGGGGGAAAATAATAAATTTTCATAGAAAATTTCTAAGTTATGAAAATTTTCCATTTTAAACCCTAATTTTCAAAATCAGGTTTCTTGGTAAAAAAGTTTCATGTTTTGACACATCTTGATGAAAAATGACCCTTGGCACTTGATTTTGACCAAAAAGTCCAAGTTTGACTTTTCAGTGTACAGTTGATTTTGATCAGTTGACTGGAAAATTCATCTGTCAATCCAATGCTTTTGAGATCTTTTGAACCTTGTGATTAGGTCAAGATGATTCAATTGAGTCCTTAAATACATGCTTGAACCCAATTTTCCATTGTCTAGGTTAAAAATCAGAAATTGCCCTTCTGTAGTTAAAACCCTAAAAATGACCATTTTGCCCTTTTGATGATCTGATCAAATTTCTTGAGGAATTATGGTCCAAACTTGATCAAATGGTTCATGAGTCTATAATGTTGATGTGGATCAAAAATTATGAGGTTTGACTGTAAATTGGCCACAGTTGACTTTTTCCCAATACAACTGATTTTTAGGTCAACTGTCCAATTGACTGGGCAAAAATTTGATTCAAGGCTTGAAACTTGGTATGGGCAATATTACAAGTCCAACATTAAGTATGAAAGTCACATGAGGCATTGAAAGTCCAAAAATCCCTGTGCAAACTCAAACCCTAATTTCAGGTCAACAGTGCAAGGAGATGTCTTGAGCATAGCAAACCCTAATTCTGTCTGGAGTCCAAAGAGTCTTGTGAGGGGAAATCTTGATAAAATGAGAGGGCAAATTTTGGGGTACAACAGCTGCCCCTGTTCAATCTTCTTGAACCTGAAGAGTTAGATTGGCGAGTTTGTCGTTCGTGACTCGAAGGTAAAAGATGATTGGACACTAGAGTGCCCGTAAATTTGCACTCGTCAAAATGTTGAGGGAATGGGCTTAAAGATGCCATTTGGAGATGATTGAATCTTGCTGGAGATGGGCTTAAATATGCCATCCAAGAATGTTTATTGAATATCAGGAGAATGAACATCAGAATGGTATCCGTATTTGGAACGTATCTGAGTTGTATTTGGAGATTGAGTCTGTATGAGCAATGGAATGGCTTCCGTGTCTGGAGTGTATCCGAGTTGTAACTGTATTTGATTCTTGAATGAATAACATAATGACTGTCGTGTCTGGAGTGTATCTGTATTGTATCTGAATCTGAAATCTGAATAAGCGACAGAATAACATCCGTGTCTGTAGCATCTCTGGGCTCGGGATAAATTAGAATGAGTGATAAAATGGAAACTGTGTCTGGAGCGTATCTGGACTGTATCTGAAGTTGATATCTGTATGAGTAGCAGAATGACTTCCGTGTCTGGAGTGTATTTATACTGTAACTGGGATCTGAATAAGTGACATAATGACTTCCTTGTCTGTAGTGTATCTGAACTTGAAGTCGATAGTTGAATCTGAATGAGAAATAGAATGGCTTCCTTGTCTGGAGCGTATCTAATATGTATCTGATTGTTGAAGTCTGAATGAGTAATAGAATGACCTCCGTGTCTGGGGTGTATCCATACTGTATTTGAATAAGATATTTGAATGAGTAGCAGAATGACTTTTGTGTCTGGAGTGTATCCGTACTATATCTGAAATCTTTGAATATTTGTTAAAGATAGCTTTTAATCTTATCCTGAAAAGGGTAAAATGTTAGCTAAAACACAGTTATGTTGCATGAAATGTATGATGCAATAAAATGTGTTTTATCAATGTTTATGATATATGAATGTAATGTATGCGCATGTAAGTTGATTAGCTGTCTTGTGGAGGAGAATAAATCCTTGATAGTTGGAGATAATAAAATCTTTGACTACTGCCGGGGAAAATAAATCCAGGACCGCTGCTGGAGGTTCAAAATCTTTGATTGCTGAGGATGAGAAATCCTTGGACCACTGTTGGTGATAGAAAATCCTTGGCAACTTGTAGGGATTATCAAAAACTTTAACAGCTTCTGTGGGGATGTGAGAATCCTTCACAACTTTCCTGGGGATATAGGGATCTTTCAAGTCTTCTTGAGAAACCTGCTTGGGGAATCCAGAGATTTTTGATGACTATGGCTGGAGATTACACCAATGGGAATCTTTACTCGACTGGGGAATAAGGAAACTCTGATGATCTCTACCGCGGATTAGACGAAGGAAAACCTTGATCTGCTGAAGAATAAGGAAGACTTTGATGGCTTCTGTGGAGAACTAAGAAATGGAATCTTCAATCTTCTGGGGAAATTGAACCCTTGGGGGCGTCACTGGAGAAGTGAGAATGAGAACCTTCGATCTACAGGGGATTAAAAATTCTGACAAATTCACGCTGGGAAGTAATGAAGACTCTGGCCACTTTAATGGGGAATCAAGAGTGAGAATCTTCAATCTGCTAGGGAAATTTGAATCCTCGGGGACTTCAAACTGGGGAGTTAAGAATGAGAATCTAGAATCTTCATTCTGTTGGGGAGTAAACTCTGTGGGGAATAGCTATACTGTTGGGGAGTAGCTATCCTGCTGGAGAGTAAGTTCAAGACTATGGGGGAAAAGGCTTATTCCTGTTTGGAAAAAGTTCAGGAGTTTGGGTTGTATGCCAATCTACTAAGGAATTATCCGAAGGTGGGGATAAAAGTTAACTGTTATCTGGTTGATTCTTAGACTATAGGACAACTAGCTGGAGAATCTGGGAAAACTGAATGGTTTCCGCTGGGAATTGATAGTTGGGAACTTGACTTCGTTGGGGAAGAAGGTTTCATCTTTGCTGGGGATTTATGACCCAAAGTTTTTGCTCCGCTGAGGATTGGGAGTTTGAAAACTTAACTCTGATGGTGGGTTAAGGGTTTGAAATATAACTCCTCCGGGGATCTAGAGTTTAAAGTTTCGACTCTGGTGAGGATTTTGAAATTTAATTTTGCTGGGGATATGTATTTCAAGGTTGTAGCTCCGCTGGGGATCTAGATGATGTACTGCAGGGGTTTTCTCTTGGAATAGCCCAAAGACGTTTTTCTATACTTTCAACCTGTCAGTAATTATTCTTTCACATTTCGTTTATTTGTAAACAGTGATTATATTCAAATGCATATGCACATTTAATAAATCATTGGACGTTTTCAAATAAAACACAAGTGTAAAGAAAAAGAAAAGGTAAATAGTTTTTTGCACCTTGAAGTATCTTTGTATTAACTTTGTGTAAGTATTTTGTACAAAGGAGACAAACATCCTAGTAAGAGAATGTTGTCATAAAAATTGAGAAAAATTTATACAAAGAAAGATGGCTATGTGTAAAAGTCCCATGGGGTTCCCATTCTGCTATAGCCTTCGTAACTCTGGATATCTTGTCCATTCGTCGCTTCGTCCGATGATGATTGGATTGATCAGAAGCCCGGAGCTTGTCTGGTGAAAAGATTGTCCTTAAAGTGATCCGACGAGACATAGTCATATGCTATACTTCCCTAACTTTTTCCTGGACCGCCCTTTCGAGTTTTCGATCCACCGGGAAACCCTTTTTTGCCCAAGTCGCCCTTTCGGATTTTCAACTTGCCGGATATACAGATTTTTTTAATATTTATCCCTAATTTTTGCCTGAACCGCCCTTTCGGGTTTTCGATTCACCGAGATGCCCATTTTTGCCCAAGTCGCCCTTTCGGGTTTTCGACTTGTCGGGTCATTTATACGTAGTATCTTTTGACTATGTCTGTGTTCATAGAGTGCGGCAGGTCATCTCCGTCCATGGTGGTCAGGATCATTGCCCCACCAGAAAAGATGTTTTTGATTACAAATGGTCCATCGTAGGTAGGAGTCCATTTTCCCCTGGGATCACTTTGCGGCAAGATGATCCGCTTGATTACAAGATCCCCGACTTGATATACCTGGCACCTGACTTTCTTGTTGAAAGCCTTGATCATCCGTTTCCGATACGTCTGACCATGACAAACAGCAGTAAGTCACTTCTCGTCAATAAATTTAAGTTGATCAAGCCGGGTCTGAATCCAATCGTCTTCACTCAAACCAGTATCCTTCATGATTCTCAAGGAGGGAATCTGAACCTTGATAGGTAAAACAGCTTCCATGCCGTATACCAAAGAATAAGGTATTTCCCCAGTTGATGTTCGTGCCGGGGTACGGTACCCGTGTAGAGCAAACGGTAGCATTTCATGCCAGTCCTTGTAGGTGACTGTCATCTTTTGTATGATCTTCTTGATATTTTTGTTCGCAGCTTCGACAACACCGTTCATCTTTGGCTGATAGGGAGATGAATTGTGATGTTGAATTTGGAACTGCTCGCACAAGGCGGTGATCATAGTGTTATTCAAGTTTGTACCGTTGTCGGTGATGATCCTGTCAGGGATACCATACCGGCAAATGAGGTTCTGCTTGATAAAGCAGGCAACAACATTCTTTGTAACGGATGCGAAGGAAGCAGCTTCGACCCACTTGGTAAAGTAATCAATGGCCACCAGGATGAAATGTTGTCCATTGGATGTTGTAGGCTTGATCTCTCCAATCATGTTGATTCCCCACATAGTGAATGGCCAAGGAGCTGTTAAGACATTGAGAGGAACTGGAGGTATATTAACCTTTTCCGCATAGATTTGACATTTGTGACAAGTACGGGAATGCTGATGGCAGTCAGCTTCCATGGTAGACTAGTAATAGCCTGCCCGTAGAATCTTCTTCGCCATCGTATGTCCGCTAGAGTGAGTGCCAAAAGTACCATTGTGCAGTTCAGCCATGATCTGCTCAGCTTCAACCTTGTCCACACAACGGAGCAGAATGCAATCATGATTGCGCTTGTATAGGATACCATTGCTTAGGAAGAACTTAGCTGAGAACCTCCTCAAGAACTTTTTATCGTTGACTGGAGCTCCTTCAGGGTATTTTTGTGCTTCGAGATACCTTTTGATGTCATGAAACCACGGTCGGTCCACTACTTCTTCGGTATTAATCTCGTGACAATGTGCAGGTTCGTCCATCCGTTCAATAGTGATTTGGGGAGCCTCATTATCCCAGTTAAGTTTAAACATGGATGACATTGTAGCTAGCGCATCTGCTAGCTGATTCTCTTCTAGCGGGAAGTGCTTGAAGGTAATCTGCTCGAAATGTGGTAACAATGTCAGGACATGTTCTTTGTAAGGGATGAGGTTTGGATGTTTAGTATCCCACTCTCCTTTGATTTGACTGATAACCAAAGCTGAGTCCCCAAATACAATCAAAGATTTGATTCCCAAGTCAATAGCGGCCTTGAGACCAAAGATACAAGCTTCATCCTCGGCCATGTTGTTGGTACAGCTGAAATAGAGTCTGGCAGTGAAAGGTGTATGGCAACCTTCTAGAGAGATAAGTACCGCGCCAATACCATTACCAAGTGCATTGGAGGCACCATCAAAGTACAGGGTCCATCGGGATCCTTGTTCAGGTCCGTCATACGGTTTGTTCTCTTCAATGTTATCCAAAGTCATGATATCTTCGTCGGGGAAGTCGAACCTCATGGATTGGTAATCTTCGACAACTTGATGGGCCAGATGATCGGCTAGTACACTCCCCTTTATAGCTTTTTGGGTCGTGTACTGTATATCATATTCCGTGAGGATCATCTGCCATCTAGTGATTCTTCCAGATAAATCAGGGTTTTCAAAGATGTACTTGATCGGATCCATCTTAGAGATCAGCAGAGTGGTGTGAGTCAACATATACTACCTTAGCCGGCGAGCAGCCCATACCAAAGCGTAGCAAGTTTTCTCGAGCAGTGAGTTCTAGGTCTCACTGTCGGTAAACTTTTTGCTAAGGTAATAAATGGCATGCTCTTTTCGGCCAAAATCGTCATGTTGGCCCAATAGGCACCCCATTGAATTCTCCAGGACAGTCAGATACATGATTCACGGCCTTCCTTCGACGGGTGGCATCAAGATAGGAGGTTCTAGTAAATACTCCTTGATTTTATCGAAAGCCACTTGATAGTCATCATTCCATTTAACCACCTGATCTTTCTTCAACAACTTGAATATTGGTTCACAGGTAGATGTTAGGTGAGAAATGAACCTTGCAATGTAGTTTAGGCGTCCCAAGAAACCTTTGACCTCCTTCTCAATGCAAGGGGAAGGCATTTCTTGTATAGCTTTGACTTTGGCAGGATCAACCTCGACGCCTTTGTTACTGACGATGAAACCCAAGAGTTTACCGGACCTGACTCCGAAAGTGCACTTGTTAGGGTTCAGTCTTAGCTTGTACTCTTTCAACCTGACAAACAACTTTTGCAGATGGTTGAGGTGTTCTTCTTCAGTTTGTGAATGGGCTATCATGTCGTCTACGTAGACCTCTATCTCATGATGTATCATATCATTAAACAAAGCTATCATGGCGCGTTGATAGGTTGCCCCGACATTCTTCAGTCCGAATGGCATCACTTTATAGCAGAACATACCCCACTGTGTAACAAAAGTAGTTTTCTCCATGTCTTCAGGGGCCATTTTGATCTGGTTGTACCCTGAAAATCCGTCCATGAAAGAAAATACCTTGTGCTGAGTTGTATTGTCAACCAAGATGTCAATGTGCGGTAGTGGAAAGTCATCTTTAGGGCTAGCTCTGTTTAAGTCTCTGTAATCCACACACATTCTGACCTTTCCGTCCTTCTTAGGCACGGGCACAATGTTAGCAACCCATTATGGATAAGAAGTAACAGCAAGAAATCCAGCATTGAACTGCTTCATAACTTCAGCTTTGATCTTTTTAGACATGTCGGGCCTCATGCAGTGAACTACCTGTTTAACTGGTGGACAGTCTTCTCTTGTAGGGAGACGATGAACCACAATGTCTGTATCAAGTCCCGGCATATCTTCGTAGGACCAGGCGAAGATCTCAACATATTCATTCAACAGCTGAACTAAACGCTCTTTGAAATTTGGCTCTAGGTTGGCACCCACTCTAACTTCTTTTCTGTCTTCCTCTGTTCCCAAGTTGACTGTCTCTAACAACTCCTCGTGAGGTAGAATAGCCCTTTCTTCCTGTTGTAGCAGTCTAGCCAATTCTCCAGGCACTTCACAGTCTTCATCACCTTCGTATTCGGCATGGTAGACTAGATCTTCAGAGTCAGTGAAGGCCATAGCAGAATTGTTACCCATGGAATCCGGAACGGATGGGTACCTGCATTGGTGAGTGTGGGTGTGTGTAAGAGATAGCCACCTTTAATCAAATAAAATGTAAAAAGAAAGAAAATGAACACAAAAGTTTATATGTGAAAACGTCCATGATTCATTAAAATGGCATATGAAGATGAAAAATCAAACCCTTACAAATGGACCTATGTGCCTCAGGTAAGGCACAAGGTTAAAAGTGTACGAATTGTTTAAGAATTATTACAAACCAACAGAAATGTTTGAAAGATAAATTACTGATTGATGAAAGTAATGGGAATAAAGTCCTTTGCCTCCCAATTGCACAATCCTCCTTCAACGGTAGGGAAAATCCAGTCTTCTAGATTGCTCTCCTCTTCACCATCCTCCAAAGCATTGACTCCATGATGGGTGATCTTTACTGGTGGCCCTCCAGCCCGGGAGCGGCGCACAGCCTTTTGAGCAGAAGCAGTGAAACCCAAGCCGAATTTATCAGACTTGAAAGGAAAGTCGGGCAGCTGCCCCCAGATTGTGCTTCCTCCTTCTTCAGTCACAGCCTTTGCATCTTTGAGTGACGACATCCAAGGTGGAGGTCGAGTAATCATGGGTACAGAAGGCATTGTCTTAGTTTCCGCAATCTCCTGAGCTACCTCTTCAAAATGCTGAAAAGGGGTTTCGATGAATTCACCATCCAATTCCACATAGCGGATAGAATTAAGATGGCTTATCATGTATTCCTCCTCGCCGTGAACTGTCACAATTTTCCCCTGGACAGGGTACTTGAGCTTCTGATGCAGATTTGAAGTAACGACTCCAGCATGATGAATCTAGGGTCTTCCCAACAAGCAAGAATAGGAGGGACGGATGTCCATGACATAGAATATGGAGTTGAAGGTTTCAGTACCCACTTTAATCGGGATGTCCACCTCCCTGTGGACCATCCGTTTAGAACCATCAAAGGCTCTGACAATGATGTTTCTGGGCTTCAAAGTTAGAACTTCACAATCTAGCCTATCCAATTCCTTCTTTGGTAGGACATTCAGCGAAGAACCAGTATCCACCAGAACGTGTGCAAGAGTAGTCCCTTTGCATTCTACCAAGACATGCAAAGTGTCATTATGTTTTCTCCCTTTGATTGTTAGATCAGCATTGGAGAATCCTAAACCATTGTCTGCTGTTAGGCTAGCTACATATTCCTGGAACTGGTCCGTGGAGGTTTCCTGGGGCACATGGGCCGTCTTCAAGAATCTGACCAAAGCTTTGGCATGAGCTTCTGAACATAGAAGCAACGCCAGCATAGAGATTTTTGAGGGGGTTTGTCCTAGTTGCTAAACAATATTATAATCACTTTTCTTGATTATTTTCAAAATCTCTTCCATTTCTTTTTGAGAGGTTTCAGGGATGATCAACGGCTGAGCCCTCGTCCTGACAGGCTCTTCTTGGATCCCTTTCCCTCTATCATCAGCAGCAGCAGAGGGGACAACTTCAGGAGTCACAACTTCTTCAATAACTGGAGTTCTCGCAGATATGTTGACCTGCACATGGGTAACCTTAGGAGCAGCTGAGGGTCCGAAGATTGCCTTTGGAGGCGCAATCTTCGGAGAGAAAATTCTTCCACTGCGGGTGATTTTACTCGTTCCGGCAATGTTTCCAATGTTGGAAGTCTCTTCATCAGAACTCTCTTCAGTTGATTCAATTTGTTTAATACCGTGGTAGAAAATCTCTCCCCCATAGTTCCACGGTATTGATTTCTTGGACTTGTACGGGATAGGCCCCAACATGGTTATCTTCAAAGGTACAATCTTTGGATCGGACATAATCTTAACAGGTTTTTTGGAGACCTTGGAAAGATTGGCGGATATGGTAATTATCGAAACATCATTAACAGGAGTCGGTGTAACAGGAGTCTTTTCAAAAAGGATCTCTTGGTTATCCATTAGGCGTTGGATGCCTAACTTCAAAAATGGACAGTTGGTTGGTAAGGAGGAACAAAGGTAGCAATCTTCTTCACAACATGGGAAAATCCCAGCCTTCAGCAAATTCAACTTGATTATCGGTAATGGAGTCATCAAATCATCAACAGTAGCGACAAAAAGATCTTCTTCAACAGCATGGGCATTGTGACCATGTTTTGGCATTGGAGCAGATATCACATTAGGCTTTTCAGGGGCGTCGAACTCAACTTCTTTAGCATCTATCAAATCCTGAATCTTATTTTTGAGGGCCCAACAATTTTTGGTGTCGTGCCCCAGGTTGTCTGCATGATAAGCACACTTAGCATTTGAATGGTAGTAAGGAGAAGATGTATTCGGATTCTTCGGCGCCTCTTTCAAACTTGCAAGGTTTAACTTTAATAGATGAGGGAGAACCTGAGCAGGTGTCATATTGATCCGGGTGAATTACCGTGCAGGCCATTCCACCCTTGCTTGGTTGGTTATGGGTTGATTGTTTTGAGGCTGATCAGTTGCAGACTTATGAATCATTACGGCCCCCACCGCTGGTCGGCGCTCAACTCTTCCTTGACTTCTATGGGAGTAGACAGGTGAGACTTCTTTCTTGGCTGGAAAAGTATTTTTGATGGCAGCGGAAGCAGATGCATCCTTTTGAATTTTTCCGCTCTTTATTTTGGCTTCAACTCTCTCACCAGTCAGAATTAACTCGGTGAACCCCACAGACGAACTTCCAATTAGGTGATTGAAAAAGGGGCCCGACAGTGTACCCAAGAACATATCTACCAGCTCCCTCTCAGATAGAGGTGGTTGTACTCGCCCTGCCAAGTCTCTCCATTTCTGGGCATACTCTTTGAAACCTTCATTTGAGACCATGCCCACACTCTGTAATTGAGTACGGGTTGGTGCTAAATCCGCATTAAATTGATATTGTCTGTAGAAGGAAGCCACCAAATCCTCCCAATTGTGCACATCAGACCTCTCTAGCTGATAAAACCAATCTAAATGCGTCCCCGAAAGGCTGTCCTGGAAGAAATGAACCCACAGATCCTTATCAGAAGAATGCGGTTGGATTTTTTTGACGTAAGATCACAGATGCATCTTTGGACAAGACAAACCATCGTATTTATCAAAAAGAGGAACCTTAAACTTAGGGGGAATGACAATCCCAGCAACCAACCCTAGCTCTTCAAAGTCCAGCCCATGCACTCTCTGCACCTCCATGGAAGCCAGACGCTCTTTCACATTCTTATATTTGTCGTCTGCAAGAGGGTACTGCTGCTCAGAATAGTCTTCATCCTCTTCATCCTCTTCTTCCTCAGACTCAGATTGCATTGCAGTTCCTTTACCCTTTCCTACCCCTTCATCAGATGTTGAGGCGAAATCCAGGACCCTTCTAGCTTGGCCTTCAAATCTTATACCCAAAGTAGCCACACCAACCCTCTTCTTTTTCTTTTTCTCCTTTTCCTTTTCCAGTAGAGTTTTGAGCTCCTCCTGACCCTTTGCCAAGGTCATGAGTAGCTGTTGGAACTGTGAATTATGCGCTTGTAAGTCTTTGACCGTCTGCTCTATATCCATCTTGCTGAAATAAACAGCAGAGAGATAAGGAAACCTGGTGTGAAGACCTGCTTATGCATATGATGAATGATGTGTATTCATGTAATGCATTCAAGGATTCTGAAATTCATAGTTGTTTTAAACAAAAAGAACACACGTCATATTAATAAGAAGAATTTGTTAGTACATAAATGCCCCATGGGCAAAATAATACAAAATTCTAATGTAAAAAGACGTTGTGCATCCTCTTTGGTGCGATGTAAGTGTTGAGAGTCTGCTCTTCGTGAAGTTGGCAAGTAAGTTCCAAAACCTTCTTCTCACTAGCGTAGAATTGGGCTTCAAAAGTATCGCGCTCTCCCTTGAGTTGTATCCAACTCCTTTGTAAATATTCAAGTGATGTTGGCATGTTAGGATGTAAGAGGGTGTATGGAACCTCTCCTTTCATAACAGGCTCTTTGATCACAGGAAGAATGTAGGGGTAAGGCATCATAAGACTTTGGGCGCGGGTTCGTACCCACTTGAGGTAAGGCTAAAGAGGGATGGAATTCTTGTGTCCCAAGGTCTTACTATCCACCTTGTTGGGCATCCTCCAAGTTCAGATAAACCTTTGTTGGAGTCCTTGATCATCGTTTTCGAAATCAAAAACCAAGTCTGGAATCAACATGTCATGAGGGCCATCCCTTCGGGTATACCCAAACTATCTCAGAGCCAAGCAAGGGTTGTAGGTAATGCCTCCCCTAATGCCAATTAGAGGGACATTAGGAAATTCCCCACAACGATCAATGATGATAACATTTTCTATGGATCGAGAGCTCCAATGAACATCTGAATGTGTAAGAGTCATCAATCGTTGTGACCACCTTAAACCCTGCTCATTCTTCAAAACTGATTGGGGAAGGTGAGAAATAAACCACCTTGCTAGAAGAGGAGTACAGCACATGAGAACACCTATTTTCCTCATTGTTCGAGTGTGAAATGAGTGGATGATATCCCCAAGCAATGTAGGCACCGGGTTGCGAGCCATGAAGATTTTGACAGCATTGACATCTATAAGCTGGTCGGGGTTTGGGAACAAGACCAACCCATAGATGAGAAGAGCTACAATCTCCTCAAAGGCTTGTAAGTCCAAAGAATTCCAGCAGCTTTGGGCCTTCTCAAACAGAAACTTTGACAAGAAACCTTTGATACCACTTCTAGTTTCCCAATGGCCTATGATATCAGATGGTTGCAAGTGTAGGGTTTGAGCAACATCTTCAGGCTTTATATCTCTTTCCGTACCGTTGTAGGGTAGTTGATGGAGAATAGGAATCCTCGGGAGTTGAGAAAATTCCTCCAAAGTAGGCACAAGCTGGTAATCAGGAAATGTGAAGCAGTGGTGTAAGGGGTCAAAGAACTGGAAGAGAACTTTCACCATGTCTTCCTCAGTGTTGGTGTTGACTAAGTTGAGAAGACGACCATGCCTCTCAGTGAATGGAGAATTCTCAGGAATCCTTGAAGCTAGCTCCTTGAGTTGAGGAGGAATTCTTACAAGGTTGACTTGAATGGTTTTCCTGCAAAGTGAATCCATTTACCTACGAAACAGGAACAAAGATGAAGATCCAAATCCTTGAAATGGTTAGTGAATGCATATGATGCTTCATGATGTTTATAATGTTATGCACAAGTATATTTGTACAAACAAGTCACACAAGTTCCTATTTTCAGGCTTGCATGGGGTTTCATAGGTAAGTACCCTCTTGAAGTTTAGTTGGCTTAACCTGTCCTATAAATAGTAACCGGGTTCTAAGGAGCTCAATATCACTGGATTATTTTCTGTGTTCATTGTTTCAGTTTAGCCACTTTACTGGTGACCGAAATATTCCAAGAAAACAACCCTCAATGAGTGTAGTATCGAGTATCTACCAACTTCGGACTGCACCAAAGTCGGTCATCTCACTACCCCTAAAAAAGGCCAAGATGGTAAAGTAAAGGTTCTAAAAGTCCATTAGTGCTTCATGACATCACTCAGCGGCCCCGTATTCTCTTTGATTAACTTAAAGGCTACCGGTACCCATAAATATGTCTCACTAATATAGCTATTGCTTCAACCATGTCAGTATACCCCGCACAGTTTCCATAACGTATTGCTATTTACCTATGAATGTTTCCCAAATCCGGGTAGAGGATTCAAACCCAAATAATAGAACCAAATGTAAAGCAATCAAGTCAATCATTATAAGCATGTAAAGGTGATCTAAACCCTAAGGTAACCCCACTTTTATAATTTTCCCCAGCAGGGTCTCCAGTTCTATGATGCGGTGGGAGAACTGACTTGAGGTTTTGCGTTTTGTATTCGCAAATGTTTCGGTTTAGCAAGAGTCGCCACCGACTTTTTATTTTATCCAAAGGAAAGGTCAAAAAGCACAGGAAAGACCTTTGAGATTGTTTTTGGGTTCGGGGGGTAGATTATGAAAAGGGAAGGTGCTAACACCCTTTTCATCCATGGTTGTCCATGGGCTCTTAGTTACTTGTTTTAGATCACTTGCTTTTGCTTTTCAATTGTTTGAAATGGTGCTTTTGTGTGTGGTTTCAAAAGTATTTTGAAAAGAGGCCATCGTTGTGGCAACCTTTGTAATGATTCTTGTTTGAATGTATACAAAGGTGTTTGTCTTTTGAAAAATGTTTCAATGTTTGAAAGTTTGTTTTGTGAAATATTTTGAAATTGTGTTGTGTGATTTCGAAAATAGAAAGGATGTTTTGCAAGTTTGATCAAGTAACTAGGAGCATCTATCTACCTACTCAAAGATTTTTCCTACACATTTTTAACCCTTTGACAGTGTTGTTTTACCATTGCATTTGGTAAACAACCTTGTGTTTGGATGTTAAACGGGATGGGCGTGGGTCATCGTATGACCATGATAACAATTGTGCCAAGTATCTTAACAAGTTTTTTTTAGGGACTAGATCATTTGTGTATAGGCAACCAAGATAGCGTCATCGAGGGACTATGATCTTTTGTTTTTGTTTTGTTTTGCCAAGATACCTAGCATGCATACCAAGGCCATTTTAAATGTAACAAGTGGATGAAACCCTAGGGGTGCTTTTGTGTATTGTGTTGTCATTTTTTCAGGCATTTTGTCTTGTATTAGTCAAGCTATTTGTTTTGATTTTTGGTTATCATATAAACCCTAATCTTACTATCATGCATATTTGAAAGCAATAAAATGCGTAAAAGTAAATCTACGACTATTAGAACATTGATATGGGGAGGGGGATACAAGTTTGAATAAGGGATATTTTGCACAAAATAAAAACCCTAAAACTATTACAACCATATTGAATATATTTGTACAAATAAATAAATAAGCAAATATTTAAATAAGCAATTAAATATAAATATGCAAAATGTTTTTTGTATTATTTTTATGTATGTAAAAATAAATTATTTTTGTCTAAGAATAATAAGAAAATAAATGATTATTTTTATTAAGGGTGGAAACCCTAGTTTTTGTTTTAAGAATATATATATATATATATATATATATATATATATATATATATATATATATATATATATATATATATATATATATATATATATATATATATATATATATATATATATATATATATATATATATATATATATATATATATATATATATATATATATATATATATATATATATATATATATATATATATATATATATATATATATATATATATATATATATATTATTTATTCATTTTTATGTACAAGAAAATAAAATAAAATATATACAAAAAATGTTAAAAATAAAATATGTATGACAATATTATTTTATATGTATAAATAATAAAAATAAAAATATATAATATTTTTATAATATTTATAAGTTTTTATTTAAGAAAATAAAAGTATATTATTATAGTAATTATTTCTATGTCCAAAAAATAATAAAAAATAATAAAATAAAATGTGAAAATTTAAGAAAATATTTTTAGTGATTTTTTATATTTAGAAAAAATAATAAAAGTCAGAAATGAAAATAGAAATGGAAAATATAAAAAATAAAATCAATGGGCCAAGGGGGTGTAGAAAGCAAGATGGGGGGTGTTAATAGCCAGCCAAAGCCAAGCCCAGCCCAGATTGTCTTCATCCTTAACCTCTGAACAAGAAAACGCGCGCCCTGTATTCAAACTTATATCTCCTACATTTGTGCTTAAAAACAAAAACTTGCAACATGAAAGTTATAGCTCTTGATCATACGATTCTAACCATATAAAAAACTTAATCTAACTCTCAAAGACCAGAGAGAATTTCTTTGGCCCTAAATCTTGACCTAGTTTTTTCAGAAAGTTCAACTATCAAATACTCCTAGCTCAGTTGATATAAATGAATTCTAAGCATATGTGCAGTTCAAGGACAATGAGGACTACATTTTTGCTTCACAAACCTAAGCCTAATGATTCCTAAATAAGGAGATAAAAGTTTGAACTTTACCTGTTTCAGTCAAGCTCGAGTATGGCAATGCAGTAACTTTCAGTGAGGCCTGAGGTTCCTTTGAGCTTGCTTGGTGTTCCCTTGATCTTTCCCAATGCTCATCTTACTTTGAAATGGCTCGAATCTCTCTATTAAACTCAACCTGCAAACTCAGAATTTGAAAATGGTGAAGTGTGTAAATGGAGTTACAGTCACTTGGGAATGGTTGGGATAGCTTAGGTATGTTGTATGGAGTGTGTTGGAACTAGTTTGGAACAAAACGCACGAGGCAATGTGAAGATCAAAGTGATTATGCAGGGCCTGCCCTATTTTTGCAAGAACTTTGGGATTATTGTGTACAATGGTGTTTGAGAGGCTTAGGGCTCGTGTTTCTGGCTTGGTGTGATATGCTGAAGTCGTTTCAAATGTTCACAAGCTTTGGTTTTATCAGATTGCCAAGCTGTTGACCTTTTGCACACTTTCTTGCTTTTGAAGCAAAAGTGAAATGACAATGCTCAAGAACCTGTACAGGCCTCCTTCTTAGCTGAACAAAGTTGGTGTACCTTTCCCTAAGTTTGTGGAGTTGGTTAGCTGCAAAAGATTGGGTTCACAGCTCAAGAGAAACAACTTGACATAAATCAAGCTTTATCAAAGTGGCAATGTTGCCTTTTTGCCGTTTTTAGATTAATTCCTTGTACAATACCCTAAAGCTCAGAATAAAGCCTTAATCCAATGTGTTTGCATTTAATTTATGAGTGTGGAAGGGTTTAAGGACCTGTAAACCAAGTACAAGCATGGTTTGGACAGAATTGCAACTTGTATCAATATGAAAAATGCCATGGGCAAAAGTGAGAATTGGCCATTTTCTTTTCTTCGATTCTCCCTAACCATTAATGATTTTGAAGAGTTCTTGGACATTTTGGAAAGCTTGTAACATGATCTACAATACATATTTGAAATTAATTTTGATATTCCACTTGGAATAATGTGAAAAATTTCCATGAAGATAGGTCAAAATCCTGCCTAAACTATGGCAAAATTTCACCAAGTTAAAAGTTTCATGGACCCTTGTTCACAAAATCATAACTTGAGATCCAAGAATCTTTTGGAAAAAATTTGTGTATAAAAGTTGTAGATTTTGTGGAGGAATACAACTTTCATGTTGGAAGTTTTGTTTTAATCTAATTGCATCATGGTGAAAAAGTTGGGAAAAGTTGGGAAAAAATAAGAAAATTTCATACCTTAGAAAATTTCTAAGTTATGAAAATTTTCCATTTTAAACCCTAATTTTAAAAATTAGTTTTCTTGGTAAAAAAGTTTCATGTTTTGACACAACTTGATGAAAAATGACCCTTGGCACTTGATTTTGACCAAAAAGTCAAAGTTTGACTTTTCAGTGTACAGTTGATTTTTGATCAGTTGACTGGAAAATTCATCTGTCAATCCAATGCTTTTGAGATCTTTTGAACCTTGTGATTAGTTCAAGATGATGCCATTGAGTCCTTGAATCCATGCTTGAACCCAATTTGCCATTGGCTAGGTTAAAAATCATAAATTGCCCTTTTGCAGTCAAAACCCTAAAAATGACCATTTTGCCCTTTTGATGATCTGATCAAATTTCTTGAGGAGTTATGGTCCAAACTTGATCAAATGGTTCATATGAGTCTATAATGTTGATGTGGATAAAAATTATGAGGTTTGACTATAAATTGGCCGTAGTTGACTTTTTCCCAATACAGTTGATTTTTATGTCAACTGTCCAATTGACTGGGCAAAAATTTGATTCAAGGCTTGAAACTTGGTAAGGGCAATCTTATAAGTCCAACATGAAGTATGAAAGTCACATGAGGCATTAAAAGTCCAAAAATCCTTGTGCAAACTCAAACCCTAATTTCAGGTTAACAGTGCAAGGAGATGTCTTGAGCAGAGCAAACCCTAATTTTGTCTGGAGTCCAAAGAGTCTTGTGAGGGGAAATCTCGATAAAATGAGAGGGAAAATTTTGGGGTACAACACCTACACCTTGGAAGGATCGACTTCGATGCCTTTATCGCTGACAACAAAACCTAGAAGCTTTCCAGATCGTACTCCAAATATGTACTTGTTAGGGTTCAACCTCAACTTGTACTTTTTCACCCTTTCGAATAGCTTGTATGAGTGATTGAAATGTTCCTTTTCAGTTTGTGATCTTGCAATCATATCATCCACATATACCTCTATCTCATGATGGATCATATCATGAAACAAAGCTACCATAGCCCTCTAATATGTTGCCCCTGCATTCTTCAATCCGAACGGCATGACCTTATAGCAAAAGGTGCCCCATTGTTTAACGAAAGTGGTTTTCTCCATGTCTCCGGGAGCCATCCTAATTTGATTATAGCCGGAGAAACCACCCATGAAATAGGACACTTTATGTTGAGCAGTGTTATTGACCAAGACATCAATATGAGGTACATCATATACATGGCTATTTTTGAAAAATGTATTTGAATAAAAAGAAAGACAATGAGAACAAAGATTTGAATGCAAAAGAATCCAATGGTTTGTATTGAATGATCATATGATAAGATAAACATAAACAAAACCCTTGACAAATGGACAATAGTGCCCCGGGCCAGGCACATGGCATAAAAGTTATTGTTTAATATTACAGACAAAATTTCTTGAATTAATAAAAAGTAATAAACAAGTGATTACTCCTCAATGAAGGATATGGGGTTGAAGTCCTTTGTGTTCCAATTGTTGATCTTTGTTGTAGTAGGATATACCCAATCCTCAAATGCAACTTCATCATAAGAATCATCTACAGTGTTGACTTCGTGGCTTCCAATACAGAGAGGGGGTTTTCTCGCACGAGCGCGCCTTACTTCCTTTTGAGCCTCGACGGTGAAAGCCAAACCACATTTGTTTGCTTTGAATGGGATATCGAGGAGTTTCCCCCAACAATAACAGCTTCCTTCTTCGACTGCAGCACGAGCATCTTTTAATGAAACCATCTTTGGCACGACCTTAGTATCTTTGGACACATCAGAAGAACATTTGGAAGTAGCAATCATTGGCGGTACAACTTCAGAAGCTTGACACGGGGTCTCTATAAATTCCCCATCCATCTCCACGTATTTGAAAGAGTTGAGGTGGCTTACCATGAATTCCTCCTCACCACAGACAGTGACAATCCTTCCTTTGACCGGATACTTGAGCTTTTGATGAAGAGTTGAGGTTACTGCCCCAACTCCATGGATCCAAGGGTGACCCAACGAAC
The DNA here is from genome assembly GCA_948472305.1 of Vicia faba. NCBI lineage: Eukaryota > Viridiplantae > Streptophyta > Magnoliopsida > Fabales > Fabaceae > Vicia > Vicia faba. The sequence goes on from OX451740.1 coordinate 698,417,482, forward strand.
AGGAGTAGGCAGGACGGATATCGATGATGTAGAAAGTGGAGTTGAAAATCTGGGAGCCCACCTTGATCGGGAGATCCACCTCTCCATGAACTGTCCTTTTAGACCCATCGAAAGCCCTCACAATAATATCACTTAGTTTCAAAATTAATCCTTCACAGTCTAAACGGTCCAACGCCCCCTTGGGTAGCGCATTTAAAGAAGAGCCAATGTCGACCAGAACATGTGCTAGGGTGGTCCCCTTACATTTGACAGAAACATGTAGAGCTTTGTTATGGTTCTTTCCAAGTGGTGTCAGATCAGCATCCGAGAACCCCAAACCATTATTGGCCGTCAAGCTTGCCACGCAATTTTCAAGCTGGTCAGTTGTGGTCTCATGAGGGACATGAGCCTTCTTCAATAATTTGATTAACTCCCGAGCATGAGCATTCGAACAAAGTAGCAAAGATAACATGGAAATCTTGGAAGGGGTTTGCCCCAGCTGCTCCACAATCTGGAAATCACTCCTTTTTATAATTTTCAAGATCCCATCCATTTCACGAGCAGAAGGTTCTTCAGCGATAATGTCTTTTGCGATTATTTTCGTCTCAATAGGCTCAACAACTTTCTCCTTCCCTCTTGCATCAGTACTAGGTTTAGTAGTAGTGATGCAGATATGCGCCTTTGTATCAATTGGTGGTGAGATGTTGGGTGAAAAGATTCTCCCAGTTTTGGTTACCTTACTTTAGCCAGTAATTTTACCAATGTCATCAGCTTTTTCTTCTTCGGTCCAAGCGTCTTGCTTTATCCCATGGTAAAATATCTCAACATCATAGTTCCATGGCACTGCTTTGTTGGAAGAGTATGGAATTGGTCCAGGAGCGGTAATTATCAGAGGAGCAACAATTGGTTCATTTGAAATACTGATAGGACCTTTGGAGGAGATACTAAGATGCTTGTTTGAGATGGTTATGATGGAGAGATCTTCACATTTATTGGTCAAACTTTTGGCAGGCGGAGTCTTCTCAAATATGATCTCATGGCTATTCATTAGGCGTTGAATGCCTTCCTTCAGCCCTTCACATCCATTGAGTTATTTGGCACAACAAACACAATCCTTTAAATATCCAGGGAAAATCCCGGCTTTCAACAGATTCTCTTTGATGATGATTAACAGAGTAGTCAAGTCTTCGACAGAAGCAACGAAAATGGTATCTTCAACAACATTGAAACCCTTGCCATGATTTGGCATAGGCGCGGTGATTACATTAGGAGTTGGAGGAGGATCAAATTCAATAGTCTTATTATCTATCAAGTCTTGAATTTTATTCTTCAGTGCCCAGTATTGGTCAGTCTCATGTCCGGGACTACTTGAGTGATATGCATATTAGGCGTTCAGATTGTACTTTGGTGAAGAGGTATCTGGATTGGCCGGAGGATCACACAGTGTCACCAAATTATCCTTTATTAAGTGTTGCAAGGCTTGTAATAGTGACATTCCTATCCTTGTGAATTGTCTACTCAGAGTTTCAAATTGTTGATGATTGGCAGATAGTCTTTGTGCAGGAGTTAGATTGGAGATCCGGATAGCATTAACAGACGGACGGCCATCCTTCTTGGTACGAGCCCTTTCCCCATACACAACATTGATTTCTTTCTTCATGGTAAAAGGTATCTTTATAGGATTGGAGGTGGAGGAAGATGCCATTGGAATATTCCCGCTTTTGATACCGCTTTCAACTCTTTCACCAGTTAAGATCAGCTCGGTGAAACCAGAAGAAGAATAGCCAACCAATAAATTAAAGAATGGACCAGATAAAGTGCCCATAAACATGTCAATGTTCTCCCTATCATTCAAAGGTGGTTGAACTCTACTGGCAAGGTCTCTCCACTTTTGGGCGTATTCTTTGAACCCTTCATTCTTCCCCATTGTCATGTCTTGCAACTGAACTCTTGTCGGTGCCAAGTCGGAATTATACTGGTATTAGTGGTAGAAAGCGGTGGCTAATTCTTCCAATGTATGGATACAAGAACCATCCAATTGGTAAAACCACTATAATTGCATCCTAGCCAAACTTTCTTGAAAAAAGTCAACCCAGAGTTTCTTATCAGCGGTGTGCCGTTGAATTTTGCGCACATAAGATTTCAAGTGAAGTTTTGGACAAGAAACCCCATTGTATTTTGCAAAGACTCGTATCTTGAATTTATGGGGAATGACAACCCCAGATATTAAACCCAAATCATCAAAATCCAAACCGGGGATGGCTTGAATTTCAACAGCCTTCAATATGTCTTCTGGTTGCTTGTACTTGACATCGGCAGGAGGATACTGCTCATCAAAATAATCATCATCATCATACGCTTGATCATTGATACACCTAGCTTGGGTACTCCTAGCTTCTCCAATCTGACTCTTGTCTTCCTCAGATAAGTCTTCCAATACCAGGATCTGACGAACCGTCTCTTTGAATCTTCTACCCATGTTGACTAGGGCTTTCCTCTTTGGTTTCTTTTTGGCTGCTAGCAATGCCATCAAGTCTTGTTGACCCTTGGCTAGGGTCAGTAGAGTCTCTTGAAACTGAGATTTTTGTGCTTGTAGGTCCTTCACAATTTTCTCGATATCCATCTTACTGAAATAAACAGCAGAAAGATAAGGAAACTTGTCATGTGAAAACTTGTTATGTTATGATGCATGAAATATGTATATGCAAATGATTTCAAGGATTTATGAAATTTAAATTTGTATAGACAAAGAATGAACAAACGTCAATTTTCATTAATTAGTTCAAAATGATTATAACATGCCTCTTGGGCTTAAAAAATAACTCTCTAAGATAAAAATTCCGAATGCATCCTCTTCGGCGCAAGGTAGGCGTTCACATTTTGCTCTTCATGTAGTTGCTTTGTAAGCTCCAAAACCCTTTTCTCACTAGCGTATAATTTAGCTTCGAAGGTATCTCGTTCTTCCTTTAGCTGAATCAAACCTTTTTGTATGTCTTCAAGTGAAGTAGGCATGTCAGGATGGAGGAAAGTGTATGGGACATCTCCTTCAACCACATGTTCCATGATAACTGGTAAGATGGAGGGATAAGGCATCACGAGCTTCTGAGCATGAGCTCGTACCCATCTAATATAAGGTTCAAGTGGAATATAATTCTTGTGTCCTAGAATTTTACTATCCACTTTTCTTACCATCCTCCAAGCTCGTATAAACATCTGACGGTAACCTTGATCGTCGCTCTCGTAGTCGAATACCACTCCTTGGATGAGCATATCATGTGGACCCTCTCTTTGGGCATAGCCAAACTGTCGTAAGGCTAAGCAAGGGTTGTAAGTGATACCTCCCCTAATTCTAAGCAAATGGACATTAGGGAACTCCCCGCAACGGTCGATGAAAGTAACATTCTCCAAGGATCAAGAACACCAATGGATATCTGAATGTTTGAGCGTCATCAGCCTATGGGGCCATCTCGAACCTTGCTCGTTTTTCAACACAGACCAGGGAATATGTGAAATAAACCATTTAGCCAAGAGAGGAGTGCAACACATGAGGATCCATATCTTCCTCATAGTGCGAGAGTGAAAATAATGTAGGATGTCTCCCAACAAAGTAGGCACCGGAATGCGAGTCATGAAGATTTTGACAGCATTTACATCTATAAGTTGGTCAGGGTTTGGAAACAAAACCACCCCATAGATGAGAAGGGCCAAGATTTATTCAAAAGCTTGTAAGTCCAAAGAGTTCCAACAATCTTGAGCTTTCTCAAACAAGAACTTGGCTAAGAACCCTTTGACATAACTCCTCGTTTCCCAATTAGTCGTGACATCAAATTGTTGCAAGTGTAATGCTCGGGCAATCTCTTCAGGTCTTGGATCTCTTTCTGTATCGTTTAAGGGTAGTTGATTAAGAATAGGAATCCTCAATAGTTGAGAGAATTCTTTCATAGTAGGCATAAGCTGATTATCGGGAAAAGTAAAGCAATGGTGTAGAGGATCAAAGAACTGGAAAAGCACCTTTTTCATATCTTCATTACTGCTAGAGGTAACAAAATTTAGGAGGCGGCCATGTATTTCGGTGAATGAAGAATTCTCAGGGACCCTTGATGCTAACTCTTTGAGTTGAGAAGGAATTCTTACGAGATTGACTTAGATAGTATTCCTACGGATGGAAGCCATGTCCTACAAAATAGAACAAAGATAAATCCCAATAATCCTTGAAATGGTTAGTGAGAATGAGTGTGATGTTATGATGTTTATGATGTTATGTACAAGTAAGAATATAAAAATAAGGCAAACAAGTCCTTAGGTTTAGGCTTGCATGGATTCTTATAGGTAAGTACCCTCTTGAAGTTTAGTTGGATCAAACCTGTCCTAGAAATAGTAATCGGGTTCTAAGGGATCTCAATATCACTGGTCTTTCTTGTCGGGCATTGTTTCAGCACAAGCCTCTTTCATGGCGACTGAAATATCCTGAGAAGTCTGATCTCAATGAGCATAGTATCGAGTATCAACCATCTTTAGACTGCACCAAAGTCGGCTATCTCACTACTTCCTAATGGCCAAGTTGGTCAAGTAAAGGTTCTAAAGTCAGTTAGTGCTTCATGACACCACACAGCGGCCCCGCATTCTCCTTGACTACTCAAGGGCTACTGATACCCACAAAATTTTCACACTAACGTAGATATTTCTTAGACCATGTCGGTATACCCCACACAGTTTCCATAATGTATTGCTACTTATCTATAAGGTATCCCAAATCTGGATAGAGGATTAAAACAAGCCTAAACAAGGAACCAAAATATAAAGCAAGCAAGTCAAACAATTGAAAGAAAATAAAGGTGATACAGCCCTAATGTAACCCTAATTTTAAGTATTTCCCCAGCAGAGTCGCCAGTTCTATAACACGGTGGGAGAACTGACTTGGGATGTTTTGCGCTTGATCGTAAATGTTGCGATTAGCAAGAGTCGCCACCGACTTTTCTTTTATCCAAAAGGAAAGGTGGAAAAGAACAGGAAAGACCCTTGAGATTATTTCTTGAGTTCGAGGGTAGATTATGAAAAGGGAAGGTATTAGCACCCTTTTCATCCATAGTTATCTATAGGATCTTAGTTGCTTGCTAGATCACTTGCTTTGTTTGAAAATGTGCTTTGTGGTGGTTTTTGAAAGTATTTTAGAAAGGTGCCTTCGTTTAGGCAAAGTTTGTAATGGTTCCCGTTCGTAAGAACGTATAGAAAGTGTTGAACTTTTGAAAATATTTCATGTTTTGAAAGTGTTTGGTGTTTGTTTTGAAAGTGAGCAAGGATGTTTGTTTTAAAAGTGAGCAAGCAACTAGGAACAGTCTACCTACTCAAAAGTCTTTTGTTTATTTATTTCTTTCTTTTGATACGACTATCTTACCATTGATTGGTAAAAAGCCTTATCTTTGTATTTAAAGGGACAAGCATGGGTCATCGTATAGCCATGATAGCAATGTTGTGAGATATCTTAGCATTTCTCTTTGAGGGACTAAGATCATTTGTAAGGAAACATTTGAAGCGTCATCGAGGGACTATGATATTGTATTTTTTATTGTTTTTGCTAAGACATCTCACATGCATAACATGATCATTTTTGTAAGGCAACAAGTGGAATTACCCTAAGGGTGCATGTGTGAATAGTGTTTATTTTTCATGTATTGTTTATCTTCCCATACAAACCCTAATTACTAGCATTTATATGAAAGCGAAAAATTTCGGAAAGTAACTTTACTACGCTATTACATCATTAGGGGGATGGGGTATACAAATTTACAAATGGGGATTTGAAAGAAATTAAACCTAATTATCTATTACAACCATATTGAATATTGTACAAAAATTGAAAAGAATATAACGTACAAGAAGATAAATGAAAAAGAAAGGATTTTTGTTTGGTTTTTGAGGAAAGAATTTAAACCTAATTATCTAAAAGAAAATTATTAATTAAATCGAAACTAATTAAGAAAATAAATTAAATTAGAAAACATTTGTAGGGTTTTTTAAGAAAAGGCTTTTAGTTTAATAAAAATAATATGGAAATTAATCAATTAAGAGAAACCTAAGTTCTAAGTTGATTTTAATTAGAAAAGAAAATGACTAAACCTAAATCTAATTATTAGTTTATTAAGAAAAAGAATTCGTTTTAAGAAAATATTTTTGTATTTTGTTTTATAAAGAAAATAAAAATGTAAGTATGTAAATAATAAATAAAAATATATTTTAGGATTTTTTATTAATTAAAATAATAATAATAATAATAATAATAATAATAATAATAATGATAAAAATAATAAAGAAAAATAAAATAAAATAAAAAGAAAAAACAAAAGTCAGGGGGTTTGAAATTGGGTTTGGGAGTTTATTAGAAAAAAACAGTTTTGCTTGAGTTTGCCCCAAATGATGTTTTTGTAATCAGAAAAAATAACAAAATAAATAAAATGTGTGGGCATGTATTGTGATAAGCAGGTAGGGGGTGTGGTGCAGCAAAAATGAAAAGACCCAGTGATTAAGCCTAGGCGTGCCTGGTTGTTGGCAAAAAAGAAGAAAAAATGTTGAAAATAACAAAAAGTGGCAACGCTAGGGCTTGAACCCACGCCCTGAACATGAAACACGCGCTGCCTTACCACTGGGTTGGCTATACATCCGTTAACTTAAATGAAACAATAAATACATAACATAAATCAAGTCCTGAAAATGACTTCATCTTCAACCCCCAACCATGATTCCTGTAACTCACTCATTTCTCAACAAAAATGAAAAATGCAAACATGAAAGTTGCTCCATTTTTCCATACGAATCCAACCATATAAATATCATAAGTTATAAATCAAAGATGAATGAGAATTTCTAATGGTACCAAATTCTTACCTAACTTTTTTCATAAAGTTCAAGCTTAAAATTCTCACTACTCAAGCAATATAAATGAATTTTCAGGACATGGTCATCTTCAGGGCTATGATATCTTCATTTAATCTTTGAAAATGGAAAGCTAACAATGCATATATGAAGATTTAAAAAGTCAGAAAACTTACCTCAAAAATTGAATTTATGTTTTGCAAATGAGCTACTTTCAAGGAGTTGTGATGATCAGGTTAGCTTCAGTGAACCTCAAGGAAGATAATGCAATGATTAGTTTGGAATGAGAATGGCTGAATCGTGCTGGAGAAGTCCAATTGCAGAGCTCTATTTTTGTGTTTGGAATATGATGGAGATGGAGTTACAATTGTGAAACAGTGATGGAGATGGACTATATTTGATGTATAGAAACTTTGTGATTGATTAGGAATGAAAACGTACGAGGGAAATGTGAGATACAAGTTCAAAGTCAGAAACTGGGCATCAATGGTGTTTTTGGGTAATTTCTGGCTTCTAAGTGTTTGAGAGAGTTTCAAGGTGCTTTTTCTCCTGTCTTAGCTCACAAATAGCATCTCTACTTATAAGCAAATGGTTTTGAGACTTGTAGTCGATCAGAATTCAAATTTACATGTTTGTGGATTTTTGCTTGTTTTTGAAGAAAGCTTGAAAAATGTGGTTCCAATGCACAAGTACCTGGTTTATAGGGTGGCTTAGAAGCTTTAAACACGTTACTTCTGAGCATATATGTTGTGTGTGTTCATAACAACAAGTTAGAGGCTCAAGAAGAGTGGACTTTTTGATTAAAGCCACTTTTCCAAAATGGCTATGTTGCATTTCTTCCTAAAATGGTATTAAGCATGGACATTGCATTGAATGTTTGGATTAAAGCTCTAACAGTTGTACAAGCATTTAATTATGTAGTGAAAGTCAATTTAAAAGCCTGCAAAGTGGTATTTGTACAACATGCTTGAAGATTGGATCAAGTGTTCATCACAAAATTGACTTGTAACTAAAGTTTGAAACCCTAACTTCTTGCCTTAGATTCTATTAGCTCAAGTATGATATCAATGGGTTCTTGGACATTTTGGAAAGCTTGTCACATCCTATACAACCTTCATGTTGGACATTTTTGAAAATTCAATTTGGAACTAGGTGAAAAATTTCCATGAAGTTAGGTCAAAATCTTGCCTAACTAGGGCAAAATTTCACTATGTTTTTTAAGTTTCATGAACATGTCTTCAAAAAATCATAACTTTAAATCCAAGCATTTCTAAAAAATATTCTGCCCTACAATGTTTTATATCTCATTTAGATCTACAACTTTCATGTTGGAAGTTTTCCTTGAATCATCTTGCATCATGGTGGAAATTTGGCATAAAGTTGTGAAAAAAATGTGAATTTTCCAACACTTAGAAAAAATTCTAAGTTTTAGTTTTGACTTTTCAAAGATGAATCTTGACTTTTTGGTTTCTGATTAAAAAGTTTCATATTTTGACATGTCTTGATGAATTGTGATCTTTGAAACTTGATTTTGACCAAAAAGATAAAGTTTGACTTTTTAATATACAGTTGACTTTTCATCAGTTGATTGAAATTCAACTATCAATCAATTGATCTTGAAAAATGTTTTGAGCCATGACATCAGGTCAAAATGATGTATTTTAATCCTTTAGATCATGTCTTAAACCAATAAGTCATTGGTTAGGTCAAAAGTCAAACATTGCACCTTCTTAGTCAAAACCCTAATTTTGACCATTTTGCCCTTTTTATGATCTGATCAAATTTATTGAGGAATTATGATCCAAACTTGAACAATTGACATATATGAGTTCATAATGTTGATATGTACCAAAAATTATGAAGTTTAACTATAAGTTGACCATAGTTGACTTTTTCCCAATACAGTTGATTTTAGGTCAACTGATCAATATTCTGAGCAAAAATGTGATCCAAGACTTGAAACTTGACATGAGAAATATTGAGGATCCAAAATGATCCATGAAAGTAATATGGGGCATTAAAAGTCCATTTGTCCTTGTGCAAACTCAAACCCTAATTTGAGTCATCAGCGCTTAAGGAGGTGTCTTGAGCTGATCAAACCTTGTGTGGTCTTGAACCAAAGGATATATTTATGAGAGATTACTTGAGAAATGAGAGTGAAAATTTTTAGGTACAACACTCAGATGCACCCCTTGTGCGTTCTTCGAATGGGCCACCAATATGTGTTCATAATGTAGAAATTATGTGTTGAAGGGTCTAGAGGTGGAATCGAAGTAAGTTGTTTCAGAGCGAGCCATTTCCTAGTCGAAGCTAGCACAAAGGAAGCCAATGCCTTGTGGGAACTAGCACGAGGGAGGCCATTTCTTTGTGAATTGAATTAGGCATTAAGGAAGTATTTTCCTAGCGAATCGAAGGCAAGCACAGAGGAAGTCTTTGTCTTGTGAATCAAAAGCAGGCCTGAAGGATGTACTTGCCTTGTGAATCAAAGGCAAGCACATGGGAAGCATTTTCCTTGTGGATCGAAAGCACGTCCAGTGGAAGTCTTTTCCCTGTGGATCGAAAGCAAGTCCAGAGGAAGTCTTTTCCTTGTGGATCGAAAGCAAGTCCAACGGAAGTCTTTTCCTTGTGGATCGAAAGTAAATCCATAGGAAGTCTTTTCCTTGTGGATCGAAAGAAAGTCCAGAGGAAGTCTTTTCCTTGTGGATCAAAAGAAAGTCCAGAGGAAGTCTTTTCCTTGTGAATCGAAGGCAAGTTGAAGGAGGACAAAGTCCTGTTGAATCTTGGGAAATCGAAGCAAGCTTTCTTTTTCTTTGATTTGATGCCTGAAGGCCCAATGTGATCCATGGAAACTATATAGGGCGTCAAAAATACAATTGTATTTGTTCAAACTTGGACTTTTGATAATCCTTGTGAGAAAATGTCTTGAGAAAAGTGAGGGAAAATTTTGGGGTAGAATAGCTGCCCTTGTTCAATCTTCTTAAACCTGGAGGTTTAGATTGGCTTGTTTGCCATTCGAGATCTGAAGGTGGAAGATGATTGAACACTAGAGTGCCCAAAAATTTGCACTCGATGATGTGATGGTTGATTGTGTAGGGAATGGGCTTAAATATGCCATTTGGAGAAGATAACTGAGAGTTGTTGGAGATGGGCTTAAATAGGCCATCCAAAGTAGATGTTGACTTCATAAGAGGTCTCTTTATGGGGATTCTTGTTCCTGTTGTCTGAGGAGGACTCTGCTGGGGAAAGTTGAATTTTGTTGTTCTCCTGCTTGAGGAAAACTGTGGGGAATAGAGTCTAGGAGATTTAGTTGTCCATGGCTCTACTAAGGAGTTATCTCTAGACCGGAGGGATGAAAGTTTTTTGTTTTCTGGTTGAAATCATGGCATCACGGTAACTTGCTGGGGAGAATGAAATTAACTGCTGCTTGGAAATGTATTAGAAGGAGCCTGTGTAGGGCTGCTTCAGGATGAGTTCGTGTTAAACTTCATCTGGAGATATATGAGAAGGGACTTGTGTAGCGCCGCTCCAGGATGAGTCCGTGTTAGACTGCATCTGAAAATATATTAGAAGGAACTCGTGTAAGATTGCTTCAGGGTGAGCCCGTGTAAAGCTGCATCTAGAAATTGAGAAGGAATTCGTGTAAGATTGCTTCATGATAAGCTCCTGTAAAGCTGCATCTGGAAATTGAGAAGGAATCCGTGTAATATTGCTTCAAGATGAGCTCGTGTAAAGATACATCTGGAAATTGAGAAGTAATCCGTGTACGATTGCTTCAGAATGAGCCCGTGTAAAGATACATCTGGAGAGAAGGAACCCATGTAAGATTGCCTAATTTGGTCATGCAGATAGTAACCTCATCTTGTTTCAGGAATTGATCTATAATTAACTATTCACAGATAGTTTTCCTGTCTTATTTCATGTATTAATCCGGAACTTGCTTTTGTTGGTTGTTGAGATAGTTGCCTTGTCTGATTTCAGGAACTAATCTCTGACCTGAGAAAGAAAGATAGTTTCCCCGTCTTGTTCCGAGAATTAATCTTTAATTTGCTCTTGTAGATAGTCGTCATGTCTGGTTTCAGGTATTACTCTATAATCAGTTGTCCACAGATAGTTATCTTGTCTTGTTTCAGGTATTAATCTGAAACTTGTTTTTGTCGGTCGTTGAGATAGTTGTCCTGTCCGGTTTCAGGTATTAATCTCTGACTTAAGAGAAAGGAAGATAGTTTCCCCGTCTTGTTTTGGGAATTAATCTTCAATTTTCTTGTGTAGATAGTTTTCCTATCTGGTTCCAGGTATTAATCTACAATCAGTCGTCCATAAATAGTTGTCATGTCTTGTTTCATGTATTAATCTGGAACTTGCTTTTGTTGGTTGTTGAGATAGTTGTCCTTTCTAGTTTCAGGTATTAATCTCTAACCTTAGAGAAAGGAAGATAGTTTCCCCATCCTGTTTCAGGAGTTAATCTTCTATATGCTCATGTAGATAGTTGTCCTATCTGGTTTCAGGTATTAATCTATAATCAGTCGTCCACAGATAGTTGACCTCTCTTGTTTCAGGTATTAATCTGGATCTTTTGAAAATTGTTGATGGTATTCATCTGTCGATATTTCCTGAAAATGTAAAGAATTAGCTGCATGCAATATCATGATGCATGAAGTGCAAATGATGCTCTCAAAATAAATGAGATTGTGATATATGCATTCGTGCTGCATATGTTATAGCTCTTGTAGAATGATGTATGAATGCAATGTATGAATGTACCAGTTGTTCTACTGCAGTGTTGTTGAACTAAAGAAAATAAATACCTGATTGTTGCTAGGGATGAAGAATGTAAGTTTTCAAATTTTGTTGAAGTTGAAATGCTGAGAGACGGATTTCCGTTGTTAGAGAAATAAACTTTGTTGAGGAAGGGAAACTTCATAGTCTGCTTCGGGATTTTTATGAGATCTTGCCGGGGAATCCTGAAAAGCTTGTGAACTAGATTAGGGAATTCTTTAAGATGTCGGGGAAGTAATTGGAGATTCTTGCTCCACCGGGGATATAAGAACACCTGACATCATTAGGCTGTATGCTGAGGATATGGCAGTGACCTTATAGTAGGATGCCCTTGCCTCTGTAACTGCTGGAGAAAGTATCTGAGGGGATTTTATGGATGGCCTTTAAATATTGTCCCGCTTCTTAAAGCCATTGGTAACTATTTTTCTGTTTTTATGCTGTATTTGTAAACGGTAATCACATTCAAATGCATATGTTCAAAAATAATCACTGGACATTTTCACAAACAAAACAGAAAAATAAAAAACAAACAGTTTTTCACATTCAAAGAGATATCTTTGCATTAATTTGAATGAGAATTTTTTGTACAAGGAGACGGACATCCTAGTAAGAGAATGTCGTTGTAAGAATGAAAACTATACAAAATAGTATACAAAGAAAAACAGCTATGTGAAATAATCCAATTGATTTCTCATTCTGCTATTGCCTTTATGTCTTTGAGCGTCTCATCTCTTTGCTGCTTGTCTGAAGCTGACTGGATTGATTAGTACCATTTGAGCTTGATAGTTGATACTGAAAATTGGTTGTAAGGTGTTCCAACAGGACATAGTTATACGCTTTCAATCCCTAAATTTTTCATGGACCGCACTTTCGGGTTTTAAATCCACCGGGATACCCTTTATTTCCCAATCCGCCTTTTCAGGTTTTCGACTTGTCAGGTGTACAAATTTTTTCCATATGTATATCCCTAATTTTTGCCCGAACCCTTTTGGTTCGTCGGGATGCCCTTACTTTTGCCTAGGTCGGTCAACCTATCAGGTCTTTTTTCATGCGTAGTATCTTTTAACTATGTCCGTGTTTACAGGGTACAGAAGGTCGTCACCATCCATAGTTGTTAAGATCATGGCTCCACCAGAAAATATGTTCTTGATCACAAATGGCCCTTCGTATGTGGGAGTCCATTTTCCCCTTAGATCACCTTGCGGTAATATGATGCACTTGATTACCAGGTCACCTGCCTGATATACTTGACGCCTGACCTTCTTGTTAAAAGCTTTAATCATATGTGTTGTACCCCAAAATTTTCCCTCTCACTTATCAAGAATTTTCTCACAAGATCTCTTTGACTCAAGACTGCATTAGGGTTTGACCAACTCGAGACACGTCCTCATACACTGATGACCAAAATTAGGGTTTGAGTTTGCACAGGGATTTTTGGACTATCAATGCTTCATTTTACTTTCAAGGATCATTATGGACCCCCAAGATTACTCATGTCAAGTTTCAAGCCTTGAATCACATTTTGATCAGTCAATTGGATAGTTGACCTAAAAATCAGTTGTATTGGGGAAAAAGTCAAATATGGCCAATTTACAGTAAAACCTCATAATTATTTATCCACATAAACATATTAGACTCGTATGTATCATTTGATCAAGTTTGGACCACAATTCCCCAAGAAATTTGATCAAATCATCAAAAGGGCAAAATGGTCAAAATTAGGGTTTTGACTGAGAGGGGGCATTTTTTATTTTTGACCTAGAAGATGGTCAATTGGTTTAAGGCATGATCTCAAGAGTTCAATTTCATCATCTTGACCTAACAATATGGTTCAAAACATGGCAAATCCATTGAATTGACAGATGAATTTTTCAATCAACTGATCAAAAGTAACTGTGCACTGAAAAGTCAAACTTTGACTTTTTGGTCAAATTCAAGTGCCAAAGATCATAATTCATCAAAACATTTCAAAATGTGAAACTTTTTCATCAAGAAACCAAAGAGTTAAGATTTGGATTTGAAAAATTGAAAAATTCTAACTTAGAAAATTTTCTAAGTATAGAAAATTTCTTATTTTTTTCTCAACTTTAGGCCAAATTTTCACCATGATACAAAATGATTCTAAGGAAGTTCCCAACATGAAAGTTGTAGATATCCATGAAATATACAAACTTTCTTCACACAATGTTTCCTAAAGATTCTTGGATTTCAAGATATGATTTTGTGAATACATGCTCATGAACTAAAATAACTTAGTGAAATTTTGCCCTAGTTAGACAGGTTTTTGACCAAACTTCATGGCAAATTTTCACCTAGTTCCAAGAGGAATATTCAAAATCATTTCAAAGATGGGTTATAGAGAACATTACAAGATTTCCAAAATGTCCAAGAACACCTTGAGATCATTCTTGAGTAGGGAGAATTGAAGAGATGAAGTTGGCAATTTCTCACTTTGATTTCAAACCATTTCATTAAGAACATGTTTTCAAATTTGCAAATTGGTTGTACAATCTTCACTTTTAAGACCTCAAACTCGTTTTCCACTCCACCATTAATGAATTGCACAAGGTTTCATGCCCTAAAGCCAAGCATTCAATGCATTGTACAAGGAAATAGCCATTTTTGGAAGAAAAGCAACATTGCCATTTTAGAAAAGCATGCTTTTTGCATTATTTTCATTTCTTGAGCCTTGGACTTGTTCTTTCTGCACAAACCAAGTCTCAAAACCTGAGAAAAACGTGTTTAGAGCTTCAAGCCACCATATAAGCTCAGATTGATGCCTTAAGATGTCACTTCTCACAGTTGCTTCAAAAACAAGAAATGTAGCAAGACATGTGATTTTGTACTTCTGAGCAAGCACAAGTCCTCTAACCTCTTGCTCTATATAAAGCCATCATTTTGCAATTAAAACCAGGAATGCCCAAGCTTTGAAACACCTTAGAATCATAAATTTCATAACAAGCCTCCAAACTTGCCATTTCTGACTTGTGAATTGAATCTTCCATTCCACTCGTGCGTTTTCAGGCATTTTACTTTCCCAAGCTTCCTTACCATACAAGTAAACCATCCCACAACCTGAAACATCACTGTAACACAATATTCCCCATTGTTGAAAGTCCAAAACAGAGCAACACAGGTGGACTTCTCCAGACCATTCCTGCCACCCTTAAGACAAGCTAAGCATTGCATTAGCTTCCTAGAGGTTCAAGGAAGCTAACCTTATCATCACAGCATCCTAAAGCAAGCTCATTTTCAAAACACGATTTCCATTTTCAAGGCTGTAGCGGTAGAAATGTGCAAGACTAAGCCATTGGATTGACTAGACTTCATACAAATCAAAATCAAAATCGCCACCGCGCTTTATTGTTTCCAAAGGAATGGGAAAAGAGCGAATAACCCAAAAAGAGGGGGAAAGATTCAAGGTAAGGGGGTTGGTTATGCAAAGGGAAGGTATTAGCACCCTAAACATCTACGGTACTCCACAAGAACCTCTTTGAAAAAATCTGTATATTTGGCTATAAAAATGTGTTATATAAAAAATAGATGATGGAGGCGAGAAGAGAAATATTTTTTTTATGATTTTTGCACCCGCCGCGGTTGCGAACCTTTAGTTCCTACGTACCACCTTTCGTGCAATAGGGGATCAGGGTACACGTAGTTCCTCTTTTAAAAAGTTTGAAACACAAGTGTGTTGGTTGATTTTATGAGATAAGACATCATTGCAATTGTCCGTGTGAAAAAACATACTTACTACCCACAATCATGAGAAAGGAGAATTTGCATCATCTCAAAGTGGAGGATATGGCTTGGATTTTAAAATCAACAATGCCTCACTCAATACCCAAGTGGAAAATATCTCACTTCACTACATATTATAGAAGTATAGTTGTTTGCATCACTACAAGGATTGAGAAGAGTCTAATCTTTTGAGAAAAGTTTAAAGATAAAAGCCAAAGTGGCAAAATGGTTTGAAATGAGATTGATAGACTTTTAGTCTTCTCACAAAAAAAAGGTCAAGGTATTATTAAATTGATTGAAATTTATTTATGAAAATGTTTCGAAGATGCATGGACCTAAGTCCAAGTTTATTATGAAAATGTTTTAAGTTTCAAAACAAGAAGAGTTTTTTTTAAAAGGAGGGAAAAGATTTTTGAAATTAAAGAAGATGGGAGGAGAAGAAGAGGCTATCCTAAAGCATAAGGTAAAACCTAGGGATAAGAACCATCTAACTAACAAGAAGACAATACTTGACATTATGAGTCAATATACAATTCTCATTCCTCGGATTGAAACCAAGCAAGCAAAGATACTAGACCTCTTGAGAGAACCAAACTTCAAGTGTTTAAAGTCTTCGCAAAAATTGGGCAGAGTAACGACTGTATATGGGTGAATTCCAGATTACAAACAAAGATCGTAATCTCAATAACCTGCACACAAAACAAACAAACAACCCAATGTCTTGAGGTGAACCTCAAGAACTCCAGACAAAATATCAAATAAAGTCACAAAGTCTCCAAGATAGGCCAAGGTCTCTAATCCTAAGTCCAAGAAGTCCATCACTCCATAATGCAAAGGATAGCAACCATGTAGTCCAAGTATCATTAATGATTTTTATGGTTCATGTTGATTATTAGGTGTCTTTAAAAAGAAAGAAAAGCTCAAGTGAGCAAAATAAAAATGACATAAAAGTAAATTCTCAAGTGAGCAAAGATGAAAATAGCATGAAATGTAAAATGCTAAAAGTAAATGGTACATAAAGCATGAAAATAAAAGCGTAAAGTAAAGTTAATTGTTAGTAATTAGTGGTTAGTTGGATGACCATCTTGAAACTTGCATTTGGAACTCATTAGAGGATTGGTAGAACCAAAGCCTCCACACAACAAGTTGCATTTGCTTTTTGTCAAGTATATCATCCATTTTGGAATTCTCACAAGGCAACATGTAATGATCAACGCTGTTTAAGTGATCCACGTTGACCAAAGGTGTTGTAGATCCATTAGAGGATTCGTAGAACCAAAGCCTCCACACAATGAATCTCAAGGTTATTGGATCAAAGAGATCAAATTAACATACTTGGGCTTGCAATCATAAGTTTGGGCCACGAATGATCATTTATTCGAATCGGGACAAAATTTAGCACTATGTTAAGCAATCGTAAGTGGACTTATGTAGAAGTCACACCTATTTTGAGGCCGGTCAATAGCAATCTATGTACTTCATGTTTGGGTAAATGATATAGAGATCACCATCCCTTAACATGTAGCACAATTAAAAAGAAAGGGATCAGATGAAGAGAGAGGGGAATGATAAGCTAATTTGGATCACCATTTCAAAATTCTTTCATCTTTAAATTCAACCACTCCTCTAGATGGATTAAAGCACTAAAAATATCATTAATCCAAAGCACCAAAAATGAATTAAATAATTCACTCTTAGGTAGATTTGAATTGATGAACATTTATTCAACTTCATCTACATCACAAATTCCATTGAGTTTAAAGACAAATTGGACATTTAAAATTGCAATCCAAACCAACAATCAAAAGGAGTGAGTAGAAAAAGCATTTTGGATCAAAGTTGCCCCAAAACAAGGCAAAAAAGTGCATTTTGTCCTGGTGTAAATCGATTTCACTATTGTGTAAATCGATTTACACAGTACAGTTTTCTAAAAATTGTGCAAAATTGCTTTTGTGCAATCGATTGCACTATAGTGCAAATCGATTGCACACAGTTATAGTAGCAAAAACAACATTTTAAAAGGGCAATTTCTTGTTCAAACTTTCCATCAAACACCTTATGATCATGGATCCACTTGAGCACGAAAATTCCATCAAATTATGAGAAAATAACACCATTGGAATCACAAAATAATGCTCAAAGAATCAAACCCAAAGATCAACAAGAGATCACATTGTGAAAGATGAATTATCCAACTTACCAAAGGTAGATCTAGAGAATTATCAAAACAACTTCAAGAATTTGCTTCAATTCAACCACAAGAATCAATTGACCAAGCTTGGATGTAGAGAATTGATGGAGAAAAAGTGTTTGGATGAAGGTTTAGCTCAAAGATTAGTAATCTTCAATGCAAAGCTTACTAACTTTTTTAAAATGGAGCTTTGAGTGAATTTGGTAGATGGAGAGAATTGAGAGATTTTTTAGCAAGGTGGATTTAGCTATCAAAAGCTTGAAATTTGAAAGAAATGAGAGCTCTATTTATAGAGTTTTAGGATTAGGATTAGTGGTAATTTGGTAATTGATTCTTGGAGCCAAAATTTGAATTAATGATAACTCCTTCAAAAATTAGAGCCAAAATTTGAATTAATGATAATTCTTTCAAATATTAGAGCCAAAATTTGAATTAATGACAATTCTTTTTAAAAAAATGAAAGATTGGTACTAAAATTTGAATTAATGATACATCTTTCAAAAGTGAAGGAAAATTGGAGCCAAAATTTGACAAGTTTAAAATGCTGATTTTTTTTTTTATTTTCACATTGTGCAATCGATTGCACTACAGTGCAAATCGATTGCACATTGTATTTTTTTCAAAAATGGCGCAAAATACACTATGTGCAATCGATTTCACTTTAAGAGCAATTGGTTGCATCAGTGAAAAAAATGAAAAAATTTAATTCTTTTTCTTTGCAAAATAGAGATTTTAGGAAAATAATACCAGAAATCCTTATTTGTCAGATGCTTCGACTTCGTACCTACAAAATAAAAATATACAAAGACAAAGACAAATATTTTTTGTATTTTGATTAGAAGTTAGTCAATGACACATATACAAAATACACAACCAAGGTGCTTGGAGATTCCTCAAGAGCAAACTTAAAGATAGGAAAAAAGAGGAAGAACCAACCCTAATGTGATTTTGTTATGATCGAGTTGATATGATATGATAGAGGAATCTTAGGGGGGAAATTGGGGTACAACAGCTGCCCTTATTTAAGTGTCTTCTATTCGGAGATACGAAGGTTACAAATATTCATGTCGACACGATTGAAGATACTTAAATATAAAACAAGCCCTAATTTTGTCTCTAAGATGCCATGCAATGCTTATGATTATGGATGCATATGAACAGAACAAAAGAGATGCAAAGTAACACTGGGGATGCCACAAAAATGAAGAAACAAAGGAGCAACCCCACTAGGAAAATAAATCACTGGTGGACCAAAAGAATAGAACCAGAGAGGAGGATAACAAGAATTAACGTTCACTGCCGATGTCTACCAACGTTCACTGAAGGTAGAGAGAAGAAGATATACCGACTCACAGATGACGGCAAACTACCAACTCAATAGTTGAAGGTAGAAGAGAAAATATATCATGCCATCGCCGTTCACTGACGAGGAACTATCACCGTTCACTGATGATAGCAAAAAGATAAGAAACACCGACGTTCACTGCCGATGCACTACCAACATTCACTGAAGGTAGATTTTGAAAATATCATACCATCGCCGTTCATTGACGAGGAACCACCACCGTTCACTGATGATAGCAAAAAGATAAGAAACACCGACGTTCACTGCTGATGCACTACCAACATTGACTGGAGGTAGATTTTGAAAATATCATACCATCGTCGTTCACTGACGAGGAACCACCATCGTTCACTGATGATAGCGAAAAGATAAGAAACACCGACGTTCACTGCCGATGCACTACCAACATTCACTGAAGGTTGATTTTGAAAATATCATACCATCGCCATTCACTGACGAGGAACCACCACCGTTCACTGATGATAGCAAAAAGATAAGAAACACCAACGTTCACTGCCGATGCACTACCAACATTCACTGAAGGTAGATTTTGAAAACATCATACCATCGTCGGTCACTGACGAGGAACTACCACCGTTCACTGATGATAGCAAAAAGATAAGAAAAACCGACGTTCACTGCTGATGCACTACCAACATTCACTGAAGGTAGATTTTGAAAATATCATACCATCGCCGTTTACTGACGAGGAACTACCACCGTTCACTGATGATAGAAAAAAGATAAGAAACACCGACGTTCACTGCCGATGCACTACCAACGTTCACTGGAGGTAGATTTTAAAAATATCATACCATCGCCATTCACTGACGAGGAACCACCACCGTTTACTGATGATAGAAAAAAGATAAGAAACACCGACGTTCACTGCCGATGCACTACCAACGTTCACTGAAGGTAGATTTTGAAAATATCATACCATCTCCGTTCACTGACGAGGAACCACCACTGTTCACTGATGATAGCAAAAAGATAAGAAACACCGACGTTCACTGCCGATGCACTACCAATGTTCACTGAAGGTAGATTTTGAAAATATCATACCATCGCCGTTCACTGACGAGGAACCACCATCGTTCACTGATGATAGCAAAAAGATAAGAAACACCGACGTTCACTACCGATGCACTACCAACGTTCACTGAAGGTAGATTTTGAAAATATCATATGTTCCCCAAACTTCTGGTGTTTCACCTAGAATGGGTCTCAACTTCTTCCTTAACCAAGGAATTCCGCCTGGAAAGGGTAATATGTAAGCTATCTCAAATAAAGAGACTTCCACTTGCAAAGATTTCACAACGAGCAATTTCTGTGAATTTTAAAGTCTTGCCATCCACTGGCGTAAACTGACGACGGACTGCAAGCTAACCACTCATAGAAGAAATAGCAAAAAAAGTTACGTCGACTTGTACAGGGAAGCACGAGTTGCTCAAACAAAGATACCTGTTGCTTGTTATCATGGAGGATTGCAAAAAGAAACGACTTTCTGGGGATAGAAATGTGGCTTCCTGGGGAAAGAGATATGACTTCCTGGGGAAAGAGATATGACTTCCTGGGGAAATGAGATATGACTTCCCGGGGAAATGCCACATTATTCCTGCTGAAGAGATAAAGTCTTCTCGTGCAAAATAAATGCACAAACCAAAGCTCAAAGTCCTCAGAAATCCAGAGTAAATAATATTGTCATGCAACCACGAATCCAATTAGAAAAAAACTGGAGCAAGACGGCCAAAGAAGATACATCCTTTGAGAAATAAACTCAAGAGGGAAAACCAAATCCAACTAAGCAAGGAGCGCTGCAGGAAGGTTTGAACACAATGTCAATAAAAAATGATTTGTAACAATGCATGATGCATGTATGAATGTATGAGTGATATCGTGCATATGTCGGTAAAAGGATACATAATCAAACAAAACTGCCTCTGGTACTAATAACATTGGTCTAAACTTCAACCAGAAAGATCAATCCAAGAAAGGTAAAAGCAACTGCGGAAACCAAACCTATTGTCTGTCCTAACTTCACTGAGGAGAAACATAATCCGGATGTAGCTAAATCAAACAGATACCGGGATAGAACATCTTTCTTCCGTTTTCATCAGAGAAACCAGTTTTCCAAAAACAACGTGCCTACTGAAGATTGCAAAACTAGTCTCAAATAAAGCAGACTGACACCGAGACAACCAAACCTCACTGAGGAATTCAAACCCACTTCCCTGGGGAAAAAAACTGAGGATTGAAAACTTTTCATCATGAATACTCATTCCAACAAGAGATGCTCTGGGATAACCTTCCCAGGGAATAACACACAGACTTCCATGGGGAAAACAAATGTTTCACAGTCCATACTCCTACTGCGGATTTCAATACTGATTGTGAATAAGGCAAATGGAAACCAAATTGTCAAAACATTCACTGGGGAAATCATGCCCACTTTGAAGGAAGAAAAACATACGGACTTCACTAAGGGAGACAATACTTCATCATCGAGACATCTACCGGGGACTTCATGCTGACTTTGTTGGGGAGGTCGACACCACATCATCGAGGGGAAACCAAGATACGTTCTTCACTGGGGAAAAAGGACTTCTATCAAATAAACAAGGCCTTCACTGGAAAATACTGGATTGAGACTTCATATCAACCAAACCTATTCCAACAAAAGATGCCCTGGTGTAGTCTTCCTGGGAGATCAAGAAGTCAACACTAATGCCAATACTGCAAAAAGAGCGATATCTTAGCACACCAAGGGAAGAAAACCTTTCATCATATGAGGGAAAACTTCGCTGGGGAACCTGAGACAGAGGCTTCTGACCATGCAAACCCAAAATCAAAAGCGAACCAAGACTTGGTCGGGGACCATGGGATCACAATCCTAATAATGTACCTTACACCAACTGGCATCGTCTTTAATTATCTGACAAACACACAAAGATTGCGCATATACCAACAAGATGACCTGAGAAAAACCTTCACGAAGGAAGTAAATATTCTTAAAACAACCAGAGTTTGTTCATTCCAGGGATCGCCATTTTTGTTGTCATTGTTTCATCACAAATCCCAAAGTAAATTGAATTGTAAAGATGTCTTTCTTTTTGAAAAGTCAATTTTGTTTTTTTTTAATCTTTTTGCTTTGAAAGTTATTATCAGTAATAAATGAAGTCTTTGCAAGTTAAATAAAAATAAGAACACAAAGAATTGGGCAAAAGCTCGAATTTTATTAATAGAATGGTAGTCTGCGAATGGCGAGACTCCATGGATGATTACAAAGTTTGGGAAATGGTAATATATAATGGAAAAGATACATTGAGATACAATGACCACCATTCCCCTAACAACTTTTAAAATCCTGAGCAGTAGCTTTTGTTGAAGTATGGTGAGGATCCGAGAAGATTGTTGCTTCAACGATCAAGTCTTGTCTGACGTAGTTACTTGCCAAGAAAAATCCCTAACTTTTGCCTAAGCTGCCCTTGCGGGTTTTCAACTTAGCGGGAAATTTATTCTTTTTATGTCTCTAATTTTTGCCTAGACCGCCCTTTCGGGTTTTCAGCCTACTGAGACGCTCCTTTTTTCCTAAGCCGCCCTTTCGGGTTTTCAACTTAGCGAGTTGTTCTTTTATTTCTTTAGGCGAAGTATTTCTTGACTGCGTCAGCATTCATGGGACGTGGGAACTCCTCGCCATTCATAGTTTCAAGAATTAATGCACCACCAGAGAAGGATTTCTTGACAACATACGGGCCTTCAAAATTGGGAGTCCACTTGCCCCTAGAATCAGTGTTAAAATACATGATCTTCATGAGCACGAGGTCGCCTTCTCTGAATTCACGAGGTTTTACCTTTTATCAAATGCTTTCTTCATTCTTTTCTGATATAATTGCCCATGACATAAAGTTGTCATCCTCTTCTCTTCAATCAAATTCAATTGGTCAAACTTGTTCTGGACCCATTCAGCCTTTGTCAACTTGGCTTCCATTATCACACGCAACGAGGGAATCTCTACCTCAACAGGGAGTACAGCTTCCATTCCATATACCAGGTAGAACGGGGTTGCTCCTGTTGAAGTGCAGACAGATGTTTGATATCCATGCAGAGCAAAAGGGAGCATTTCATGCCAATCCTTATAAGTAATAACCATTTTCTGGATAATTCTCTTGATATTCTTATTAGCAGCCTCAACAACCCCATTCATCTTTGGCCTGTATGGAGATGAATTGTGATGGAAAATCTTGAATTCTTCACACAGTTCTGTCATCATTTTGTTGTTCAAATTTGAGCCATTGTTAGTGATGATTCTACTCGGCACACAATACCGGCATATCAAATTGTTTTTGATGAAACACACAACCACTTGTTTGGTAACATTGGCATAAGAAGCAACCTCTACCCATTTGGTAAAGTAGTCAATTGCTACCAAGATGAAACGGTGTCCATTCGAAGCTTTGGGTTCTATCATCCCGATCATGTCAACACCCCACATAGAGAAAGGCCATGGGGAGGAAATTACATTGAGAAGTGTCGGAGGCACATGGATCTCATCTGCATAAATCTGGCATTTATGGCACTTCTTTACAAATTTGCAACAATCAGATTCCATTGTCAACCAATAGTAACCTGCCCTTAGCATCTTTTTATCCATCGAATGTCCATTAGCATGAGTGCCAAATGAACCTTCATGAATCTCATGCATCAACATGTCTGCTTCGTGTCTATCCATGCATTTGAGCAAGACCATGTCATAATTTCTCTTGTATAACACATTTTCATTGAGAAAGAAACTGCCTGCCAATCTTCTCAATGTCTTTCCATCTTTCCTCGATGCACCAATCGGGTATTCCTGAGTCTGAAGAAAATGCTTGATATCATAATACCAAGGTTTTTCATCTGCTACCTCCTCTGTCGCAAACACATGAGCGGGCCTATCCAGTCGTCGAACTGTAATACGGTGTATATCATTCTAAGAATTCACTTGATACATGGAAGCCAGAGTTGCCAGAGCATCCGCCATTTGATTTTCATCTCTAGGGATGTGATGGAATTTAACTTTATTGAAGAAGGGTAGAAATCTTCTAGCATTATCTTTGTAAGGGATCAAGCCAGGGTGACGAGTATCCCATTCTCCTTTAATATGATTTACTACCAAAGCTGAATCACCATACACATCTAGAATTTTGATTCTGAGATCAATAGCTTCCTCAAGACCCATGATGCAAGCCTCATATTCCGCCATATTATTAGTGCAATCAAATGTTAGCCTCGCAGTAAAAGGAATGTGCGATCCATGAGGAGTGACAATCACAACACCAATTCCTTTACCATAAGCATTCATCGCTCCATCAAAAATCATACTCCAATGAGATTCAGGTTCAGGGCCTTCCTTAGGCAATGGTTCATCACAATCTTTCACTTTCAAGAACATCACATCCTCATCATGGAATTCAAATTCTGCAGACTGATGATCTTCCACCGGTTGGTGAGCAAGGTAATCTGCCAACACACTACTTTTAATAGCTTTTTGAGTGCGGTACTCAATATCATATTCAGAAAACAACATCTGCCAGCGGGCAATTCTCCCCGTAAGAGCAGGCTTCTCAAAAATATACTTGATTGGATCCATTTTGGAGATCAACCAAGTGGTATGATTCAACATATACTGCCGCAAACGCTTTGCCACCCAGGCCAAAACACAACATGTATTTTCTAGCGTGGAATACCGCAAATCACAATCAGTGAACTTATTGATGAGATAATAAATGGTGAACTCTTTCTTTCCCGTTTCATCCTGTTGTCCCAGAATACAATCCATGGATTTATCTAACATCGTTAGATACATAATCAACGGTCTTCCTTCTACGGGAGGGAGCAAGATAGGAGGTTCACGCAGATACTCTTTAATACTCTCAAATGCCCTTTGGCAGTCATCCGTCCACACACAACCTTGATCTTTCTTTAACAACTTAAAGATCGGTTCACACTTTGCAGTCATGTGGGAAATGAATCTGGAAATATAATTCAAACGCCCGAGGAAACCCCTGATTTGCTTTTCAGTTCTTAGTGCTGGCATTTCTTGAATTGCTCTGACTTTATCAGGATCAACTTCAATTCCTTTCTGGCTAACAATAAAACCCAACAATTTCCCCGATCTAACTCTGAAGGTGCATTTATTTGGATTCAAGCGGAGACGAAACTTCCTCAAACGATGAAACAACTTCAACAAATCTTTTATATGTCCTTCTTCAATTTGGGATTTGGCAATCATATCATCAACATATACTTCAATTTCCTTGTGCATCAGATCATGGAATAGGGTTGTCATAGCCTTCTGGTACGTTGCACCAGCGTTCTTCAACCCGAAGGGCATCACTCTGTAACAGAATGTTCCCCAGGGTGTGATAAACGTTGTTTTTTCCATGTCCTCTAGAGCCATTCTTATTTGATTATACCCGGAAAATCCATCCATGAACGAGAATACTTTGAATTTTGCTGTGCTATCCACTAACATATCAATGTGAGGCAATGGAAAATCATCTTTTGGACTAGCTTTATTTAGATCTCTGTAATCTACGCACATGCGGTCTTTTCCGTCTTTTTTCGGTACTGGGACAATATTGGCAATCCATTGAGGATACACTGACGTCACAAGAAAACCAGCATTAATCTGCTTTAAGACCTCATCTTTGATCTTTACTGCCATATCTGGGTGGGTTCTTCTTAACTTTTGTTTAACTGGCGGACACTCTGGCTTCAATGGCAAATGATGCTCAACAATGTTTGTATCTAGACCAGGCATGTCTTGATAAGACCAAGCAAAAATATCCACATACTCGTTCAACAGCTCAATCAACCCGCTCTTCACATCAAGATGCAACGATGCTCCAATCTGTATCTCTTTCGAATCTTCTTCTGAACCCAAATTAATCACTTCCAAAGGCTCCTTATATGGCTGAATGGTATTATCTTCGTGCTCAAGCAACCGTGAGACCTCTTCTGGAATCTCATCATAATCTTCTTCTTCATCCCCAAACACAGGACATTCAAAGTTGGGAGAGGGTGCAGGGTCATTGTATTCAACGGTTTTTTTAATTAATCTGCACATATGATTTATGATTGCTTTTAGAAACTGACACATATAACAAGTGATCACGCAGATTGATTTTCAGTTATCATTTATTTTGAAAGGGTTTTTTATTTGATTACCATTTCCCAAGAAAAAGCAGAAAATAAAGACATATTTTTGGAAGCAAAGATAAATTTTATTAATGATCTTAAAAATCAAAGCAAACGGATAAGCCCATACAATACTTTCACCTTGGGCAGAGTGAAAGCTTTTCAAAGAAAGAGACAGATTAACAAAACAAATTACTTTGAAATATGTATGCAAGAAGGAACATCAATGGTGACCCAGTTCTGAACTCGGACTCCATGCGTCACAAAATTCGATATTTCCTGCTCTGCTTCATCTTCTTCAACAGCATTGATTCCAGAACCAATTGGATGGAGGTAGCCTCCGCTGCGGAAAACATCATGATAACTGTTGACATGAGACTTTGACTTCAAACTTTCGCCTTTTCCATTCTTCGAAGAAAAACCCAAACCAGTTATGTTCTTGTTCACGGGTGGATCCACCAGTCGTCCCCAAACTGCATTATGACCATTGCGCACAACCTGTTGCGCGTCCTTCAAGGAAACTAAAGAATTCTCATTCCTCCTTATGTTGTCAATGGATAGGGCTTGGAAATGGGTTCCAATAGCAGCCTCATCCGCTTCTACAATACTGAAAAGGATAGATGGGATATCAATAACGCCTGCTCCCCATTTATGATCACTATCTTCCCTTCACGCACAAATTTTAGCTTCTGATGCAGAGTTGAAGTAACAGCCCCTGCTTTGTGTATCCATGGTCGTCCAAGCAAACAACTATATGCGGGAATAATATCCATAACCTGAAAGGTTATCAAGAACAAATTTGGTCCTATATGGATGGGCAGGTCCACTTCACCGATGACAAATTTCCTCGACCCATCAAAAGCCTTCACAATGATGCCACTCGGGCACATAGATATTTGTTGATACTTTAACTTCAAGAGGGTACTTCTCGGTATGACATTCAGCGCAGATCCGTTATCAATTAGCACATTGGACAACGAATCATTCTTACAGTTCATGGATATGTGGAGGGCCAGGTTGTGATTCCTCCCTTCATCTGGCAACTCATCATCACAGAAACTCAAATTGTTACATGACGTAATGCTTCCAATTACACTGTTGAATTGATCTAATGGCATGTCATTCTCTACAAAATCTTGGTCTAGTACTCTCATCAGCGATTCTCTATGAGCAGAGGAATTCATCAATAAAGCTAGGATAGATATCTTTGAAGGAGTCTGCAATAGCTGATCTACAATTCTGTAATCGCTCATCTTAATTATCTTCAAGATATCCTCCACTTCTTTCTCTAATGTAGCTCCACTAGTCCCTCATGTAGACTTCTTAGGCTCATCATTCTCAGCAATCTTCTTTCCAGCAACAACATCTCTTCGAATGACCGGCACAAATACACGACCACTACGGGTCACTCTACTATTATCAGCTATATTTCCAACATCTGGCATCGGCTGGATGGGAATCTCCACCCCATCTTCTAAGATTATAGCGTTGTATTTGTAAGGCACAGCCTTATCTGATTCATAGGGAATAGGACCTGGCAGACTAATTACCAATGGGGCAACAGCTGGTTTGCTATGGTACTCCACCTCAAGATGAGTGGGTGCACCAAAACAAGGTACAATGACATTCACCCCTTCCTCAACACAATCAGCCATCAAAAATTCATTTCCGGCAAACAAATCTTTGTCTGAAGAGAAATACTCATCTGCGGAAGCATACTCTTCCTCTGACTCTTCCATCAAACAGACTTTAACCATATCAATCTCATGATAATCATCTCTCTGACCTATGATCTTGATGGTTCCATTGTCTAACAACAACTGAACACCTTCCCTCACAACAAAACATCCTCGGGGATTTCGACAACAAATTATACAAGATCCATATTGGTGTTCCACCTGACCAGCAGTATGGCAGAAGGTAGCATGTAACTGCACTAGATCCTCATTCAAATGATCCACATCAAAATTCTGAATTCACCCGGACATCCAGAAACCATATTCACTTCCTCTTCATATTCTACCCTAGGCCTGATTATATGGATTAAACCTTCATCCATCATCTCCTACAAATCAACATTTATCTTCTCGCAACCCTGTATATCTGTACTGCAAACAACACAACTGGTATGGTCATGCCTATAATAACTGAATTTACAGAGATCTGCGTGCATCTTCACCAAATCCCCTCTAACCAGATTAATGTCAAAAATTCGAAAGTCGCCTGGACAACCGGCCACCATATTCACAGCATTCACTCCCCCGTGCTTGGGTAGAGGATTGTCTTTCACATTAGGTCCCACGTCTTTGAAAGATAAAATTCCAGACTTCACTAACCTTTGCACTTCAGTCCTCAAAGGATAACAATTCTCAACACTATACCCTGGTGTTCCTGATGAAAGGCACACGTCTGGTCTGCTTTGTAATACCACGACAATGGTGATGGTAAAGCGGGATGTGGTCGTGTCTGGACCAACTTCTTCTGAACCAATGCTGGTAATAGCTCTGCATAGCTCATGGGAATAGGATCGTAGTTCTCCCTTCTCTGATTATACCCTTGATTCCCCTGCTGGGATGGTCTCTGATAAGCAACGGTAGTTGGAGCGGCATTCATAACATGAGTAACTGAGGCGACTTGCTGATGACGCTGATAATTCCTTCTAGGAGCATTTACCTTTCTCTCTTGCATAACAGCATTTGTATCCCCCTCTTTCTTCTTTGTAAACCCCTAAGATGGCTTCTTCACACCTCTAGATCCTTCACCCTTTGTCAAACGGCCTTCTCTTACTGCCTCTTCTAGGCGGACACCCATTCCTACCATCTCTGAAAAATCACTTGGGGCACTTGCTACCATTATTTCGTAGTAGAAAGCTCCTAGCGTCTTTAGAAAAATATTGGTCATTTCTTTCTCTTCCATGGGCGGAATCACTTGTGCAGCCACTTCGCGCCATATCTTCGCATACTCTTTGAATGATTCTCTGTCTTTCTGAACCATGGCCCTAAGCTAGTCACAGTCAGGCTCCATGTCCACATTGTACTTGTATTGTTTAATGAACGCTTCTCCCAAATCATTAAAAGTATGGACGTTGACGCTGTCTAAACTCATGTACCATTTCAACGCAGCACCGGTCAGACTATCCTGGAAAAAATGAATCAGCAGACGCTGATCATCAGTATGGGTAGACATCCTTCTCACATACATCACCAAATGAGCACGAGGGCAAGTATTTCCCTTGTACTTCTCAAATTCCGGGACCTTGAACTTAGCAGGCACTTTAACATTCGGAACCAAACACAGCTCATTCACATTCTGCCCGAACAACTCTTTTCCCCTAAGAGCCTCCATCTCTCTTTGAATTCTATCAAACTGCTCTTGGAAATCATCCATTCTGTCATAAAGATCCAAGTCTTCACTCGGCGGAGGGAAATGACGACACACATCTTCATTAACAAACAGAACCAAATTCACCGAAGGAGGTGCAGCAGGAACAGTATGCACCACAGGAGGTGCAGGAGTAACAACATTTGGAACCACTGGAGCATCTTGAGGACCCAGATTAAAACCTTCAGGTTTTAAAATTCTCTGGCATTCCCCACGGATAACCCTGAGGCATACGATTTTGAACAACAGCCGGAGTAGCGGATACAGGAACAATCAGAACTTCAGTACTTGCCCTTGTTGGTTGAGGTTGAACACTCGGTGGCTGATTATGAGAAACCACCAGAGCTTCCATCGGAGTAGTCAAGTTGGCCAAGCCAGCCTTCAAAGCAGAAACTTCTTCGCGCAGCTCGTGATTCTCCTGTTCTAAGTTGTCCATCTTCTTTTTGAAATTAGCCTGAGTGTTGTAGTGATGAGTCAGCTTGCTGAATGAAGTAAAGACGCTGGGTAAGGCACCTGGATATGCATAACAAATGAAAAAACATGTGCAATATGATGCATGATATGCAATTTATATGATTATTATTATTTTATCATTTAATATTTCAAGGGATTTAAGATTTACAGACATATTGCAAACATCAACGCATTTGAAATACTGAAAACTTTTATTATAATAACTTCGAAATGGGTTACATGTTTCAATGATCCCAAGTACAAGATGAAAATAAAATCTAAAACCCTGAGAAAAGGAACTGATAGAGATCAATTTGTACGAATGCGCTTCCCTGTGAGCCTGGCAATCTGAGCTCTCAACCTCTGGTTTTCTTCCACATGTCTGATGGCAACCTCCTTCCAATCATCTGAAGCAGGAAGTGAGCAAACAACACCTGTTTGAGGCTTAGGAGAAAATAAATCTCCTTGCCTCTCCATAGACTCTACTGCTCGAATCTCAAGGATCTCGATCAAATCATCTCTCTCATTTAGGTCTACTCAGTAGGAACTCTCTAAAGTCTGGAACTTGTTCTTCCAAGCATCCCTTTCCTGTTGCATCCTAACCAAAGCAAGCTGCGGCTCTTCTAGATCATCTAATAAGGGAGGAGTGGTCTTCACAAACAAATTAGGCATGGGTGTCTCCCGAGTATACAACATCTTCAACTGAATGGCTCTCGATCGGACCCACTGAAGATATGGCTCCAAAGAAACAACACCCCAAGGTTCCAAATCCTTCCTACTCTTCTTATGAATGTGACGCCAGGCCTTCACAATCTGCTCCCTAGCTTCCCTATGGTCTTCTCTTTCCTTCAAAAAGAAACTACTCAGATGAATATTGTTCGGTTTATCCCTCATCGGATAACCAAGTTGTCGCCGTGCAAGAACAGGGTTATAGTTAATTCCTCCCTTTGTACCAAGAAGAGGCACATTGGGGAAACTACCACAACTGTCAATAATCTCCGCATCCTGGTAAGCTCGATGATACCAATCAATATCCGAGTGAGTAAGTTCCATGATCTTAGGAGCCCAACGGGGTTCCTTCTTGACATCCCAAAAAGCGTCAGACTGAGGCATATGAGAGGTAAACCACCGATACAACAAAGGCGTGCAACAAATAATCATTCCTCCATGATAAGAATTCTGAAGATGAACAGAGTAATAAGCATCACCCAACAGTGTAGGAACCGGGTTTCCAATCATGAAAATCTTGATAGCGTTAATGTCGACAAACTTGTCCACATTAGGAAATAAGAATAATCCATAGGCGAGTAAAGCAAAGATGGCCTCAAAAGCAACCGTACTCTTCATCCTGGAAAAGTAACGAGCTTTCTCCAATAAGAACTGAGCTGGTAATCCTCTAATCCCTCCTTTAGTAGTCATATGAGCTTCCACCTCAGACTTCCCCAGATGAATCAAAGCAGCAATCTCATGTGGTTTTGGCTCACCCTCCAAACCAGTAAAAGGAACGCGATCGGTAACAGGTAAATCCAATAGATGGGTATACTCTTCCAGTGTTGGCATCAACTGATAATCGGGAAGAGTAAAGCAGTGATACACCGGATCATAGAACTGGACCAAAGTTGAGAGAAAACCCTCCTTCATCTTCAGCTTCGTGAGAGGAATAATGGATCCATACTTCTTCCGAAAGTCTACAGAACACTCGATCTCGGGAATTAGACTGATCAACTCATCTATCTTAGGATCCTTGAAACTGTATTTCCCAGTCTTTCTCTTTCCAGAATCCATGGTTTAAAAGTACCTGAGATATTCACAAATAGTCAACCTTTAAATCCCTTGAAATACTGTTTTCTTCAAAAGATGCTTATGAGTGCATGGATGCATGATACAACAATCACACACAAGATTACACATATAGGGTTCATAGGTTCAACGTCAAGAGCATGAGGTCGAAGGTACTACCCATAAGGTATTGGTCTAAAAAGTTATCACCTGCCGAACAAGGTTCTAGAGGTTCTCAGAGTCTACATCCTTCCTTCGGATATTACCAACTTCCCGATTAACTCGGTAATTAGTAATATTCTCAAGAAAGACTCGTCCGAGCGTAGTATCGCGTGACAACTACTTCCAAATTACTCCATTATAGCTTCCGCACTACACCTAAAAGGCCAAGAGGGGTTAGGTAATCTACGGTCCTCAGCTTC
This sequence comes from Vicia faba, assembly GCA_948472305.1. Classification (NCBI taxonomy): domain Eukaryota; kingdom Viridiplantae; phylum Streptophyta; class Magnoliopsida; order Fabales; family Fabaceae; genus Vicia; species Vicia faba. Next base: position 698,449,598 of record OX451740.1, read on the forward strand.
GGCAGGCTCCCAGGTCGAAAGCAGTACGTCTTCCCGATTACTCGGTAAACGACACTATAGTCAAAGGGGCCTCCACTGAGTGGGGGATCTCATGCCTCCTTTTTTGGGATTACTCCCTCAAAGTTAACATGACTATACCGCCCATCCTATCTTAAAGTTTGCCCAAGTCCGGGTATAGGACTTATGAGTAATCACCAAGCACCCTGTAAACCAGGAAAATCCAGAAAAACATATATACAAAATATAACACATAAACAACAATAGCACATATACAGATATAAACAAAGATAGGTTTAACCCACTTAGGGATGGACCAGCAAGAGGTCAATTTGTCCCCAGTGAAGTCTCCATTTTTCTGTAGCGGTAGAAATGTGTAAGACTAAGCCATTGGATTGACTAGACTTCATACAAATCAAAATAAAAATCGCCACCGCGCTTTATTGTTTCCAAAGGAATGGGAAAAGAGAGAATAACCCAAAAAGAGGGGAAAAGATTCAAGGTAAGGGGGTTGGTTATGCAAAGGGAAGGTATTAGCACCCTAAACATCTACGGTACTCCGCAGGAACCTCTTTGAAAAAATATGTATTTTTGGCTATAAAAATGTGTTATATAAAAAATGGATGATGGAGGCGAGAAGAGAAATATTTTTTTAATGATTTTTGCACCCGCCGCGGTTGCGAACCTTTAGTGCCTACGTACCACCTTTCATGCAATAGGGGATCAGGGTACACGTAGTTCCTCTTTTAAAAAGTTTGAAACACAAGTGTGTTGGTTTATTTTATGAGATAAGACATCATCGCAATTGTCCGTGTGAAAAAACATACTTACTACCCACAATCATGAGAAAGGAGAATTTGCATCATCTCAAAGTGGAGGATATGGCTTGGATTTTAAAATCAACAATGTCTCACTCAACACCCAAGTGGAAATATCTCACTTCACTACATATTGTAGAAGTATAGTTGTTTGCATCACTACAAGGATTGACAAGAGTCTAATCTTTTGAGAAAAGTTTAAAGATAAAAGCCAAAGTGGCAAAATGGTTTGAAATGAGATTTATAGACTTTTAGTCTTCTCACAAAAAAAAGGTCAAGGTATTAATAAATTGATTGAAATTTATTTATGAAAATGTTTCGAAGATGCATGGACCTAAGTCAAGGTTTATTATGAAAATGTTTCAAGTTTCAAAACAAGAAGAGTTTTTTTTAAAAGGAGGGAGAAGATTTTTGAAATTAAAGAAGATGGGAGGAGAAGAAGAGGCTATCCTAAAGCATAAGGTAAAAGCTAGGGATAAGAACCATCTAACCAACAAGAAGCTAATACTTGACATTATGATTCAATATAGAATTCCCATTCTTCGGATTGAAACCAAGCAAGCAAAGATACTAGACCTCTTGAGAGAACCAAACTTCAAGTGTTTAAAGTCTTCGCAAAAATTGGGCAGAGTAATGGTTGTATACGGGTGAATTCCAGATTACAAACAAATATCATAATCTCAATAACCTGCACACAAAACAAACAAACAACCCAATGTCTTGAGGTGAACCTCAAGAACTCCAGACAAAATATCAAATAAAGTCACAAAGTCTCCAAGATAGGCCAGGGTCTCTAATCCTAAGTCCAAGAAGTCCATCACTCCATAATGCAAAGGATAGTAACCATGTAGTCCAAGTATCATTAATGATTTGTATGGTTCATGTTGATTATTAGGTGTCTTTAAAAAGAAAGAAAAGCTCAAGTGAGCAAAATAAAAATGACATAAAAGTAAATGCTCAACTAAGCAAAGATGAAAATAGCATGAAATTTAAAATGATAAAAGTAAATGGTACATAAAGCATGAAAATAAAAGCGTAAAGTAAAGTAATTGTTAGTAATTAGTGGTTAGTTGGATGACCATCTTGAAACTTGCATTTGGAACTCATTAGAGGATTGGTAGAACCAAAGCCTCCACACAACAAGTTGCATTTGCTTTTTGTCAAGTATATCATCCATTTTGGAATTCTCACAAGGCAACATGTAATGATCAACAATGTTTAAGTGATCCGCATTGACCAAAGGTGTTGTAGATCCATTAGAGGATTCGTAGAACCAAAGCCTCCACACAATGAATCTCAAGGTTATTGGATCAAAGAGATCAAATTAACATACTTGGGCTTGCAATCATAAGTTTGGGCCACGAATGATCATTTATTCGAATCGGAACAAAATTTAGCGCTATGTTAAGCAATCGTAAGTGGACTTATGTAGAAGTCGCACCTATTTTGAGGCCGGTCAATAGCAATCTATGTACTTCATGTTTGGATAAATGATATAGAGATCACCATCCCTTAACATGTAGCACAATTAAAAAGAAAGGGATAAGATGAAGAGGAATGGGAATGATAAGCTAATTTGGATCACCATTTCAAAATTCTTTCATCTTTAAATTCAACCACTCCTCTAGATGGATTAAAGCACTAAACATATCATTAATCCAAAGCACCAAAAATGAATTAAATAATTCACTCTTAGGTAGATTTGAATTGATGAACATTTATCCAACTTCATCTACATCACAAAGTCCATTGAGTTTAAAGACAAATTGGACATTTAAAATTGCAATCCAAACCAACAATCAAAAGGAATGAGTAGAAAAAGCATTTTGGATCAAAGCTGCCCCAAAACAAGGCAAAAACGTGCATTATGTCCTGGTGTAAATCGATTGCACTATTGTGTAAATCGATTTACACAGTACAATTTTCTAAAAATTATGCAAAATTGCTTCTGTGCAATCGATTGCACTACAGTGCAAATCGATTGCACACAGTTATAGTTGCAAAAACAACATTTTAAAAGGGCAATTTCTTGTTCAAACTTTCCATCAAACACCTTATGATCATGGATCCACTTGAGCACGAAAATTCCATCAAATTATGAGAAAATAACACTATTAGAATCACAAAATAATGCTCAAAGAATCAAACCCAAAGATCAACAAGAGATCACATTGTGAAAGATGAATTATCCAACTTACCAAAGGTAGATCTAGAGAATTATCAAAACAACTTCAAGAATTTGCTTCAATTCAACCACAAGAATGAATTGACCAAGTTTGGATGTAGAGAATTGATGGAGAAAAAGTGTTTGGATGAAGGTATAGCTCAAAGATTAGTAAGCTTCAATGCAAAGCTTACTAACTTTTTGAAAATGGAGCTTTGAATGAATTTGGTAGATGGAGAGAATTGAGAGATTTTTTAGCAAGGTGGATTTGGCTATCAAAAGCTTGAAATTTGAATGAAATGAGAGCTCTATTTATAGATTTTTAGGATTGGGATTAATGGTAATTTGGTAATTGATTCTTGGAGCCAAAATTTGAATTAATGATAACTCTTTCAAAAATTAGAGCCAAAATTTGAATTAATGATAATTCTTTCAAATATTAGAGCCAAAATTTGAATTAATGACAATTCTTTTTTTAAAAATGAAAGATTGGCACTAAAATTTGAATTAATGATACATCTTTCAAAAGTGAAGGAAAATTGGAGCCAAAATTTGACAAGTTTAAAATGCTGATTTTTTTTTATTTTCACACTGTGCAATCGATTGCACTACAGTGCAAATCGATTGCACAGTGTATTTTTTTCAAAAATGGCGCAAAATACACTCTGTGCAATTGATTGCACTTTAAGAGCAATCGATTGCATCGGTGAAAAAAAATGAAAATTTTTAATTCTTTTTCTTTGCAAAATAGAGATTTTAGGAAAATAAGACCAGAAATCCTTATTTGTCAGATGCTTCGACTTGGTACCTACAAAACAAAAATATACAAAGACAAAGACAAATATTTTTTGTATTTTGATTAGAAGTTAGTCAACAACACATATACAAAATACACAACCAAGGTGCTTGGAGATTCCTCAAGAGAAAACTTAAAGATAGGAAAAAAGAGGAAGAACCAACCCTAATGTGATCTTGTTATGATCGAGTTGATATGATATGATAGAGGAATCTTAGGGGCAAAAATTGGGGTACAACAAAGGCGAGTTTTCTGTTTTTCTAACTCTTGATACAGGCATAGTTAGCTTACCATTTGTGAATATAGAATGTATACTTCATTGCTATGAAACTGTACATATCCATAGCTTGCATTTATTTGGTTTGAGTTTAGAGAATTTTAAGTTTGAAGTTCCTGGAAAAATTAGGTTAAGAATTAGAGCCAACAAAATTCTCTCTGATCTTGGACTTATAGTTTTAGTTATGCATATGGTTAGAATCGTGAGGTAAAATGCTATAATGTTCATGTTATCACTTTCCATTTTTATTGAGAAATGAAAAAGTTACAGGGAGTCCGGCTGGCCAAAGGTTGAAGATGAAGTACATGGAAAGGAAGCGTTATATGTTATGTATTTTTGCTTTCATTTAGACTAACGGATGTACAGCCACCCCAGTGGTAAGGCGGCGCGCAAAAATTCCCTAGGTCACGGGTTCGAGCCTTGGCGCTGCCTTTTGCAATTTTTCATACTTTTTTCCACTTTTTTTGTTTGTTTGCAGCATGGGCTTCTGGACATTGGGCCCTATATTTTTGCTAACTTCCTGCCTCCAGTTTACTCATGGCACCCCTGGCCCATATATTTTTATTATTCATTTTATTTTCATTTCTATTTTATTAAATATATTTTCCTTAATAATAAAAATAAAAAAAATAAAAAATGATCAATATTATATTTTGTTTTATTTTATTTTATTTTATTTTATTTTATTTTATTTTATTTTATTTTCTCATAAAAAATATTTTTATTTAGTTATATATTATCTATTTTTGTTAAATAAATTTGTAAATTAAAATAGAATTAGGTTAAATACTTATTTTTCTTCATACCTATTAAATATTTATTTTAACATATAAAAAGCCAAAATACTTCATAAATACCATATATTTTTTTCAATACAAAAATACAAAAATACTTAAAGAAATTTATTTCCTTTTAATAAATTAGAATTAGGGTTTAATCAAAATCTTTTCTAAAAAACAATTTCCTTCCTTAATTAATCTGAAATAATCTTGATTTATTCATTAGGTTTAGGATTAAAACTTTTTCACATAAAAACCAAACAAAATTCTTCTTTTGTATTCACATGTCCTTGCATATTTAATTTATTTTGTACATTATTTATTCTAATACTTGTATAAATTCAATTTGGTTGTAATATATTAATTAGGTTTATATTATTGCAATCCCCATTCATCAATTGTATACCCCCCTCCCACAAAAGGTTGTAATAACGCAGTAATCTTTAAATTTCGCAATTTATGGCTTTACATAACATGTTAGTAATTAGGGTTTGTATGGCAAGATAAAATCAACCAAATATAAAACCCTAATCCAAGACAAAATCAAACATGAAAATGACACACTTGCACACAAGCACTTCTAGGGTTACCCAACTTGGTTGCCTTGTACAAAAATGACCATATTACGCATGTAAAGTGTCTTAGAAAAAACAAACAAATATAAGATCATAGACCCTCGATGACGCTATTCAAAGTTGCCTTACAAAAATGATCTTAGTCCCTCAAAAATGCTAAGATACTTTGCAACATTGCTGATCATGGTTATACGATGACCCGCGCCCGTCCCGTTAACATCTGAAGATAGGGTTGCTTACCAAATCAATGGTAAGACAACATGTCAAAGGAAAAGAAAATGAACAAGAAAGACTTTTGAGTAGGTAGATTGCTCCTAACTACTTGCTCCATTTCAAAACAAACATCCTTGCTATTTTCAAAACAATCACATACACATTCAAAACATCTTATAAAACTTGAAAACATCTTTGTATACATTCTTACGAACGAGAATCATTACAAATATTGCCTAAACAAAGGTCTCTTTACAAATTACTTTCAAAAACCACACAAAAGCATAATTTCAAAACAAAAGCAAGTGATCAAGCAAGTAACTAAGAGCTCATGGAAAACCATGGATGAAAAGGGTCTAATACCTTCCCTTTTTATAATCTACCCCCCGAACTCAAGAAACAATCTCAAAGGTCTTTCTTGTGCTTTTTCACCTTTCCTTTTGGATAAAAGAAAAGTCGATGGCGACTCTTTCTAACCGCAACATTTGCGATAAAATGCAAAACCTTCAAGTCAGTTCTCCCACCGTATCACAGAACTGACGACTCTGCTGGGGATTTTCTAAAAGTGGGGTTACCTTAGGGATTAGATCACATTTACTTGCTTACATTGTTTGACTTGTATGCTTTACATTATGGTTCTTTGTTTGGGTCTGAATCCTCTACCCGGATTTGGGATACAGTATAGGTAAGTAGCAATATGTTGTGGAAACTGTGCGGGGTATACCGACATGGTCTAAGCAATAGCTACGTTAGTGCAACATATTTGGGGGTACCGGTAGCCTTTGAGTTAATCAAAGAGAATACGGGGCCACTGAGTGATGTCATGAAGCACTAATGAACTTCTAGAACCTTTACTTGACCAACTTGGCCTTTAGGATGTAGTGAGATGACCAGCTTTGGTGCAGTCCGAAGTTGGTAGATACTCGATACTACACTCATTGAGGTTTGGTTTCTTGGGAAATTTCGGTCGCCATTAAAGAGGCTTGAGCTGAAATAATGACCAAGGAAACAATCCGGTGATATTGACCTCCTTAGAACCCGGTCACTATTACTAGGACAGGTTTAAGCCAACTAAACTTCAAGAGGGTACTTACCTATAAAACTCCATGCAAGCCTAAGCCTAGGACTTGTTTTCTCTGCTTGTATATGCATACTTGTACATAACATCATGGACATCATGAACATCATATACATTCACTAACCATTTCAAGGATTTTGGGGATTCATCTTTGTTCTTGTTTTGTAGGATATGGATTCACTTCGCAGGAAAACTATTCAAGTCAACCTTGTGAGAATTCCTCCATAACTAAAGGAGCTAGTTTCAAGAATTCCTGAGAACTCTCCATTCACCGAGAGACATGGTCGTCTACTCAACTTGGTCACCTCTAACACAGATAAGGATATGATGAAGGTGCTCTTTCAGTTCTTTGATCCTTTGCACCATTGCTTCACATTTCCCGACTATCAACTTGTGCCTACTTTGGAAGAATTCTCCCAACTCTTGAGGATTCCCATTCTCAATCAACTACCTTTCAACGGTACGGAAAGAGATCCAAATCCAGAAGAGATTTCTCAATCTCTACACTTGCACTCATCTGATGTCACAACTCATTGGGAAACAAGGAGTGGTGTCCAAGGTTTCCTAGAAAGTTCCTATTTGAGAAAGCCCAAAGCTGCTGGAATTCCCTAGACTTGCAAGCCTTTAAGGAAATTGTGGCTCTCCTCGTCTATGGGATTGTTTTGTTTCCAAATCCTGACCAACTCATAGATGTCAATGCCGTCAAAATCTTCATATCACGCAACCCGGTGCCTACATTGCTAGGGGATATCCTACACTCTTTTCACACTCACACAATGAGGAAAAGAGGTGTCCTCATGTGTTGTGCTCCTCTCTTGGCAAGATGGTTTATTTCTCATCTTCCCCAATCAATCTTAAAGAATGAGCAAGGTTCAAGGTGGTCACAAAGGTTGATGGCGCTCAAACATTCAGACATTCATTGGTGCTCCCGTTCCAAAGAGAATGTTGTCATTGTCGACCATTGTTGAGAATTTCCTAATGTCCCTTTACTTGGCGTTAGGGGAGGAATCACCTACAACCCATGTTTAGACTTAAGGCAGTTTGGTTATGCCAGAAGGGATGGCCCGCACGAGATATTGATTCAAGGTTTGGTATTCGACTACGACAACGACGATCAAGGTCTTCGCCAGAGATTTATCCGAGCTTGGAGGATGCTAAACAAGATGGACAACAAGACTTTCGGACACAAGAATTCCATCCCTATTGAGCCTTACCTCAAATGCGTACGAACTCGTGCTCAGAGTCTTATGATGCCTTACCCCTCCATTCTCCTGGTAATCATTGAGCCTGTTAAGGAAGGAGATGTTCCATACACTATCCTACATCCTGACATGCCCACATCTCTTAAAGACCTACAAAGGGATTGGATACAACTCAAAGGAGAGCGAGATACTTTCGAAGCCCAATTCTACGCAAGTAAGAAGAAGGTTTTGGAGCTCACTTGGCTACTTCATAAGGAGCAAACTCTGAATGCCTACATTGCACCAAAGAGTGTGCGCACTACCTTTTTATCTTAGAGTTTTATATTATTTTGTCCAAGGGGCATTGATGTACTCAAACTTTATCTTATTAATATAACGTGTGTTTCCTTTTTGTCTAAAAAACAAATTTGAATATTTGAAATCCTTGAAAACATTTCATATGCACCTATCCTTCATCATAGCATAAACAGGTCTTTTGCAACAAGTCTCCTCATCTCTCTACTGTTTATTTCAGTAAGATGGGTCTCTAGCAAACAGTGCAAGATCTTCAAGCTTAGAATACGTAGTTTCAACAGTTGCTCATGACCCTAGCCAAGGGGCAAGAAGAGCTGAAGACTCTGCTGGCTGAAGAGAGGAAAAGGAAAACAAAGAAGGTAACTGAAGTCTTAAACATGGGGAGAAGATTTCAGGGGCAGACAAGAAGGACGTTGAATTTTACAACAACATCTGGTAAAGGAGAAGGGAAAGGCAAGGAAACAGCTGTCCCATCAGAATCGGAAGAAGAGAAAGACTACTCTGAGGAACAGTATCCTCCAGCTGATGACAAGTACAGACATCTCGAAGAGCGTTTAAGCCCGGTGGAAATACAAAAGGTGTCGGGCTTAGACTTTGAAGAATTGGGACTAGTGTCGGGGATTGTGATTCCTCCGAAATTCAAAGTACCTATGTTTGCAAAATATGATGGAGTCTCATGCCCTAAAATGCATCTCCGGTCATACGTGAGAAAAATTCAACCCCACATTGCTGATAAAGACTTATGGGTACATTTCTTCTAAGACAGTCTGTCAGGTACTCAACTTGACTGGTTCTACCAACTAGAAAGGGCTAATGTTCATAATTGGGAAGATCTTGTCGCAGCTTTCTACAAGAAATATCAATACAATGCTGATTTGGCGCCTACCCATACTCAACTCCAGAGTATGGCCATGGCTTTCAATGAAGGTTTCAAGGATTACACACAAAAATGGAGAGATTTGGCTGGAAGAGTTCAACCCCCTCTGTCTGAAAGGGAATTGGTAGACATGTTCTTAGGCACCTTATCTGGTCCCTTTTTCAACCATTTAATCGGAAGTTCATTTGCAGGCTATACTGAACTAATATTGATCAGAGAAAGGGTGGAAGCTGGCATAAAAAGTGGAAAGATTCAGAAGGATTCATCTTCTTCTACAGCTGTAAGGAAACCTTTCATCGATAAGAAAGAGATAGCTGTTGTATATCCGCAAATAAACCAAGAGAGGACCGAACGCTGACCAATGGTGGGGGATGTTATGATTCCAAAGCCTATGTATGATCAACAAAGAAGTAATCAACCAAGGGTGGAAAGGCCAGTCAGGAAATTCACTATAATTAACATGACTATGTCTCAAGTATTACCGTATCTTATGAGATCCAACTTGGCAACCTTGAAAGAAGCTCCGAAAAACCCCAATACAACATCCCCTCATTATCACCCCAATTCCCGTTGCGCATATCACTCTGAAAGTCCTGGTCATGATACTAATAACTGTTGGGCCTTGAAAAAAAATACAAGACCTCATTGAAGCAAAAGAAATTGAGTTTGATGCGCTCGAGAAGCCAAATATCATTTCTTCTCCTATGCCCAGACATGGCCATAATACCAATGTAGTTGAAGAAGATTTGTTTGTTACCACAGTTGATGAACTCATGACTCCACTTCCGACCGTTAAGATAAACTTGTTAAAAGTCGGTGTATTCCGGGTTGTAATGAAGTTTTCTATCTTTGCTTGTCCTCAACAACTGATTGTCCTTTGTTGAAAGCAGGAATCTAGCGCCTGATAGATAATAAAGAGATTTTGTTTGAAAGTACTCTTGTTTCACCTATTCCTATTGAAGATGTTTCAATCATTACCATTTCCACCAATTCTTCCAAGGTCTCCACCAAAAGACCCGTTAGAATTACATCAGTTTCGAAAGCAGCTCCACTAATAATCACAATGCTTGGGCCAGTCCCATATAAATCAGACAAGACCGTGCCATAGAATTACGGAGGGGATATTTACTACCATGGTATCAAACAAGACTGGACGGCTGCCGAAGAGATAAATTCTGAAAAAGAAGATGCTGACATCAGTAATATTGCCGGAACTAGTAAAATTACACGAAGCGGTAGGATCTTTTCTCTAGAAATCGCTCCCCCAAAAGTAGTTTCTGGACCCGTGATCATCCCTGTGGCTGCTCCAAAGGTTACTTTCGTACCCATAATCATCTTTGCAAGTGCTCCTATTGACGAAGACGTTACAACCCCTGTTATCATTCCTACCAACACTCCTGCTAATGAAACTCAAGGAAAGAGTATTCAAGTGGAGATTGTCCGGACGAAGGCTCAATCACTGACTATCCCTGAGACATCCAAGAAAGAAATGGAGGAGATCCTAAAAATTATAAAGAGGAGCGACTGCGATGTAGTTGAATAATTGGGGAAAACTCCCTCCAAAATCTCCATGCTGGCATTACTACTGTGTTCTGAGGCACACGCAAAAGCCTTGGTGAAGTTTCTAAAAACAGCCCATGTGCCTCAAGAGACATCTGCTGATCAATTCCAAGACTGCATGGCTAGCCTAACTGCGGATAACAGCTTAGGCTTCTTAGATGCTGAACTAACACCGAGGGGAAGAAAGCACAATGAGGCATTACATGTCTCAGTAGAATGCAGGGGCATAACTCTGGCCCATATTTTGGTGGATACTAGCTCATCCCTGAATGTATTACCCAAAAAAGCTCTCGACATAGTTGACTGTGAAGGGTTGACTTTGAAACTAAGCTACATAGCGGTAAGGGATTTTGACGGTTCTATGAGGATGGTGCACGGGGAAGTGGATATCCCCATAAAGGTTGGAACTCAAACATTCAATTCAACCTTTTACGTAATGGATATCCACCCTTCTTACTCCTGCTTGCTAGGCCGGCCATGGATCCATAATGATGGCGTTGTTACCTCTACACTGCACCAGATGCTGAAATATCTAGTCCAAGGGAAAATTATCACTGTACATGGAGAGGAAGAATACATGATCATCCATCTCAATTCCTTCAGATATGTGGAATTGGACGGTGAATTCATTGAAACTCCATTTCAACACTTTGAAGAGGTCCCCCAAGAGGTGGCGGTAACCAAGGTTGTTCCCAAGATTACAAGACCTCCACTCTGAATGTCATCACTAAAGGACGCCAAAGAAGTGGTAGAGGAAGGTGGATGCACCATCTGGGGGAAACTTCCGGATATCCCGTATAAGTCTGACAAGTTTGGCTTAGGTTTCACTTTAAGTGCTCAAAAGGTTGTACATCGTGCCCACGCTGGAGGCCACCCTTGAAGATTAGCAACCGTGATATCAACACGATAGAAGATGGTGAAGATGGCTGCAACCTGGAGGAATGGATCTTTTTGACTGTCAATGGAGGGCTCAGCAATTGGGAGGCCAAAGATTTCATCCCAATCACTTTCATCCCTCAGTAATTTATCTTTACATTTTGTTGGATCTGTAATATTTAAAACAATTCGCACTCTTAAAACCTTGTGTCTTACTCGAGGCACAATGGTCCATTTGTAAGGGTTATTATTTCATCTTCATATGACATCAATGAATCATGGACGTTTTCGCATACAAACTTTTGTGCTCATTGTTTTTATTTTACATTTTACTTTCTTTCAAAGATAGTTATACCCTTACACACACCCACACTCACAATGCAGGTATACATCCATTATGGATTCCATGGGTAACGATACTGTTATGACCTTTTTTGACTCTGAGAATTTGATCTACCAAGACGAAGACGAAGGTGAGGAAGATTGTGAAGTACCAGGAGAACTGGCCAGATTGCTACAACAAGAATAAAGAACCATTCAGCCTCACGAGGAACCCGTAGATACAATCAACTTGGGTACCGAAGAAGATAAAAAAGAGGTAAAGTGGGTACCAATCTAGAACCTAGTGTCAAGGAGCGTCTGATTCAGGTGTTGCATGATTATGTCGAAGTCTTTTCCTGGTTGTATGAAGATATGCCAAGACTTGATGGAGATATTGTGGTACATCGTCTGCCTACAAGAGAGGATTGTTCGCCAGTAAAGCAAAAGGTACGTCGAATTAGGCCTGATATGTCAAAAAAGATTAAAGTAGAGGTCATGAAGCAATTTAACGCTGGATTCTTAGTTGTCACCTCTTACCCCCAATGGGTTGCCAATGTTGTTCCCGTGCCCAAAAAGGACGGAAAAAAGCGAATGTGTGTGGACTACCGAGATCTGAATAAGGCAAGCCCTAAGGATGACTTTCCACTCCCCCACATTGATATCCTAGTTGACAATACGGCACAACACAAAGTGTTTTCCTTCATGGACGGATTCTCAGGATACAACCAAATCAAAATGGCACCTGAGGACATGGAGAAAACAACATTTGTCACACAGTGGGGCACATTTTGCTACAAGGTGATGCCATTCGGACTAAAAAATGCTGGGGCAACCTATCAGCGCGCCATGGTAGCTTTATTTCACAACATGATACATCATGAAATAGAAGACTATGTGGATGATATGATAGCCATATTGCAAACAGAAGAGGAGCACCTTGATCACTTACAAAAACTGTTTGAGAGACTGAAGAAGTACAAGCTAAGGTTGAATCCAAACAAGTGCACATTCGGGGTACGGTCTGGTAAGCTCCTAGGTTTTATTGTCAATAACAAAGGTATTGAGGTCGATCCTGCCAAAGTTAAAGCAATACAAGAGATGCCTGCTCCTCGTACTGAGAAGGAAGTCAGAGGATTCTTGGGACGTTTGAATTATTTTGCCAGATTCATTTTTCACCTGACAACTACTTGTGAGCCAATCTTCAAACTATTGAAGAAAGATCAAGTAGTCAAATGGAATGATGAATGACAAGTTTCTTTTGATAAAATAAAAGAGTACTTACAAGAGCCTCCTGTATTGATGCCACCAGTCAATGGAAGACCGTTGATTATGTATCTGACTTTTTTATAAAATTCAATCGGGTGTGTATTGGGGCAGCATGACGAGTCTGGCCAAAAAGAGCACGCTATTTAATACCTGAGCAAAAAGTTTAGTGACTGTGAAACCAGATATTCACTGCTCGAGAAAACTTGCTGCGTTCTGGCATGGGCTTCTCACCGGCTAAGACAGTATATGCTAACTCATACTACTTTGTTGATATCTAAAATGGATTCGATAAAAATACATCTTCGAGAAGCCTGCTCTTTCTGGGAGAATAGCTAGATGGCAGATGATCCTGACAGAGTACGACATATAGTATACTACCCAGAAAGCTATAAAGGGAAGTGTACTAGCCGATCACCTTGTTCACCAAGCTGTAGAACACTACCAGTCCATGAAATTCAAATTTCCGGATGAAGACATCATGACATTAGACAACTACGAAGAAATTAGGCCATATGAAGGACCTGAACAAGGATCCCGATGGACCCAATTCTTTGACAGAGCCTCCAATGCACTCGACAATGGTATTGGTGTTGTACTCGTATCTCCGGAAGGTTGTCATACTCCCTTTACTTCCAGACTTTGCTTCAATTGTACAAACAACATGGCGGAATACGAAGCATACATCTTTAGTCTCAGAGCTGCCATAGACTTGGGGATCAAATCCTTGGAAGTATTCGGAGACTCAGCCTTGGTCATCAGTCAGATCAAAGGGGAATGGGACACCAAACACCCAAACCTTATCCCTTATAAAGAACATGTTTTGACATTGCTACCACATTTTCAGGAGATTACCTTCGAGCACTTCCCGCGAGAAGAAAATCAGCTAGCAGACGCTCTAGCTACAATGTCATCTATGTTTAAACTTAATTGGGATAACGAGGCTCCCCAGATCACAATCGAACGAATGGATGAACCAGCACACTGTCACGAGATTAATACTGAAGAAGTAATGGACCAGTCTTGGTTTCATGAAGTCAAAAGGTATCTCGAGGATCAAGAATATCCAGAAGGAGCTTCAATCAATGATAAAAAGTTCTTAAGCAGATTCTCTGCTAAGTTCTTCCTTAGTAATGGCATCCTGTATAAACATAATCATGACTCGGTGTTACTTCGGTGCATAGATAAGTTTGAAGCTGAAAGGATCATGGCCGAATTACACGAAGGCACTTTTGGAACTCATTCCAGTGGGCATACAATGGCAAAGAAAATCCTACGGGCAGGCTATTACTGGTCTACCATGGAGGCAGATTGCTATCAACACTCCTGAACCTGCCATAAGTGCCAAATTTATGCTAACAAGGTGCACATACCTCTGGTTCCTATGAATGTCTTGACGGCTCCCTGACCCTTTGCTATGTGGGGAATTGATATGATTGGGGAAATCAAGCCGACAACCTCCAATGGACACCGCTTTATCTTAGTGGCCACTGATTATTTTACAAAGTGGGTGGAGGCATCTTCCTTCGCTTCCGTCACCAAGAATGTTGTTGCCCGTTTCATCAAGCAAAATCTCATTGGCCGATACGGTATCCCAGAAAGGATCATCACTGACAATGTTAAAAATCTCAACAACACTATGATCACTACATTGTGCGAGCAATTAAAGATTCAACATCACAATTCTTCTCCCTATCAGCCGAAGATGAATGGTGTTGTAGAAGCTGCAAATAAAAACATTTAAAATATCATATAGAAAATGACAGTCACATACAAAGACTGGCAAGAGATGTAACCGTTCACTCTCCACGGATATCGTTCCACGGCTTTCACATCAACTAGGGCAACACCCTATTCTTTGGTTTACAACATGGAAGTTGTCCTGCCTATTGAGGTTCATATCCCCTCTCTGAGGATTATGAAGTATGAAAGATTAAACAAAGACGATTGAATCCAGACTCGACTTGATCAACTGAACTTGATTGATTAAAAGAGACTTACTGCTGTTTGCCATGGTCAAATGTATCAAAAATGGATGATCAAGGCTTTCAACAAGAAAGTTAGATGCCAAGTATATCAAGTTGGGGATCTAGTGATCAAACGCATCATCTTACCACAAGGTGATCCCAGAGGCAAATGGACTCCTACCTATGAAGGACCATTTGTAATCAAAAACATTTTCTCTGGTGGAGTAATGATCTTGACCACCATGGATGGTGATGACCTGCTGCACCCTGCTGTTGTACCCCAATTTTTGCCCCTAAGATTCCCCTATCATATCATGTCAACTTGATCATAACAAAATCACATTAGACTTGGTTCTTTCTCTTTTTCTATCTCATATCTTTAAGTTTTCTCTTGAGGAATCTCTAAGCACCTTAGTTGTGTATTTTGTATATGCGTTGATAATTAACCTCTAACTAAAATACAAAAAATATTTGTCTTTGTCCTTGCAAAATTGTGTTTTGTAGGCACCGAGTCAAAGCATTCAACAAATAAGGTTTTCCGGTATTATTTCCCGAAAATCTCTTTTTTGCAAAGAAAAATAAAATAATTAAATTTTTTTCATTTTTTTGTTCACCTGAACAATCGATTGCTCCCATAGCGCAATCAATGGCACAGAGTGTATTGTGCATAATCTTTGAAAAAATAACTTTGTTTTCAGCATTCAAAAAAAACAAAAAAAAATTCAGTATGTTTCGAAACATACACGTTATGTGTCGACTCATGCAAAGTTGATTGATTATGTATTGTGTCGAAGTAGCAGCTTGCATCGACCCATAGAGGCTTGTTTCAACTCATCCTGCTTTGTATAACTAGCATGTTTTGACACATACATGTTATGTGTCGACTCATGCAAAGTTGATTCATTATGTATTGTCTCGAAGTAGCAGCTTGCATCGACCCATAAAGGCTTGTTTCGACTCATCCTGCTTTGTATAACTAGCATGTTTCGACACATACATGTTATGTTTCGACTCATGCAAAGTTGATTGATAATGTATTGTGTCGAAGTAGCAGCTTGCATCGACCCATATAGGCTTGTTTCGACTCATTCTACTTTGTATAACTAGCATGTGTCAACACATACATGTTATGTATCGACTCATGCAAGTTGTTTGATTCTCTTTTGTATTGAAATAGTAGCTTGTATCGATCCATAGAAGCTTGCGTCGACTCATGCTGTGTTATACAACTAGCATGTATCGACGCATACGACTCTTGTGTCGACTCATAGCAGCAAAACAAACGTGATTTTTTGAAAAAAGCCAGCAATTTCAAATCTGTCATCTTTTTTGCTCCAATTTTTCTGCATAATTTGAAAATTATATCATTAATTCAATTTTTGTCTCCAAGAATCAATTACCAAATTACCACTAATCCCAATCCTAAACTCTATAAATAGAGCCCTCATCTCATTCAAATTTCAAGCTTTTGATAGCCAAAATCACTTTGCTAAAAAATCTCTCAATTCTCTCCATCTACCAAATTCACTCAAAGCTCCATTTTCAAAAAGTTAGTAAGCTTTGCATTGAAGCTTACTAATCTTTGAGCAAAACCTTCATCCAAACACTTTTTCTTCATCAATTCTCTACATCCAAGCTTTGATAATTGATTCTTGTTGTTGAATTAAAGCAAATTCTGAAAGTTGTTTGATAATTATCTAATTCTACCTTTGGTAAGTTGGATCATCGCCTTTCACAATGTGATCTCTTGTGGATTTCTGGTTTTGATTCATTGAGCACTGTTTTATGATTCCATTAGTGTTATTTTCTCATAATTTGATGGAATTTTCATGCTCAATTGGATCCATGATCATAAGGTGTTTGATGAAAAGATGGAACAAGAATTTGATCCTTGAGATGCTGTTATCGACAGATTTTAACAGGTTGCAATCAATTGTTGTAACATTGAAATTGTTTGTCACAGAAAATTGATTTGAAAAAAACTGCACTGATGCAATTGGTAGCTGTCGGAGCACAATTGATTGTAACAGTGTCAAAAATACTTTTTCTTCCTTATTTTGGGGTTGTTTCGACTCAAATATTTTTTTCTGCTCACTCTCTTTGATGGATAATTTGGATTGAAATTTTAAATGTCCAATTTGTCTTTAAACTCAATGGACTTTGTGATGTAGATGAAGTTGAATAAATGTTCATCAATTCAAATCTACCTAAGAGTGAATTGTTTAATTCATTTTTGGTACTTTGGATTAATGATATGTTTAGTGCTTTAATCCATCTAGAGGAGTGGTTGAATTTAAAGATGAAATAATTTTGAGATGGTGATCCAAATTAGCTTATCATTCCCCTCCCTCTTCATCTTATCCCTTTCTTTTTTAATTGTGATACATGTTAAGGGATGGTGATCTCTATATCATTTATCCAAACATGAAGTACATAGATTGCTATTTACCAGCCTCAAAATAGGTGCGACTTCTACATAAGTCCACTTACGATTGCTTAATATAGCGCTAAATTTTGTCCCGATTCGAATAAATGATCATTCGTGGCCCAAACATATGATTGCAAGCCCAGATATGTTAATTTGATCTTTTTGATCCAATAAACTTGAGATTCATTGTGTGGCGGCTTTGGTTCTACCAATCCTATAATGGATCTACAACACCTTTGGTCAACGCGGATCACTTAAACATCGTTGATCATTAAATGTTACTTTTGAGGATTCCAAAATAGATGATATACTTGACAAAAAGAAAATGCAACTTGTTGTGTGGAGGCTTTGGTTCTACCAATCCTCTAATGAGTTCCAAATGCAAGTTTTAATATGGTCATCCAACTAACCACTAATTTCTAACAATTGACTTTAATTTATGCTTTTAGTTTTTATGCTTTATGTACCATTTAATTTAAGCATTTAAATTCCATGCAATTTTTTTATTTTTCTCATTGAGCATTTATTCTTATGCCATTTTTATTTTTTGCTCACTTGAGCATTTACTTTTATGTCATTTTTATTTTGCTCACTTGAGCTTTTCTTTTCCTTTTAAAAAAAACACCTAATAATCAACATGAACCATAAAAATCTTTAATAATACTTGGACTATTTGGTTACTATCCTTGGCATTATGGAGTATTGGACTTCTTGGACTTCTTGGACTTAGGATTAGAAACCTTGGCCTATCTTGGAGACCTTGTGATCTTTATTTGATATTTTGTCTAGAGTTCTTGAGGTGTACCTCAAGACATTGGGTTGTTTGTTTGTTTTGTGTGCGGGTTATTGTGATTACATAATTTGTTTGTAATCTGGAATTCACCCGTATAAAGCCGTTACTCTGCCCAATTTTTGCGAAGACTTAAAACACTTGAAGTTTGGTTCTCTCAAGAGGTCTAGTATCTTTTCTTGCTTGGTTTCGATCCGAAGAATGGGAATTCTATATTGACTCATAATGTCAAGTATTGGCTTCTGGTTGGTTAGATGGTTCTTATCCTTAGCTTTTACCTTACACTTTAGGATAGTCTCTTCATCTCCTCCCATCTTCTTTAAGTTCAAATATCTTCTCCCTCCTTTTAAAAACTCTTCTTATTTATAAACTTGAAACACTTTCATAATAAACTTGGACTTAGGTCCATGCATTTTCAAAACATTTTCATAAATAAATTTCAATCAATTTAATAATACCTTGACATTTTTGTGAGAAGACTAAAAGTCAATCAATCTCATTTCAAACCATTTTTGCCACTTTGGCTTTTTATTTTAAAACTTTTCTTAAAATATTAGACTCTTGTCAATCCTTGTAGTGATGCAAACAACTATACTTTTACAATATGTAGTAAAGAGAGATATTTTCCACTTGGGTGTCGAGGGAGGCATTGTTGATTTTAAAATCCAAGCCATATCCTCCACTTTGAGACGATGCAAATTCTCCTTTCTCATGATTCTGAGTAGTAAGTATGTTTTCCACACGGACAATGACGATGATGTCTTATCTCATAAAATTAACCAACACACTTGTGTTTCAAATTTTTAAAAGAGGAAATACGTGTACCCTGATCCCCTATTGCACGAAAGGTGGTACGTAGGCACTAAAGGTTCGCAACCGCGGAGGGTGCAAAAATCATAAAAAAATATTTCTTTTCTCACCTCCACCATCCATTTTATATATAACACATTTTTATAGCCAAAATATACAGATTTTTCAAAGAGGTTCCTGCAGAGTATCGTAGATGTTTAGGGTGCTAATACCTTCCCTTTGCATAACCAACCCCCTTACCTTGAATCTTTCCCCCTTTTTTGGGTTATTCACTCTTTTCCCATTCCTTTGGAAACAATAAAGCACGGTGGCGATTTTTATTTTGATTTGTATAAAGTCTAGTCAATCCAATGGCTTAGTCTTGAACATTTCTACCACTACAGAAAAATGGCGACTTCACTGGGGAAAGATTGACCTCTTGCTGGTCCATCCCTAAGTGGGTTGAGCCTATCTTTGTTTATATCTGTATATGTGTTATTGTGTTTATGTGTTATATTTTGTATATATGTTTGTTTGGATTTTCCTGGTTTACATGGTGCTTGGTGATTACTCATAAGTCCTATACCCGGACTTGGGAAAACTTTAAGATAGGACGGGCGGTATAGTCATGTTAACTTTGAGAGAGTAATAACAAAAAAGGAGGCATGAGATCCCCCACTCAATGGAGGCCCCTTTGACTGTAGTGCCGTTTACCGAGTAATCAGGAAGACGTACTACTTTTGACCTGGGAGCCTGCTGAAGCTGAGGACCGTAGATTACCTAACCCATCTTGGCCTTTTAAGTGTAGTGCGAAAGCTATGACGGAGTAATCCGGATATAGTTGTCACTGGATACTACACTCGGACGAGTCTTTCTTGAGAATATTACTAATTACCGAGTTAATCGGGAAGTTGGTAATATCCGAAGGAAGGATGTAGACTCTGGGAACCTCTTAGAACCTTGTTCGGCAGGTGATAACTTTTTAGACCAATACCTTATGGGTAGTACCTTCGACCTCATGCTCGTGACGTTCAACCTATGAACCCTATATGTGTGATCTTGTGTGTGATTGTTGCATCATGCATCCATGCACTCATAAGCATCTTTTGAAGAAAACAATATTTCAAGAGATTTAAAGGTTGACTATTTATGAATATCTCAGGTACTTTTAAACCATGGATTCTGGAAAGAGAAAGACCGGGAAATACAGTTTCAAGGATCCTAAGATAGATGAGTTGATCAGTCTAATTCCCGAGATCAAGTGTTCTTCAGACTTTCGGAAGAAGTATGGATCCATTATTCCTCTCATGAAGCTGAAGATGAAGGAGGGTATTCTCTCAACTTTGGTCCAGTTCTATGATCCGGTGTATCACTGCTTTACTTTTCCCAATTATCAGTTGATGCCAACACTGGAAGAGTATTCCTATCTATTGGATTTACTTGTTACCGATCGTGTTCCTTTTACTGGTTTAGAGGGTGAGCCAAAACCACATAAGATTGCTGCTTTGATTCATCTTGGGAAGTCTGAGGTAGAAGCCCATATGACTGCCAAAGGAGGGATTAGAGGATTACCAGCTCAGTTCTTATTGGAGAAAGCTCGTTACTTTTCCAGGATGAAGAGTACGGTTGCTTTTGAGGCCATCTTTGCTTTACTCGCCTATGGATTATTCTTATTTCTCTAATGTGGACAAATTTGTCGACATTAACGCTATCAGGATTTTTATGATTGGAAACCTGGTTCCTACACTGTTGGGTGATGCTTATTACTCTATTCATCTGCAGAGTTCCTATCATGGGGGAATGATTATCTGTTGCACGCCTTTGTTGTACCGGTGGTTTATCTCTCATATGCCTCAGTCTGATGCTTTTTGGTATGTCAAGAAGGAACCCCGTTGGGCTCCTAAGATCATGGCACTTACTCACTCGAATATTGATTGGTATCATCGAGCTTGCCAGGATGTGGAGGTTATTGAAAGTTGTGGTAGTTTCTCCAATGTACCTCTTCTTGGTACAAAGGGAGGATTAACTATAACCTTGTTCTTGCACGGTGACAGCTTGGTTACCCGATGAGGGATAAACCGAATAGTATTCATTTGAGTAGTTTCTTTCTGAAGGAAGGAGAAGACCACAGGGAAGCTAGGGAGAAGATTGTGAAGGCCTGGCGTCACATTCATAAGAAGAGTAGGAAGGATTTGGGACCTAGAGGTGATGTTTCTTTGGAGCCATATCTTTAGTGGGTCCGATCGAGAGCCATTCAGTTGAAGATGTTGTATACTCGGGAGACACCCATGCCTGATTTGTTTGCGAAGATCACTTCTCCCTTTTTAGATGATCTATAAGAGCTACAACTTGCTTTGGTTAGGATGCAACAGGAAAGGGATGCTTGGAAGAACAAGTTCCAGACTTTAGAGGGTTCCTACAGAGTAGACCTGCAGGAGAAAGATGATTTGATCGAGATCCTTGAGAGTCGAGCGGTGGAGTCTATGGAGAGGCAAGGGGATTTATTTTATCCTAAGCCTCAAACAGGTGTTGATTACTCACTTCCTGCTTCAGATGATTGGAAGGAGGTTGCCATCAGACATGTGGAAGAAAACCAGAGGTTGAGGGCTCAGATTGTCAGGCTCACAGGGAAGCGCCAACGTACAGATTGATCTCCATTAGTTCCTCTTCTCAGGATTTTAGATTGTATTTTCATATTGTACTTGGGATCATTTAAACTTGTAATCCATTTTGAAGTTATTATAATAAAGAATTTTTTAGTATTTCAAAAGCTTTATTACTTGGATGTTTGCAATATGTCTATAAACCATAAATCCCTTGAAATATTAAATGATAAAGTAAAAATAATCATATGCATTGCATATCATGCATCATATTGCACATATTTCTTGCATTAGTTATGCATATCCAGGGATCTTACCCAGCTTCTTTACTTCACTCAGCAAGCTGACTCATCACTACAACACTCGGGCTAATTTCAAAAAGAAGATGGATAACTTAGAACAGGAGAATCGCGAGCTGCGCGAAGAAGTTTCCGCTTTGAAGGCTAGCATGGCCAATCTGACTACTCTGATGGAAGCTCTGGTGGTTGCTCAGAATCAGCCACCGAGTGTTCAACCTCAACCAACAAGGGCAAATGCTTAAGTTCCTACTGTTCCTGTATCCGCTACTCCGGTTGTTGTTCAAAACCGTATGCCTCAGGGTTATCCATGGGGAATGCCAGAGAATTTTGCACTTGAAGGTCTCAATATTGGCCCTCAAGATGCTCCAGTGGTTCCAAATGTTGTTACTCCTGCACCTCCTGTGGTGCATACTGTTCCTGCTGCACCTCCTTCGGTGAATTTGGTTCCGTTTGTTAATGAAGATATGAGTCGTCCTTTCCCTCCGCCGAGTGAAGACTTGGGTCTTTATGAAAGAATGGATGATTTCCAAGAACAGTTTGATAGAATGCAAAGAGAGATGAAGGCTCTTAGGGGAAAAGAGTTATTTGGGAAGAATGTGAATGAGCTGTGTTTGGTCCCGAATGTTAAAGTGCCTGCTAAGTTCAAGGTCCCGGAATTTGAGAAGTACAAGGGAAACACTTGCCCTCGTGCTCATTTAGTGATGTATGTAAGAAGAATGTCTACCCACACCGATGATCAGCGTCTGCTGATTCACTTTTTCCAGGATAGTCTGACCGGCGCATCGTTGAAATGGTACATGAGTTTAGACAACGCCAACATCCATACTTTTAATGATTTAGGAGAAGCATTCATTAAACAATACAAGTACAATGTGGGCATGGCGCCTAACCGTGACCAGCTTAGGGCCGTGATTCAGAAAGACAGAGAATCGTTCAAAGGGTATGCACAGAGATGGCGCGAAGTGGCTGCACAAGTGATTCCTCCCATGGAGGAGAAAGAAATGACTAATATTTTTATGAAGACGCTAGGTGCTTTCTACTACGAAAGAATGGTAGCAAGTGCCCCAAGTGATTTTACAGAGATGGTAGGAATGGGTGTCTGCCTAGAAGAGGCAGTAAGAGAAGGCCGTTTGACAAAGGGTGAAGGATCCGGAGGGGTGAAAAATCCAGCTTATGGGTTTACAAAGAAGAAAGAGAGGGATACAAATGTTGTTATGCAAGAGAGAAGGGTAAACGCTC
Organism: Vicia faba; assembly: GCA_948472305.1. Lineage (NCBI taxonomy): Eukaryota > Viridiplantae > Streptophyta > Magnoliopsida > Fabales > Fabaceae > Vicia > Vicia faba. Next base: position 698,472,803 of record OX451740.1, read on the forward strand.
CTAGTAATAATTATCAACGTCATTATCAAGTCACCTCAGTTACTCCTGTTATGAATGCCACTCCGACTACCGTTGCTTATCAGAGACTGTCCCAGAAGGCGAATCAAGGGTATAATCAAAGAAGGGACAACTATGATCCTATTCTCATGAGCTATGTAGAGCTACTACCAGCATTGATTCAGAAGAAGTTGGTCCAGACACGACCACCTCCCGCCATACCATCACCATTGCCTTGGTATTACAAAGCAGACCAGACGTGTGCCTTTCACCAGGGAGCACCAGGGCATAGTGTTGAGAATTGTTATCCTTTGAGGACTGAAGTTCAAAGTTTGGTGAAGTCTAGAATTTTATCTTTCAAAAGACATGGGACCTAATGTGAAAGACAATCCTCTACCCAAGCACGGGGGAGTGAATACTGTAAATATGGTGGCTGGTTATCCAGGAGACTTTCGAATTTTTGACATTAATCTGGTTATAGGAGATTTGGTTAAGATGCACGCAGACCTCTGTGAATTCAGTTATTATACGCATGACCACGCCGGTTGTGCTATTTGCAATACAAATATACAGGGTTGCGAGAAGATAAAGGCTGATTTACAGGAGATGATGGATGAAGGTTTAATCCATATAATCAGGCCTAGGGCAGAATATGAAGAGGAAGTGAATATGGTTTCTGGATGTCCGGGTGAATTCGGAATTTTTGATGTGGATCATTTGATTGAGGATCTCGTGCAGTTGCATGCTACCTTCTACCGTACTACTGGTCAGGTGGAACACCAATATGGATCTTACATAGTTTGTTGTTGAAACCCCCGAGGATGTTCTATTGTGAGAGAAGGTGTTCAGTTGTTGTTAGACAATGGAATTATCAAGATCACAAGTCAGAGAGATGATTATCATGAGATTGATATGGTTGAAGTTTGTTTGATGGAAGAAGAGTCAGAGGAAGAGTATGCCTCCGCAGATGAGTATTTCTCTTCATACGAAGATTTGTTTGCCGGAAATGACTTTTTGATGGCTGATTGTGTTGAGAAAGGTGTAAATGTCATTGTACCTTGTTTTGGTGCAACCACTCATCTTGAGGTGGAGTACCATAGCAAAATAGCTGTTACCCCATTGGTAATTAGTCTGCCAGGTCCTGTTCCCTATAAATCAGATAAGGTTGTGCCTTACAAATACAACGTTACAATCTTAGAAGATGGGGTGGAGATTCCCATCCAACCAATGCCAGATGCTGGAAATATAGCTGATAATAGCAGGGTGACCCGTAGCAGTCATGTGTTTGTGCCGGTTATTCAAAGAGATGTTGTTGCTGGAAACAAAGTTGCTGAGAACGATGAGCCTAAGAAGGCTACAGGAGAGACTAGTGGAGCTACATTAGAGAAAGAAGTGGATGATATTTTGAAGATAATTAAGATGAGCGACTATAAAATTGTAGATCAGCTATTGCAGACTCCTTCCAAGATATCTATCCTAGCTTTATTAATGAACTCCTCTGCTCATAGAGAATCATTGATGAGAGTACTAGACCAAGCTTTTGTGGAGAATGACATGCCATTAGATCAATTCAGCAGCGTAATTAGAAACATTGCATCATATAACAATTTGAGTTTCTACGATGATGAGTTACCAGATGAAGGGAAGAATCACAACCTGGCCCTCCACATATCTATGAACTACAAGAATGATTTTCTGTCCAATGTGCTAATTGATAACGGATCCACGCTGAATGTTATACCGAGGAGTACCCTCATGAAGTTAAAGTATCAAGGAGCACCTATGCGCCCGAGTGGCATCATTGTGAAGGCTTTTGATGGGTCGAGGAAATCTGTCATCGGTGAAGTGCACTTGCCCATCCATATAGGACCACAATTATTCTTGATAACCTTCCAGGTCATGGATATTATTCCTGCATATAGTTGTTTTCTAGGACGGCCATGGATACACAATGCAGGGGTTGTCACTTCAACTCTGCATCAGAAGTTAAATTTTGTGCGCGAAGGGAAGGTGGTGATCATAAATGTGGAGCAGGCGTTGTTGATATCCCATCTATCCTCTTTCAGTATTGTAGAAGCGGATGAGGCTGCTGTTGGAACCCAGTTCCAAGCCCTATCTATTGACAACATAAGGAGGAATGAGAAATTTGTGGTTTCGCTGAAGGACGCGCAGCTGGTTGTGCGCAATGGTCATAATGCAGTTTAGGGATAACTTGTGGATCCACCCGTGAACAAAAACAGGACTGGTTTGGGTTTCTCTTTGAAGAATGGCAAAGGCGAAAGTTTGAAGTCAAAGTCTTTTGTGAACAGTTATCATAATGTTTTCCGCAGCGGAGGCTACCTCCATCCAATTTGTTCTGGAATTAATGTTGTTGAAGAGGATGAAGCAGAGCAGGAAGTACCGAATTATGTGACGCATGGAGTCCGAGTTCAGATATGGGTTACCATTGATGTTCCTTCTTGCATACATATTTCAAAGTAATTTGTTTTGTTAATCTGTTTCTTTCTTTTGAAAAGCTTTCACTCTACCCAAGGTGAAAGTATTGTATGGGCTTATCTATTTGCTTTGATTTTTAAGATCATTAATAAAAGTTGTCTTTGCTTCCAAAAGTATGTCTTTATTTTCTGCTTTTTCTTGGGAAATGGTAATAAAAAAAAAGAACCCTTTTCAAAATAAATAATAACTGAAAATTAATTTGCACGATCACTTGTTATATGTGTCAGTCTCTAAAAGCAATCATAAATCACATGTGCAGATTAATTAAAAAACCCGTTGAATACAATGACCTTGCACCCTCTCCCAACTTTGATTGTCCTATGTTTGGGGATGAAGAAGAAGATTATGAAGATATTCCAGAAGAGGTCTCACGGTTGCTTGAGCACGAGGAAAATACCATTCAGCCATATAAGGAGCCTTTGGAAGTGATTAATTTGGGTTCATAAGAAGATCCGAAGGAAGTTAAGTTTGGAGCATCGTTGCATCCTGATGTAAAAAGCGGGTTGATTGAGCTGTTGAAAGAGTATGTGGATATTTTTGCTTGGTCTTATCAAGATATGCCTGGTCTAGATACAGACATTGTCGAGCATCATTTTCCGTTGAAGCCAGAGTGTCTGCCAGTTAAAAAAAAGTTGAGAAGAACCCACCCAGATATGGCAGTAAAGATCAAAGAGGAGATCCTAAAACAAATTAATGCTGGTTTTCTTGTGACGTCAGTGTATCCTCAATGGATTGCCAATATTGTCCCAGTACCGAAAAAAGATGGAAAAGTGCGCATGTGCGTAGATTACAGAGATCTAAAAAAAACTAGTCTGAAAGATGATTTTCCATTGCCTCACATTGACATGTTAGTGGACAGCATAGCAAAATTCAAGGTATTCTCGTTCATGGACGGATTTTCTGGGTATAATCAAATAAGAATGGATCCATAGGACATGGAAAAAACAATGTTTATCACACCCTGGGGAACATTCTGTTACAGAGTGATGCCCTTCGGGTTGAAGAATGCTGGTGCAACGTACCAGAGGGCTGTGACAACCCTATTCCATGATCTGATGCACAAGGAAATTGAAGTATATGTTGATGATATGATTGCAAAATCTCAAACTGAAGAAGGGCATATAGAAGATTTGTTGAAGTTGTTTCAGCGTTTGAGGAAGTATCGTCTCCACTTGAATCCAAATAAATGCACCTTCGGAGTTAGATTGGGGAAATTGTTTGGTTTTATCGTTAGCCAGAAAGGAATTGAAGTTGACCCTGATAAAGTCAAAGCAATTCAAGAAATTCCAGCACCAAGAACTGAAAAGCAAATCAGGGGTTTCCTCGAGCGTTTGAATTATATTTCTAGATTCATTTCCCACATGACTACAAAGTGTGAACTGATCATTAAGTTGTTAAAGAAAGATCAAGGTTGTGTATGGACGAATGTCTGCCAAAGGGCATTTGAGAGTATAAAGATTATCTGCTTGAACCTCCTATCTTGCTCCCTCCCGTAGAAGGAAGACCGTTGATTATGTATCTAACAGTGTTAGATAAATCCATGGGTTGTATTCTAAGACAACAGGATGAAACAGGGAAGAAAGAGTTCGCCATTTATTATCTTAGCAAAAATTTCACTGATTGTGAGTCGCGGTATTCCACGCTAGAAAAAATGTGTTGTGCTTTGGCCTGGGCGGCAAAACGTTTGCGGCAGTATACGTTGAATCATACCACTTAGTTGATCTCTAAAATGGATCCAATCAAGTATATTTTTGAGAAGCCTGCTCTTACTGGTAGAATTGCCCGCTGGCCGATGTTGTTATCTGAATATGATATTGAGTATCGCACTCAAAAAGCTATCAAAAGTAGTGTGTTGGCAGATTACCTTGCTCACCAGCCGGTGGAAGATCATCAGTTTGCAGAATATGAATTCCCCGATGAGGATGTGATGTTCCTGAAAGTGAAATATTGTGATGAACCATTGCCTGAGGAAGGCCCCGACCCTGAATCTCGTTGGAGTATGATATTTGATGGAGCGGTGAATGCTTATGGTAAAGGAATTGGTGTTGCGATCGTCACTCCTCATGGATCGCACATTCCTTTTACTACAAGGTTAACATTTGATTGCACTAATAATATGGCGGAATATGAGGCTTGCATCATGGGTCTTGAGGAAGCTATTGATCTCAGAATCAAAATTCTAGATGTGTATGGTGATTCAGCTTTGGTAATAAATCAGATTAAAGGAGAATGGGATACTCGTCACCCTCGCTTGATCCCTTACAAAGATTATGCTAGAAGATTACTACCCTTCTTCAATAAAGTTGAATTCCATCACATTCCTAGAGATGAAAATCAAATGGTGGATGCTCTGGCAACTCTGGATTCCATGTACCAAGTGAATACTTGGAATGATATACCACGTATTACAGTTCGAAGGCTGGATAGGCCCGCTCATGTGTTTATGACAGAGGAGGTAGCAGATGAAAAACCTTGGTATTATGACATCCAGCATTTTCTTCAGACTCAGGAATACCCGATTGGTGCGTCGAGGAAAGATAGAAAGACACTGAGAAGATTGGTAGGAAGTTTCTTCCTCAGTGAAAATGTGTTATACAAGAGAAATTATGACATGGTCTTGCTCAGATGCATGGATAGACACGAAGAAGACATATTGATGCATGAGATTCATGAAGGTTCATTTGGCACTCATGCTAATGGGCATTCGATGCCTAAAAAGATTCTAAGGGCAGGTTACTATTGGTTGACAATGGAATCTGATTGTTACAAATTTGCAAAGAAGTGCCATAAATGCCAGGTTTATGCAGACAAGGTCCATGTGCCTCCGACACTTCTCAATGTGATTTCCTCCCCATGTCCTTTCTCTATGTGGGGTATAGACATGATCGGGATGATAGAACCCAAAGCTTCGAATGGAAACCGTTTCATCTTGGTAGCAATTGACTACTTTACCAAATGGGTAGAGTCTGCTTCTTATGCCAATGTTACCAAACAAGTGGTTGTGTGTTTCATCAAAAACAATCTTATATGTCGGTATGGTGTGCCGAGTAGAATCATCACTGACAATGGTTCGAATTTGAATAACAAGATGATGACAAAACTATGTGCAGAATTCAAGATTGTCCATCACAATTCGTCTCCATACAGGCCAAAGATGAATGGGGTTGTTGAAGCTGCTAATAAGAATATCAAGAGAATTATCCAGAAAATGTTTGTTACTTATAAGGATTGGCATGAAATTCTCCCTTTTTCTCTGCATGGATATCGAACATATGTCCGCACTTCAACAGGAGCAACCTCGTTCTCCCTGGTATATGGAATGGAAGTTGTACTCCCTGTTGAGGTAGAGATTCCCTCGTTGCGTGTGATAATGGAAGCCAAGTTGACAGGGGCTGAATGGGTCCAGAACAGGTTTGACCAATTGAATTTGATTGAAGAGAAGAGAAGGACAACTTTGTGTCATGGGCAGTTATATCAGAAAAGAATGAAGAAAGAATTTGATAAAAAGGTCAAACCTCGTGAATTCAGAGAAGGCGACCTCGTGCTCAGGAAGATCATGTCTTTCAACACTGATTCTAGGGGCAAGTGGACTCCCAATTTTGAAGGCCCATATGTTGTCAAGAAAGCCTTCTCTGGTGGTGCATTAATTCTTGAAACTATGGATGGCGAGGAGTTCCCACGTCCCATGAATGCTGACGCAGTCAAGAAATACTTTGCCTAAAGAAATAAAAGAATAGCCCGCTAAGTTGAAAACCCGAAAGGGCGGCTTAGGCAAAAAGGAGCGTCTCGGTTGGCTGAAAACCCAAAAGGGCGGTCTAGGAAAAAATTAGAGACATAAATAGAATAAATTTCCCGCTAAGTTGAAAACCCGCAAGGGAAGCTTAGGCAAAAGTTAGGGATTTTTCTTGGAAAGTAACTACGTCGGACAAGACTTGATCGTTGAAGCAACAATCTTCTCGGATCCTCACCATACTTAAACAAAAGCTGCTGCTCAGGATTTCAAAAGTTGTTAGGGGGAATGGTGGTCATTGTATCCCAATGTATCTTTTCCATTATATATTACCATTTCCCAAACTTTGTAATCATCCATGGAGTCTCGCCATTCGCAGACTACCATTCTATTAATGAAATTCGAGCTTTTGCCCAATTCTTTGTGTTCTTATTTTTATTTAGCTTGCAAAGACTCCATTTATTACTGATAATAATTTTTAAAGCAAAAAGATTAAAAAGCAAAATTGACTTTTCAAAAAATTGACTTTTCAAAAAAAATGGAGATCTTCACAATTCAATTTACTTTGGGATTTGTGATAAAACAATGACAACAAAAATGGAGATCCCAGGAATGAACAAACTCTGGTTGTTTTAAGAAGATTTACTTCCTTCATGAAGGTTTTTCTCAGGTCATCTTGTTGGTATGTGCGCAATCTTTGTGTGTTTCTCAGATAGTTAAAGACGATACCAGTGGGTGCAAGGTACGGTATTAGGTTTGTGATCCCATTATCCCCGGCCAAGTCTTGGTTCGCTTTTGATTTTGGGTTTGCATGGTCAGAAGCCTCTGTCCCAGTTTCCCCAGCGAAGTTTTCCCTCATATGATGAAAGGTTTTATTCCCTTGGTGTGCTAAGATATCGCTCTTTTTGCAGTATTGGCATTAGTGTTGACTTCTTGATTTCCCAAGAAGACTATATCAGGGCATCTTTTGTTGGAATAGGTTTTATGATATGAAGACTCAATCCAATATTCTCTAGTGAAGGCCTCGTTTATTTGATATAAGTCCTTTCTCCCCAAATAATTTGGTGCAATAATTACTCTCGAAGAACATGTATCTCCGGTTTCCCCAGTGAAGAATGTATCTTGGTTTCCCCTCAATGATGTGGTTTTGACCTCCCCAATGAAGTCAGCATGAAGTCCCCAGTAGATGTCTCGATGATGAAGCATTGTCTCCCTTAGTGAATTCTGTATGTTTTTCCTCCTTCAAAGTGGGTCTGAATCCCCCAGTGAGGTTTGTTTGTTTCAGCGCCATTCTACTTTATTTGAGGCTTTTCTTGCAATCTCCAGTAGGTATGTTGCTTTTGAAAAATTGGTTTCTCCGATGAAACCGGAAGAAAGATGTTCTATCCCGGTATCTGTTTGATTTAGCTACATCCGGATTATGTTTCTCCTCAGTGAAGTTAGGACAAGCAATAGGTTTGGTTTCCGCAGTTGCTTTTATCTTTCTCGGATTGATCTTTCTGGTTGAAGTTTAGCCCAATGTTGTTGGTACCTGAGGCGGTTTTGTTTGTTTGTACTGATTATGTATCCTTTTACCAGCATATGCACGATATCACTCATACATTCATACATGCATCATGCATTGCTACAAATCATTTTTTATTGACATTGTGTTCTAACCTCCCTGCGCGCTCCTTGCTTAGGTGGATTTGGTTTTCCCTCTTGAGTTTATTTCTCAAAGGATGTATCTTCGTTGGCCGTCTTGCTCCAGTTTGTTTCTAATTGGATTCGTGGTTGCATGACGATATTATTTACTTTGGATTTTCGAGAACTTTGAGTTTTGGTTTGTGCATTTATTTTGCACGAGAAGACTTTATCTCCTCAGCAGGAATAACGTGGAATTTCCCCAGGAAGTCATATCTCTTTCCCCAGGAAGTCATATCTCTTTCCCCAGGAAGCCATATTTCTATCCCCAGGAAGTCATATTTTTATCCCCAGGAAGTCATATCTCTATCCCCAGAAAGTCATTTCTCTTGGAAATTCCCATTGACAATGAGTGGAAGTTTATTTATTTGAGATAAGCTTACATATTACCCTTTCCAAGCAAAGTGCCTTGGTTAAAGAAGAAGTTGAGACCCGTTCTAGGTGAAACACCGGAATTTTAGGGAAAACTTGATATATTCTCTTTCTACCTTCATTGAACGTTGGTAGTACATCGGCGGTGAACGTCGGTGTTTGTTATCTTTTTGCTATCATCAGTGAATGTTGATAGTTCATCGTCAGTGAACAGTGATGGTATGATATTTTCTCTCTACCTTCAGTGAACGTTGGTAGTACATCGGCAGTGAATGTAGGTGTTTGTTATCTTTTTGCTATCATCAGTGAATGTTGATAGTTCATCGTCAATGAACGATGATGGTATGATATTTTCTCTCTACCTTCAGTGAACGTTGGTAGTATATCAGCAGTGAACGTTGGTGTTTGTTATCTTTTTGCTATCATCAGTGAATGTTGATAGTTCATCGTCAGTGAACGACGGTGGTATGATATTCTCTTTCTACCTTCAGTGAATGTTGGTAGTACATCGGCAGTGAACGTCGGTGTTTGTTATCTTTTTTCTATCTTCAGTGAACGTTGATAGTTCATCGTCAGTGAACGGCGATGGTATGATATTTTCTTTCTACCTTCAGTGAACTTTGGTAGTACATCGGCAGTGAACATCGGTGTTTGTTATCTTTTTGCTATCATCAGTGAACGTTGATAGTTCATCATCAGTGAATAGCGATGATATGATATATTTTCTCTCTACCTTCAGTGAACGTTGGTAGTACATCGGCAGTGAACATCGGTGTTTGTTATCTTTTTGCTATCATCAGTGAATGTTGATAGTTCATCATCAGTGAACGGCGATGATATGATATATTTTCTTTCTACCTTCAGTGAACGTTGGTAGTACATCGGCAGTGAACGTCGGTGTTTCTTATCTTTTTGCTATCATCAGTGAATGTTGATAGTTCATCGTCAGTGAACGGCGATGGTATGATATTTTCTTTCTACCTTCAGTGAATGTTGGTAGGACATCGGCAGTGAACGTTGGTGTTTCTTATCTTTTTACTATCATCAGTGAACGTTGATAGTTCATCGTCAGTGAACGGCGATGGTATGATATTTTCTTTCTACCTTTAGTGAATGTTGGTAGTACATCGGCAGTGAACGTCGGTGTTTGTTATCTTTTTGCTATCTTCAGTGAATGTTGATAGTTCATCGTCAGTGAACGGCGGTGGTATGATATTTTCTCTCTAACTTCAGTGAACGTTAGTAGTACATCGGCAGTGAACGTCGGTGTTTCTTATATTTTTTCTATCATCAGTGAACGTTGATAGTTCATCGTCAGTGAACGGCGATGGTATGGTATTCTCTTTCTACCTTCAGTGAACGTTGGTAGTACATCGGCAGTGAACGTCTGTGTTTGTTATCTTTTTGCTATCATCAATGAACGTTGATAGTTCATCGTCAGTAAATGACGATGATATGATATTTTCTTTCTACCTTCAGTGAATGTTGGTAGTACACCGGCAGTGAACGTCGGTGTTTCTTATCTTTTTGCTATCTTCAATGAACGTTGATAGTTCATCATCAATGAACGGAGGTGGCATGATATTTTCTCTCTACCTTCAGTGAATGTGTGTAGACATCGGTAGTGAACGTCGATGCTTGTTATCCTCCTCTCTGATTCATTTCTTTTGGTCCACCAGTGATTTATTTTCCTGGTGGGGTTGCTCATTTGTTTCTTCATTTTTGTGGCATCCTCAGTGATACTTTGCGTCTCTTTTATTCTGTTCATATGCATTCATAATCATAAGCATTGCATGGCATCTTAGAGACAAAAATAGGGCTTGTTTTATATTTAAGAATCTCCAATCGCGTCGACACGAAGATTTTTAACCTTCGTATCTCTGGATAGAAGACACTTAAATTAGGGCAGCTGTTGTACCCCAATTTTTGCCCCTAAGATTCCCCTATCATATCATGTCAACTTGATCATAACAAAATCACATTAGGGTTGATTCTTTCTCTTTTTCTATCTCCTATCTTTAAGTTTTCTCTCGAGGAATCTCTAAGCACCTTAGTTATGTATTTTGTATATGCGTTGATAATTAACCTCTAACAAAAATACAAAAAATATTTGTCTTTGTCTTCGCAAAATTGTGTTTTGTAGGTACCGAGTCAAAGCATCCAACAAATAAGGTTTTCCGGTATTATTTCCCTAAAATATCTTTTTTGCAAAGAAAAATAAAATAATTAAATTTTTTTCATTTTTTTGTTAACCTGAACAATCGATTTCTCCCATAGCGCAATCAATGGCACAGAGTGTATTATGCACGATCTTTGGAAAAAAAACTGTATTTTCAGCCTTCAAAATAAAATTAGTATGTTTCGACAGATACACGTTATGTGTCGACTCATGCAAAGTTGATTATTTTTGTAATGTGTCGAAGTAGCAGCTTGCATCGACCCATAGAGGCTTGTTTCAACTCATCCTGCTTTGTATAACTAGCATGTTTCGACACATACATGTTATGTGTCGACTTATGCAAAGTTGATTGATTTTGTATTGTGTCGAAGTAGCAGCTTGCATCGACCCATAGACGCTTGTTTCAACTCATCCTGCTTTGTATAACTAGCATGTTTCGACACATACATGTTATGTGTCGGCTCATGCAAAGTTGATTGATTTTGTATTGTGTCGAAGTAGCAGCTTTCATCGACCCATAGAGGCTTGTTTTGACTCATCCTGCTTTGTATAACTAGCATGTGTCGACACATACATATTATGTATCGACTCATGCAAGTTGTTTCATTCTGTTTTATATTGAAATAGAAGCTTGTATTGATCCATAGAAGCTTGCGTCGACTAATGTTGTGTTATACAACTAGCATTTGTCGATGCCTACGATTCTTGTGTCGACTCATAGCAGCAAAACACACGTGATTTTTGAAAAAAGCCAGCAATTTCAAATCTGTCATCTTTTTGGCTCCAATTTTTCTGCATAATTTGAAAATTATATCATTAATTCAATTTTTGGCTCCAAGAATCAATTACCAAATTACCACTAATCCCAATCCTAAACTCTATAAATATAGCCCTCATCTCATTCAAATTTCAAGCTTTTGATAGCCAAAATCACTTTGCTAAAAAATCTCTCAATTCTCTCCATCTACCAAATTCACTCAAAGCTCCATTTTCCAAAAGTTAGTAAGCTTTGCATTGAAGCTTACTAATCTTTGAGCTAAACCTTCATCCAAACACTTTTTCTTCATCAATTCTCTACATCCAAGCTTTGATAATTGATTCTTGTTCTTGAATTGAAGCAAATTCTGGAAGTTGTTTGATAATTCTCTAATTCTACCTTTGGTAAGTTGGATCATCGTCTTTCACAATGTGATCTCTTGTGGATTTCTGGTTTTGATTCATTGAACACTGTTTTATGATTCCATTAGTGCTATTTTCTTATTATTTGATGGAATTTTCATGCTCAGTTGGATCTATGATCATAAGGTGTTTAATGAAAAGTTGGAACAAGAATTTGATCCTTGAGATGCTGTTTTCGACTGATTTTAACAGATTGCAATCAATTGTTGTAGCATTGCAATTGTTTGTCACATAAAGTTGATTTGAACAAAACTACACTGATGCAATTGGTAGTTGTCGAAGCACAATTGATTGTAACAGTGTCGAAAATACTTTTTCTGCCTTATTTTGGGGTTGTTCCGACTCAAATATTTTTTCTGCTCACTCACTTTGATGGATAATTTGGATTGCAATTTTAAATGTCCAATTTGTCTTTAAACTCAATGGACTTTATGATGTAGATGAAGTTGGATAAATGTTCATCGATTCAAATCTACCTAAGAGTGAATTATTTAATTCATTTTTGGTGCTTTGGATTAATGATATGTTTAGTGCTTTAATCCATCTAGAGGAGTGGTTGAATTTAAAGATGAAAGAATTTTGAGATGGTGATCCAAATTAGCTTATCATTCCCCTCCCTCTTCATCTTAACCCTTTCTTTTTTAATTGTGCTACATGTTAAGGGATGGTGATCTCTATATCATTTATCCAAACATGAAGTACATAGATTGCTATTGACCGGCCTCAAAATAGGTGCGACTTCTACATAAGTCCACTTACGATTGCTTAACATACCGCTAAATTTTATCCCGATTCGAATAAATGATCATTCGTGGCCCAAACTTATGATTGCAAGCCCAAGTATGTTAATTTGATCTCTTTGATCCAATAACCTTGAGATTCATTTTGTGGAGGCTTTGGTTCTACCAATCCTCTAATGGATGTACAACACCTTTGGTCAACGCGGATCACTTAAACAACGTTGATCATTAAATGTTACTTTTGAGGATTCCAAAATGGATGATATACTTGACAAAAAGCAAATGCAACTTGTTGTGTGGAGGCTTTGGTTCTACCAATCCTCTAATGAGTTCCAAATGCAAGTTTCAAGATGTTCATCCCACTAACCACTAATTTCTAACAATTGTCTTTACTTTATGCTTTTATTTTTTATGCTTTATGTACCATTTAATTTAAGCATTTAAATTTCATGCCATTTTTTTTGCTCATTGAGCATTTATTCTTATGCCATTTTTTTTTTGCTCACTTGAGCATTTACTTTTATGTCATTTTTATTTTGCTCACTTGAGCTTTTATTTTCCTTTTAAAAAAAACACCTAATAATCAACATGAACCATAAAAATCTTTAAGAATACTTGGACTATTTGGTTACTATCCTTGGCATTATGGAGTATTGGACTTCTTGGACTTAGGATTAGAAACCTTGGCCTATCTTGGAGACCTTGTGATCTTTATTTGATATTTTGTCTGGAGTTCTTGAGGTTTACCTCAAGACATTGGGTTGTTTGTTTGTTTTGTGTGCGGGTTATTGTGATTACATACTTTGTTTGTAATCTGGAATTCACCCGTATACAGCTGCTACTCTGCCCAATTTTTGCGGAGACTTAAAACACTTGAAGTTTGGTTCTCTCAAGAGGTCTAGTATCTTTGCTTGCTTGGTTTCGATCCGAAGAATGGGAATTCTATATTGACTCATAATGTCAAGTATTGGCTTTTGGTTGGTTAGATGGTTCTTATCCTTAGCTTTTATCTTACGCTTTAGGATAGTCTCTTCATCTCCTCCCATCTTCTTTAATTTCAAAAATCTTCTCCCTCCTTTTAAAAACTCTTCTTAGTTCTAAACTTGAAACACTTTCATAATAAACTTGGACTTAGGTCCATGCATTTTCAAAACATTTTCATAAATAAATTTCAATCAATTTAATAATACCTTGACATTTTTGTGAGAAGACTAAAAGTCAATCAATCTCATTTCAAACCATTTTTACCACTTTGGCTTTTTATTTTAAAACTTTTCTTAAAAGATTAGACTCTTGTCAATCCTTGTAGTGATGCAAACAACTATACTTCTACAATATGTAGTAAAGAGAGATATTTTCCACTTGGGTGCTGAGGGAGGAATTGTTGATTTTAAAATCCAAGCCATATCCTCCACTTTGAGATAATGCAAACTCTCCTTTCTCATGATTGTGGGTAGTAAGTATGTTTTCCACACGGACAATGACGATGATGTCTTATCACATAAAATTAACCAACACACTTGTGTTTAAAATTTTTAAAAGAGGAACTACGTGTACCCTGATCCCCTATTGCACGAAAGGTGGTACGTAGGCACTAAAGGTTCGCAACCGCGGCGGGTGCAAAAATCATAAAAAAAATATTTCTTTTCTCACCTCCACCATCCATTTTATATATAACACATTTTTATAGCCAAAATATACAGATTTTTAAAAGAGGTTCGTGCGAAGTACCGTAGATGTTTAGGGTGCTAATACCTTCCCTTTGCATAACCAAATCCCTTACCTTGAATCTTTCCCCCTTTTTTGGGTTATTCTCTCTTTTCCCATTCCTTTGGAAACAATAAAGAGCGGTGGAGATTTTTATTTTGATTTGTATAAAGTCTAGTCAATCCAATGGCTTAGTCTTGAACATTTCTACCGCTACACCTGTAATCGCGGACATAGTCAAATGATACTACGCATAAGAGACCCGCTAGGTTGACACGCCTAGGAAAAACAAGGGCATCCCGGCGAACCAAAAGGGTTCGGGCAAAAGTTAGGGATAAAACAAAAAAAATCTGTACATCCGGCAAGTTGAAAACCCGAAAGGGTGACTTGGGCAAAAAAGGGTTTACTGGTGGACTGAAAACCCGAAAGGGCGGTCTAGGAAAAAGTTAGGGAATTAAAGCGTATGACTATATCCCGTTGGATCACTTTATGGACAACCTTTGGCTTCCAATGAGAAACTCAGAGGTTCTTATCAATTCAATCAGCTTCGGACAAGGCAACAAATAGACAAGACGCTCGGAGATACGAAGGCTATAGCATAATGGAAACCCCATGGGATTTTTTGTACACATAGCTATCTTTTCTTTTATCAAAATTTTCATTTTTTTTTACGACAACATTCTCTTACTATAATGTTTGTCTCCTTGTACAAAAAATACTTATTCAAAATCAATAAAAAATATTCCTTTGAAAGTGAAAAAAACTATTTGTCTTTTCTTTACACTTGTGTCTTGTTTACAAAAACGTCATATGATTCATTGTTGAGCATATGCATTTGGACATAATTTTTGTTTACAAATAAACAAAATAAAAAGAGGCGATTACTGATAGGCTGAAAGGATAGAGAAATTTCTCTAGGTTATTCCATAAGTAATCACCGACAGTGCGCCATTCAAATCCCCATCGGAATGAGGTTTCAAATTATTGATCCCCAGTAGAAGTTATCAAATTTCTCAGGGCTCCCCAACAAGTCTTACAAGCAGCACATGGCATTTACAACAAAGTTTATTTCTGAAAACAGAAATTCATCAACATGAAGATTTACACTCCATATCCTCAACAGCAGTCAGGGATTTATTTTCCCTAAATCAAACATCAATGCAGCAAATCAACTCACATACGCATACATCGCATTCATATATCATAAACATGGATAAACACAAAGGCATGCAACATAATCCCATTATGCACATATTTCATGTATCATGACTTGGCATTTTAAGCTAACATTTTACCCTTTTCAGGATAAGATTAACAACTATCATTAACATTGTTCAGATACGCTTCAGACATGGATGACATCTTGATACTCATTCAGATTCAAACCTTTTGATACAGTTTAGATACGCTCCAAACACGGATGTCATCCTGATACTCATTCAGATTCAAACCTTTTGCTACAGTTCAGATACCATCCAAACACGGATACCATTCTGATACTCATTCAGATTCAACTTTTCAGATACTGTTCAGATACGCTCCAAACACGGATGTCATTCTGATATTCATTCAGATTCAACCTTTTTATATAGTTCAGATACGCTCCAAACACGGATGCCATCCTGATACTCATTAGGATCTCAACTCTTGATACAGTTCAGATACGCTCCAAACACGGATGCCATTCTGATGCTCATCCGGATACAACTTTTGATACAGTTCAGATACGCTCCCAACAAGGATGCCATTCTGATACTCATTTAGATTCAACTTTGCGGATATAGTTCAGATACGCTCCAAACACGGATGCCATTCTGATATTCATTCAGATTCAACCTTTTGATATAGTTCAGATACGCTCCAAATACGAATTCCATTCTGATATTCATTCTTCCAGCTTACAAATTACAATTCAACAATCACCTTTGATGGCATCTTTAAGCCCATCTCCTACAACTTTATGTCACCTCTCTAAATGGCATCTATAATCCCATTCCTTTTATCACTACATCATTGAGTGCAAATTTATGGGCACTCTAGTATCCAATCACCGTCCACCTTCGAGTCACGAATGGAAAAACTCGCCAGTCTAACTCTTCAAGTTTAAGAAGATTGAACAGGGGAAGCTGTTGTACCCCAAAATTTTCCCTCTCACTTATCAAGAATTTTCTCACAAGATCTCTTTGACTCAAGACTGCATTAGGGTTTGACCAGCTCAAGACACCTCTTCATGCACTGATGACCAAAATTAGGGTTTGAGTTTGCACAAGGATTTTTGTACTATCAATGCTTCATTTGACTTTCAAGGATCATTATGGACCCCCAAGATTACTCATGTCAAGTTTCAAGCCTTGAATCACATTTTGACCAGTCAATTGGAAAGTTGACCTAAAAATCAGTTGTATTGGGGAAAAAGTCAACTATGGCCAATTTACAGTCAATCTTCATAATGTTTTATCCACATCAACATCTTAGACTCATATTTATCATTTGATCAAGTTTGGACCATAATTCCCCAAGAAATTTGATCAAATCATCAAAAGGGCAAAATGGTCAAAATTAGGGTTTTGACTGAGAGGGGGAAATTTTTTATTTTTGACCTAGCAAATGGTCAATTGGTTTAAGGCATGATCTCAAGAGTTCAATTGCATCATCTTGACCTAACAACATGGTTCAAAACATGGCAAATCCATTGGATTGACAGATGAATTTTTCAGTCAACTGATCAAAAGTCAACTGTGTACTGAAAAGTCAAACTTTGACTTTTTGGTCAAATTCAAGTGCCAAAGATCATAATTCATTAAAACAAGTCAAAATGTGAAACGTTTTCATCAAGAAACCAAAGAGTTAAGATTTGGATTTGAAAAAATGAAAAATTCTTAGAAAATTTTCTAAGTATAGAAAATTTCTTATTTTTTCTCAACTTTAGGCCAATTTTTCACCATGATACAAAATTATTCAAAGGAAGTTCCCAACATAAAAGTTGTATATCTCCATGAAATCTACAACTTTGCTTCATACAATTTTTCCTAAAGATGCTTCGATTTCAAGATATGATTTTGTGAATACATGCTCATGAACTAAAATAACTTAGTGAAATTTTTCCCTAGTTAGGCAGGTTTTTGACCTAACTTCATGGCAACTTTTCACCTAGTTCCAAGAGGAATATTCAAATTCATTTAAAATATGGGCTTTAGAGAACATTACAAGCTTTCCAAAATATCCAAGAACTCCTTTAGATCATTCTTGAGTAGGGAGAATCAAAGAGATGAAGTTGGCAATTTCTCACTTTGATTTCAAACCATTTCATGAAGAACAAGTTTTCAAATTTGCAAATTGGTTGTACAATCTTCACTTTTCAGTCCTTAAACTCGTTTTTCACTCCACCATTAATGAACTGCACAAGGTTTCATGCCCTAAAGCCAAGCATTCAATGCATTGTACAAGGAAATAGCCATTTTTGGAAGAAAGGCAACATTGCCATTTTAGAAAAGCATGCTTTTTGCATTTTTTTCATTTCTTGAGCCTTGGACTTGTTCTTTCTTCACAAACCAAGTCTCTAAACCTTAGCAAAACGTGTTTAGAGCTTCAAGCCACCCTATAAGCTTTGTACTTCTGAGCAAGCACAAGTCCTCTAACCTCTTGCTCTATATAAAGTCATCATTTTGCAACTAAAATCAGGCATGCCTAAGCTTTGAAACACCTTAGAATCAGAAATTTCATAACAAGCCTCCAAACTTGCCATTTCTAACTTGTGAACTGAAACTTCCATTTCACTCGTGCGTTTTCAGGCCTTTTGCTTTCCCAAGCTTCCTTACCATACAAGTAAACCATCTCACACCTTGAAACATCACTGTAACTCAATCTTCTCCATTGTTGAAAGTCAAAAACATAGCAACATAGATGGACTTCTCCAGACCATTCCTGTCACCCTCAAGACAAGCTAAGCATTACATTAGCTTCCTAGAGGTTCAACGAAGCTAACCTGATCATCACAGCATCCTAAAGCAAGCTCATTTTCAAAACACGATTTCCATTTTCAAGGTGAGTTTTATGTTTTTCTAACTCTTGATACATGCATAGTTATCTTACCATTTGTGAAGATAGAATGTAGACTTCATTTCTACGAAACTGTACATATCCATAGCTTGCATTTATTTGGTTTGAGGTTAGAGAATTTTAAGTTTGAAGTTCTTGGAAAAATTAGGTTAAGAATTAGGGCCAACAAATTAGGTTAGAATCGTGAGGTAAAATGCTATAATGTTCATGTTATCACTTTCCATTTTTATTGAGAAATGAAAAAGTTACAGGGAGTCTGGCTGGCCAAAGGTTGAAGATGAAGTACAAGGAAAGGAAGCGTTATATGTTATGTATTTTTGCTTTCATTTAGACTAGCAGATGTACAGCCACCCCAGTGGTAAGGCAGCTCGCAAAAATTCCATACGTCACGGGTTCGAGCCTTGGCGCTTCCTTCTGCAATTTTTCATACTTTTTTCCACTTTTTTTGTTTGTTTGCAGCATGGGCTTCTGGACATTGGGCCCTATATTTTTGCTAACTCCATGCCTCCAGTTTACTCATGGCACCCCTAGCCCATATATTTTTATTATTCATTTTATTTTCATTTCTATTTTATTAAATATATTTTCCTTAATAATAAAAATCATAAAAAATATAAAATGATCAATATTATATTTTGTTTTATTTTATTTTCTCATAAAAAATATTTTTATTTAGTTATATATTATCTATTTTTGTTAAATAAATTTGTAAATTAAAATAGAATTAGGATAAATACTTATTTTTCTTCATACCTATTAAATATTTATTTTAACATATAAAAAGGCCAAAATACTTCATAAATACCATATATTATTTTCAATACAAAAATACTTAAATAAATTTATTTCCTTTTAATAAATTAGAATTAGGGTTTAACCAAAATCTTTTCTAAAAATCAATTTCCTTCCTTAATTAATTTGAAATAATCTTGGTTTATTTATTAGGTTTAGGATTAAAACTTTTCACATAAAAACCAATCAAAAATCTTCTTTTGCATTCACATATCTTTGCATATTTAATTTAGTTTGTACATTATGTATTCCAATACTTGTATAAATTCAATTTGGTTGTAATTGATTAATTAGGTTTATATTATTGCCCCTCCCACAAAAGGTTGTAATAGCGTAGTAATCTTTAAATTTCACAATTTATCGCTTTACATAACATGTTAGTAATTAGGGTTTGTATGGAAAGATAAAATCAACCAAATAGAAAACCCTAATCCAAGACAAAATCAAACATGAAAATGACACACTTGCACACAAGCACCCCTAGGGTTACTCCACTTGGTTGCCTTGTACAAAAATGGCCATATTACGCATATGAAGTGTCTTAGCAAAAACAAACAAATATAAGATCATAGACCCTCGATGACGCTATTCAAATTTGCATTACAAAAATGATCTTAGTCCCTCAAAAATGCTAAGATACTTTGCAACATTGCTAATCATGGCTATACGATAACCCGCGCTCGTCCCGTTAACATCTGAAGATAGGGTTGCTTACCAAATCAATGGTAAGACAATAATGTCAAAGGAAAAGAAAATGAACAATAAATACTTTTGAGTAGGTAGATTGCTCCTATTTACTTGCTCCATTTCAAAACAAACATCCTTGCTATTTTCAAAACATCACATACACATTCAAAACATCTTATAAAACTTGAAAACATTTTCAAAAGATCAACATCTTTGTATACATTCTTACGAGTGAGAATCATTACAAAGATTGCCTAAACAAAGGCTTCTTTACAAAATACTTTCAAAAACCACACAAAAGCACAATTTCAAAACAAAAGTAAGTGATTTAGAAAGTAACTAAGAGCCCATGGAAAACCATGGATGAAAAGGGTGCTAATACCTTCCCTTTTTATAATCTACCCCCCGAACTCAAGAAACAATCTCAAAGGTCTTTCCTGTGCTTTTTCACCTTTCCTTTTGGATAAAATAAAAGCCGGTGGTGACTCTTGCTAACCGCAACATTTGCGATAAAATGCAAAACCTTCAAGTCAGTTCTCCCACCGTATCACATTATGTTTTTGATACATCTGACCATGGCAGACAGCCGCGAGCCTATTCTCGTCAATCAGGTTCAATTTTTCAAGTCAAGTCTGAAACCAATCATCTTCATTCAAACCTGCATCCTTCATGATTCTCATGGAAGCGATATGGACTTCGATGGGTAGGACGACTTTCATATTGTATACCAAAGAGAAAGGAGTTGCCCGTGTTGATGTGTGTACTGTGGTACGGTAACCATGAAGAGAAAATGGTAACATCGCATGCCAGTCTTTGTAAGTCATTGTCATCTTTTGTATGATCTTTTTGATATTTTTATTAGCAGCTTCTATCGGGCCATTCATCTTCGGTCAGTACGGAGAATATTTATGATGCTGGATCTGGAATTGCATGCAGAGCTCGGTAATCATAGTATTATTGAGATTGGTACCATTATCTGTGATGATTCTTTCTGGAATACCATACTGACAGATAAGGTTATGTCTGATGAATCGGGCCACAACGTTCTTGGTGACAAAAGCAAATGAAGCCGCCTCAGCCCATTTTGTGAATTAATCAATGGTGACGAGGATGAAGCAGTTCCCATTAGAAGTTGTAGGTCTAATATCCCCAATCATATCGATGCCCCACATGGTGAATGGCCAGGGAGCAGTCAAAACATTCAAGGGAACCATAGGCACATGTACTTTATCAACATAGATCTGGCACTTGTGACAAGTTTGTGAATGCTGATAATAACCTGCTTCTATAATGGACCGATAGTATCCTGCCAGTAGGATCTTTTTAGTCATTGTGTGCCCACTAGAATGGGTGCCAAAGGTACCTTCGTGTAAATCTTCCATAATCTTTTCTGCTTCACTTTTATCTACACACCGGAGCAAAGTAGAATTGTGGTTGCACTTGTAGAGGATTTTGTTACTGAGGAAGAACTTGATAGAGAACCTTCTTAGGAACTTCTTATCATTGACAAAATCTCCCTCAGGATACTCTTGGGCTTCGAGATATCTTTTGACTTCATAGAACCATGGTTTGTCCACTACTTCTTAAGTGTCAATCTCATGACAGTATGCCGGTTCGTCCATTCTCTCAATAGTAATCTGAGGAGCTTCATTATCCCACCTGACCTTGAACATGAATGACATCGTAGCTAGGGCGTCTGCTAGTTGATTTTCCTCTTGTGGAAAATGCTCAAAGGTAACTTCTTCAAAGTGTGGAATCAGTGTCAACACATGATCTCTGTAAGGGATGCGATTAGGATGCTTTGTATCCCATTATCCTTTTATTTGACTGATTACTAAGGCTGAATCTCTAGATACACTCAAGAATTTGATCCTCAAGTCGATGGCGGCTTTGAGACCCATAATGCATGCTTCATATTCAGCCATATTATTGGTATAATTGAAACATAGCCTGGCAGTGAAATGAACCTTCGGGAGATATGATCACAGCACCGATGCCATTGTCGAGTGTGTTAGAAGCTCCATCAAAAACCATAGCCCATCGGGATCCTCTTTCAGGTCTTTCATCCGGTCCAGGTTCTTCACAATCAGTTACTAACATGATGCTCTCATCTGGAAACTCAAAATTCATGGATTGGTAGTCGTCCACAACCTGATGAGCCAAATGATCAGCTAATACACTTCCCTTAATTTCTTTCTGGGTTGTATATTAAATATCATATTCGGTCAGGATCATTTTCCATCTTGCTATTCTTCCTGAGAGAGTGGGCTTCTCAAAGATGTATTTGATAGGATCCATTTTAGATATCAACAAGGTAGTGTGAGTCAACATATATTTTCTTAGTCGGCGAGAAGCCCATGCCAAAGCACAACAAGTTTTCTCGAGCAGTGAGTATCTTGTTTCACAGTCCATAAACTTTTTGTTAAGGTATTATATTGCATGCTCTTTTCGACCAGACTCGTCTTGCTGCCTCAGCACACATCCCATTGAGTTCTCTAACACTGTTAAGTACATGATTAGAGGTCTTCCTTCAACCAGCAACATCAAACTACGAGGCTCTTGAAGATATTCCTTGAGTCTGTCGATGTCAATCTGACAATCGTCATTCCACTTCACTGCTTGATCTTTCTTCAGTAATTTAAAGATTGGCTCACAAGTAGCGGTTAGATGGGAAATGAATCTGGCAATGTAGTTTAGACGTCCCAAGAATCCCCTAACCTCCTTCTCAATGCAAGGAGTTAGAATTTATTGTATAGATTTAACCTTTGCAGGATATAATTCAATACCTTTACCGCTGACAACGAAGCCTAAGAGCTTATTGGATCTTACTCCAAAGGTGCACTTATTCAGGTTCAGTCTCAGCTTATATTTCTTCAGCCTTTCAAACAGCTTTTGCAGGTGATCAAGGTGCTTCTCTTCAGTATGAGACCTGGATATCATATCATGAACGTAGACCTCTATCTCGTGATGGATCATATCGTGAAACAAAGCTACCATGGCGCGCTGATAGGTTGCCCTGTCGTTCTTTAACCTAAATGGCATAACTTTATAGCAAAAAGTGCCCCACTGCGCGACGAAGGTTATTTTCTCCATATCTTCAGGTGCCATTTTGATCTGGTTGTACCCGGATAAACCATCCATGAAGGAGAATACCTTATGTTGTGCAGTGTTATCAACCAGAACATCAATATGGGGAAGCAGAAAGTGATCTTTGGGGATTGCCCTATTCAAGTCTCTGTAATCCACACACATACATACTTTACTGTCCTTCTTAGGTACCGGAACAACATTAGCAATCCATTATGGATAAGAGGTGATAGCTAAGAAACTGGCGTTAAACTGTTTCAAGACTTCATCCTTGATCTTTTCTGACATCTCAGGATGCATACGACGAACCTTCTGTTTCACTGGAGGGAAGTCTTCTTTTGTCGGTAGGCGATGAACCACAATCTCAGTGTCAAGCCCCAGCATGTCTTGGTATGACTAGGAAAATATCTCAACGTAATCATGCAACATTTGAATTAAACGCTTTCTGACACTATGCTCCAGATCGGCACCTATCTTGACTTCCTTCTTATCCTCCTTAGTACCCAAGTTTTCTGTCTCAACCGGCTCTTCATGAGGATGTATTGCCCTTTCCTCCTGTTGTAACAGTCTGGCAAGTTCTCCTGGTACTTCACAATCTTCCTCGCCTTCATCTTCTAATTGGTAGATCGGATTTTCAAAGTCATAATTGGAAATAGCAGAACCGTTACCAATGGAATCTAGAGTGGATGTGGATCTATAGTTTGATATGTGGGTGTGTGTAAGACATCATAGCTATTTTTGATAAAGTAAAAAGTAGAAAAGAAAAACAAGGAGTGTAATATTTGTATGCAAAACGTCCAATGAGGTATTAATAACATATGAAGATGAAGTAATAACCCTCACAAATAGACCATTGTGCCTCGGGTAAGACACAAGGCTTGAATGTTTCAATTGTTCAAATATTACATATCCCAATTGTTGAGTCCACCGCTGATAGTTGGGAAGATCCAATTGTCCATGTCGCAATTGTTGTCAGCATCTTCTGTAGAGGAAACAACATCAATAACATTGACTCTCGGTTCATGCTTGGGCATTGGTGCAGTTATGATGTTGGGGGTCTTGGGAGGATGAAACTCAATCTCCTTTTCCTCAATAAGATCTTTTACTTTGTTCTTCAGAGACCAATAGTCATTTGTATCATGCCCTAGACTGTCAGAGTGGTAGGCACATCGAGCATTTGGGTTGCAGTGGGGAGATGTAGTATTTGGATCCTTAGGAGCTTCTTTTAGAGTCACCAGATTAGACATTAGCAGGTATGGTAGAACCTAAGATAAGGTCATGTTGACCCGGGTGAACTGTCTTATAGGTGCATTTGGACTACGCTGATTATTTTGTTGTTGATTTGATGCAGGATTGAAGATCATAAGAACCCCTACCGTCGGGCGACGTTCAGTTTTTCTTTGATTTCTATGGCCATAAGTAGCATTGACTTCCTTATTTCTAGTGAAGGGTTTCTTCATTGTACTTGAGGATGCATCCCTCTGAATCTTACCACTCTTAATATCGGCTTCTACTTGCTCACGAGTCAAAATCAGCTCAATAAACCCAGATGAAGAGCTTCCAATCAGATGGTTGAAAAATGGACCAGATAAAGTGCCTTAGAACATGTCTACCAGCTCTCTATCAGATAGAGGAGGTTGGACTCTTACCGCAAGGTCTCTCCACTTTTGCGCATAATCTTTGAAACCCTCGCCGGAACTCATAGACATACTTTGCGATTGTGTACGAGTTGGAGCGAGGTCAGCGTTATATTGGTACTGCTTGTATAAAGAAGCAGCCAGATCTTCTCAATTACAAATGTTAGTTCTTTCCAGTTGATAGAACCATTCCAATTGCATCCCTGACAAACATTCTTTGAATAAATTTACCCATAGTTTCCTATCAGTAGTGTGGGGTTGAATCTTCCTGACATATGACCTTAAGTGCAGCTTAGGATAAGAGGCACCGTCACACTTAGAAAATATGGGGACCTTGAATTTCTGCGGGATGACCACCCCTGAGACCAGTCCTAGATATTCAAAATATAGCCCGGGTACCCTCTGAATCTCCATAGCATTGAGACGATCCTCTAGTTGTTTGTATTTATCATCAGCCGGAGGATATTGTTCCTCAGAGTAATCATCCTCTTCCTCATCAATCTCGGGGTTTTTGTTTTCTTCTGTTGGCTTCTCTTCTTGGTTGTCCCCCTCGTTTGACGGGGTTGCGAAATATAGAGCTCACCTAGCCGGTCCTCTGAACCTTCTTCCCAAGTTCAATACACCATCAGGTTTCTTTGCCTTCTTAGTCTTCTCCTTGATGATAAGAGATTTCAGATCTTCTTGCCCCTTAGCCAGAGCCAGGAACATTTGTTAGAACTGAGCATTTTGAGCTTGAAGGTCCTTTACTGTTTGTTCAAGAGCCATTTCTTTTGCTGAAATAAACAGCGAAAAGAATAAGAAACATGTCTCGAAATACATACTTATGTAATTACATGCATGATATGCTTATGCAATGTTTTCAAGGACTTTTAAGATTTTAAATTTTCTTAGACAAAGAGAGAACAAACATTAATTTCATTCATAAGTTTAAATGGTTACAACGATGCCTCTTGGGCTTACAATGGGAGAAACAAAGATAAAACAAAACTCCTAAATCAAACAGGACTCAGGCTTCCGATGTGCGCATCCTCTTTAGTGCAATGTAGGCATTTAAACTCTGTTCTTTGTGAAGTTGTCTTGTAAGCTCCAAAACCTTCTTCTCGCTTGCGTAGAACTGGGTTTCAAAGGTGTCTTGTTCCTCTTTGAGTTGAATCTACGATCTTTGCAATTCCTCGAGAGTAGTCGGCATGTCAGGATGGAGAATAGTATGAGGTACATTTGTCTCGGCAATAGGTTCCATGATGATAGGTAGAATGGCGGGGTAAGGCATCATGAGACTTTGAGTGTGTGCTCGCATCCATTTAAGATAAGGCTACAAAAGGATGGAGTTCTTATGCCCTAATGTCTTGCTAACCATTTTGTTCACCATGCCCCAAGCTCAAATGAACCACTGACGGTACCCTTGGACATCGTTCTCATAGTCGAATACAATTCCCTTAACCAGTGTATCAAGAGGATCGTCCCTCATAGCATACGCAAATTGTCGCAGCGCCAAAAAAGGGTTATAATTGATTCCTCCCCTAATGCCTATAAGAGGGACATTAGGGAATTCCCCACAGTGACCAATGATGATAACTTCTTCCACAGATCGAGGGCACCAGTGAATATCCGAATGCGTGAGAGACATTAACCTATTAGACCACCTCATGCCTTTCTCATTCTTCAACACAAATCAAGGTAGGTGCGAAATAAACCACCTAGATAACAGAGGAGTGCAACACATAAGGGTTCCTCTTCTCGTCACGGTGCGAGTGTGAAAAGAGTGCAAAAATTTTCCAAGTAAAGTAGGCACTGGTTTACGATACATGAAAGCATTGACCGCATTCACGTCCATGAGTTGGTCCAGATTAGGGAACAGTACCATCCCATAGATGAGAAGGGCCAACCTCTCTTCAGAGTCTTGTAAGTCCAAAGTATCCCAAAAATGTGAGCCCTCTCAAACAAAAACTTGGCCAGAAACCCTTTGACACCGCTTCTTATTTCCCAATTTGTCACAACGTTGTACCGTTGTAAATACAGGGCTTGAGCAATCTCCTCAAGCTTTAGGTCTCTTTCCATACTATTGAAGGGTAATTGATTGAGAATCGACACTCCCAATAATTGAGAAAACTCTTCCATTGTAGGCACCAATTGTAACCCCCAATTATACCCCGGCAAATTATATAAATAAATCAGAGTTATAAAATTCAATCATGCAAACAAATCGAGACGTCACAAATTCTTCTATCAAAAATCCATTGCATTCATCGTGGATATATAACACTTTTAAAACATCGGATGAACCATCGTAACATCTTTAATTAAATAACTCAACATCTACGCAGCGGAATTCTCAATAACAATTTTATCATCAATTACAAGAACTTCAAAGCAACACGGTTCAATAATAATCAACAATCAAAAACAGCAAGCGTTCATCCCCCCGAGTGTTACATATCAGAGCAATGACACCGACTCGAACTACTGAAGGTATACAGCCTTCACTCTCGATTACCTACACGTTACCAACATAAGGGCAACATTCAAACAGAAGGGGTGAGATATCTAACAATATAATAAAGCACATGATAATTAATATATTAAATTAGATCAATACACATCACCACTTCCCATCTCGTAATCAACAATAATATGAATTCACAATATCATTACACACTTCTTTATGAAATCATATAATGCGACTCAATACTATGCAAATGCATGTGGTACCATTGGAGGAGAACTCCCATCTCAAAAATTTGCCAATTAATAGAGGCATCAACAAGGCATAAGCCTTCATCTCAAAATTCACCAATATAGGCCATCTCAACGAGCATAAGCTCCATCTCAAAAATGCAATGTATGCGACACAACCAGGAATGTAATAACAACACCCAAGTTAACAACATCTCAAATTAACAACATCTCAAAAGCATCTCAAATTAACAACATCTCGAAAGCATCTCAACGTCTCTTCATCAACATCTCATATCATCATAATAATTCATCAAACATCATTTATTTATTATAAATCATCAACACAACATCATCAATAACTTCTCACTAACAACTCAGCTGTACATTAATACCACAATAGTTCATACTGTTATTCTGTAATTCTTACATCATTACTGTCACTATCCTACTGTTATAACTCAAACAGAAGCTTCTAAGCATATAATTTGCATCATTCTGTTCAAAACCAACGCAACGACCAACACAACTTCTGACCAACACAACTTCTGACAACATAACTTCTAACCAACACAACTTCTGACCAACACAACTTCTGACAACACAACTTCTGACAACACAACTTCTGACCAACACAACTTCTGACAACACAACTTCTGACAACACAACTTCTGACCAACATAACTTCTGACAACACAAATTCTGACAACACAACTTCTGACCAACACAACTTCTGACCAACACAACTTCTGACAACACAACTTCTAACAACACAACTTCTGACCAACACAACTTCTGACCAACACAACTTCTGACAACACAACTTCTGACAACATAACTTATGACCAACACAACTTCTAACCAACACTGCTTCTACCATCATAACTTCTACTTTTTACTAATCCTGCTATTTTGATTCTTAGCCTGATATCAACTTAACTAAAAGCGGTATGACTAACTCTATCCCCAATTTAATTAAATAGGCATACCCCTTCTCCTTGCAGTGTGCCACTCGGTACTCTTTATCATCACCATGTGCCTTGCACATTCCTTTCCTAATTTTCCCCGCATGTTAAAACACAGTATGGTATATTGGGATTTTAGTTACTTTTTACTACCTATACATGTATATATGTGATATCACATCACTAAAGCTAGAACACATATATGTATTCACTAGCTGCAAATAAATAATATATGGTAGTAAAATCATTTGGTACATTCTAACTACTTTATATTATAATACATGGGTACTAGTAATTAACTTTCTCTGTTATCCTTCACGTAGTCTCGATTACCAATCTCCTTCTTAATTCCAACCAATACCACATATATGTTACAGAAAATTAATAATTATACTAACCCAGAACAATTTTTTCAACAATAAATTAATCTCGATAATTTCACTATCAACCCACAACAATCAAACACAACCTGAAACAACAATTGATCCATGGAAAATTCATATACCTAATCCCACATATCAAACATCGTGAACCCAATTATAAAGTCAGAACCCCACCCTTACCTTGGATTGAAGGTCGCTCTATAATTTTTTGGTTGAATTCCCGTTCTTCCGTTTTTCCACTTTTCCAACAGCTTGCACGTTCTCCTCTCAATCCTTATTCTTCTACTGCTTCTTTCTTTTCTACTCTTTCTAACAACAATAAAATAACCTATTATTCTATATTCCTTATTAGGCTCAAAACTAATACACCCCCTTATTACTTCTATTCCTTCAAAAACAAGCCCACATCCAATAATACAATAATTCTAATATTATTTCTCTACTTAATAAAATAAATCCAATTAATCATAGCACATCTTCACAAATATTCCAAAAATAATTTAATTAAATAATTAATTAAATCACAGGCGTTACACCAATTGGTAATCGGGAAATGTAAAGCAATAATGTAAAGGGTCAAAGAACTGAAAGAGAACATTCACCATGTATTTATCAGGGCTTGAGGTGACCAAATTGAGGAGTCGACCATGTATTTTTGTGAATGGAGAATTTTCAGGAACCCTTGATTCCAACTCTATGAGTTGAGGAGGCACCCTTACGAGATTGACTTGGATAGTGTTTCTGTGAATGGGAGCCATGTCCTACAAAACAAACACAAAGATAAGTCCTAAAAGTCCTTGAAATGGTTAGTGTGACATGCCATGTTATGATATTATGATGTTATGATGTTATGTACAAACATATATATACAAGCACACAAACAGATCCTTAGGTTTAGGCTTGCATGGATTCCATAGGTAAGTATCCTCTTGAATTTTAGTTGGCTCAACCTGTCCTATTC
This sequence comes from Vicia faba, assembly GCA_948472305.1. NCBI lineage: Eukaryota > Viridiplantae > Streptophyta > Magnoliopsida > Fabales > Fabaceae > Vicia > Vicia faba. The sequence continues at coordinate 698,502,130 of OX451740.1, forward strand.
ATAGTAACCGAGTTCTAGGGAATCTCAATATCACTGATCTTTCTTCACCGGGCATTGTTTTAGCACAAACCTCTTTATTAGCGACCGAAATATCCCAAAAGTCAGATCTCAATGAGTGTAGTGTCGAGTATCAACCAACTTCGGACTGCACTAAAGCGGGCTATCTCACTACTTCCTAATGGCCAAGTTATTCAATTAAAGGTTCTAAGGTCAGTTGGTGCTTCGTGATACCACACAGCAGCCCCGTATTCTCCTTGACTACTCAAGGGCTATCGGTACCAACAAATGTGTTAGACTAACGTAGCTATCATTTCAACCGTGTCGGTATACCCCGCACAGTCCCCATGATATATTGCTACTTACCTAAAAGGTGCCCCAGATCCTAGTGTAGGATCTTTACAAGTAAACCCAAACAAACCCTCAAAATTAAAGCAAGAAAACTATACAAGGAAAGCAATTTTAAAATGAACTAAACTCTAAGGTAACCCCACTTTATAAGTATACTCCCCAGAAGAGTTGCCAGTTCTGTAATATGGTGGGAGAACTGACTGTTTATACTGGTTTTGCATTTGTGTTTATAAATATTGCGGTAAGCAAGAGTCGTCGCCGACTTTGCATTTATCCAACAAAGGAAAGGGTGAAAATAACAGAAAAAGACCTTTCGAGATTATTCTGAGTAAGGGGGTAGATTTTGGAAAGAGAAGGTGTTAGAACCCTTTCCATCCTTAGTTTTCTAAGGGCTCTTAGATGTTTAGCTCATTTTTTTAAATACCTTGTGCTTTTGTGTGTTTTTGAAAAGTATTTTGAAATTATAATAGTGAGACAGTTTTCTTTATGATAACTCTTGTATCAGTCCTCAAGAGTGTTGATAAAGCGTTTTTGAAAATGTTTTTGAAAGAATTTTGTGTATGTGTAAATGTTTGTTTTTGAGCAAGTATCTAATAGCTATCTACTTTTACTCGAAAGGGTCATTCTTTTCCTCTTTTCCTTTAGACAGTACTATCCTACTATTAGTGAGTAGGTAGCCCTATCATTGGATGTTTGAGGGACATTCGAAAGGACGTTTATAGTCACAGAGGCAACTTGGAAAGAAATCTTAGTAACTACTCTAGGGTTTTATGATCATTTTTACCGAGGCAACATCGAGAGGGTCACTGAGGGACTTATAGTCTTTTTAAACCGGAGGGTAGACACTAAAATCTCTCACATTTCGAGAGTTGTGACTATTTTCCGAAGGCAACCAAAGTGGGATACCCTAGAGGTATGCATGTGCAATTGTATTATGTTTCAGTTATTTTTGTATTTGAAGTTAGGTTTGCTAACATTCACTATTAGTCTTATCATGCAATCCTATTACCATACATCTAAACAATTAATATATGTGCAGGAATTTAAAGTCCGGAAATTAAATCTAACAATTACATGGCTTCGGGGAGGGGAAGATTACAAGTCCAAAATGGGAAATAAAGCATAAAAAAGTAAAGGTCCTAATTTAAACTATTACATCCCAGTAAGCAGATACAATAATATAAAAAATAATAATACTAAAATAAAATCACCCGCAAATTGGAAATACGTCTAAATCCTAGAAAGAAAAGTCTTTTTGTTTGTTTTTTATTTAATAAAATAAAATAAAATCTAAATCTACTTAATTTTAATTTTAAAAAATGTTTAAGTAATTAATAATTAATTAACGAAATTAATTTTAATAAAAAGACTAGAACCTAATTTTTTGTGATTTTTTATCTGGCTTTATAGTTAAATAGAAAAAAAAAACAAATAAAAAATAAAATAAAATGGGATAGGATAGCAAAGACAACAGGGGGTGGTGTAAGTAAAAAAAACGTAGGCCCAGATCAAGGAATAGGCCCAGGTTGCCTTCTGATCCAATGAAGGAAGTTGTCTTTCGATCCAAGGAGGGGAGCTGCCTTTCGATCCAAGGAGGGGGCTGCATTTCGATACAGGGAGGGAAGTTGCCTTTCGATCTAAGGAGGGGGATGCCTTTCAATATGGATTTGCAAAATAATGGTTAAAGAAAAAATATAATACACAACCTGGGTATCAAACCCAGGCCCTTTCCACTACGCACGTTCCTCTTTACCATCTGAGCAGAAGGAAAGAGGTGCCTGGAAGTTGAGATTCGAAGGACTTAGTTTTCAAATCCCCTAATAATGGTGTCCTATTACTTTGGTACTGATTTTTTCACATGTAACAACATTAACAATCACAAATTTCGTTCATAGCATGGATATAAAATCAATATTAATTTAAATTACATATTGAAGGAGTTTGAGATCGAAAGCAAGTTATGAAATCGAAGGGATTGTGTGAGTGATGTTCCTGCGTATGTTGGTCCTGCCTGATGCTTGGAAATGTCTCCTGGAAGCTTCAAGGATTGAGTGATGTGCTTGCTTTTGATTGAGGAGGCATGCCCAAATTGTTTTGATTTTGACCACTTTATAACGTGTGTGTATAGACAACGTGTATGTAGGCAATGGGTTTCAATGGAAAATCAATTCGTGTCTGGGTGGAGGAAAAATGTTTCTTTCTTTTTTTGTTTGTTTTGCAATGTGTCCTTAGCTTTGTATTTATAGGGGATAGTGGTGAATGGAAATGGCAAGAGACAACCATTAATCAGGCTTTGAAGGCAGAATCGAAAGCCTTAAAAAGGTTTCCATCTTTAATGATTTCCTACCCTTTTGGGTTTTGGATGAACCTGGACAGGTTTCACTCCTTGACTCCTTCGAATGCCCTCAAGCCTTTTTCTTCGATTGGCTCTGGGCTTCAATTCGATTTGTTCACGGTTTAATCCTCATGGCTCCTTCGATTGAGTCCATTTGTGTTGGTTGTTTGACCTGGAAAATTCTCCTATTAGCCCAATCGAACACTTCCTTCTGGCCAGTCGAATCTTCTTTTGTTATTTCCTTCGAATGTAATTATGCAGGGGGCTTGGGCTTGGCAGCATGTAGGACTTTGGCCAGCAAGCATCTTGAACCAGACTCATTAAAAGACAAAACAAAACTTGTTTCCAACAATTGTGTGTCTTTCGAATGGACCAATTATATGTCCTTCGAAGGCACCATTTATGTGTCCTTCGAATGGACCAATTGTATGTCCTTCGAAGGCACCACTTGTATGTTTTTTCGAATGGACCAACTGTATGTCCTTCGAAGGCACCACTTGTGAGTTTCTTCAAATATCCCACATGCACCCCTTGTGCGTTCTTCGAATGGGCCACCAATGTGTGTTCATAATGTAGAAACTGTGTGTTGAAGGGTTCATAGGTGGAATCAAAGCAAGCCATTTCAGAGGGAGCCATTTCCCAGTTGAAGCTAGCACAAAGGAAGCCAGTTCCTTTTGGATTCTAGCATGAGGGAGGCCATTTATTTGTGAATCCTACCAGGTACGAAGGAAGTATTTTCCTAGCGAATTGAAGGCAAGCACAGAGGAAGTCTTTGTCTTGTGAATTGAAAGCAGTCCTGAAGGATGTACTTTCCTTGTGAATCAAAGGCAATCATAGGGGAAGCCTTTTCCTTGTGGATTGAAAGCAGGTCCAGAGGAATTCTTTTCCATGTGGATCGAAAGCAAGTCCAGAGGAAGTCTTTTCCATGTGTATCGAAAGCAAGTCCAGAGGAAGACTTTTCCTTGTGGATCGAAAGCAAATCCAGAGGAAGTCTTTTCCTTGTGGATCGAAAGCAAGTCCAGAGGATGTATTTTCCTTGTGGATCGAGACCAAGTCCAG